>CM072157.1:13010076-13610076 GCA_036850595.1 Rhyacichthys aspro
ATTGAGTTATTTTTCTGTAGTATTATGTGCCCTTCATTAACAGACCGTCCAAGAAGCTTGGCTCCAGTCTTTTTGGTGAGTAACATTCAAATTGTATATTTGCTTAAGAGAAGTCTTTATTAGCAATTTATTTTAGCAGATATGCTAACAGCCCTTAAGGCTATTACCAGAGTTATCAAAGCAGTTAAAACCAGTCGCAAAATGAGATGGAAAAGTCCTATATATTTTGAATTTCAAGGAATATTTCTATGTTTATGTTAGATCTGGGGAAGTGCAGTTTCATAAAAAGATGTGGTGGCATTATTTTAATTGTTTATTAAGACATTAAAATGTGGTTATCATTTCAAAAATGTAAGTAGTTAATATAAAGCCAGAACATCATTGTGATTAGACTAGTTTTATAATATTGACTGGAATTAGTAAGTTTATTTGTCCTAAACATAATACAATATTTTGTGATTAGACAAACTAGAGGTTAATGATACAGTACTGCAATGCTCTACTCTCTCATGCAGATTTAAATCTTATTATTGCTATTTTAAGGCAAAAAAAAGCTTACGTTTTATATTGCAATACTGTAATCCTATAATTTCAGAAAAGATTGATTTGAATCTATATTAATATTACATTCTTAAAATAAACCAATCAGTATAATTGGGGCCTTTGTTGAATTGTATTTAACGTTGTATTTCACTGATTTCGTGTATTGTTTCCTAAAGGAAGTGATCCAGACAAACCTGACCAGTGTGTGTTGAAGACCATACTCCTGCCACTTCGACTTTCATCTTCTGTTTCATCACAGACATTTTATACAACATAGAATAACAAGCATTTGTTTTTGTGCATTACAGAAATGCTATCCTAATGTACTATATACTACAATACATACTTTTTCACCTTACTTTCCACATGTGCTGTCACAGTTTGCAGTCAGTTAAAAATGAACTATGCATGGCCTTATTTTTCATTTTATTGCACTAATTATTTACGCGACTTCCTAATTGTGGCCTGTGCATCAAATCCTTAAGTTTATTTAGGGTTCTCATGTAAGATCATTTTAAAACACTCTCAGGCAGCAGTTAAAGACAGTAAAGTAAATTGTGTTAATAAATGTTACAAACATCAGAAAAGATAAAGAAAAACATATTTAATCTGTTCACATTCTAGTTGATACTACTTTCAGCAGTTTATTAGTGGGAGTAAGTTTTTATCAAATCAGATTCATGTGTTAAATTATGTAGACCATGTCTAGTTTAAAAAGAGTGCAGAGCCATTATGAACAGTAAATATTAGTAAGTACTAACAAAAACAGAAATTCAAATCAAATAAAACACAGATCCTGAGGTATGGCAGACATGATCTTTATTTTCAGGGCGCTGCAGGTGAAGCTGGTCCATGTTCTTCTTAGTCACAGGTTTGACACGGTCTAATCTTCATGTAACTGCTCCACAGTGGTTCACAGTCGTCCAGCACTGCTCCTTCTCACAGGGCATACACAGACACGGACAAAAACAAAAAAACAGTATTTAATGTTTAGCCAAAAAAACAAATAAAAAGCTGTTGAAAAGGCTGCTTTCAGACAGTAGCACTGCCTCCTTTAAGAAGGGGGCGGAGTCAGCAGCTGCCGGCGCTTGAGCGAGTGGAGAGGAGCGAAGAGTGATTGATAAATACGCTGCAAATTTAGTTTAATACATGTAGTGACAGTTCATTGTTGTTTCTACTATCACATGTTGAAGTTTGTGCGTAAAATCAACGTGAGTTTGTTTGCATGCCATTTTATTAGTGCACGGTGTATTAGTTTGTTTTGAAGTTAAGGGATGTTAATACGGAGACATGCTCCGAACACATGCCGAAACTAACTTCGTTCTTTATCGTGGCCGTAGCCATATTTAGGATGTGTTTTGTGCTTTTTGTATGTAGTTATTTACCTTTGGGTTTATTTGTGTTTTTTAGAAACCACAACCACACACACAACCCTGTGGAACTTTATTTTAATAAATAACTAAACTATAAAAGACTCATCATTGGAGTTCTGACCGGACCCACAACAGTGTTTTGAGACATCCAAACCAGCATAATATTAAAACCTGCTTTTTAAAAGGTGTTTCTCCAAAGTAAGTAAGAGATTATACGTGTGACTAAATACTTGTATGCTTCTTAACTTAAACACTCATCAATGTCACACTAAGAAAAAAAAAACATTAAAAGTGGATCTGAGTGTTGCTTTATAGTTTATGTGCAAAGAAAAATACAGGTCTTTTCTAAATGCTGCACATTTGCAGGGGTCCTGGGTTTAGCGTTATATGAACTAAAAGATCATGGAGGCATTATAAATCTACTGTTTGAATATCTTCACGTGTTATATGCTGAAACATTGAGGTTTTATTATTATTATCATATTTAAATAAGAATGAGGCTTTATTATTTTACTGTCAAAATGTGCCTCCCTCAAATACTCAAGCCTTAATGTACAGAAGTTGTAAATTAGGGACAGATATTTAAACAAATATGAAGGACATAATGAAATATGTTCGAAAAACGGTTTATTTTTAAACAGAGCTAGAAAGGTTTACCAGACTAAGATAAAAATTTCCTCATGCTTAAAACTATGATGTATTATAAATAACACTTTAATATTCATAATAATGATCAGATATTTACAGCAGGAGTTAAACTAAACTTTGTTGTAAAGTTTGTGGACTTACCCCGAGCTGAGAGACGACAGAGTGAGAGGCCTGATCCACAACAGTTGGCAGCAGTCGTTAGCAGAGAGGGGGTTGTGATCAAAACAGCGGTCTGTCCTGTGACCACAGTGTCAGCGCTCCTCTAGTGGTCCCTGAGCGCTCACACCGCACATATGAACGCTCCCACCGCTCCTACCACCGCTCCTGCAACTCCAGTCTCACCACAAAATGTAAAATAGTCACGTTGGTCCACATGGTAAAACGTATACATTTCACAAAACGGGCCCGAAATTTATGACACTGTCACGTTTTTTTTTGTTCCATTCTTTTCTATTGATGTCACGTGACGTCAGAGCTGCCGCAGAAGCTAGGGGAAAACATAGCCTATTTTGAGCACTAAAATCACATTTGGTTAAATTTCTAGCAAGAAGTGTGGTCTTTAATCTTATAATCGTCAACTATTTAATTCATATACACTTTTATTTATGAGTTTAAACGAAGATCTTGTCTCGACATTGTTAAAATTCTTATACTGTCACGTTTTGTTTCACTGGTTATCTCTGTTTTTCAGCGTAAAATCTAGGAATTATCTCGTGTTATTATTAATTTATTTTAATAATAAAATAATAAAAATACATCCAGGTGCTGAAATAAGTTTCTTTTTTTATAAACTTGCTTAGTACAAAGATGCGAGCTGTGCTTACGTGGACTCTTTAGGAACTAGTTTCATACATAGCTTTATTATTTTGCACACATTAATTAAAATAATATTTAGTTAACAAGAGCAGTGGTGAGAAAATAACATTTATTTTTGCCTTTATTTGTGATTATGGGCTTCAACCTTTTACATTTATTAGTTACATGAATTTAATGCATGAAAATGTAGACAGTTTACATTTTTAGTCTTGCCAACTACTTATTTTATTGTCCATTAAAACATATTGTACAATCCAAGAGACAACTAAACAAAACATTATGTGTAAATGTGATTTTATTGTTTGGAACATTTTTACCGATTAGTTTATGGGGGGAAACATTTGCGATCGTTCACGGGCTTTCCAAATGTTTGGAAATTGTAGGTATTTCACGTTTTGTGCCTTGCTTAAATGTATAAAAAATAGTTGATTAAAATGAACCAAATAAGCTAATATTTGTCAGCATCATACACTCACAAGGTAGTTTTGTAATACAGTGGTCCCTCGTTTATCGCGGGGGTTACGTTCCAAAAATAACCCGCAATAGGCAAAATCCGCAAAGTAGTCAGCTTTATTTTTTACAATTATTCTATATGTTTTAAGGCTGTAAAACCCCTCACCACACACTTTATACACTTTTCTCAGACAGGCATTAACATTTTCTCACATTTCTCTCTTGTTTAAACACTCTCAAAGTTCAAACCTTAGCGTCTTCCTCTGCCTTCTGGGTGCGACCGCAGGTGCCTTTGTTGGTGCAGAACGTTTCGTCGACATTGTGGATTTTGTCGGGGAGAAAACTTACAAAAATACAGCACTTCAGAGTCACACTGCTAGCGATCGAACATTTATGTAAATTTGGCCGGACGCATTCTGTATTGTACAGGAGACACGGCACGGAGGAGATTGATTGACAATGGTCTACAGTCCCTTAGCCAATCAGGACGCAGAACACAATGCACGAGTTCTCCCTTAGCCAATCAGGACGCAGAACACAATGCACTATCATACGCTGTAAAAAAAAACATGCAAAATTGCACTAAAAAAATCCGCAAAACAGCGAGGCCGCGAAAGGTGAACCGCGTTAGAGCGAGGGACCACTGTATATACAAGATATTTGAAAAAAGTTTAATACCATAGTATGACCATGTCCTCTTTTGAAATTGTAGTGTATTTTGCCATGGAATCGTATATTTTGATCTCCTTTTTTAAGCCATCAAAAACCTTTGCAGACATAAAAATGTCCTTTGTTAGTTAACAGGTATACACTGCCATAATAACACTACTACTAGTAGTCTATCCGGATTTTTCTGTTGTTTTTCTATTATTCTGTGCACACATTTCTAATTCAATTTTCAATACAGCAAGCACACAACACCCATAGTGATAAGGAGCTTACCCACAGTATGAAGTGATACCCTGTTTCTGTAGTTGAATGGCCAACACAACGTGGAAACAGAACAACTGAGTCCTTCTTGAAATTGTATATTGAACAAATTCGAGTTCATATGAGCGGCAGGAGCGGTGGTAGGAGCGATTGGAGAGTTCATATGAGCGGCAGGAGCGGTGGTATGAGCGGCAGGAGCGTTCATATGAGCGGTGTAAACGCTCAGGGAGCACTGGAGGAGCGCTGACACTGTGGTCACAGGACAGACCGTTGTTTTGATCACAACCCCTGCTGTGTTAGCATGTAGTTAGCCGTTAGCTTGTTCAGCTCCGGTCGGCTCTGAGATGAGGGGCGTGTTTCTGAACCGCGCATTTGAAAAGCCCGCCCAGGAGCAGTTTAGACGCTGCCCTCTCTGCCCATTTTAGTAATTTCCTCTAAAGGAGGAGTCAAAATATCCAAGATGGAAGCACCGTTCATTGGCGGTCATTTGGGCGAATTAGACCAAATGGAGACGTTGCTTCCATTATTTATACAGTCTATGGTCTATGGTCATTCAATGGCCCATTTTCCATTATTGGTTTAATCTTACCACCTAGTTAATTAAATGTATAAATCCAGGTATTTATTTCTGCTTTAAAGTTAAATTTAAAGTTGTTATAAACCAAAAACAAAGCTATATAGCCTAATCTGATTTTAAAAAGACTGTACCCATTTTTTTTTTTTTTTTACTTCAAGTTGGGGAAAATGGTTTAATCCTCAAATAGTATATTGTACAGGCAATAATTTGTGGGGAAAACTAAACAAAAAAAAAAAAAAAAAAGGCTTTATGGCGCTATATAGTGTTTATTATAGAGGGCTTTAATACATGAGAATTGTCAGCCAGGAAAGGGAGAGTTTTAACCAATCACAGCTCGCGTTCGGAAAAAGGAGCACTCCTATTGGTCCACACAGCTGTCCATAAAACGTTTAACAACTGCCGATAAAACAGAAGCGTATGTTCTTATAGGACTTTTAGCACAGCAAAACAATAATAAATAAATAAAAAGATTAAAGTTTAAGGTAAGCTCTAAAATTCAGTTTGGTGTGATGTTTTAGTATTTTGTGAAGGAAAAAAGTTTGACTTACTTACTTACTACTTACGTTTAGCCTATTAGCTAGATCTGGGAGCAACTGGAGCTCAGTGGAAGTTAGTTATGTGCTCGCATCGTTTACTGTCCACTAGATGTCCCTCTCCCTCTTCAAGCTCTATCCGTCCTGTTGCTCCGGGACAGGGCACATGCTCGATGCCTCTCGTGTTTCCTCTCTCTCGGTCCTCCTCTATTCAAACCTCCAGGAGGGAAAAGAGGCAACCTCAGTTTGCACTCCGCTCCACCACGGTCTGTCTGTCAGCTCCAGGATCTCGCTCAGCCACGTACACGCTGCTAGTTTCCTTGTGTAACATCGAGACACAAACTACAGCAGAGTTGACCAAGAGATGTCCTGCACACACGATATGGTAAGCCACATTTTTTTCTTGTCTTTTCGTTATCCAGAAGCATGCACCAACTCAGCCTCAGAGTTTGTTGCAACATATGCGTCTTATTATTTTTGTTATTATTTTTACCACATGGCCAAACGTTTCTGGATACAAACTTTAAAATAGCCTTGATAAGCAGAACATATCAAAACAGAAAGGTACCATGTCAGAGTAGAGTCAGATTTAGACTCTTTGGGCATGTGCAGGTGTTTGTATGAGAAGAAAAGAAGGCTGACGGATTACACTGGTTATTTAGCCATTTGTCTCCAGCTACTGCACAGCTATGGTGGTCCTTTTGCCTTCCAAAGCACTGCATGGAGAAGTGTTTGTCCTGGGTGCTGTTAATGTTTGGGTTGGAGCGCTCTCTCCAGCCACTCTTTTGATACACATTAGTCCCAGGACAAAAGCTCTGTGACTGTGTGAGATGGAGCCCAAGTGTTGGGATGGATAGTGGGTGGAGGGGACACTACCGACTCAAGTTTTGGGGACTGCCAGGCTGTCGTCGTGGAGACCAGAGGCCACACAGGTGACCTCTGACCTGGGAACTCATGGAGCATTTCAGGAAGAGTCCTTTTGAGTGTGGTGGTTATGGGACGGCTGTGACGCAAGTGAAGGAGCGGGTTTGACAATAGACAGACAATAGGTATGTGAGGTGCTGTTGGAAACCGCGCACTAACCATTCCTGTAATTTAGAATAGGATTATAGACTAATTGAAAGAGGTCATAGCAGGGTTATACTGCTGTCTTCTGTGAATGACAGATCAGTGACTATCACCAAGACAGCGTACTGTTTAGGGTTCACATCACTGCACAAAAATGTGGCTCGTATTCACATCCAACCCATCACTCATTACAGTCCTCTTTTATCCCCTGTTGTGAGAACACATCACAACACCACAAGTAATAAAGCCAGAGCTGGGCGAAGCTAAAGTTTAAGTGGCCAGTGACCTCACTAGTGCCTGTCCATGCAAGTAGCATTGGTAACTGCAGTGTTTATATAATTACCAAGGAATTACTGACCCTAGCATCATTAAAGTGTAATAACAACCATTGAAGCATCTCGAAAGAAGTTTTTATATTAACTTCTGGCTATGTCTTGTTGTCTATACACGTAACAAGCTGCTCAACTACTTCACTTGGTACAAAAGTCATGTTTGTGTGGCTCTGTGTGAAATGTTCAGAAACAAACGCCGGTGCCAAAACCAATGATGATCCCTAGATTTGTTTTGGAGTTTTTGAGAAGATGGCTCGCTTAGTAATGTCATTTGCTCACTGCTTAAGCCCCTGTTGTTTCAAAGCATATGGAGCCACTTTTTACTTACCAGCACAGCCGTCCTTTTGGCTGCTCAGTCTCTCAGCAGTATTGCCCGGACAGCTGATGGGATGTCTTCATTCAGCTGTCTGGGCTCCCGGGGGTTCACTCTCCCTTGTGTGTTTGTATGTGTGTACGTTTGTCCACTTTAAAACTCAAACAGCTGAGGATACTCTAATTCTGCTGACCATCACACAGCTGCTGAACGCATATATACTTCCAGATCATTAATTTCCTTTATAACTAGTCTTTTTGTTATTATCTTGTTGCATGTGGAGTGTACATCAAGTCAGGCATGCATACTACGCTGGCTGTAGCAGATGGTGTGGCAGGGAGAGCATAGTAAATGGCACTGTTTTGGTTGAGTACCCTCAGGCCGACCGGCTAATCAAACACTAATCAGCCTTACTTCCACTCACCAAACTCGGTCAGCCTCCTCTCGTCACCTCCCTCCCCTGATTTTTTCCCCCATTTGCCCCTAATCTTAATCTTATCCTGTTACACTTTACTCTCCCCTGTCTACATTCATCTCACAGGAGAAAGTGCTGGAGCTTGGTCTGATCCGCTCTGTAGGCCGTCTGTCGCTGCGATTAAAGCCTGACATCCAGGGCTGTGTGCCTGGATCTGCCTCAGTGGTGGATTTAAAGCTTTTAACCTCAAATCTATCACACTATAAATGATCCTAGTTTGCAACAATGCATTGAATAGACAGACTTTGCCAGTTGTGTTTCTGGTGTAACGCTAAAGTTTGTCCATGTAACTATTTTTGCGAGAGCGTTGCAGGATCAGATAGAGTAAGCCTCACTCTGGCATTGATTGATTTTGTACCCAATCACTGGGGTGAGGTTGCTTGGCTTAAACTCTTTAAAAATTATCTTGAAAAGACAGATAACACATCAAGTTAATCATTATCCTCCAGGGGTTGTCCTCGGGATGACTGTAAACACTTGAAGCTGTTTTATATAAACAGATTCATTCATCTATATTCTATCAATATCAAATAGATTAACTTATAGTTTGCCAAAGATATTAATCTTTTGCATTAATGAGACTATTGCACTGAAGGTTTTTTTTCATAGTGACTAATGGGTGGAAGTGAAAAGAAGTTTGCTCAAACAAAGAGTCCAGAGTCCTAGTCAAATAAGGACATGTTTTTTGTACTTAATCCCTGACCTTCAGAGGAGAAAGGTCCGAGAATGTAGGCAGACCCCATACTGTGGCCTTTTTGCCCTAATGTCACCAAGACGGAAATAGACGCTCTGTGCAGCTAACTCTGGCTACGTGTCATGCTGAGACCATTGTCTTGTTAACGAACATTGTGTTTTCTTTTTCCTGGTGTGAGTCAGCCCAGCCTTATCATTGCCATGTTTTTATTGATGGACCTTATCTGCTCTAGAGGAGCCTCTGCACTGAATGCCTAAAATATATATCAGTTTGTTTCTTGTCTGTGTGTGCAGGGATGAATTGTGCCTGTGCAAAGTACTAGAGCCTTGTTTCTTTTATTCAGACTGAGTAGTAGTAGCGTCCCTGGACAAAAGGCCGAGAGTGGAGGCCCTTCTCTGTGAGTGGGCATTGTGGTTTATTTATATCTGTGAGTACAAGCAGTCATCAATGCTCTCTGCTATCTGCAACAGCATTTGAGTTTTCTGTGCATAACACCAGTATAATGGTCCATAACATCTCTCTAAAAATCAGCCATTAACAGTGGCTACATTACATGGCTTACATTACACAGTACAATAGTTACATTAAACCTATACTGTTTCAAGTTCAAATTGTAATTTTATCTTTTACTTTTATTTTTTATGCCATTCAATCTCAAATATCTCAGGTGGCTGTCTTACCTTGAATTGGGTCCTCTCTCCAAAAACCCGACAGCCTGCATGCCTCCCATATCTGCTCTCTGTAATGTTTTTGCCCTTAAAGAAGCTTAAGCAGAGGAAATGAGTCTAGCCTTGGTTGTTGTCTGGTCTATGTGACTGGTTAGACAGGTACTATCTATGAATATATGTAATTCCTTCTTCGAAACATGCATCTGTCTTTTTTATCTAAGTCTGTCTCTAAATCTGACACTCACACATACCCCGCTGTCAGGATTTAACTCTCTGGATCTGGTTCTGAAACTCTCGACGGGCTGGGAATTTTACAGCGGAGAATCTGAGGAATCTCAGAGGTAATGAAAGGCTGTTCTGGCACCTGCCTAAGTGTTAAACTGGAAAGCTTTCCTTTGACATAGTTATCCTCCCTTTTCATTTTTCTACAGATTTTTCAAAATTGCAGTCAGGCCAAAGTGCACTGTAAAATTACATTCTTGGAGTGGAATGCCTTTAATAGCTCGCCAGTCTCTACACAGTGCACCTTAGGTTGGCAAGGTGCTTTATTAGCTTAGATTCCTGCATGCCCACCCATCGGTGCCAGCTTCAAAAATTTTCTCCACCGAGGAGCTGATCCCAGGCCTCCATCACATGGTGTGGAAAGAAGAAAGGAATTGCTCTCTGCTTGTTAAGAAGCAGCGAACAATGTCTTCTCTTGTCTCCCACCTCTGATCTGAACGTCTCCAGTTTGAGTTATGCAACCTGATACGGAGCACGACCCGTCCAGTGACTGAGCCTCGGGAAGGGAGACTTACACACAGACTATTGTCCAGACAGTCCCCTGCATGCTCTCATTTTCCACTCCTTTCTCATTTTTTCTACCCATCTTTCTTGTTGTGTGCTGTCTGTCTTTGAACTTAAGTCTAATCCATTATTATGGACCTAATATTCAGCAAACAAAACCCACCTCAGCGTTGGTATTTGTGCAATGAAGCTGGCTATTTTTTGCCCCTGGAGGGTCAGGAGTGACAGTCTCAAAGCTTTTACACATGCAGGCCTTTTGTCCCTGGAACCGGGTAAACAAGTCCAACCACAGAGGGCTGAAGGCACACAAAGAGATGAGCCAGTGAAATGGAAAGTAGGGGACCAAAGGAGGGTGTAGGGTGAACGGGAAAGTACCTGTGATGGCGTAATGGTTTCTGCCTGCATCTTTTTAAAAATACAGGTAAATACTGTCACCATTCAGAGCTAATGGTCAGTGCGTTGAGATTGTCACAAGTCATCTCACTGTGGCCTGCAGGACAGTGGTTAGGACCAGGCACCTCCCTGCTGCCACCCCAGCTTGAGAAACAGGAAATCATGTGGCATGATAATGAGGAGCACACAAGACAGAATGACAGAGTGAGCATGGGATAAGAAGCAGACACATTTTCAGGTGGACAGAAAGAAAAACACAGGTAAACCACGGTACATTGCTCTGTTGTATTAAATTTAAGCATATGGTTTTCATGGGACTGTTACTGTTAAGTGATATGCGTCTGAGATTACAAAAAGCTGCAGAACTTGAATTTACTTCTGAGAATTCTTGTTGGAAAGTTTACCGTCAAAAGTCAGGCTGTGATTTAAGGAGGGTGCATGGTGGAGCTGCAGTGAGAGCGGTGGAGCAGGCTGGTTGTTAATTACTTTGCCCACAAGGAATGCTTATACACACTGGACACATTAGAATTAGTTTTGAAGCTAATCATTCCTCCCGGGAGGCTGGCGTCACGCTGAGCAGCCTCCCTTTTACTCCCAGCATTGAACCAATACGCTAATTAAGTGTTAATTATTGAATGTCCCAAAATAGAGCCACATGGTGCTCAAAGAACAATGTGTAAAGATTATGTGCTCTGTTAAACTGATTTCCGAAATAACCTTCCTTTCCGTTACATTTGTCACCCGTGATATGTGGCGATGCATGGTCTGATGGTCTATTTAGTCCACTGGAATTCCCCTTAGGACTATTAATGGCTCACTGCTGGAGCACACAATTTCAGGGTTTCTTTGTTGTTTAACTATCCCTAATTGTGTTTTAGGAGTTGTACTTTCTCCAGCTCTTTAATGTAGCTGGAGGCAAGTAATACAACCACAAAGGTGAATAACAATGTTTCCCCGTGTTTATGTTTGACTGGGGCTTCCTGTTGCTATGTTGTCAATGTAAACTGCACAGAAAAGTTGTGATCCAAATCAGCTGAAGAAAGCTGTTTCGAGTTGTTCCCACTGAGATGCTGCCCATGATCAAACACTCGCTGTATTTACAGAGAAACTGCAGGGGAAAAGTGCTGATCCTTTGGACAGGGCACCAGCATGTGTCAGCAACATGGTTTACTACTTGACGCTCACTCCTCTATCCTGCAGAGATGATCAGAGAAAAAGATTGCTGATATGTGCGAAATTATTTAAACAGCCATACAGAGGGCCAATAAATATTGGCTTAGTATATTTTAAATGCATATCTTGGATAAACTTGGTCTACCAAACTGTTTATATGTGGAAATTATTATGGTGTAGGTGGGTAGATATGAGAACCACTCAGTTTCTATTGGTGCAAACTCAAAATTCCAACTCCTTCATGAACTGCTGCAGAAAACAAAGACCCTACAGAAGCAGAAGAGAAAGAGGCTCGGCTAACCCCATCGCCTCTTCACCCCTGGCTCCTTTTGTAATGAATTTAATAAGCAGCTCACTCTCCTGTGCTTTTGTCTTCTTCTTTAGCTCAGTTTAACATCATACAGCTCATTACATGGCTAAATTATCGCTCATTAAATGTCTGATGTTACAGGTCTACCCGAGTTCTCGTGGGAAATATGGAGCTCTGGGTTACAGAGAGTGCCTGCTTTATTTTAGGACCTTGTTGCATCTAACATATATTGTTAAAGCACATTAATAATTACCCAGTGAGAAATGTAAAGAATGTGAGTTTGTTTCCTCATATTTGCCCGGACTTCTACTCTGAACTGATCCAGGCTGAGCTGATAGCCGCCATTGGCAAACACTGCTGCTCTCTGCTTGCTTCACAAGGTGAACAGAAACCAAACAGAGACTTGGACTGAGTTCAAGAATAGGTGGAAAAAAAACCCAAATAACATACTTTGAGTTGAGTTGTTAGCTTTCCCATATTTCTTATATTTCAGTGAGAAAATATTTCAGATTTTTTGAAGGAGGATTTGAAATAGACAGGAAACATTAGACAGTAAATCAGGCAGATATATAGGCTCATATTCTCTGTATTTTCAGTGGTTTCTCAAACACTTACAAACTTCTTACAAAGATGTGTAAAGCATTAATAAACAGATAAAGCCACTGTGGTCTCTACAACATTTATACAATTTGAAGTAGGCAGTTTGGCAGAAAGAACCAGTAGGGTCATTTTAGTGTATTTAATACAAATATGACTCTGCTAGGGTCCCGTGCATTGGCCTATTTTCTTTATTATAAACATAGTGTGGTAGAGCACCTCAATCACATAATCTCTTTCAATGTGCCACTGTCCCGGCTGCAGGAAATTTAATTTGGAGGTTTCTGTCCAACTGAGGGTACTGTGACAATGAGATAGGCATAATTCTACGAGTCTCATGACTAAGAACTAATAAGTACCATCAAAATGATTTTGAGGATATATATTTTTGGGCTAAAAGTTACGCAGTGCTACTTTAAAGGTCTCTATTATATAATTAATGAGGCCAGGTGTAATCTGTTTTTTTTTTTGTGGGGCTGGGGGCCAACTTAAAACCCCAAACAGAAATTTTTTAAATTATTAAAACCAAACCATAGGGGGGTTTTGAAAAAAAGAAGGGAGAAAGGAGCTCAAAGGTAGCTGGCTAAGCACTCTGGTTCAAACAACACTGTGTTTTTATTTATAATTTTATTTATAATTATCATTTATTTATTAATTAAATCAATTTGACAAATGTTTACATTTTTTTTAGATATTTTATATACGTCATTTCTGTTGTTAATGAATTATTTCTACAAAGAACATAAATAAAACTGGAGGTAATGAGGTCGACTCTCCCACGGGTGCTGTCATCTAACAGTGAAGCCTTACATAACATCTGTCAGATCCAAATCAATAAGCTTTCATGAAACACCAGCTCAACTGGTAACCCTAGATAACCCCAGCCCCGCTACTGTATTCACAGCTAGTAAATGAGTTCTTTGCAGAAATACAATACTGTACATTCAGCAGAGGTAGTAAATGCCAAGGCACACTGTGCAGGCGGCTATTAAAAAGCCAACAGAGGCAAAGTGAGGAAATCCTTTGCAGATTTCCTGGGAGTCCTGACTGAGTCAGTGCAGGGAGACTGTGAGACTCAAGAGAGGTGTATTTGGTCAGTCTGGTGTAGTTAGTAGTTAGAATGTTAGTACGGACATTATAACTGGAGGGTTAATCGCACGTATTACTTGGAAGTCAGATATAATGCAATAAAAATTCAAAAATGGCAGTGGAAACAGGGACAGATTTTGAACACAAGGTTATCAATACCCAACAGGAAGTCAGAGGTCTACCACTATACTGTATTTGACATGAACAACAGCTTGAGCTGTGATATCTGAATGACCCCTTTGTCCCAGTAAAAGCTGAATTCTGTTCTAATATAAAAAATGCAAGACTTTGGACTAACTCACAAGTTTCATTGCAGACAGCAATGACAGCTCTCTTTAAAATAAGGTGATTTGAGTAGTTATTAGTAATTCACATATTGTGGCCTTTGATATTGCAATAACCATTTTTAATATTTTATTATGACATATGCAAAACCATGGCATATGTTCATGAGAAGACTATGTTAACTGGCTGTGTGCTCAATGGAGGCCTATGCCTACATGTTTGACGACATCTGACCCGTTGACCTCTGTAAGTGCTCAGGAACTCATCATCAATGGAAACAGTGTGTGACTCAATACTGGCCTTTTAGCTTTAGCGCCAAGGCTCTTGGCAGAAAAGTAATTTATGTCTGTGTTTCACAGAAAGACACTTGTTATGTTGAGTGTCATAGCACCATCCCAGTCCAGTCCTTTATCTGCTCATTGAGAAACTCCTTAAAGCGGATGTGCACAGAAGACACTCCGAGACTGATCTGAACATGTTTCCATGTTCTTTTGTAGCTTGTGTTAAATTTCACATGTGCATGATTCATGACATACAACAGCCTTCAGAGAGAGATCAGAGGAAATACTGTTCTCATACTTTGGCTTCTGTGAATAACCTTGGGTCTTTGGAAAGTCTGTCTTTCTGCTTGACTTTTGTAATGAATGAATAACCTGTGAACAGTTGTACGCTGTTGCTGAGCTATCTCATCTTTTTAGCTCCACAGTCAATCTTTATAGACACATGAGATTAAACTTTTTGTTGCCAACAGCAATACACCTACACTGCTGAAAACATAGGGATATATAAATGATAAACCACCACGTTTTACACTTTCTGTGTGATTATAGGCCACACTTACTGTAAAAGGCCAATATAATCTCTGAGATGTTGAGACATTTTAGAGAGAGATTTTGAGACAGTTATTGTCTTTTAGATTAGGAGTTAAATAAACGGACGCTTTTTTCTGTTTAAAAAATAAGGTCAGTTATTGCTGCACAGTGTTTTACAGAACAGCATGAAAACTAGCAGGGCTTATAATAGGGCTTATATAATCTATCAGAGCGAGTGCTGAGTGGGAGTTTTAGATGTAACCAGCAAACTTACCCCCACAAACAAGCTATGAACAATATGAAACAGGGTAGAAAGGATGGGGGTGGATTATGTTGAGTGACCTATACATGCAGCACTGTGAGGGAGCATCTGTGCGTCAAAAACTGACGAGCCTGAGCTTGTGTTTGTGAAACATCTTTGGTATTTGTGTTGCTCTGTCCTTCTCTTCTGGGTCTAGTCTCAGTGGTGACTGGCATGTCTCTGAGGGTTTGAAATGGCCTCCACTCCACACTCAAGCATTTTATTAAAGCTATGTTTACTCTGTAGGAGACCTGAATATAATGTTTTAATAAAGACCAATGTTGAATGGGCCCATTCAAAAACTGTGTTGTTGTTGTTTTGTTGCAGTACCAGAGTATTGCTGTATTTATCCAAAACGTTTTCTTCAACCCAGGAAACACTTACCTTAAAATTTTAACTGCAAACTGTCCTCTGAGCTTTAATTTTAAGAACAGTCACTCTTCATAAAGATGGAGCTGCCTAGGAGAATGAAAAGGGAACCTGTCTGATGCCTGTGAAGTTCACTGATCTTAAAACAGACTTTTTGTGTGATCAAACAGCTTCAGAAATAACTTATCAAGAAAAAAGTATTGCTCAAGAACAGAGCACTTTTCAATTAGACAGCAGAAAGGAAACACAGCTTTGATCCGTATGTCTCTGATTTAAGAGGGGAGCGTTGTGTTCAGGCCCCTTGGCTAGTCGGCTGGTTGTAAATCTCACTGTGTCTCCTAGTTTACTTGGGCCAATAAACTAGAAGGCAATTATGGAAAACAACTAGGTGCAAGATTTTTCAGGCCTGTTAAGATTTGAGGTTGCGGCCTAAAAGGATTTCACCCACCTTTCTATTAAAAAATGTCTTTGCCTCAGTTTCCTTCACTCCAACCTCAGCTTCCGGTCAAACATTGATTGGACACTCATGCCTTTAGCACAAGGCACAGATGGACTAAAGTGCTGAACCTAAAAATACTGTGTCAGACCTTGGCCACTGGCCATTAGGTTAGACTCACTCATGATTTATTCATATTGTGTCAGATACATCCTCACAAACATGCTCCACATGACCAGCGCTGACTCAAATCAACCATGTCCTACTCTGACCATCCAAACTACACATGACTTCCTGATCAAGCTGCATTAGAGCTAATGAACTTGTTGAACTGCCTTTCACATTATATTCTTGTATTGTTGAAGTTTCTTTACTGAGCCCTTTTGTGTTGACTTATTTGGAACCAGATGCATTGGAGGAAAGTACACTGAGGCAAATAGTACCTCATGAATATAAACATGAGCATTTTAGGCTTCTTTGATCTAGGCCTGGCTTACGTCCCTGAGTACAGTGAGTTGAAGCTGCTGCTGCACAGCTCTTTTGCCCATTTATCCATTTGCATAATTGTTATAACTGTTAAGGCCAGCAGTGCAAGGCACTTCATAAATGTGTATAATATTAGAAGTTACCAGAGTGTCAGTGTGTGAGTGACTCTAAGGTAGTGTTAGTACTGAATGTACCAAACTGACATCCAGATAGTATAATGCCCAGATCTGATCCAACATTAGCCTTGGTCCTGCCAGAGCACATTTGATCAGAACCATACTCATATCCTTATTCTTGCTTTAACACAGTGAGGCCATTCACGGAAATAACTTTTTTTCCTATCAGCATTGTTCAACATTTGTACATTTAGTAAATAATAATAACTCATTTACAAGCAATACACCAAATTTATGGTCAGGTTAGTCCAGGGCCTGGCCTTATTCCAGTGGTTTGTTGAACTGCATCTGCTGTTTGGGTGCCACGTACGCTAGCTTAGCACTAAAAAGAGGTCTTACCTCCCTCGGGTCCTGTTTATAGTCTGAGAGGCTGCAGCATTTTACGGTCTTGAGAATGGTTTATAGCCGCTGGGGTGTTTATGCACGGGAAGAGAGAGGGTCAGTGGGGTGAAATCAATAGTGAACCTTAATGAGGTTGTCTGAAAAGGAGCAGGGAGGGGAATATGTGCACTGTGTGAAGATAAATGCTTAGCTGTTTAGATCTGAGGACATTTTAGTTGACCAAACATGAGACAATAGTAAAGAGAATCTGATATTCCAGTGATACCCTACTGGAGAAAAAAAAATCATCTCACTTTTATTGTTTGAATGTATTGCTTTTTTGTTAGGCTGGGAAACCATGTGTCTCTGAGAATAAGGCGGGGTTGGTATGAAATATGTATTTACTGTAACTAATGTTACCAAAGAATAATGTCACATATTATTTAGAATGTGGTCTTGTATGGGGCCCAGTGTTTGTTTTATAATGAAGTGTCATGTTGTGATGTGAGAGGCTCAGTTATTCCAGCTGTGCTCTGAGACAGCTGTCTGTACAAAGAAACCCAGCTGATGACACGTCTGTAAGTTCCCTCGGGGGATAACCACATCCGCTCAGGAGAGAAAGGGTTGGGACATAGGATTTTGTTCAGGAAGCAGCCGAACAAGATCTTAAACATATTTAATCATGTCTATTTTCTGTTTTTACAGAGCATCCTATCTCCTTGCAGAGGCCTGTAACCAATGGCAACCTCCGTTCAGACTCTTCCTCTGACACGTGGCCCTGACAAAAACTTCCGTAACCCCTTCGCAGCCCAGCCCCTTTCATCCCGCTGCAGGATGGGAAGTGTGGGTAGTTTGGTGGAGAGGCCGGATGTGTCTCCAACTAAAGGCAACAGTGCAGTGCCTCAGGTGAGACCAAAGCCAAACAATGGGCTGCTGAAAAAGGGCCTGACTCAGAGAGAGCTACTCAACTACCTCAATATCACCAGGTAGGTGACCCTGTACTGAGACACTATTAAAAAAATGTATGTAGGCTACAAGAAGACGACTATAATCTGCTTCTTTTAAACAGGAAAGATCCTAAAGGAAGCCAAAACGGTGACAACAAAAAGGGCATAATCTCCAGTCTGACCTCTTTAAATGGCTGTGATGAGGACAATGTCTATGCCAAAGTGTGCAAAAAAGACGGCACTGAGGTGGACTTGACAAAGAACTCATTACCAAGTGGAGGCAAATATGAAAAGGTATGAGTGATGTATTACATTTACAAATGTATATGTGTATGGATTAGACATGTAACAAATGGCTCAAGCAAATATTCAAGCAAAACCAAATTAGTTTTTGTTGAAATGTTACCAATTTTTCATATAATATAGATTGTTTAGATTACATGTAGCTGAGTTCAAGTTGAAGTTGTCAATGAGTTGTACACTTGATTGCAGTTATCATATTTAATTAATAGATGAGATACAGGCTGTGTGGGTGGTGTTAAAATGATTACTATCACATTTGTGTGCTGCAGTTACCCATACCCAACATAAATCAGCCAGCAGCGACCAAAGGTCTGGCAAATTCTGTGTTGTCTTATGAGCCCTGCTAATTTATACTAGCTATCAAATCTTGTTTTGTTTTGGCCTGAATTAATCAACACTAAGGACACAGAGGGTGAAACAGTATTGATTTAATCGAAATACTGTAATTTATGTCCCTAACCTCTTTAGCATCTTCTTTTTATGTTTACACCGAATACTTTTTTTTCTTTTCTAGTCTCGCTTTAGGACATCTGCCTTCAAGCCAGTTACTCCAAAAAACTTCAGCTCCATGCAAAACCTATACCCATCTTCTAAGTTGGAGGAAGCAGATCATGGTATTTCAAATGGACTCCACAAAGCCTTTGCACATGTCCCTAAAGCTGTCTCTACATCCTCTTCCTCTTCATCACCGTCTCGATACGGAGGCCCAACATCAGGTGGTAACAAGGTATTACTTAACCCACTATTTGTAGTTTTAAAAGTGTTATGAGGAGTTATACCTCATTAAATATTACTTAAAGCTCAAAATAAATAATTTTACTTTAGGCTTTACAACATCTCGATGTTTGATGTTTCCTTCTGATATGTTACTTATTACATAGTCACTGTCTTGGTCTGTTTAACTGAAAACACAAATGACTGTGCAGGCCCTTTCCTCCGTGCGTGGGACCAGTCAGGAGGACGATAACTTGTCAGACTCAGGCCATAACTCCATGAACAGCCTGCCTCCATACAGACCTCCTTTTCGGCCTCATCTGTCTCACATCAGGTCAGTGGGACACCCTCTCTTTATTCTCTCTGTTGTTACTTTTTACTGTGCTGTTTAAGTTATGTACTAACAGCGTTTGTCTTTTACAGTGCATCCATGGGTCACATCAACACCATTGGATCTTTAGAGCGCACCAGCCAGGGACCAAAGCAAGGCCCGGGGGGTGTGGCCATAGGGGAGATGGCATGTCGGAGCATGGCAACGCTCAGCCGTTTGGCCCCTCATGGAGAGGGTCCACCACCCTATGAATGGACCCTGTCCATGTCTATGGAGGAAGTTGTGAGTATTGTGTGAATGCATCAAGATATCTAACTTGTGTCATCACAGTTTTCACAAAAATGCCCTTGACTGTTGTAATTGTATTCCCATCTCTTTCTGTAATGCATTTATTCCTTCAATACTATTGTTTAGTAACTATAAACATTCATTTGGACTTTTGAATCAATGGAATTGGAAAATTTGCTATGACTTGATTAAATTGACAGATCCACAGTGTCCCTAGTGTTTAATATGATTTTAGGTCATGTCCATGCTTTATTTCAGGTGCGGGATCTGGAAGAGCGTCTTCTGGAAAAGGAACAAGAGATAAAACAGATGAAAAGAAATCTGGATGAGAGTGAGGGTGCCATTGCTCAGGTGAATCTCATTGTCTTCATCAGTTTTTGTCTGTTCACTCTCCGTTTGAAGTATAACTCCAGCTGCTCACTGCATGCAGGTATTTGAGGGGAAACAGCGTCTGTGGGAGAAGGAAGTGGACGAGCTGAAGCGCCTGTATGCCACTAAGCTACGCCAAGTCTCCCAGCATGCTCAGCGATCCCAGCGTAGCCTGCAATTGCAGCTGTATAAAACCCAGCAGGAAAAAAGCAGGTTACAAGAGGAGCTTGACAACCTGAAAAAAGAAAGGAGCAAGGACTCTGAGGCCAGGGCCAAGCCAACCAGTCCCACTTTGGAGGAGACACAGTGGGAGGCAAGTCTTACAAGGCGGTTCAAATAATTCACAGTGTCCTATTCAAATGAGTTACTAAAAGTATCTAACACATCTCCCTCGTCTTATACACTCTATGTCAGGTTTGCCAGAAGTCAGGGGAGATTTCTTTGTTGAAGCAGCAACTAAGGGACTCTCAAGCCGAGGTGACCCAGAAGCTCAGTGAGATTTTTCGTCTGAAGACTCAGCTGAGAGAGGCTCGTACAGTGCTGAGTAACAAGGAGAGCGAGACTGAAGCTCTCAAGATGGCCCTGCATGGTACACACCGTCGCAGATGCTTTTCCCAAACTGGGCGTGAGGAAGGCAAAGGGCTTCAGGATAGTTCTTCAGCTGTGGCAACAGGTAGTTATATATAATGTGTCTGCCTTTTAGTTATTTCGTCTTTGATAAATGTGAAGCAGCCTACAAAAAGTAATTATAACCATGTTTGAATCTATTTGCTTCAGTTTAGTTCTTGCAGAACACATTGGTTATTTATGTATTTTGGAATAGATGCAGTTTTGTGTGACCTTTAAACAGCGGTTCTTATTTAGTTTCTGCCTCACAAGAAGATCCAACATGTAAACCTAAGACTTAAATTGCAGTCACTTTCTACAGGATTAGCTGACACAATTTTTGTAGGTTTCTTTTAAATAAGGGCATGTTGACCTTGATGAACAGTAAATAAACCCTGGCAAGGGAAGCTTACATGATATAAGCTAATGAAATATTTTACACATAAGATTTTAATAAAACTGTTATGTCTAAACATAGGGAGGCAGTTACTGTGTTTCTTTAACACTGAAAAATCTTTCGGGTTGCGTGGAATTATGAAGTCTATGCTTAAACTCAAAATCAGGTTAAGGGAATAACCAGGCCAGGAGCAGCCTATGTCTTTCATTATATTTCCCCTAAGGACTGACTGAAGTATAGTTAAAACCATGTGAACGTCTTCTTTTCAGGAGGGTCTGGGGGGCCCACAGAGGAGCGTCTGCGCGCAGAGTTGCTGCTGGAGAGACGCCAGAGCGAGGCACAGGCCTTGGCTTTTGAGGAAGAGAGGCAGACATGGCAGACAGAAAAGGACAAGGTCATCCGCTATCAAAAGGAGCTGCAGGCCAGCTACTTAGACATGTTTCACCGCAATGAAGCACTGGAAAGGGAACTGCAGCAGATGAGAGCATGCAGCGACCAACACAGAGCAGGCAGTGAAGGAGCGAGCCAAAGTGGGACATTAGAGCGAGAAATCCCCTCGCTGAGAAGTGAGAAAACAGGGGAAAATCAAAACGACAAACCCAGCTCTGGTTTACCATGGATAGACAGGATTGAATCATCTGAAATTTGAATGTGATAGACTTATTTGCAATGCAAAGTGTTTTCTCCTTCTGGTAGGGTTCATATGGGAGGCAGAGTCTGCCAGAAAATACACAGTTTATTTAAGGTAAAGGTAAGAAAAGGTAAATGAAAATAAATCAAAATACCTTTGCAGGTCAAAGATCTGAGACATGCCACTTTTCATTTCAGGATGCAGGGATCATAAATGTTGATTATAATCATAGTTTTACAGTTGATGTTTTACCCGTTCTTCTATTAAAGGTTACCCTGTTATCATTTTCTTTGTTCATGTTTGTACAGTAACCCAAAAGAGACTGAATCAACACTTGCTCTAACAAGCTGCCATTTACTGGCCAAACGTGATCTACAAAATCACCACTAGATGTCAATAAAGCTGAACACTTATCTTTTTGGGTGACTTCTCATAGTACCTGGTGTATACAGTTGTCCTTCTTTGGTTGATTTATTTATTATCTTTTCTACAACAGAAATTGAACTTTAACCTCCTACCAAAACAGAGATTCCTCGATCCAAACACCAATCCTGTCTTGCTTGTGCACATATACCCTTTTATATAATGTGCACATACAAATGTGCTATTTTATTAAAAGTGCTATCTAGTTTTGGCCCAAACCAAATGATTCAAATGGATTTGATGTACAGTCTGTACACTCGCTCAGACTGGGCTTTCAAAGGAAAGATCCATCTCAGGTTTTTCTTGTGCCAAGATACTGCTTTTCTTATCCACAAGGAATACTGTAACTCACTAAAGCTTAAACTGTAAACATTCAATTTATCTTTGTCATGACCTCAGAATATTTTGTACATGGTTGTAAATATAATGATTTTGGTCTTTGCCTGTGTTTCCCAAGCACACTGTTGTCTTAATGGACTTTCACAATGGTACGTGCTGTAAATGGTTGCCAGTAAAAACTGCATGACACAAAACTTAAGTTTGTAAATATAAAGCCAGCTTTCAATGTAGTCCTTTATTAAGATAATATTGTATAGTATAAATGTGCTTGTTTTGGATTTATAATAAACATGAACTGAAGAGGAATACATTCCATACATTGTGTAACTGCCCGCATACACCCTTCGACTTCAACTCCAGCCTGCACTAAAGGGGCTTAAAATCTCCACAGAGCGTGCCAATAAAACAAATAACAGGAGCTTGTGTGATGGCATGAACAACAGACAGACTGAGCTTTTGGGACTAATGTGGCTTATAGGGTTTAGAGTCTTTGTCACAGCCCTACAGGACACACTACAGACAACAGAGATCCACTATGTTGGTCAAGATAGAAATGTATCATAAACAATATTTGTTTAAGAAATCCTTCTCTCTTGGAAATCATCATGTGAGCAAAGTTAAAGGCAGAGAGACAGGTTTAACACATTTTTTATCAGTGTGCATTTTTATTAGTTTTTTTAGTGGAAGGACGGTGAGAATGTGAATTTTAGTTGCTGTGAGATGTTGCTGACTCATAAGTTCTTTGGCATTTAAAACATTATGTAAACTAGGTTTAATATAGCTCTCAGCTCTGGAGAGGTGGGATGCTTTCTTCACACATTATCATGTAGGAGGGTTGCAGTTATGTTCTTTGGTGCTCTACTACATTCAAACAGGCATGTAAATAAAATACTGTGCATTTATTTATGATTGAGAGGTCAGAAGAACCTAAAATCAACTCAGGTGTGACACCAAGTGGTGCTGAAAGCAAACTAAAGCAGCAAAGAGATCCAAAACAGTAGTGTAAACTAAATGTCTACACAAACCTACAAAACTGACATGATAGTATAAATTTACTTTATTTCCAGCTGCAAGTATATGAAACATGTTAGAGCATAGATATTTACAGTAAAAGATCCATAACCCACAAAAGCAGAAACACTAAAAATTAATGACAGAGCGCTAGCGGTTTGTCTTAAAGGGCACTCAGACAAGCAATCAGTGATTGTCAATCAAAGAAAGCAGAAGAAACTTAATGAAAGTCCAACTGTAACATGCTTTAGCCCAGTCAAAAATAAATGTTTATCTTAAATAGTCTTAAAACTCAGTCATGTTCCATTAAAAGGAAAACAGCTATCAATGCTGGTGCAGTGCTTGTTTGATAAATTAGCCTCAACAAAGTGAGGTGACATCACCATTTTCAAGAAGAAACCAAGAACTTGCACTGATTTGGAGAATCAAAATAGTGTACATCCAGATGCCTTGTGTATGCTGAAACATCACCAGTAAAGTAGTATTTACAAATTCCCAGCAGTCCTGACAGTCAAATATGTAATATTTAGATCAATATTTGTTATATAAATATACAACTTTAAAACTAACTGTAAAGTGTGAGATGCAGTGACAATGAACCCTGAGGAAATGTATGGACTAAACTGTTTACATTTGCCAAATTTAGCCAAACCTATGGATGCAGAGGCATTTTTTGACTATATATTAAACAACAGCCACAAAGACCAGAGGACTTTCCCACCCACGACGAGTAAAGCTGAATCACAAGCCTACAGTCACTGCAAGTCAGAACCTACTGCTACCATCACACAACTTCACATGTCCAAACTGCATGGAGCTTAGGCAATGTAGGGTGAAGTGGGAGGAGATGTTAGTTCTGAAACCCATGCAGTAGTGATAATTATGCTTTTTAGATGTTCAGTTTAATTAGTATTCTACATGAGCGATGCTGCAATGAAAACAGAAACAAAGCACATTTCACAGTAGAATATATTTTTGTTTCCTTTTTGTTTGTTAAATACATACATAGAACAAGACAAATGGCTTCTATAATGAGGAAAATCTTGCTGGTGCAGACAAAATGCTGTCCACCATTAGTTAAATGTAAATACATGAGCCAACAGTGACAAGATAGAGAGGCCTTTATTACATTATGGAGAAGTAATGGGTGACATGTCTGTTCGATTCAAGATAGTCCTCCACAGTTCCCTTCACCGTAAAGTGACGGACTTTGTCATGGGCCATCTAAGGTCTTTCTTGTTTGTAATTGTTTAAAAAGGTTACAACCATCCCAAAATCAGAAACTGTACAAACTCTACGTCCATTCATTATCATAAAACTGCCTCTGTCAAAGAGAAAAGAAAAATCAAAGCAGTCTTCCATAAGCCAACTTAAACAGTCAATAAGCCAAGAAACACTTTCAAGTGTGATATACTTTTAAAAAGATAATTCTGCAGGCATCTGCAAGTGAGTTTCAATGAATAATCCTTTGCAGAGATTCTTCTTTATGAGAATGGTCTCCTCACTCTACTACAGGTTGTAGTTGGGCCATCCCAGCTGGGCACTGTATTATACGCAAAGTTGGAGGTGTGTTACAGGATGACCAAGGCTGTCCAGAAGAGCACTGGGATAAAACTTGCTTACAGTAAGGCCAAATACCACAGACAGGAAAGGGCCAGAGCAAATAGTCCTGGAATTGCCTAGTGCTCCAGGTCACTTCATCCTTATTCAAGAAGAGACTGAGTGTATCAAAAGTAGATCTGCTTGGCATGTGATGGATTCTGCTCCATGGGGCAGTATGGGCATTTCAACCTGAATATTAAAGATAAATCATGTTAAAATGCAATCCTTACTTTAATACAAGTCAAAAATAACCCTTAAATAAAAAGGCCAGTGTGAGGTGTCCAAGTTAAGATACTTCTCTTTTGGAGGGTTGATGTTAACAGGATAGCAATTACAAAATTAACACTTACTTCCCAGCGTTAGTGAGTTTGTTGAGGGCATCTCTGGAGATGACATGGCCACAAATAAGCTTCATTGGAGGATTGCTCTCTGAAGTCTGCTGACGAAGGATCGGGCAGGCAAACACGGAGTGATACCAACACTTTTTTCCAAGATCAATTTCAATCTGGACAACCGGGAAAAATTGTCAGTAAGTCTTAAACCACACTAAGAAATGCAGGTTATTCAGAGAACTTACGGGCAGCTCATCTTTGTGTGTCCAAACTCCACTGCACTGTCTCTGCTCTATCACCTGTTTGATGTTCATCAACACAGGTAATGCCATACAGCCTGAAGCAAAACTAGAAAGAAAAAATATGTTTTGTTGCAATCCTAAAATACTTATTACTTATTATTCCGATATTGCACCAATTCTAACCTGACACTGAGTGGAGACTCTACTGAAAGACCCAGTAAGGCACAGGCATCTCTGGTGAAGATGTTGCAAATCTCAGCCCACTGATTTGGCTCGAGCAGACTACGATATGGAGAATTTTCAATGCCATGACGCAGGTACACTAAGCTCCCCATCAAAATCTGAATATCTGCAGAAGGGAAAACATACATGAGTAGAAGTATATACTTTTATTTCTCATCCATAAGCAGGTTTTGCCTGCTACCTCTCTGGTGTTGTGAGGCAAAAGGCTGAAAGTGCCGTGCATATTGCAAGGCTTCCATTTGGTTGCTGATGCCCCCACTGAGCAGGCTAATGAAGTACAAGCGGTGCAACTTGAATTCTAAACTGCTGTTCAGGTCAAGAAGACGCTGCCGATTCGTCACAGCCCACCTATAAAACATAACAATACAATAATTATTATCCATACAACATCAAATGTCAGTGTCATTTGTTAAATTGACGAGGAAAAATGAAGCAGCAGCATACTCAAGTGCTGGCCGGAGATCCTGCATCCGTAGTGCTTCAAGGATCCTGTTTAACTCAAGGAAAGGCTGCTTCATACTCATATCAATAACTACACCAGACTCCTACAAATAATAGACAAACCAGTAGTATCTCAGATTCAGGGTGTATACTGTTTCATAGTTGATTTTTTTAAGTTACTTACCTGACACAAATCTTCTGCTACACTGAGCATGCCTTGTCTGTACAGATGCTCCACAATTGTCTCACTAAGGTATTTCTGTCTTTCTGGTGTATCCCACACTGTCTCTGCCACCACAGCACTAATCTCTGCATCGAAATTCTAGAGAGACACAAATACAATTAGATATAGACAGAAAGCAACAAAAGTAAATACAAATGCCTTGCATACTTACCCTGTCAATGGCTTTGCCCACTTTTGATACACTGCCATGAATATCTTTATGCCGTGAGGCTAACATCTGCACTGTTTCTTTAATATTCTTACAACACTGTGCCATAGTCTGAGATAGTACAGATAAATCTGCATCTTGCACACCTGCAGAAGAAAAAGAAATGCTTTTAAACTGATCCAATCAGTCTATCACTGTCAAAACTACTACTGTTGGTATTCAAGAAGAGACAAACCCTACATATAAACAAGTCAGTATTTAATCCTCTTACCAAATGCTACTAGCTGTGCTCGTATCTCACAGACACTGCGCAGAAGCTCATCTAGTCTCTCTTCCGACTGGTGGCCATACATTACAAAGCGATGGAGCACTTTCTCCAACTCCCGCTCCACACAGGCACACTGCTCCATGTTTTCGACTGAACACTCACACAGACAAGACAACTGAGAGAGCACAAAGAAAAAGGGATTCAAATCTGGTCCATCAGGTTTCTTCAAAAAAATACAATATATAAAACTGCAAGTAAATGCAGAAAGGCCATGTAGGAAGGAAATTTCAATTCTCTTTTTGTCATGTGGGAATGTTATTAAATCAGACTATGACACAATAAAACTGTGTTTTAACTACTCAGTGCTTCTATAAAATTACAAATTAACTTTTAATGTGCCGTAAAGACGGGAACTGTGACGTGGGGCAATTTGAGTGGTTCAGTTACCAAAGTATGTGGTCGTCAATTGATTGAGTCTTAAGCATAACAATAAAAAAATCTTGGCCAGATCAAATCAGAGCCAAAACTTCTCCGTTAACCAAGTTTAGAATAACACTGACACCAAACAGAAAAGCATATACATTTTTAAATCAAGTACACAGTGTACTCTGTGGCCTAGTGTTTACTGACGTTATATAGAGAAAGCGAAGAAAAGTAAAAATGTAATCAGTTAATCCAAGAAAGCACCAATAGTCAAGGGTCTTAATTTAATTTCGACTAAATTGTTCTCTTGTGACTGGAACATGTCACGACATTGAGTGACACAGATACTGAAAAGATTAGCCAAGTTGTGACTCATAGCTTGTTAGCAGTATTGGTCCAGAAAATGTCCACCAAACCTACGGTAAAAAGCAACACAACGAAGTGAGCCACATCGATATAGACTTGAACACTGATATTTCGCGATGCATTTTGATTTTAACAATATTTATATATTAATCACAACAAGGAACGAAATAGGAGCATAATTATGTGATTAGTGTAGTGCGTCGGGCTGTCGCCCAGCTAACATAAACAAACGGCCTTACAGTTGCTGACTTGCTATTACAGCTCGCCATTGCTAACAGCTAACAGCGAGTTAGCTTCTAACCCAGTTGATGGTAGGCAGCTACAGGCAGACAAGGCCCCAGGATCTCACATCATGCAGTGACAGCCATTAACTTGTCACAGGTTACATTTTGACCTATTAAAATATTCTACGACAGAAATGTAACAAATGTTTAAATACGCCATTTACCTACCTTGGTAATTACCTAGAAGTGGCTAGTTAGCCGACATTAGCGTTAGCCGCTTGTTATGACAACACTTGAACAGCAGACTGCGGATCTTCCTGTGTCGCATACTGTGTTTACTCTACATTTCAAAGTAAGACTCCGGATTATTTTGCACCCATTGCAAAATTTAAGCAACAACTTCTCCTCCCAAAATATGTATATTTCATGATACATTTTCACAAACAAATCATTTTACCATTGTTTCATTTACAAAAGTGAGTGTGGTCAGTTGGATCCTATCCAGCAGCAAACAGTCCCAGACCAGAGACATCAAACTCAAGGCCCTGGGGCCAGTGCACCCCCTGTCGCCACAGACGTTTATACAACTATTCCAACAGCCACAAATAGCTTGAATGAATTACCGAATGAACGATTAAAAGCTGGTTTATTACCTATGTCTGTGGCCCTTAATACAATAATCACTTTCCAGTATGAAAATGACTTTGACATCATAATTATGTTTTGTTAGTCATGAATAAATATTAGCTCTTAAATATAGATCTATCATACAACAAATTGGTCTGCTCTTAAATATTTTTAATGGATTTATAAATTTTTTTTGGTCTTTAAATCTAAAGAAATTGTACTCAGCTGAAACATTTTCAATAGTTCTCACATCTTAACATTTACAATTAGTCTTCTTAGTTACTCTGTTTATTGTTTAGGTGAAAGGCACATTGTAGAAAGGGTGGCTGAGGTCTTTGAAGATGAATGGGACAGTGTGACTAATCTATCAGTAATGCCAACCAAAGCTGCCCATTGCTAAGGGCTGATCATTCTTTCCCTCTGACTGATGTAACCACAGGAGTTCAGTTTTATCTCCAGGTTTAAACACGCGGCATCTGAATTTTTTTTATTTTTTTTTAATGTAACGCTTTTTTTTGCAAAATGTTTGTAAAATCTCTATTTTTAACATACAAGAACTAGGCTATGGCAGTTAACTAGCCACATGAGCTCTTTACATCTCTCCTCTCCCAAAGACATGTTAAGAATATGTTGATCCCTGTTTGTCATGTCATAGGAGCTTTGTGAGTTACATTGCACAAACATGCTAAGGTCATCTATTTCCTTCTAATTCTGGCTAGCAACACTGAAATTGTCACTAGTTCTTTTATATCATCTGTATGTTTCCTTGTTCAGAGCATTGATTCAAACCTTATACACACAACCTGAGCCCCAGCCACCAGCAATTCCAATATTTTTTTTACAAATTTTCCCTTAATATAGAACTCACTGAAATCGTACGAGTTATTTGAAATTAAGACCTTCAAACAGAAATTGATTTAGAAAAAATGCTCCCATAGCAGCTTGGGCACAATAAGGCCCATTCGTCCTTAAGTCTTTTTAATTAGGCATTCAATACATAATTGAATTTAACTGGTTATACAAATTTTGTTAGCGAAGTTGCAGCTTACAAGAGTTCAGCATGTGAGCTGTCAAACACAGTTTTTGCATTAACCTTTGACCCCTTGTCCCTCATCCAAACAGAAACATCTATAAACAAGTTTACAGTAACTACCCTGCTAAGGTAATATTCATTCTGGTACTACACTATTGGAGACTCTGAATTATGACAATGTGTTTTCTTTTCTGTCCCAACTATGCCTGTGTTAACACTATGGCTATCTATCCCTGATAGTATGGCTCTATATATAGAGGAGCCCTGTGACTGAGCTGGCACTGAGTGTCAGATTCCAGGCGCACTCATTTGTCCAGGCAGAATCAGCACCTGCTGCTAACTATAAACCCAGCAGCCAGCCCCTGCACTGTACCCCTGCTCATTGCTCACAGGAAAGCCAATGCCTAACTAGAACTCTCCCCGGAGAAGAAAAAAGATCTAGGTTAAACTGTGCTTTTACTGAGGCTAGATGGGAGGGGGGGGAAGAGGGAAGTCAGGGGAGCGGTGTCAGAGCAAGATGAAGTCTGAAACATGGCAGTGCTTCTCCCATTCTGACACTGTCTAGTCAGAGTGGCACCTCTGCATTAAGCAGCGGGCAGCTCTGTGTGGATCCAGGATTTCTACAGTGGTCTTGCAGTCCTGAAGTGTGCCGTGGATTAAGAGAGTCTGCTTGATGAAGAGCAGACATTACAACACAGAGGAACTCAATGCCCCATGGGAAAGCCTCATCCTTGGCCAAAGGTACAGCTAACAAGTTTTAGTCTTTGCTTGAGGTGGGAGCATGCTTTCTTTCTTTGTAAAACATGCTGACTTCAGATAAAAAAAACAAAACAAACTTATTCGATCTGTTACCTGTGTCAAATGTGCACGTCATTGTATGAATGTATAATTTTTTATTATAGTTGTTAGGTCACAATGTTTGACTTTTAATATCAGATATTTTAGGACTAATTTTGACTTGACTATAATTAGCCATCTCTGGACTGAATGCTGTCTGTGGAATATTCATAAAATAACACAGTGCCACTGAAACAAGGCTAAATTGTCCAAAAAGCCTCTATGTTTGAAACAAATATATTTCCACCACTCTTATTTCTAAATGCTGATAGAAATGAATTAGTGACACACCCTCCAGCTAACTCTATCTCATTTCCAGACCAGGAACCTAGCCCAGAGCAGCCCAGAGGAGCAGACTGGACTGGCCACGGTGAGAAATTGGAGCTTGTGGGTTAGAGATGGACAGCTGGACTCTCCAAGGGGACAGCTACTCCTTCCTGCGCAGTGCACCGCGCACTTTTTCTCTGTGCCACCGCGACGGTACCCCTAACCACGTTGAGATCTTTGACATTATTAATACCCCTAGCCAGCGCAGCGCCATCTCTGAGACCACCTGCCTGTGTGACATATTTGGGGACGACTGTGAGGCACCCTCACTGTCAAGCAGCCCAGCCTCAGCAGCTTTTGTCCCACCTCAGACGGAGGCGGAAGGACGTGCAGTTGGGTCACCCTTGACAGATGACCTTAACGACTCCTCTGGTTCTTATCACACAGCTCACAGCTCTAGTGAAGGAGAGGAGGGGCTTGAGGACCCAAGTGAGAAGCATAACTGCCCTGAATTACAAAGTGAGGGACAAGCATTGATTCTGACACCTTCAGACTATCCTGGAAAAAGCAGCATAGCACATAACAATATTTCCCCTGTAACTCTGGAAAGGACAGCTAGCTCAGCATCTGAAGACCACAGCACAGTTTGTGACGAGGGATATCCCTTTCTTGAACGCAAAACCCCACAAACCCTTAGTGCAGAAGGTAGCTGTCAGTCTTTGTCTTCATCTTTAGTCGATGTCAGGTATTCACCTTCACCAGCAAATCAAATACAAGAAGACCCAGAAGTAGAAACTAGGAGTCCTACTCCTGGCTCAAAAGACAGACAAAGCAGTTTGTCACACCAGACCCCTTCCCCGGAGCCTAGAAACTGTGTCAGCTCCTCTTCCTCCCACTCTGTTACCACTCAGCCTGAGTTCGAAGTGTCTCCAGAGCCAGAGAGCTTCTGTAATCAAAACACAAGACCCTCTCCTGAGCCACCGTTAAGCAATCTTCTTGACAGCTTTCCATCTTCAACATTTGAACCTAAAGTTATTGTTACATCCACTGATTCTCAATCATCATCTCCTTGCCCAGGGTTAGGGGGTAGAGTTTCTTTGCCTGATCTATTCAGCAGAGGCTTCACACCAGATTCAGATCATCCTCAAACTCCTGAGTTTGATTCACATCTTGAAAGCTCCAAAGAAGACTCAGAGTTACTAGTGGAAACAATCAATACAGTGTCCACACCAGACCCACTACATACACCTCCTGTAAATTCATTAGCATCATCCCCTGAGCCAAGAAGACCGAGTGTTTCACCTGAAAATCGACCAGTCACTCTGTCACCTTCACCTAGCCGTGTCTGTTCCTCCTCACCTGCCAAGACAGTAACTAGATCTCCCTCTCCTGCTTTTGCCCTTCAAGAAAAATACATTTCAACACAATCTGAAAGTAGAACTCCAGTGAAATCACCTGCAGTCAGTCATAGTTTGTCGCCATCTCCTGGGTATTCACCAGTAATTTGCATAGATAAGTCTGCCTCGCCTGAAATCAGAATTACAGCCTCCTCACCAGAATTTGAAAACAAATCTGAGAGTCCTGTCCCAGAGCCCCACTCAAACTTGACCACAGAACTCACTTCATCCCCTCATATTACAAGGATATCCTACTCTGTTGTCCAACCGGAGGACAGGATCTCTCCTGCTTTCCCTGAGCTTTCTTGTGTGTCAACTCCAGAGACAACCAGAATATCTGGATCACCTAAACCAACAGACTGTAGTCTAAGCAAAAGTACTTGTACACCTAGAGAGTCACCCCACAACCTGTTGTACCCAAGCTCTGAGCATCAGCCACAGGCCAGGGACAAAACACCATCCCCAGAGCCACAGCATCACTCCCCTTCTCCAGAACCAAGGAATCAAACCCCTTCTTCTGAGCTTTGTCACTGTGTCTCACCTCATCACAGCAGTCATCACAGCAGCACAAATCTATCACCTGCTTCTCCATCTCTAGAGCAGAGGATTCGGTCTTCACCAGAAATACCCTTTGTAGATTATAGTGTTGATTCAGCTTTCAAAGCTACACCTGAGGCAGACAGGCACTTATCTCCAGTTGTTATCACAGAAGTTGAATACTCTACAAAGCCAGCATCCCTATTTGAATTGGAAAGTGAAGAGAAATCAGTTGAAACTAAAATTAAAAGTGAGTTACCAGTGACTGTGAGTCATTCACTTTTACCTACTTCCTTTTTAGCATCAAAAGAAACAGAGGTGACAAATACAAAGAAGAAGGTACTGTCAGTAGATCAGTTAGGTTTAGATTACTGCTCTAATAAACAAGACACTGATCACAAATATTTTGAGGAAAGAGGTCTTGATAAAAACTCTCCTACTGAAATTAAGTACACTATACCTGCTCATCTATCACCTGTTCAAGACAAGAATAAAGACATTTTACCTGTGCACAAGCTAAATATACCAATTCCAGGTTTAGAAAACCCACAGCCTTGTTTTACTAGTTACCCCCAATCCCCTAAAAGTTCCAGCTTATTTAATTCAAATTTTACCCCAAAGCCCTTTAAAAGGCAACTGTCAGGCACAGTTGGACCTGAAAATAAAACTCCTTTAAAAGACAACATGGCCAGTCAGCTGTCCTCCAACAAGAGGAGGACACCTTCTCCACCACTCACCAGGTTCACACCTGTACATATTATAGCCCCTGAAAAACCCTACAGACAGTGGCAAACCAGAGGCCGCAGCCCACCTCAAGTTAAAACATCCCCACCCAGTGTTAATTTAAAGAAAGTGGTGACAAATACGGAAATCCCCCATGTTGACCCTGTTAATAATAGCCAGGATGACTGGTTTAGGAAGGGAAGGCAATTGGAGATGGAGAGGGAACTGCGGCTGCAGGAGGAGAGAGCAGTAGATCAGGAACAGCAAAGGGATAGCGGGATGTACAGAGAGAGAAAGAGGGAGGAGCAGGTCCCTGAAAAGGGGGAGGGGTGGAATAGGGATGCCAGTTACAGAGAGGAACAGGTTGAGCTGTCATTCAATGCCAAGAATAGAAAAGGCCCTGTGAGTCGCAACACCGCTCCCACAAGCAGAGAGACCCGTCCAGGACTGCCAGCAGCGCATTCCTACTCAGAGAGCCTGCTCGCCAACAGACAGCCAAAGCAACAACAGAGTCTACATAGGCTTTCTTCCCAACATGACAACAAGGGTGGAGGCCCCAGTCGGCGGCTTCAGCCTCCGCTAACGCAGCACAAGAGTGCTGCTCCAGGTCGTGTTGCCACAAATAAGCCTGGGAGGAGTTCGAGCTCCAGCATGGGAAGTGAGCTCGATGAGGCAGACCATGAGGTGAAGTGGTTTACGGACGTGGCATTCCGCAGCCTGTCGAGTCCCGAAGTAGACTACCTTGACATGTACAACTCAAGCCATCGCTCCTCTACCAACATTTCTCAGCCATCTACGCAGGAGAGTCCGGCTGGGGTCAATGCCCCTTGGCTGGCCTATGCTGACTTCAGGGGCTCGGCTCAAATATTGGATAACAATGAACTCCAGCAGTCGTCTGCATACTATTCAGATGGACTAGATCCATCTAGGTGCTATGAGTTGGGAAGCTTTGAGTGTGTCGATGTGGCTGTGGAAAAGGAGGACTCTAGAAAGGTCAGAAGAGGAGTACCTAAGAGACAGATCCAGCTAAAGAGGAAGGATACCACTGAATCAAAACAGGACGAGAGCAGTGAAAATAGTAGTCCTGGCATACCAGTGATGGATAGCTTTTGTCAAGAGAATCACTCAAAAGAGAAACTAATAATAGAGGATAGTATCCCAGCAGCCACGCAGGATTGTGAGCCTTCTGAATGCAGTCCTGAGATCGACAAACAACAAAATGACACTAAATCGAAACTTCAGAAATCAACTTCATTTGAAGAATCGTTTTCTAAGACTAAGATTGCCACTTGTCTCATTAAGAGTGTCTTGTCCAAAAAGATGCAAAGTGATGAGGTGGCTGGAGAAGAAGAAATTCATGGTTTTGATGAAAACATCCCGGGCACAAAGACTATCGCAGGATCTCCAAATAAGTCTCCCAAACCAGAAGGAGTACAAATACTGAGTTCCAGTCTTCAGTCAGATTGTAGCCTCTCATCTGATGCCCTCGGTGGGAGAAGTGAAGTGGAGAGACAGAAAAACTTTGGAGGGAAATTCAACAATCGACCAAGTTCAACCAACAGCAGCAGAAGTGTAACCTTTTCACAGGCTGACAGTGAAGACATTGAACCTCAGGGCAGGAATGTAGCTGCATTACAATCTGAACTCAAAGTGCCGTTTGATAGCAAGCAGTCCAGAGCTGAAGAAGAACAACATGATGACAGTAAGACATGGGAGGAAACAGTGGATGATGACTCAGCAAATACCACTGCTGGGAACACAGGTCCTACAGCTACTGGAGCCACATGCACAGGACATCTCCCGATGACAAATAGAGAGCGGGAATGCAAAAACACACACAGCCATAAACAAGCGCAGCAGGGTGTCCAGAGCCCCAGCGAGGCAACAATCCCAGACAGTCTTCTTACATCTTCAGTAGAAAAGAAGAAAGCCTCTCTTAATGTCTGTCTCACACCTGAAGCTGAAAGCAAAAATTTGACATCAGATGAGAAAATGGAAACTTGTGTGGATTGTAAAGTAGAGGAAGAGGAAGTGAATGACAAAGTTAAGGGCCCTATACACAAAGTTCGAGATGTGAGACGACTTGTAAAGAATACCTACAATCTGTCTTTTAAAGCAACCAGTGCAGTTGTACCTTCAGATGAGAGTGATGACATTTTAAATGAAAACAGAGATGAGGATAGTGAAGTGAAGCAAGAGGAGTTCAAGGAGGAGCAGACGATTGAGGAAAAAGAGTGTGTGCAACAACAAGAAAAAACTGTCTGTCGCTCACAACCAATGCAAATTGAGTACAAGGCTGTTTGCTGGAAAGAAGATAAAAATAAATTGTTGCATACTGCAAAAGACTTGAACAACGTAGTGGATGGTACAAGTGTTGATGTCCAGAGTAAGGATGATGTAAGTGTGTCAGCAGAAAAGCAGCACATAGTCACACAGTCTCCTAAAGCATCTGACAATGACGACAAACCTGTGGTGGCTCGAACAGACAGACCAATGCTTGGCAGCCTACCCAAAATGCCTAGCAAAGAAAGAGAGGTGTCCACTGCTGTTGTGTTGATAAGGGACAGTAGCAGCCGGACTAAAAGGTCTGCATCCCCATCTCATGAAGAGTTTCCAATCACGGTCCCTGCCTCGTCACCTTCTCCTGGGCTTTGTAGTACTCCAGGCAGCAGTGGCCATTCAGTCTCAATGTTACTGAAAGAAAAAGGCTACCAAGCAGACATTGGAGCAGTTGTAGGTGATGGCCAGAATACAGTTGGATGTAAAAGTGCTCCGTCTAAGCATGTGAACTGCCTAGAGATCCCTCTTCAGACTACAATGGCCACAGAGTCCCATAGAGATAGGACATTTTCCTCATCATCTACATCGAGTGCAGCAGCAATGTCAGGCAACACTGAAACCAATGACAAGACAGAAAAGGAAGAGGAGGCTACCATTAAACCAGAAGCAACAAAGAAAATAACTCAATCGCTACCAAAAACCACAGTAGAGCAGACGCCACCTATCACCAAACAGGGTGCTCAAGGGGACTTTGAAGCTATAAAACGATTGGACCCAACGTTTCCTCCAAGATCTCCGGCAATAAGAAGATTCAAACCCCAGCCAATTGAAGTGAAGGCATTGTCTAAAGAAATGAACAAACAAGATACAACCGCAGGCAGCTCAGTAAACAGTAGGCCACAAGCCATTGAAGTTAAATCGATAGCGAAAAATTCTCAAAAGCCTATTGTTCCCCCAAAACCAAGCTGCAAGTTTAAGCCTGTAGATTCAGGAACAATGCTAAGTGAAACACAGAGGCTACCACCTACACCACCAAAACCTCACAGTGAAGAGAGAACACAAACAATTGTTGTGTCTTCACCAACAATTTATAGGAAGATTCCAAATGACTCCACATCAAATTACACCAGAAAAGTTGCTGTGTCTTCAGTATCTAGCCTTAAACCTCCACCAAGCAAACCAATCCCAACCTCTAATGTCTCCACACAGCCATCAACATCAGAGACAGAGGCCCCAACAGACAGAGCCATGCAGCAGCAGCCAGGGTCTTCCTCCCACAGCTCCAGATATACACAAAGGCCTCCTCCAGCTCCAGTGACAACTAGTGGCCAAACCTTTTCTTCAGCTACACTTTCTGATGCAACAGGACACCAACCGCAGGCACCTGCCCCAACTGAAGCCACCCAGACAATCCGACCAGCTGTCACGGATTCACACAACCAACTGCCACAACTCAGGATGGCATACCCTCATGAACAAGCAACAATGGGCACTTCAAATAATTCACAACCCGCTCCAGTTTCCACAACACAAGCCCCGGGATATACGCACCAGACTTATCGCAGATCACTTTCCAGTGAATGCTCCCAAAGAAGAGATGACCTGCACTTTTATGCATCTGATGACCCGCCGAGCTATGATGAGAGAGAAAGCTTCAGTCCTCTCAGGTTGCCAGATTTGCCTCCGAGATCAAATCGCTATCAGCCCTCATCCCGTCCTCCTCCATGCTCCTGCACAACTGGCTGCCCCTCCCACTCAGGACCACCCCATCCTCATAGTCACAACAGCCCCCACAATCTTACACCACCTGCACCAACACACTCTCCTGGTCAAACACTTAATTACCCCATGTCTCAGCCTACTCTCCGTCCTCATCATTGTAGAGCTGACCCTCAACCAGTCACCCACCAGCCCAGCTCTCCCAAGTCCAGTCCCCTTGGTCCAGGCCCACCACAAGGACTGTACCAGCCTCTTCATCAGCCGCCCCCTTGCCCTCCCCACCCATCACTCATGCATGCTTACCCTGCTGAGCGCCCTATGCCGCAAGGCCAACATATTGACCCTCGCAGACCCCCAGTACACCGTTCACCTCAACAGCACCCTCCAGTCATGGCTGGGGCTCCTTACAGTGACCCGGGCCACAGCCATTCTCCAGGCCTTCCTCACATTGACCCACACTTTCTTTGTGGACCTCAGAGTTTAGGGCCCTCGTACGGCTCAGAGTATGGGGGTGACAGCTCCAGCTTGTACTCAGAGAGCAGCTATGGACAAACGCCTCGACGCGTGCTAATGGATCCAGAAACAGGGAAGTATTTTTACATTGAGATCCCTGTACAACCATTGAGGAAGATGCTGTTTGACCCAGAGACTGGTCAGTATGTTGAAGTGCTTATCCCGCAGCAAGCCATGTCCCACTCTGGCTTATATCCCCCCTCAGCACCCAATTACCCTTCCATCCACAACACCAACATGTATGCCCCGGCTCCACAATACATGCCCTATGCAGCCCCTCCTGCCCAGCCCCAGCCGCCTCGGTATGCCGAGGGGTCCGCAGCAGCGTCCATCCATCCCCATGGGCCTGGGGTGGACTACAGGAATCCCTCTGGTCAGGGATCCAAGCCACAGGCCCAGGGGCACCCACCAGTGGACCAGAACTACTTGGAGAGCATGTACTATGTACCCACTGGAATGAATGCAAGCCCCAATCCTACCCCTCCAGACTATTACCACAAACATCCCCCTAACCTCCCCCCTACAGGGGGGAAACGCTCTTGAAATAGAGGCCGCCCTTCTGGAGCCTCTGGAGTTTTAAATACACATGGTATAAAGGGGGACTGTCTAATGTTAGCTTGTTGTTATTTGAGTTTTCATATTGCCATGAAGACAGCTAAACCATAGTTGTTTATTGGCTGCTGCTTGTTTTATGTAATGCTGCTTTGCAAGAGGAGAATAGATATTTAGAGTTTAAGGTTTAAAAAAAAAATTGAATTACTTTTTAAAACAAAATGTTTTTTCTATGAAGTGTCCTTAAGTGTCATACCAAACTCAAAAAGGAAGGATAACATGTATGTTTTTCACAATGGTTGGAATGTCCCCCATTTTATGATGCACAAGCACTGTTAATGTTTAGTGATGAAAATAGCAAAAACGTCTCCAAAAACTTGAAAATACTGTTTAAAAGAATGTCATATTTATTTTATTATTGTATTTCAATACGAGATGTGAGTGAGTTTGTTCACACAATGGCAATAAATATAAAAAAAAATACTTACAAATATTGCTCTGCTTTTTTCCCTTTTTCTTAGTCATTGTTTGGCTGAATAGATGACAGGGATGTAGTTATTTGGTGATTTTGTAACTTTACAACTGATCAAATAATAATCATACAATAAGGTGCATCTATTCTCAATAACGTGCATCTATTGATGCTGTAAATATTTTTTCTCCAGAAAAAGTCTTATTTTTATAACTTATACCAAATGTTTTAAAGGTCTGTTGAAAAGCTTTGAACTTTTGTCAAAAGCTTGAGTCACCTGCTCAAGATATAAGTATGTAAAACACAGCCTTTCATTAGCTATTAAATTTAGCTGTTTTTTCTCAATGCTTTACAGATGTAGTTATTATAAATAAAATCTCCTGTGCATGTGAAGTGAATTGTGTTTTCTGCTATAACCACTAGCTGGCACCAAAGACCATCAGAGCAGCTGAAGCTCTTCTGCCCTGAGTGCCAGGTCTGAACCTGCTCTGCTTTCGTGAGAAGCCTCAGTTCCTGTGAGCCCACTTAAATGATTTCCTAATCAAAACCTGACTCTGTTAACTTAGCACAGACCCTCATTTGTTTGCCCAGAGCACCAACTGGTCTCTGTGGTACTTCTCTGGTCTTTGATGTGGGTGGCAGTAAAACTAATAAGAGGTCTGACCAGTAGTAGTGGATGTGTGCGTGCCTTTGAACACAATGCATCTGTGGAGGGACATGTGAGGAAGAGTGAGCAGTCATATCTGGTGAAGGCTGATAACATGAGGGCATTTATACAGGCTTAAACCATACTTTTGCATAGTGGGCATGGTTTGCATGATCTAAACTCATCTATTATAAAGTTTTAAAGGAAAAAGGAAGAAGAGTTTGTCACAACCTTGTCCCAACTCCATTACTCAGAAAAAATTATTGACTGAATGACTGTCTTCTCAAATGTGATGAATAACATCCTCTGTGCCTCTCATTATTTACTTTTCAATTTAATTACTAAAGCTACATTAAAGTTACTAATAATATTATTTGCTCATGTAATAATAATGCAACACAAAGCAACGGAAGGATACTAAAATTACTCATGACTGATTGCTTAAGAAAGGACTGCCTCGTTTGTCTTCCTACTACACAATCCCTATTATAGGAATGTGCCATTTATTGCTCGTATATCCTGCATTGTGACAACCTGGATAGTGATTAAAGACACTCCTTAGGAACACACAGTAATCTGTAAAAACCTTCTGACACGCCTACATTATTACTTCGAGACAAATTTTCACACAATCTGGCCCCTTTCCAAGAAGCATGTTCATGTGGTGGTTTGTGAAATTATAGTAAAAACCCTTCTTTTGTCAAACAGCAAAAAAAGGGAACCTAGGCCATGATTCTTCTTTATTATAGAGAATACACTTGTGGATGAGGAAGTGTTCCTTAGATCTCAAAATTACATTCAGAGAGGCGGTGAAAATGAGGACATCTTTTGCAGCCAGAAGTGTTTACCATATTTGGAAAAGGGTCAGAGTTTGGAAGTGTGAGGCATGCAGTCACAAAGATACGGAGCCAGGGATACCAACGGCCACTGAAGTACCACTGAACCTCATAGCAATAATGAAACACACTGCCGCATCAACATTAACCATGATAATATCCTAAATCTGATTGACCTAATATTTGTTAGGTTTAATCTGGCTGAATCTCCTAGAAATCAAAAAATACTGCTACTACCACTAAGTCATTAAAAGGTGTAATATTTTCTAGGTGCTTCTAAAATAACGCCAAACAGAAACAATGATATAATGAAAGGTGCTCTGGGCTGTCTCCACTGTTATCATTGTTGTGCCCCATTGTTTGCTTCTTTTGAGCGTGGTAGGAGTCCCCATCTCCAATCCACACCCAGGAGTAGTACTTTGAAGTGCACCCACTGGGAGCCTGACTGATGAATGGAAAAGGCCTCTCCTCATTGTCTTTTTGGTATCAGAAATGGAGTAAGGTGGGTGGCATGGGCCAGGCGACATGATAAGAGTTTGAGTTCATGATAAGAGAGACAACTTGGAGTAAAAAAAAATCTGCAGTGTTTCCTGACATTTTCCAGGATTTGTTTTTTTGTTTGTAGCAGCAGACATGGTGTACGATAAAGTAGGGTAGAGTACACTGGTGACAGGTTCAGCTGGGAATGTACTAATCATTAATGCTCTGTCTTTTTGATAACACAACTTTTTAAATGACAAAATTGTATATTCTGTCTCATATTATTATATATATCATATTGCATATTATCTCCCTGTCTATCTTCATATACAGTATATGTCTATCTATCATTGACCTAACTGATCAACCTTTAAATTTTACGATATAATGTAATGGACTATTACTGCCCATTGAGAGCCTTTGAAGCATGCCATTAAACAGAAGTATGTTGGGAATCCACTCATGTTTACCTTTAGATTACTTTACCTGCCATCTCGTGCCCATATAAGGCTTGTTTCCTGTAGGAAGCGGGCGGGGCTGCTGACAGACTCAGATAAGAGAAAGGGGGGTTGGAAGACACCTAGAAAAGCCATGACTTCCTGCATTCACCTGTATCCTAGCAACCTGTGGCCATAATAGAGTGTTGTAAGGCTGGCGTCTGTCTTTGTGTGTCATACAGACCTCCTTTCTCTCCAGCAGGTGGTGTCTACCTGTCGGAGCGAGCTACGTCACCGCCTCCTGTTGCCTCAGATCTAACCCTTGTTACAACTCATCGACATGATTCATTCATAGAGTTACTTAAACATCTGCGGTCGAAAGAACTACAACAGTGTTACTTTAATGCCTAAAACAGTCATGTCCAGAGTCTGGTCCTGGGGTACTGGGTCAGATACTGTGTTATTTGTGACCTCAGCAGTTCTAAATATACTAATTTTATACTTTTTAGGTGAAAATTGTAAAAATATATCACAACTATAAGACAATACGAATCAGATCATATTGTAATAGCCATTGGAAGTTCTGACACTCTTTTACTCTTTGAAATATGTAAACACCCCTCTCCTAAAGACATGTTTTCATATCTTGTGGAAACCGTCAGTCTAGACTAGTCTACTCTTTTAGTGTCCCGGGACCTAAATGTCTGGGAAGGAAATGGTTGCTTAGAGAATGAGAATGAGGCTATCCTTGTCCTGAGACGTGGGGTACACACACATACATAAACACTCTGCGTTATCCAGTCTTGGGGATGAGGTAGCCAGAGATGATGTCATGGCCTGATCACTTTACCCGGCCGTCTAGGACCTGCGCGGCAGATCAATGAAGAATGGAAGGAATGAGAGACTGCATGTCGGCCTTTTGCTTCCACCATCCTGAATCACTTCCAGCTGATGACATGCCCAGATTCTTCTTGATATAATGTCATGTCAGCTATTCCTTAAACTGCTTCTTAATGTACCACATATTGGGTCTGACAGCGTTGTGAAGTTAAGTGCGCTGCAGACAGGTCTGGTTGATATTACCACAAGGGAACCTCCCAGGAATCAGCCTTTGGCCCTATTTGTTGGCCAGGGTTGTGATGGGTCACTAGATTTTTAGTGTGTGAGGTAAAAGTAATGAGTCACACAGAAGTGGCCCCAGCCTCACAGATTGTCGACATCACATGTTTAATTATACTGCCATTAGACATTGGCACTGACCTCTGGGAAATAGTGCCTTTTTGTCATTATTACCAATTACATTATTTGGCATTTTCAACATGGAAATATTTATGGAATGTCTGTGAGGGGAGATCCTGCTGAGGCTAAGTGCTATAACAGGACTGTTCCAGTGAAAAGAAACAGAATCTGTCATTGACCTGTACTTTGCACTGTTTACCAGGTCTAATATTAACCTTGTTACATGAGTAAGCCTTAATATGTTGTAGAAGGGAGTTGTAAATACCACTTTGTGAAATGCCCCAGCTCCAGCTCCTCCTGTTTCAAACTACACCCAGAATATGATCAAAATGATAAACGCACCATTTTTTTGCACAGTCTGGTGTGACCTCATTTGCTAATTTAGACTAATATGGTCAGTTCAGTTTGTTCAGGCGTGGATCAGTAAGCAGACAAAACTGTTTTTTGCATGTCACACATTCAAACGGTGTCAAAGTGAACACATAAACAAGACCCACAATGGCTGACCATCTGATTGGTGTTTGTTTCAGGGACTGGTCAGCGTTTGCCTTAAAAAATACATATTACACACCTATTGGACTATGATGACTAGCTTATATTTTTGCATCAAATATTCATCACAGGAAGCAGCTACTATCTTTACCACAGAAAACTCCTAAACTAAAGGCCCCAACAAGGGCTGAATTATTATTAAGGTACAGTTGCTGTGCTGGACCACACAGTGATGGAAAGTCAGCATCAGGATCGACAAGAAAAGACATGTACTACAAGATCCAAACAAAAACACATATTGACTTAATAGTTTTGTTGACTGGATGTTTAAATTGGTAGTGGCGCCTGTGTGGCAGATACATCACTGTCAGACTGACGGGATCGTTATTTCAGGTAACACCCTAAATTGGGAACATCAAGCAAGATCACAGTCATTTTTAATCCTGTAGACAGTCATAAGGTCAATTACTCTACTAATCCTCTTAAAGGTAAAAGGTAACATGTCATATCAAGCATCTGAAGTCTGTCTCTATTCAGTTTTGTTTTTGGGTTGATGGGTGGAGGTACAAGGTGATAACAGACAGATGAGTTCTTAGAAATAAACACCGGCTTTCTCAAAGGATAAGAGACAAGAAGTACGGAAAAACAAATAGCACTAGTCACAGAGGTAAATGTAATCCCACTTAGAGTGTCCTAGCACTGGCTAAAAACAGTACTGGGTTTGTTGTTTTATTTGGCTTATGGTAATGGATTAGGTAAGATGCTCATGTCTTCTAATGTCTCATTTTTTGAGCCATCTTCTGTAAATGATTGGCACTCATTGGGTGATGATTGACTCAAGCTCACACACGTGCCTACTGTGACTGTGGTTAGGCTCCATACCTGTGTCATTATGTCTCACTGATGCTCTTTTGTGATGTAATACCATGAAGTGTACTGCCATTTTAGCATTAATTGTACTTGCAGCATGGTATTTGTTTCTTTACAGTCCACCCAGATGAAAAATAGTACATTAATAATAAAACTCTGGTAAGGTCATGTGGCTGATTTAGGTGATCTGCATTAAAAGTGAAAACTTAGAAAAATTTTGGCTGACTGGAGTGGTGCCAGGCAGCAGGCTAGAATGAGGCACTGAAGACTGTTGTTTGTTGCCCAGAGAATGGAAACTCTCACAGTGAGATTCTCTCCAACCCTGTGCTCACGGTGGCAGCACCGAGATAGGCATCTTCTCAAACTCAAACAGAATCTGTTGTCTTTGTCTGAATTAGTTGTCTATTTTTAGGCACCGCTTATAAAGATTGGAGATGTGAATGTGGACACTGATGTTTGATAAAGCATCTCTGTTGAGGGGTCACCTGTGGGACAAGCTATTGTTTCTCTGTCTGGCATACAAAGCAGGTGTGGTGTGAGGGTTTTAGTGACTTCTCACCTGAATGTACTTTCAAATGTGCCCTAACATCATAAACTTTGTACTTGCGTCACTTACTTTGTGTGGTGAGAGGGTGCTGGCCCTCAGCTTTTCTCCACCCACATGGTTCATTCCACAGTATCAGTGGATCTAAACATAAAATGCAGAGTTTGGATGGAAACCATGGCAATGAGTTGAAACCATGGCGGTGACTCGTCACCACACTCACCACAGCATTGGGCAAAGCTTCTGTACGCATTAGCAGGACCACAGTGTTTTTGTCTTCTGGCCTCTGTTAAATATGTCACATTACAAGTTAATTCTGTAGATAAACTAGTTTGTAAAACTTAATATTTTTTGTCTGTTAACGTTATAATCTGTATAAACAACAGATGAGAATTGAATCTGGAAGCATTTATTTTGGATGTATATTTAGCTTGTGACCACCAGTCTGGATCATGCCAGCCATGCTAACTAGCTGGGGTAGGGCTATATTTACAGAGGGCTGGGCATCCATCATCGCAGCGCAAAAGGATGGACAGCCAGAGAGCGAGGAAGGGAAAGTGTGGTCCATCACTCACCACAGTCCAATCCCGGCCTATTTAAAACACCTCACAACCTGACCTCAGTGGTGCCACAGGTCAGCGCTGTGCTCCTGGACCTACAGCGCAGCGTTAAATGCCTGCAGCAATGCAATAGGTGCACCTATGTATTCCACTCTGAATGTGCATGGCATGCACAAGTGCAGGACGGGCATCCCTTTACCACACAGGTTAAAAGGTTATAGGTGATAGAAAGAAGAGCAGGAAGAAAAAAGCTCATGTTAAAACCTAGGCTTTAGGTCTTGGCACAGCACACCTGAATGACATCACTCCATCCCAGACAGAATAACTCATCAACTGTCAAACACAAACTGGATAGACTGTCTGATGCTGCAAATAGACAAGCAAATATGCATTAACAGATACACAGACAGACAGACAGACAGACACTCACATAGACAGACAGTCAACCAGATGCTGAAGACCCCTAGTCATTGCTTTTAAAAGGCATATTGATGTTTCATAATACATTATATTATTCTCTTGCAGCAGAAGAACATCAACAACACTTGTACAAATTTAAAACAACTGCCAAACTTCAAGCAAGTATAAAATTATCTAGTTCCTGGCCATTTAAAGGTTTTGTTGTATTATTTGTAATTGTTTTGCTATTATTGCTGTTGTGTTTGTTTTTGCAGGTAGCCCAACAAGTTCTACCTGTGCAGCAGATGATCATTGATGAACAGCAGCGTGTGTTGTGCTTCTGACAACTGAGCACTCCAAATGGGGCCAGGTGTCCCATTGTAACTCTTGATGTTGCCCTCATTTATTCCCACAGGGTTTTTTCAATCACAGCAAACTAATCAGTTACAAGTCCCAGTTTGTGTCCATTTTTTTTGCTCTGCTTGCAAAGTGTTTACACCGTGTGGTACAATGGTTCATTGGGTCCTTTCAACTGGCATCTCCTCTTCTGGGACCAAGTCGTTAGCACATCGAAGGGGAGAAGAAATGTGCCATGTAGGGACATTTGTCTCTGAGCTTAGAAACACTGAAACCCAAGAAGCATTTTAAATCCCCCGTAACTGACTGCCCCAGGAGTATTAATAACACCCAAAGCTCTGCACACACTATAATTGCCCACATGATGAACAATGGCTCCAGACACAGGTGTATAATATAGACGTGATGAAAAGGCACCAAATTCTGGACATCAAGAACATTTATATATTAAGATGTCCTCCTACAAGTCAACACATTTGGAAATAGATGGTCTGCATCAACATTGGGGTCAGGTCTGGCTTGTGATTAGGAATGCATTGAGTTTAATGACATCATGCTAACTTGTAAATGAACACTGCCAACTATACCCGCTGTCCCATGTCCACGCGAATGCACGAGCCTCCTGGATGGTGAGGTCATGATGGTCTGGAGGTCCCGGTCCAGGCAGGGGGGCTCACTCTAAATACAGAGTCAGGGTTGGGGGGAATGCTGGCTATGTACCCAGTACTGTGTGCTATGCATGGATGCCCCATCTTCACATATTACTTAGCCTGTTTACAACTTTGTCTTTTAATCATAAAACTCTGCTGAATGTGTGTTTTTTTTTAAATGACCTGTTGGGAACTGTGTTGTCTCTCCAACAAACATGGATCGCAGCTGCTCTTGTGTTTTATGATATCAGGTGTATGAAATAAAACCACACATAAAGTGTTTCAAAGGATAGGTGCTATAAACTGTGTATGTGCTGATTGCTGTACTCTGAAAGGGCCCACATGAAGAAATGGAAAACAAGACATTAATATATTGATTTATTTAATGTTTTGTTTTACGTTTGGTGTTTTGCTTTGGAAATTTACTCGGGGTGATCTGGAAAAGTACCACGCAGCTCCTGGAGAGTGGGGAAGCCTCTGCTGCATTCCTGAGTCGTGAAAGGCATAATCACTCAGTGTGATGTCATGACAGGTTCATAGGTTCTGCTCACAAACATGCCCTGGCGCAGCACCGGTGTCAGCGCACGTTACCACACACCTTTACGAGCCAGGAACTTCTGATAAGAACTTCCATAAGCACAGTACATCAATGTTTAATCATAAGACGAGCCTAAACTTATACTGTCTGAAATGGACTTCTATGGTTCAGTCTTACGCAACTATTGACTGTCTACGCACAGTCTCTTCAATTTCAGCGAATGTTCTGAGTCATTAATAATGCTTTGGTTAATTTTCATCAGGATCACCTTGATCCTAATCTCGAGTTTAAAATTGACAGAGATAGTAGACATTGAAGTGAATTTAATCAAGGACTCTGTATTGATCAAACCCCAGGAGTAACTCAAGACTCCATCTGTTGGTACAAATTGATATTTCAGGCTTTCTTGGACAAAATATCTTGGGATCATCAACTGTAGATCCACGCCACTATAGTGTTCTATGCTATACTTCAGTTCACAATATTCATAGGAATAAATGGCCTAAAACAGGCCTAGACTTGCATATTTTACTGACATTATCGTACACAGAATTTTAAAATTACTGAGATCCCAAAATAACAAGCTTAATAGGGACTTTAAAGTAAAATAATGGTCTTCAAACCTTTAAATGTGGCTTCACATACAGTAAGTATGTTCTGTGGGATCCTGTCTTCCATGAGCGCCAGTTGCAGTTGTCCCATGCTAACATTAGAAATACTTAGAGCTGTTAATGTGGCTGTAGTTTTTTTTATAATGTTGTTTAATAGAGTTGCTGTTCTATATAAAGTGTTGCAGGTGTTAAAAATTATGAATTGTGTAAAAGTGATATCTGATGCATGTGGACTTTTAAAACCCCTGGGTAATATTACCACCGCTGAACTTGTTATCCCGATGCTCTAAAATGTCAAGCCCATAAACTTTACACAGGGAACTAGGCTTTTATGTTCATAAAGATGTTTTGGTGTGTCAGCAAAGCCACCCCTTCAAGGCTTCAGACTGCACTGTATTTCTGACATTATTCACGTCACATGTTCTCCCACGTATCGTCTGAATTTTTCACATAATCCATGAGGCGCTGCTGAGACTGCCAGCGTATTCCCGGCTGTGGGTTGGGATGTGAGTGTGGTCCTCTACAGAAAAATAAACAGGACTTTTCATCATGGGAGGCATCACTCTGTCTTTCCTGTGACCAAGAGTCCCACACGTTTCTGTTCCATGTGTTTGAGTATGGCTTCTGAAAGAAACCACAGAGTCTAGAAAGCTTATGTTGGCCAAATGTAGCAGTTAATGCAGGCTTGCTTTGTCCCAGGGATTCCCCGTTCATATTACACACATTCACGTACAGTGGAGTGGCCTAGTTCAGCTGCAGAGACATTTAGTCCTTTGAAAAGCAGCATTGTGTGAAGGTCAGTGCAGTCTCGGGAATGAGAGATCTACGGTTGTGACATTCGCCATTCTGTGAGAAGGCTGAACAGTCGGCTCCTGTTACATAGGCACCAGGGGAGAGTGGGATAAGAAGTGTGTGTTTCCTGGAGCCAGAGAGTATTACAGAGACAGTGACTACTGCAATTTGGACCTGCATTTCAGACATATCAGAGATGAGTGAGTAACGCAGAGAAGTATGAGTGAGAGTTGCAAAAGTTTCACTCAAATGAAGCAGACCTTTTCAATAAAAGCTTTATGCAGGGTCAGGTTCACAGAAAGGCCAGTGTTTTACATCAACAAAAAAATAAACTGAACAGCCACACTGTCTACATTATTTGCAAATGGAAGAAAAAACAATAAATGACCTAACATTGCAGACCAGTCTAAAGTAGTCTGTTAAAAATAAACTGAAAGTGGGATAAGTCACTACTTCCTAATTACGACTTGCACTTCTGTGAATTTATACAACACAAGGGCCTAGATACAAGTATTTTCTGATGGACTTTGAGCCTCAGTTGTAAAAATTAAGCTTGTAGTTCCTTATAAGGATCAGATCAAATGAGAAAAAATGCACTTAAGTTTCGGTAATGATCCTCATACCTGCTTTTCAAAAATGTCTCCTTAATCATTCACATCATTGTTCAGTCTACATAGCATAGGTGTTAATATTTACTGACTGCCTCTGGAGTTAAAAAATGTCTTCGAGTATCGATCCCAGGCACAGAATTGAGTCACTGGTGTCCTTTGATTTTCAGTGAGACTCTTGAGATGTGAACTCACCAATTTCATATTAATATTTAGTCTGGTGATCAATAGTGTGTAGCTGTGTGGATGTTCCATTGCTCTGCTATCTTATTGCTGATAGTTTTCTTTCCTTTCTGTTTCAGAGCCAGAAGAGTTTCAGTCAACAAGCCAATCCCTGCCTTGTAGTGCACCCTTGACCCCGAATATGACAACAAACAAAGGTCGATCTGTGGTGGGGCCAGGTAAGTTTTGGATTCAGTCTAATAAAACAGGAAACAGTAACACAGAAGATTACAGGGAGAAAGGGTATATTTGCTTTCCTTTTAAGTGTGTTTGCTGATTTGTCATAAACCTATATCTGTCTTACACGCCCAGTTGTACTATCACCGGACCAGGCGACTTTCCCAGTTGTCAGTTTATTTCATCATCTAACTCTCCTGATGCAATACCAGGACAATGAATGTTTGGTCTTCTGCCAGAACCAGCTTTGCATCCCGTTTATCATCACTATCCCCCATCATGCTTAATGTCGAAACACAAGACCTGAGGGGAACACATGATGTGAACAAAAATGTAAATCATCCATGGATTGTTCAGTATTTTGAGGAATCATGTAAAACTTCAAAAGTATTTCATCTTCTTTAAGGGCATTCATAAGGCTTGCGTTTTGTTATCTCAGTCTGGTCTTGTTCATTGTCATTGCCACATTGTTCAGGCTCTACATTCACCAGCTGTTGGCTCTAACTTCAGTAACAGACAGGGGCTTCTTGGTCTGGCTTGTGCCACAGCAGAGAAATACACAGAGGTGTGTCATCGACGATCAAAGGATGCACTGCACTCCGGCCTCATTGTCTTTCATGTTAAACAAAGGCGCTTAAATGCGGCCTCCGACTAAAAGCGTTTCTGCGGCAGCGGAACATTCCACGGAGGAAATGTGATATGTTTGTTGAAAAAGGAGCCTTTGAAGTTACCTGAGTGCTGCCTGCTCAGACGTGCACTCAGGTTTCTACAGCTGGCCCCTTCTGGACCTCAGAGTCAACAGAACAACAGAGTCAACAAAGTCCTGTGTAAATCATAATGCATTTAGGGCATGTACCTGTAGAAGCAGGTGGCCCGAGGCTACACTGGTGTATGAACTTCTTCACTCACACCTCATTAATCACATTCCTGTGTTTTCTAGCCACTGCATGTGAAATGAAACATGGAGAATGCTCTTTCTGTTTTGTGTACACAACTGAACTGTACTTCCACCAGATAAATCATATTATCAGAATACAATCTCACATCAGGAAATCTCTGAGTAACGTTCACTCTCTGTGATCATGAGCCTCTATTTCTTTTTTATTCTCGGCCTAAAACAAAGGCTTTTATTTAAAACACTGTCTTTACATTTCCCATTGTGGATCTTGGCAGTTATCATGATGTCATCAGAGGTATTTCCTGACAAAAACCCCTTCAGGGCCACACAAGAAATGTTAACATTGTTTCTCCTGACTGCACAGACTTATCTTGATCTGTGAAGTTAGTGAAAACCCTTTTAAACTAAAGGTTATATTGTCCATTGTGTTGTCTCATGAACAAAGTCAAAGTTGGACATAGGTCACGATAAGTTTATAGTAAATTTCAACAAGCTGAAACAGCAGCGACAAAATCTTTCTGTTCTTTATTTGGTATTATTTCAAAATATATTTTGGTTCCCTAATGTGACAATAAAAGAACAACCCCTCTTTGATAAACACAGTTCTTAACCAGATACTCCTTCTCCTTTTGTGGTAATTATATTCAACTTTAAAAGGGTCAGTGACTTTGTTGCCTAAAGAGAAATGGTTGAGTTTGTTGACAGAAAAGCCTTTTCAATATACTGACATCCCCAACAGTGTTATGGCTTCTATTCTGGACACATTTTATGAAATCCATTAGCTCTTATATCATATTAATGGACAAGACGTCAGGCATTAGTGCATAATACATCCACTTTTAAAAGCCTTGGTGCCTGCTTGTCTCTTATCACAACAATGCCACATAGTAATGTTGCTTAGTAATGCTTGGCAAAGCAGTGGTGTGTTGGCAGAAGCAGGAAAAATGCCCAAGACTGTAGTAAGGCCTTTACAGGAGGCTAAACATTCCATAGAAACAAAGCAAAGCTCATAAAATGTTAGAAACAGGATGCTTTCTGCTCAAAGACCACACTTTCCAAAAGTAACCAGGAAGTGTGTTTTTAGTTGCCAGCCTATGAGCAGAAACATTGACATAAAACTCAAATAGCTGTGGCCATGCACAAGGGGATTATGGGAAAGTGCCACCAGCCCCCCACACACACACACACACACATACAGTGTTCTTTTATCCTGACAACAATCACACTTCCTCACTTCAAAGTCTGTTATTTCAGCTTCTCCATGTTTGTACAAGATGAACTTAAAATCCACTTTTGCATGAGGGACTTCTGATACCACACTACTGGTCTATGAACAATAGTCACCTTATGTGGTTGTAGGTCTTCTGTTAACCCACACCACTTCCATGGCATCACAGGGACAGTGGGTTGTTGACGTCTTTGTCAGCGCTGCCAGTGTCAGCCCGACACTCGACTCGTCTCTTTGGCTTCCTTCTGGTTAGTGCTGTTTTGAGACGACAGCGGAACTAGCCGAAGAGGAATGCAGCATGACACACACTGTGCACCCACATGAACAGAAAAAGACAAGGGGCCAAAGAGTGAGACAAAGGTGTTTTGTAGGATATGTGCCAAATGTGTCAATGAAGTGTCAGGACTTTCTGACTAAGCCAATGAAGATCAATATAAAACTACCACATTGTAATGGGTACCGTCAATATGAAGGAAGTACAGACGTGAACATAACCACACTGGTTCAAAGCAAGGATGTGGTTTGTGTGTGGTCTCTGCGCCAGCCTCATGAACCTGTGAATAAATAGAATAAACTTGGGTCAAGCTGTGTCACACTGAATGGCTTTTTTTTTTTTTTTTTACTACTACCACTCTTGTGTACTGGATAGCACTGAGTATGAGTCTATTGTTCCTTTTCTTTCAATGGATTATATAGAAATAACTTCCTATTATTGACAGCAGTGAATGAAATAGAGTTCTTGCTTAACCAGTTCTTGGCTTGTATTTCTGTTTTGGGTTACAAGGCTTTTCTTGTAGCAGGCATTTTAGTATGTAAACCTTGGTGGTGCAATCCAGCCTTAACTATACACAGAAATGTACAGACGAGCGGGAGACCCAGGTTTGAGTCTCGGTCATTCCTCACTCTCTATCAACCCATTTCCGGTCTAGCTCCTGTAAAATCTATCAATAAAGACCAAAAAAATAATCTTTAAAGAAATGTCTGGACAAGAGTATGTGTATGTGTCACGAAAAAGATCATTACAACAGCCTTGTCTTTCTTTGGCTCATAGTTGCTCTTAAGGGCAATGACGTCCCGAGTATGTGTCAGACAGAGAGAGACGTGTCATGTGGTCACAATGAGGGACCACTGCATGTCTTCCACTTGACCGCCCCATAACACCTGAGTGCTTCATCTGCACGCGCTAGAAAATTTTGTAAATGTCGTGACCCCGGAGAAGGACAGAAAAATAAGATGCTGGTCATACATTCTTCAGAGGAGTTAGTAGCGAGGAAAACAAGCAGACAATGTGTGTGGGAATCAAGTGTAACAGATAATGGAGTGAACAATGCGTGTAGTGTGTTGCAGTCAATTCAAAATCATTTGCATCTCTATCCTGGTGTTTGGGTAAGTTTTTGACCTTATCTTTGGTGATGCAGTCCATGTGAGAGGAGGAAAGGAAACAGCTCATCTTTGTGGCTTGATCCTTTTTCAGTCACAACAAGGGGATTTACATGAACAGACTCTTGATGATAAGAGTTTGCCTGAGTAAGAAATATTTTTGTGTACTGTATGACCTCCCAGATATTTATTTTAGTTTTCAAATGATCCCATACTAAAAAGTGTCGCATACAGCAGCAAATGACAATGTTTCTTTGCTTCAGTGTTGTTTATTTTCTGTCCATTTAGAGGTGTATAGTTTTAGCCTTTAGCCAGCCCTGCTATTCAAGGCTACAACACAGTCCTAAAGCAAACCTCCCAGTGACAGACAAACGGAGGACAACCCAACAGAGCGGTGGAAAAAAGGCGAAACAAAGAACTAGCTTGTGTTTATGCAAGACGGGCCATTTTTTTTTGGGTGTGTAGGGTCAGCAGTGTGTGTTTCCATTGTGGCGCAGTGCAGTAATTAGCCAGGAGGAAGAGACTGTCCAAGAGCAGACAGCATATCTCCTGGAACACTCATACACGTGACACACTGTGTGTAATATTGTGTTGGGCCTTTATCACAAAAGGTTTAAAAATTCCCCGGAAGAAGCAAATAAAATCAATTGAGACAATAGAGCACTACTGTTTGTACTTCATAAATAGACACAATGGTCTTGAAAGATGGGTTATTTTTACCAACTGTGAGGCCATGTCAGTGTAAGAGGAGGGGAAATGAATTCTTCTTTGGCCATGTACGTTTGTGTTGCAAATGTGTGTGTGTTTGATGAGAAATGCCATTCAAATCTAAAAATGTGCATAGTCAGCTTAGTACTATTGACTCCCTCATTGACTCACAAATGCAGGATATACACTACAATGAGTAAATGTCCACAGTGAGAGCAGGGACAACATAATTTTTATGGTTTACACAGAAAGAGATGATAATGCACAGAGAGAATGGGGCGTGGGTGCTCGTTGAACGTGACTGACTAACCTTGACTGGGAAAAGTCTAACCTCATCTTCACTGTGCGCTGCGAGCCGACGGTGACACACCAGCTCACAAAACGGCTCTTTCAGCTTTACAAAGAGCGCAACATCTGCAATCAATTACACCCACCCATCCACTAACACAATCCAATAATGAGCAATTTTCTTTTACAATGTTGTTTTCTCTGCTTGGCAAGGCTATGAGTAACTATAGAGATGTGTAGTAAAGAAGATGGTGCTTGATTCTTGATACAGAAGGTGGAAAACCACTGCTCAGTCCTCACTGTATAAGGTGCTTTAATGGAACAGGGCACAAAGAGACTTGGACAGCAGCCAGTCTCTACTCGCTCTGCACAAATTGTCACTAGACTTGCACATCAGCGCGTTTTAAAGTCAGCCAGCCACTAAAACAAAACCGTGTGATGTCACTTCCCATAAGCCCATAACATGTCTGATGTGGGTTCTTTGTTGGAGGACGTTGGGGCGAGGTGATACCCTACTGGGATGGATGTAGGTTGGGACACAGAGCAATAAGCCGTTAATGAGCAAAAAAGCAGGAGGATGTTGCGGTCGCTTACGGTTTTACCATTTCCTACTCATATTTCTGAACTGTAAGTGGTCAGCAGCTCCTGATCTGAGTGTTGCTTCAGAAAAGTCTGCACAAAGATGAACAGGGAGTGTTTGAGGACGATGGAATTCAAAGATGTCAGTGACAGGCCTGTAATTACTTTAAACAGGGAACTCCCTACAAACACACCTGCTATCAGGAACAATCACAGCACTGTCTCAGAAAGACACAGAGGCCATGACAGGGAGTCAGATGGGAGGAAGAAAATGAAAACAGGTGGAGAAAGACTTGGAAGAACGCCACAGGTGAAGGTTTAGACTTAAAACAACAATCTTTTTCAAAAGCATTCTGCAAATATTTTTCTTTTGTAAGATGTAGTTGTTCCCACAATTAAGTTACTGTTATAATAAGCAAGTAATAAAAGTAATAAGCAACAATTATGGATTACAGGCTCCTGTCACTACTAGAGTTACCTTAAGTGTGTAAAAAGTCTTCGATGCTCAGTTACTGAACTCTGCCGACCACAGGAAGAGTCCTAAACTAACCAAAGCAAGCTTAAAGGAGACAAATGTATTATAAGTAACATGATTATTGATCAAGTTTGAATACTATCAGAGTTTCTCATGTTTAAAGCTGTCAAGGGTTAGTTGCTTGTTTTTTACAAGAAAATGTATGAACAAAACAACTGTTCCCACAGGGATGTGTCACATTCAGACGGAGGCCCTATTGTCCCTTGACAAAGCTGTGGACCTATGTCACATTCCCGAAATCTATGCTTAGGAAGGGGGCTTCGAGTGGGAGAGATATTTTCACACCCAAGCACAAAGCCTTGGTCGAGGCACAAAAAGCACAAACCCACAGAGCGTCGTCTGCATTACTCATGCTCAGGAGGAAAAGGGGCTGAGTAATCACAATAATAAGCACCATCATCCTGCAGTCTCGACAGCTGTTATTCCTCTGCCAAAGTAGAGTAAGACATCAGATCACTCCACTACATCAGACTGTGTCCTGAATCAGCTGTGTCGGTGCTGAGTACACTATTTGTGGCTTGTTACTGATCATATCTATCTCTCATCTTGTAATGGGGCAGAGTTTAGTTTTGGCTAAGCCCAATAATTGGCCTGTGGGGTTAGCTGCCTGTCACGTGCACCCCTCTGATAAAGGCAGCAATATGGACTGCGAGATTAGCTGTTGTGTAATGGGCTCACAGGAAAACCATGTCATCTCTCTGCCAACCAAGTGCTCCTACAGGCTCAGCCCTTTCTCAGCGTAGTGTGTGTCCCGCTGGCAGAGGGAGGTCAGGGGCGTGTCTCAGTGAGAGAAGCCATCGTCTATGACCTCATCTAAGGAAAAATCCCCATCTCATGCCGGCCTGTCCTCCCTCCGAGTTGCCTCAGCAGCTCAGCTGCCTCTGCATTCTTGCTCTGAACAGCTCCCACAGTGTCTTGAGGCTGTGAGCCCTGTGGCGTTGGATGAACACACATGACAGAGGGGAGTCTCTGAGGTCACAGACCCACTTATAGGCTGTGGGATATCCAGGAGGCCTCATGGGGGATTGTAAATTTGCTGAGGTCTCTGAGAGATACATAAAGATGAATGAGGAGAGTCAAAAAAAGGGAAAGTTATTCCTTCACTGGATTTAATATTTCCAGACTCAGTCCAAACAGTTCCATCATGCTTTGGGCATAGGACAGGATACACCCAGGAAACAAAGCCAGTCTCTCAAAGCTCTTTATATTCAAACTTTCATTTGAAATGATATCTGTTCATGTTTACATTTTGACATATTAGAGAGGCTGATCATGTAAATACCTTGTACCTTGTGAAAAATGTTGGTGAAAACATCCTGCAGTTACCTGCATGCAAAGGCTGTGTGCGTTTGGTTTCTTTGGTTCCTTAACAGCGAACGACTACTGGAAAAACACAGTGCCAGAAGCCCACCTCTTGCGGTAACAGGACCCTGCTGCTGTCTGCCCTCACATCCGCCTGCCCTACCTTTGTCATAAGCTGCAGTGTGAGCCAGCACGCGCTACACTGATCCATAAAAACCACCACTAGGTGTTACAGAGAACCATGGTGTATGGGGCAGAGAAAACAGATGAGTCAGGCATGCAGTCATTGCTCCTTCCTGTCTGTTGTTGTTGAGGTTGTGTTGCTGCTTGTGTGGTGGACGTGATAAGGAAATGTCAGCCAGACAGCATTCCTCTTTGTTTGGTTGCTTTCATTTGTTCCTTTTTCCCAAATTGCCCTCTTTTAACCCTAAGCTAATTTCTTCTTTCTCTCTGAGAAGTGTCTCCTCTCACTTCTCTTTTTACCCCAGAGGAAATGTGATGCCACCATCAGCCTCCTCTGGGCCTAAATAGACCTTACTGAGAATTTAATAGTGTGGCCATGGTACGTAACAAGTGTGTGTCCAACAGAGTGACATCAGCAGCGGGGAATCTGTTGGTATCCCTGCCCTACTCTGATGGCATTGCTTGTTCAATGCTTGACATAGAGAGCACAGTATGGTCTGTTCAGAGGACATTTAGAGAAAGGTCCAACTCTTGGGATGCCTATGGATAGGAGATAATTGTTGAAGCCAAATTTGAAAATAACAGCATTGTGACTTTTATATCATTTATCATAATTAAAACTCCCTCTCTCCTTACATGTATTTAGTGGAACTAATTTGTTCACAGCCGAACTGTATGCACATAAAAAACTGAAGCTTATTGCATGTGTGAAGCTAAAATGTGTCCAAAAACAGACAGATCTACTTGTTTGTTGTTTGCTTAAGTTGATGTGTCCACAGATGGGTTGCCGTCTTTGACAAATCCATTATCACCTCACTAGTCGGGAGTGTTTTCCCAGGAGCTGATACAGGAAGAAAACCTGCTCTTATTACTTAATATCACTTCTGGGATCCGTTGAAAAAAAACCCCATCCTATTCTCTGGGCTTTGTTTTTGGCCACATGTGAGATGTAAAAGGAAGAGTAGGAAAGGAGACAGGAAAAGGGAAATTGAGGTAAGGATATGGAGTAAGGAGGACAGGAATAACCAATAAAGGTTGTTCTCTGGAGCTAAAGGTCGATTTCAAATGAAGAGCCATTTAAATTCAGAAATGACAGCCACTGACAGAGTGAAGCTACTTCTGCAGCCACTGTAATTATTTTATCCTCACACAGGCGAAGACAAGGCAGCACTTCAAAGTGAACCCTCTCACCTTGACTCCATCTTCTCTACACATTTATCAGTCCTCTCATATTACAGTAGACAGTTTATGTCCCTTTATTCCTGTCCTCTGCCCGGGCCCCCTTCCTTCACGATTGTGTACACTACAGGGTGAGACTTAAGACTGCCTCAACCTTGATTTTAAGATGTAAATAACACTCATTAAATGTAGGTAATTCCTGTTGATGAAATATCCGGTCCATCTTTGATTATATTTCCAACTGCTGGCGTGCGCACTTCCATATTAGTGTGGAAACTACCCATTGTTGGTCCTCAGCAGGACAGGAAGCACCTTTCACAACAAGCTCAATCTCCTCACACTGACTCAGTCGACTGCAACTGTGGCCGCAGGTGATTACTCAAGACAAGCATAGCCATGTATCAAGTTGACATGGGTTTTACCTCAACTTTTCACAAACGCTTTACTGAGTAATGGCAGTGTTTCCAATGCGTTTTGCATTCGTACAGTGTGATCTGCAACAAAGGTGACAAATACAGTGATTAAGACTGATTATTGTTATAACAATGTTTCAGACAATGACTTAGGTGAGCACAGCTGGAACAAGTGGTATGTACTTGCACTATGTTTTGGCCTGTACCCTCACAGATAAATACATAAACTTGTTCCATACAACATAAAAATAATATACAAGATTCTAAAATATAGATGGCAACTACATTTAAATACATCAAGGACATTTTGACACAAGTAATACATTTAAATCTACTTTGTCATGCTATAAATTAGATGATCTGAGAGCAGAAATCCCATTTGGGTCTTGCTGAAACATCACAACAGAGTTATAAAATGAAAACGCTGGACACAAGGTTCTATGGTGCTTTTCTCTCACCGTACAAGGAAAATGAAGGAGCCTGATGATAGGGCTCCATCCCGAACATTATTTCCTGGCCTCGCTCCAGCAGGACAGTGAGAGGACAGAAGGCTCTGAAGTGTCTTCTCTCTCAGTAAACTTGCTCTTTGGTGGCCATCAGCACCGGGAATAGCAGCTATGTGAGCATGACTGCACAGCCCTATTTCTGTGTGCTCGGCCACTTGACATTGAGAGGCATGGATTATGTGGCTCTGCTACTGTAAATGACTGGCCTCTGTCACATATATACATACTCACACTGTAGGTGTGCCAGCACAAATGCTAAACCTTCAGACGGCAGACAAAAGTGGACCAAACTGATTTTTTTGGCTTAACATGACAGCAGCATTGAGCTCTTTTGCAAACGATTTAATCCTCCGATAGAGGGTCCTCAGTGGACGGATTAGTCTATGGATTTATAACAGATTTAGACTCACCTTCATTGATTGCCCCTACCAACAGATCACATTAATTAAAGTATTTTGTGACTGACATTTAAAAGTGAATCTAGAATCTCAATTGCTGTAATGGCCAACATGACTTCTGCTATCTTTTACTTCCTAAAACAGCAAAATGCTGAAATGTTTTTCTTAGTTACTCAACATGTTATGAAGAGCAATAATTCCTGAAAAGAGGTGCCACTCCCTCATGGCTGTGCTGAACATCTGTTGTCTATACCAGTAACTGGAGTGAACATTTCAGGCCAATATAGAACATCTGAGAATCAAAAATACAAACTATATTCAATACGACCTCATGGCAAACAAGTAAACACTGGTGGTTTGCAGTGGGTTCTTGAGCGCTATGGTTTGGTTAACCCTTAAAACCTACGCTGCTGCTCTATTAAGAAATTCCCACTCACAACAACATCTGCACAGGAGGTGACTTCAAGGAGTGACTAACATTTGACTGAGTCTGTGCCTGCCTTTGAGTCCAGCTGGCTCTTTAGGCTTGTCCATTAAACCTGTGTGCGGCATACATTACAGCATTGTTGCATCCTGCTAGCATTTGCCCTATGTGGTCTCTGTGAACTCCGCGGTATTCAGTGATGGTTGAGGTCTCAGATGTTAAGCCTAGCGTGCCTTTGAACATGACATCTGTGGAGCTGGGTGAGTAATAGTGTGTGGTGCTGTGGTGTGATGTGCTGGTGCTGAACATCAGGTGCTGCCTGCCTCAAACGCTGCACATCTGTTGGCTGGGTGGAGCAGGTACACTACGCCAAAGGAGGCCTAATCACAGTTGATCTGACTCAAAGACTGATCGTATTTATTTTTTTAACACATCCCGAGGCTGTGTTCATAAACAACTTGGAACACAGCAGCACTAATGACAAGGACACAGGTGCTCGGGCTAAAAAAAGGACGCTAACAAGTCACACACAAAGGAAATCAAAATATTGCCTTTACTATAATTACACCTCCTGAATATGTTTTAGGAACACAGTGGGTTATCATATCCAGATTGCCGTTTTTAAAATATCAGCGTCAGGAAGTGAACCATGGAGTTAAGAAAACGACCTTTGCCAGCTTATCTTGCATTACAGCATCTGAACATGGTGATAAGGAACCAAAAGAGGCACAGAGGTATTTTTGAAACATTTTATTTCGGTCTGAAAAAAAAACCACATAAATAAAAATCACTTCAAAACTGCAGTACAGGTTTTGAAAGGGTGGAACTGAATTCACATTATATGCTTGACAGCTTAACAAAGATCTCAGTGTGTAGTAACTACCACTGAGGGTGTTTCCACTTTAACAATAGTAAGACAATGAGACAGTACAATAGTTTTATTGACTATTTTCTTGCTACAGTGGTTTGGCTTTGAACCCTTTTAAACTTTCCCTCTGAACCTCCTTCAAACAGATTCTTAGCGATAAGGACAGTGGATGTAAGTATATTAGACACTTAGCCATACAACAAGACCAGTGCACTGTACAGTATATTAATAACAGACTTATCAGTCATTAAAATCTCAAATGTCCACTAGTTGACCCAGATGGGGAGAGACACCTTTGTATTAAGTGCATTTTACTAAGAGTCCTAACTCAGTGAAGTGTCTCAGAGCCATCTATAACAGATGGTGACTGTGGGAGCATGAGAAAGGCCCTGATAAATCCCAGAAAAAATATTATTCATAAACTGATTATTATCAGTGCTATTGATCTAGTGCCAAAATTGAAACATTGTTTTGCGTTATTTCTCCACAAACAGGAGATTTTTCCCATTTCTATTTCACAAATAAATATCTTTGAATAAGAAACATAAAAAAATGTAACATAAAAAAAAAAAAAAAAAAACTGCGGACGGTTAAAAACCTACATAAATACAGTTAGCATAAATAAATAAATTAATCTTATAAATATACTGTTTACTGTACACAAAAATTGTGGATTTGTGCAGAAAATATAAAATGCTGTCTGTCATTTGAGACAAAAAAAGATCCATTTTGAGCACTGTTGAAAACATTTCATACTGTTTGGTTCAGTCTTTTACTTCTGTTCACAAGACTGAGAAGCAGCACAGAGCCTAGACGTGTTTCTCCTCTTCCTCGTTTTTTTTTGTCACCGTCATCGACGCTTGTTACATTTCCAGTCCATCAGTCCATCCTCAGGGCCAGTCTATATTCCAGTTTTAGGAAAGCCATCTTAACCTTGAGGTCTTCGGGAATAATGCCGACTGGTTTACAAGTCGTCAGCCTGACCATCCAGCAGAGAATTCAGGCCACTCCCTTCATGAACGTTCCCTTTTTCTAGGACCCCTTTTTGTGGTTCACTTCTATACTGAGGTAGAATTTCTGCATCTTTTGCCTGATGAAAAAAATCACACAATGAGACAAACCCATTCAGTCTAAGAAGATGTGTGTATAATGTGTAATATATTTGTGGTTTGTTCATTGTCTTACCTCTGTGCGCCTCTTCAGTGGTTGGACGCTAACCCTAGTTTGACCTTCTCCTCATTTTCCACATCATAGGCTCCGCGCTTATGAAATCTGCAAGAATAATAATAAATATTAATTAGACTAACTGGTCTTTTACATTAGCCTTAAGAAAAATGAGAATGTTTGAATGTTTTTACTGACCTTAACATTAATAAAAGTCCAATAATGGTGAGACATACGGATGATAAAACCACTGCAATTACAGCCAGAGCTGTGGTCCGGTTGTAGCCTTCTTGTGGTTTCTCGACAGGCAGCGTGAAAAACTGACACCTTTCCCCAGAGTACCACTGATGGCACCTACAAACAAGGTACATAATATTTAACCAATTTATGGTCAACATAGGAGCATTTAGAGGGTCATAATTTAAAGGATGATAACACTTACACACAGGACGGAGCGCGGATGTCCCTCAGATACTGACAGGTGCCATGAATGCAGAAATCCTTATACTTCTTTAGACATGGATTCCTCTTTCTACCCTTGCCCTTCCCCTTCTTTCTCCCCTTGCCTCTCCTCCGAGTACCCTCAGTCTTCTCAGCATCCAGAATAGCAGATGGGTCTTTGGGTTTGCTTGACATTGCAACTACAAAAGACGACCAAATAGATTAGCTTGAACCTTGCATTTGTGTAATGTGCTCCACATAGTAAACAGTTAAATCTTGTAATTTTTACCTCGAGGCATTTCATAATCTCCAGACAGTCCATCTTCGTACTCCTCATCATAGTACTCATCCTCATCCTCGTAGTCGTCTTCCTCCTGACTATAGTCTACTGTTGGTGTGCCAACAGACACGCTCTCTTCTGTATTTTTGTCTCTTGTGGTGGCTAACAGGTTGATGACGGCTGTGTTTCTCTGCCTGTCACCCTCATACCTGTCCACTGCAGCTCCGCTCACAGGTCTGGACATTACTGTTGAAGACAAGGGAAGATCCAGGGTTAGCACTGGAATAAACACGTGCACTCCTGATTTCTGGAGACAGGATCCATGCTGAATGCTGAGCTAAGGTGGGCGGGACTTTGCAGGCAAGTTGAAACATGTTGGAAAGCTCATTTTTTTAGGGAAACGCAAGGGATCTCATACAGAGCGTCAAAGAGTGTCAAAGGTTACAACAATGACAAGGCATGGCCTCCTTTCACTGAGTCTGTGGGCTGGGTAGGGAAATAGAATCCAGATAATATTTTATAGTCCCACACAAAACGCATGTATAGACACTTAGCTAATGTCAAGCAAGAATATGAGTTAAAAATAAATGTATCCAGTTACATAAAGCATGCTCTAAAATAGAGAGATGACCCCATTAGGTCCTGAATAGACTGGCATCGTGAAAATTGTAGCTGTAAAGGTTCAGAAGTTTAAAAAACGTAATGAAACGGCACGGTAAAACATAACAGGAACATCGTGTAAAGGGGCACATGAAACACTGAGTACAGAAGAAGAGAACGAAATTCTCAGGAAAGGAAATACACTTGGCGCTTTTAATGCCGGCGCATGAAACTTACCCAGTGCGTGGAGCAGCAGAGTCACAACACTAAAAATCCTCATCGTGTCAAAGCTCAGAGATGTTTGAGGAGAAAACGCGTAATCCTTTTACTTGTTCTAAGTATTCCCTGTTTTTGAAGTTTTTCGTTTTGATTTTAGTGAGTGTATTCCGCCTGTGCGCAAGACTTGTTGGTGTGATGAGTGAGCGGTCTTGGCGTAAGAGGAGCGCAGTGAAAGAGCGTCCTGACAGAGACTCAGTGGTATTTATGGCTCAAAGTTCACCACGCCCACTCTCCCTGCGCAGACCTACATGAAAACCGCTACAAGGCTACACTGTGGATAAGTTTTATACCATTATGTATATTTTATATTATACGTTCATAAATGAACGTCTATGACGTGTTTTAATCAATAAATGTGAAATCAGAAAACATGTTCCTATTTTGAGGCATTTTTAAAGAAGCCTAAAGTTCAACAACTCCTTGGAGACGCAATTTAAGAAAGATAACGTGAAGATAACTTTTATATAATTAAAAAGTCGGTATTTGGCGCTAAACAATTTACAGGTGTTAAAAGAAAAAAAAACAAACAGCTTTTGTGCGCCACCAGCTGGTAGGATCTCACGTGTCCGACTCAGAGTTATGGTAAACAGTATTATGAGTTAGGGATAGCACTGAAATTAAATGTTCTTTTTGTTTTATAGCTCTACAGAACAGCATTGAATAGTGTCGGCCTGAGCCTCAAGCGCATTACATGCTCTGTATTTGTTAGGTTTTAACATTCTGTAACAAAATCCCCCAAGTTATTTTAGAATATTACACTCATTCTCATTAAAAGTTGAAAAAACATGCACTAATCCTCAATCAGTGTCCATGATCAAGATAGTGGCTCAATCTGGACATGGTCCCACGCGCTGCCCAATGGGTGCCGCTGTCCCAAAACAGACTGCCCAATGCCCCAGAGGTTCTAGATGAGACATAAGTTAATTGCAGAAAATGATTTTCTCTAAGGTGATAAATACAGTATAACTCCACAAAAGTCTCAGCTAGCTCTTAGCGTAACTTATAAAAACATATAACATTTTATAACTACTAATTAGCGTGTTCTGAGGCTGCAGTGTGCTAGCTGTATTGGAGACGAATATTTCAAATTTCCAGCCCACAGGTCCAGCAGGTGGCGCGCCATAGACCGCTACAAAGAAACAACACGAAGAAGAAAAAAAGTAGGCGTGGCATACTTTGGCTTGATCACATGACTGCTCAGTGACAGGAGGAGGAGGAGTAGAAACATGGCCGACGAGACAGGGGAGGTAAACACAGTTGTGGAGCATAGCGAGACAAAACAAGAGTCAAATAAGCTCGAAGTGCCTGAAGACACAACTGACGGTGAGGCTGGTGAAGGGGACACCCAGGTCCTGCCCGAGGAGACGGCTACGACCGCGGCGGAGAGCAGCTGGTCCGCCCCTTTACTGTCGCTGGCGCGGAAGGCCACAGAGAGCATTAGCAGTGGGGTGAGCTATGCCGCTGCCCCGAGGAGTAGTGCACAGGGGTCCACTGCGTCCTCCCCGACGGAAAAACAGCTCCAGAATGATGTCAACAACTCATCGAAAAGGTTGCCAGGTACAGTGTGTTTTAGAAAACTTGACAAATAAGTTTGTCTGAGAAAAGAATGACAGAGCAAACTTGCAACTTCATTCTTGAGTGATCTGTCAGCTGTCAAAACACATGACTTCCTGTGCAAAACTTTGATTTTATGCTTTGATTAAGAGAGCTCATATGCTTAATCAAATGGAAACATATGTACTGACAGCTGTTGTTTCTATTATGACATAACCGTGTATTAATTAATAGGTTTGTTTGCATTTTGACAGTTCTTCCTCCTAAAGATCACCTGGCAATTGAAAGATCCAACCTCCTTAGTATGATGAAGCTGAGTATCAAGGTGTTAATCCAGTCTTCACTCAGCCTGGGCAGGACACTGGACTCTGAGTATCCTCCTCTGCAACAGTTTTTTGTGGTCCTGGAGCATTGCCTCAAACATGGGTTGAAAGGTGAGGGAGTCTTCTGCAAGGATTTAAATTTGACTGACTTTTTGTATACATTACATAACATATTACATTTACTTTTGCAGCAAAGAAATCCTTTATAGGTCATAACAAATCCATTTGGGGCCCTTTGGAGCTGGTGGAGAGATTGTGCCCAGAGTCTGTTAATATTGCCACAAGTGCCAGAGACATGCCCGGCATTAAGTAAGTAAATGCAGACTTGGACGCTTACAGTGTGTCTACATTAATTGAGCATTATTTTAATGAATGTGCCTGATTTTCTAGGACCGGTTTGGGAAGAGCAAGGGCCTGGCTGCATTTAGCACTTATGCAAAAGAAAATTGCTGACTATATGAAGGCTCTTTTGGACCGCAAGGATCTCTTGAGGTTAATAACATTTCATTTAACAGACATATTATGACTGTTTGAATTTGTCTGTTTAATTCATGTGTGTTTGTTGTTAGTGAGTTTTATGACACAGGAGCCTTAATGATTGAGGAGGAGGGCTCAGTTATGGGAGGCCTGCTCGTAGGAATCAATGTTATTGACGCTAACCTGTGTATTAAAGGAGAAGACCTTGATTCTCAGGTAAAAAGGATTGAGCGATTATATTTATTTGACAACCTAGGTGATTTGGATATGTGCTTATACATCCTTTTTGTTTAGGTTGGAGTCATTGACTTTTCACTTTATCTGAAAGACCCTGCCAACAGTGAAACTTCAAAAGAGTAAGGGTCTACTCCTTTGTTGTTTCTGTGTTAAGTGTTATTAAACCATACAACATACCTAAAATAACTAAACTTAAAGAATACCTGCTCAATACTTTGTAGTGATTCAAAGATGACAGCTATACTAGATCAAAAGCACTACGTTGAGGAGTTAAATCGACACCTCAGTGGAACACTTACTGACCTTCAGGCCAAGATGGACTCCTTGGAAAAAACAAACAGCAAGCTTGTAGAGGAGGTGATTATTCTTCTGTGAACAGCATAAATAATACAGCTCTTTCTGAATGTAGTAGCTATGAGTTTACTATTTTGTGTCTCTTTAGCTGACAGCAGCAACTGACCGAATAAACTCCCTAAGGGAAGAACAGGAACAGTTAAAAAAGGAGAACGAATCCATCCTGCAGTCCAGTCAAAAGAAGGAAGAGGTCAGAAAGCAGACATTCAAGAAAACCACAAAACATTTTTAAAAACACATGCATCAATTGATTTAATTGTATTACCAGGCAGCAATGCAGGACAGCCAGGTGGAGCTGGAAACTTATAAGCAGACTCGACAAGGTCTTGATGAGATGTACAACGTGGTCTGGAAGCAATATAAAGAAGAAAAGCGTATACGGCAGGTCAGCTTCAACAATGACATACTCTACATTGTGACAAATGCAAAATATATATATGGATGTGATTTGAATATGGTGAATTTTGTTTGATCCTAGGAGCTGGAGCATGAGTTGGAGCTGCAAGTTGGGTTAAAGCAAGAGATGGAGGTTGCCATGAAGCTTTTAGAGAAGGACACACATGAAAAGCAAGACACACTAGCAGCCCTACGTCTTCAGCTTGACCAAGTCAAAACGTTAAATTTACAAATGAATCACAAAGCACAGGTGTGAACAATTGTAATAACATGTTATCTCTGTTGGAATCACATTTGGGATTTACAGTTAATATGTAAGCAACCTGTATGTTTCTGAAGGAATCGAAACAAGAAGCAGAAAAAAAGCAGACAGAAGCAGCAGTGCTTGAGCAGAAGATGCAGGAAATGGAGAAAGTCATGAAGGAACTAGAGATGAGGTTTGCATGTCTTTAGTGTGTTAACCGGGTTTTATATATTGTTGAATACTGTCATAGATATTCCTTCTGTCTGTCTTTTGATTCACAGATTACAGAAATCAGAACAAGAGCGCAAACAGAATGATCAGACAGACAAAAATATGAAGGTGGAGCTGGAGGGAAAGGTGCATGGTTTGCAGAAACAACTGACTGACCTAGATACACTCCGGTGAGGACAAACAGAGAAAATTAAGAAATTATATCATTTATATATAGGTTTTTAAGAATGAAGTTTTCATTCAGTCACATGTGTAGGATGCTCTTTCATTTACAAACTAACCGATTAACTGAGGAGTTTAAGTAAGACATAGAAAATTATGAGATTTAGAAAATATTAAGGCTTTATTAACACACTATACCACACAATATTTTCAAAAGGGACCAAGCATCTGTGTGAAAGTGACTTTACCTTTTTATTTTCTGAAGCCTCGGTTTGGAGAATGAGCTGCGCACTGAGAGGGAAAAGAGACAAAGCTTACAGAAAGCTCTCCAGAGGGAGCAGGACAACAGCGCAGAACTACGCACACAGTTACAACAACTGCAAGGCCTCCACACTGTTAGTGACAACATTAAATAAATAAAATAATTATAATGTGATTAAGATAGTAAGAGTATTTCCTATTTCTGCAGGAACTGCAGGAGCTAAAGCAGGAAAAGCAGCAGCTTCAACAGACATGTGAGCAGCAGGAACAGGCTTTGCAGGAGATGGGACTACACCTCAGCCAGTGAGTACCTTTTATCTAGTAATTTGTAACATTCATTAGCACTAATTCGATTATATATACGTTTTGCTTGTTTTTGTCAAAGGTCGAAGCTAAAAATGGAGGACTTCAAGGAGGTCAATAAAGCACTAAAGGTAAAAAAGTGAAACCAGTGACTATGACGCATTCAGAGACTTTGTCCAGTAACCTTTCCTCCATCTTGTGTACCAATTTTTCCCATCAGGGCCACGCCTGGCTGAAAGATGATGAAGCCACTCAGTGCAAGCAATGCCAGAAGGAATTCTCCATCTCACGCAGAAAGGTAGATTCTCTTCATTAAATTGTGCGTATATCTAGGTGGATTACGGCTACGCTGATTGTTTTTGTCTATAGCATCACTGTAGGAACTGTGGGGACATTTACTGCAACAGCTGCTCCAGTAATGAACTAGCCTTACCATCTTACCCCCGTCCTGTTCGTGTGTGCGACATGTGCCACTCCCTCCTGCTGCAGAGAAGCTTCTCCAAAACTTCTTGACAACACCTGGGTACACATGTTTCTGTATACGCTTACTTACAGCACAGACTCAAAGATTTTTCACAACTGGTATTAAAGAAATACCATCAATGGAAATGCCATTTTCCACTTTGCCTGAAATTCAGGAACAGAGTCTGTATTAAGTAGCCACTAACACAAATTGTGAGCTATTTTTTGTTATGCAGGCTTTTAGAGCTGAGTGATAAATTTAAATCAATTTTGAGGAGAACTGGAATTAGATTACTTTACTACTTGGCACTTTTAAAGAAATGTATGTCTTGGAGATTGTTTAACTTTTTAAGGAGCGATGTAGCAAAGCTCCACTGCTGGATTTATGCAGCATGTACTCATGTAATTAAACAATGTCATTTTTAAAAATTATATTTTAGAATGTACTGTAAACTTTGTGGATTGTGTCACTGCTAAAGCATTTTCTGAAATAATTTGGACAGAGACCAATTTTCTATCAAAATGTTTGATAAATAAAGTTTTCTCTCATGCAATCCTGTTTTTCCAGACTAGTTTATTCACTTTATGCACAGGAATTACAAATACCATTTGAAGCAGTAGAAACCTTCATATCAGCAGATTCAAAATAGATCTGCCTGTAGGAGCCCTCATGTTGAAAACTGTCCTGTCATTAATCACAAAACAAAACATGCTCTGACCATGTAAACCTCCAAAGTTTAGATTTAGAATTAAAACAGGAAAAAAAATGGACTAAACATGTAAAAGATGAAAGATTTGGAAGGATCAACATTTTCAGTTCATGCTTTTAGACATTTAAACACATGTCAAAGCCACCTGCACAAAAGGAGCAAGTCTTTCAGAACAGCCAGGTGTTTGAAGAACAATAACAAAGACGGTGCACTTCCTGGTAATGAAATGTAAAGCACTGATTCTGTGATGTGTTATACCTGTAACTAAGGAGAATACAAACAGCGCTCTCTTACAGTCTTAGTACAAGATGAGACTACTATTTCTGCAGTTCATCCTCTTAAAAACATAATACAAATCCCAACCCTCCACATTTTCAACAATTGAACCTACTGTTTGTTTTTCTACACGAGACATACATTTCCAGTACTTTTCAGCAAAATGCGAGTTAAAAAACAAAAAATGTTAACTTGGGAAGTCAAAAGAAAATTTACATTCCCCATCCCCCCCCCAGTCCATTCATGGATCCTCTGTTTCCTCCTCCACCACCGCCACCGTAGTAACTGCTTCCCATTCCGCCCTGGTTACCTAACAAGAGGGAAAATACACACCATAGGACCGGGAAGTTCAACAACACTACACTTGTACTTAAAGCCATTTCTCATCTAGAGTAATGTAGCATATTGTACAGTAGACATCTATACACCCTTGTAAAGATGACAGGATTTGTGATGTACAAAAATGAGATATAATACTAACTTATTTTAGCCATGTATTGGATGCTGTCACATTCTGACTGATTTGGGGTGCTTCTGTGTGGGGGCAAATATATTCCAAGTCAACATGCACCACGCACCCAATAAGAAATTCAACCCAAAGGTGTTTAAGCTGTGAGTGATTTTTTGAACTGTAGAAGTTATTAAACTAACTTTCATTTACTCACAAAAACCTGTAACTTTTACAAGGGTGCGTAGACTTTGATCCACTCTTGTAGCAAATCCAACACTCACTATAGTCGTTGTAGCCACCCATGTTTCCCTGGTTGCTGTATCCACCAGAGTAGCCCGAGTTCAGTTGGCCTCCACTGTAGGATGATTGGTTCCCTGTCGGGATTATAAAGGGGGAATTAAAACATTCTGTCCTGCAATCATTATTGTTTATGCTTTGTGCATTTAGTCTTGTGACTTACCCATGCCACCCATCATCTGGCCACCATAAGCTCCATTACTGCCACCTGCTGTTGAATTTAGAAACAGCTCCACGTAGCGATGCTCTGAGGGGCAAATGCAAATAAATCATTACCATCTGCCTGCACATGCAAAAGGGTGCGGTTTCGAATTAATTTCTTACGCATGTTTGCTTTGTCTTTGGACATGGCTGCCACAGCATCTTCGTGAGTAGCAAACTCCACATCTGCCTCTCCTGTGACCCTCCCATCTGGACCGATCTCAATATGAACCCTTACAGGATTTAATGGTGAGAAGAACTACAATTGGAAACAGATGACAATTACACCAGTTATACATATACAAAGTACATTTATGTCCCAATGTATGAGGGTGGATAAAATTAATTTTGTCTTACATTGTAGATGTCTGTCTCTGTGGCTCTATATGGCAATCCCCTCATATGTACGCAGTGACCTGTTGTGCTCTGAAAAGAAGAGCCGCCATCTGCATATCGTCCATCTGATACACCTGAAAGTATGTAAAGGAGATCAACACAATGTTTTTTGTGCTGGGCTTGCATACTGAATCCCGTGAGCACAGTCATTTAGTGCAAGTATTACAGGTTTGTTGCTTTTCATGTTTTATTAATGCACACCTCCGCCATAGCCTCCACGACGCATTCTGTCATAGGATCCCCCACGGCCCATCATGTTGTAGCCACGACCACCAGATGGCCGGTCATAGGGGCCAGGTCTCTGCATGCCCATAGGCTTCCGCTGGGGTTCGTAATGCGTCCGCACCTCAGCGCGGCTACTCTTGAAGATCTCTATGTACCTGAGATGATAGATACACCACAGTAAGGGCATGGACCATAGAGGGAGGATAGAGTATACCAGAAAAGAAACTGCATTTATTAAAAACTGATTAAACTGGGCTATGTGGATACTCTATGCGGTCATGGTATAGTCCATAGGTAGTTTAAAAACACCATGTGATTTTAAAAGTAGCATAATTAATATATAAAAAAGTTTCAAAAAGATGTCCACAATGATGGACTTTAATGTGACCACTTTTCTTATGGTTACCTCAAGGGATTTACATTTTTTCAAACAATATTGTAATGCATCCTGTGCCCTCGCCATGCCAGCCATGTTGTTGTACTTTAAAAAGGGGCAGAGAGGGCTCCAACCCATCTGCAGCTCACTCTAAGCATTACCTGTGATAGTGGGCTCCAGATCCATGTGTACAATGGCCCTCAGATTTTACTAATTGGGAAACTTCTTACCATTTATCAGCCTGTATGGATGTTTAGTGCAAAGACACCATTTACTTAATTTTATGATTTGACTTAAGATGGTGACAAAGCACTAATTTTCATGTTTAAAATGTGTGGAAAAATTATCTCACATGGGTATTAGTATATGTATCTTTAGCAAATATTACTGTTAGTAGTAAAAGCAATATGGTAAGATGTATGTGTGTTTCAGATGTTTAAGGTGCACACCATAAGAAAAGCAACTTATCCAGCCAACCAACCAACCATCCCCACCTGTGCCCTATTCTTTCCTTGTGTTTCTTTAGAGCCTTTTCAGCTATATCCTGTGAAGCAAACTGCACGAAGGCCTCCCCCGTACTCCTCCCCTGGATGTCCACCGGCAATGTTATCCCATTTGGCACGATTTCCAACCCTTCAACCCAAGGACAGATAACCCCAAGCAGGGGACATATTAAATCACATGCCCAATCACAGAGAGAGAACTTTCTCTAAAGAGAGAGATAGAAAACTTATGGAAAACTGTATACATCATCACACATACCATTTCAGTTCAACCATTGAAGGGTTATTTAAATGAATTTAAATTACTATACAAGTATTTGGGGGGGTAAAATAGAATGAGGGATAGAGAAAGAATATGAGGAACGGTGTTGTGTAAGACATTAGGACACTATTGGCATGTTGATGAAGAAAGAACAAGGACCTGGAGGGTGATATGAGCTACAATTAGACTTGGAAAACTACGTTATAAACAGCAGGCATGTACTTTTTGTAAACAAATGATTTTTTTTATAACTGTGTGGGCTAAAGAAAAAAACAATTATGCTGTGGCAATATACTGCCCTGTACGTGATGAGTGACTTCATTAGCAAATGGGCATCTGAACTGTAACTAAACATAGAGATATAAAGACATGTGATATAACTAGGCTTTAAATTAATATGGTGTCTACATGGTTAAATATCAGATTATTCTTAATTCAACACTTTGATAACTTAATGTGCTTCCTTTTCCGGCATAATTTTCTCTGTCACAGTAAACACACTATAGAAATTAAATTATACTAGAAAGTCATTGTTTCCATTTATTGTTATGTTTAAAGTAACTTAGGATTTGAGCAGTCCTTGAAAGAGAGTGGTAACAAGAAAAGGAAGATAGAAAAACTAAAAAATATACAAACAGAAAAAGTTAAATATTTCATTAAATACATTTAAAGATTTTCTCTATCAGTGAGGGGAGATAATTTTACCTGAGAAAAACTGTACAATTTCCTCTTTGCTACAACCAAAGGGAAGGCCTCGAAGCCGGACAAGTCCATCCCCTGCTGTGTCTGGACAGTTTGGACCAGTGTGTTTTAAAACCCAGTCCATCTCAACGTTGTTGGATTTGAACACTGAGAGAAAAAAAACCAAAAACACTAAACATAAAGCAATCATAACTTTTATAACAAACAGCAATACTATTCACATACCTTCCACATATCTATGACCCATTGTTTCTCTGTCTTTTTTCATTGCAATTTTCATATCCTCTTCTGTCTCCAACTCAATAAATGCTTCGCCACTAGGGCGCCCCTCTCTTGTGTAGGTGAAGTGGATCCCACCAGCATTGTTGAGAATTTTGCAATCTGTATTTAAAAAACACATTATGTATTTTTTGAAAACAACATAAATTTAAACAGTCATGCATCACTGTTTACAATACTAATGCTTACCAGAGAAAAAACGCAGAACTTCATCAACTGAGCAGGACCAAGGGAGACCCCTGATGCGTATTACATACCCTTCATCTGCCATGACTGGTTACCCTACAAGAACACCACTTGTATTAAAATCGGTCTCAGTTAACAGCACGTTACACAAATGTGCAGTGATTGTGGGAGGTCTCAGCCTTAGTCTGCCATTTCCACATTTTACACAATGGTTTCAATAATTGTCCTGTTAGGTAAAGCTTAAAAAAGTAAAAGGACCTAGAGGTTAATAGATAACACTTTACATTTTACTGTTTATCAATGAGCAACTCTGTCAGGGAATCAGATGGCATGTTTAGGTTGTTTAACAGAGAATAACTGTTAGCATGCCATCGGGTGTTGGTATGGAGACGTATAATTTGTTTAAACAACTAAAACAACGTAGTGCTGCCAATTTTGGGTTTAAATACCGCAAAAACTAAATGAATGCAGGTAAAGCGCGAGAACACTGCAATCTATGCTAGCTTGTTGCAAAGCTAACGCCAAAGCGCGGTCTACTTACTCTACACAATTTAAATCACATATATCAAAATGCACGTACGATGCCACAGAAGTCTAATATTATGGGGGGTTCACAATTCTGTTAATAATATATTACATGCCACCCGGATAAGCTTTTGTGCGTCGTATACCGCACCCAGACAAGAACAAAAGCGGCCCTCTAAGCCTGCGCCATGTTATTAGCGGTACCACATAGCCCTGAAGCTAACATTTGCTGCTATTTTAGAAGAAGAATGTATGGAATTAATGATTAAAAGTCATGCTCCATACACATTTTTATTTAAGTAAATCAGTTTTTTTTTAAAAAGAAGAAATAAAATTCACCTGATATGAACCTCGATGCAACACGCCGGAAAATGTACGACCAAATCTGCGTGATGCGGCAGCTGAAACCTCGCGGTGGGTTGCCAGGACTACGAAATCATCCCGTTTAGACTGTCTGATCAATGAAATTCCATCGTTTTGATTCTGGAAAAAATACTCTGCAATGAAGTCAAAATCCTACTCCACTAATCCTACAGGACATTGCACTACACTACTTGAAACTGTCTCACGACACAAGTTGATGAAATCATTGGAAAACACTCAGAAACAGGAATTTTAACGCATCTGGCAACATCATGTGCAAAAAAAGCGAGCGCCTCCGTCTGGTCAACAGCCACGCCCTAAAATTGTGACGTTATCCCCCTAGACATGCCCTGGTTACTGGCACTGGGCACATACAGTACACAACACCGGTCTACAGATTGTACAAAGCCAACAAGCCTAGCTGCGTTTAAACTAATTACAAACTGAGATTAGGATAGCTATTGTTAAAATTTTTCACCACATGGGCAAGTGATATAGCATAGTTTATTCAAATCTGTGTTGTGTGAAACATTTGAACAGCAACAGGGGTTGGTTCCTAAATAAATTGTGCTGTCCAAGTTTAACTAATAACCTATTAGCTTTGGAGGGAGTGTAAAGTAATAATATGAAAGTAAGAAATACTTTGTGTGAATTTTTAAACCTATCATACCAATAATTTCCTAAAAGGCTTTATTTTGCAGGACTGGCCATTGTTAAGGCCTACTGCGGAGAAAATGAATTGGATTATTGGCCATTGATGGTTTTGTTGCTGTGATACTTCAGTCCAAAAAAATTACCTTGTGTCCTATCCTATACATAGTGAATGAGTTTGGACTTAATGAGCACACACTGACACACACAAGATGACCTGAAACCTACTTATTTTCAAAATTGCAGTTGTTGCTAAAAATGCTTTCTTTTGTCAAAGTGTGAAAACATTTTCATAGTATAGGGGGGCATTTCAGCAAATTGTGGTTATATATATTATTAAATCTTAACATCAGCATATGAACATAAAGACTGAATCACAAAACTTTTGATGTATTGATTGTATTTGTTTTTTGTACTCATTAGTACTCATAAAGCCATCCAAAATGCAGTTTTACAAATACGATTTTCTAGCTGTTTAGTGAATACTGGGTGTACATTAGGCCAACACATCAAACTAAACAATATCATGTTATAAATGAATGTTTTCTTTTCTTTGTTTTGTTTACAGTCTACAGCTTGTTAAGCTAATATATAATATGTTATATATAATAATGCCTGTATTTCTAACAGGTGAATCTTATTTTAATCCCTTTACAGAAAAAAAGATAAAATATGTATGCTAAAATGTGTATTTGTTAGGCTATATGTATATATATTTATATTTTTACTAAACATAAAAACACAGAATAAGTTTAATCAACTGTATTTTGTAAGTTTAAAGTGTTCACTGTTCATCTCTATCGCCAAAAAGTACCAATTATGAATGTTTGAAAACCAAGAAAGACACAAGTTTAGCCTTACGGCAGACCGTCTATTCTTGTAATTTCTTAATAAGTTTGCATAAACTAGTGAAGCTAGCTCTAGTTAGTAGCCTTCCATGTCAAGTCTTGACGTTCGTTCGCAGCCTCGTGATATCGGTAAACCTAACATGACGTTGCGGTCTCGTGTTTGATGGGCGTCTGTGCTGACCAATTGAAAAACGAAACAGTTTCCGCATACCCAATGGAGTTGTGAGAATTTACCACAGAGGCGGTCTTTCTGAGAAACAGTGCGTATCGGGTTAGGTTGTTAGAAAGTTAATGGCTGGGGGAAAGAGATCCTCCTCAACCCTCGCTTCGGGAGAGTTTCTGGATTCCCTGAAGTAAAATCACGCAAATAACCTGAAACAAAGAGCCTGGACGGACGTTTAAGTCAACAACTAGCTCGTTAACATAGTATCGTGAACATAAGTATGCAGGATGCAGTAGCCGGGACGGCAATGCTGACGGACGGCTTCGAGGACGAGATTGACTCGGTGACTCCTCGCTCCCCAGTGGCAGGGATGGGGGTAGGAGCGACACCAGGAGGAGTCGGACTGGGGGGCATTGGGATTGGTGTAGGCGGAAAGAAAGTACGCTTGTACGGCGAACCAAGTGGGCCTGCTGCAGAAAGACTGGATTTCACACTAGCGGCCGCGGCCGTCCTCTCCTCTGGTCCAGGATCCGGCAGCGACGAAGACGAGGTTTCAGAGGTAGCTATGCTAAGCTAAGTTAGCTAAGCCTCACCAGAGCTAACCAGGGGCTAGGCAGCATTCCTCTCCGTGCTTTAGCGATGGCTGCTAGCTAAGACCTAGCTCGCAGTTGGCAGCCACCCCCTCCCGGGCCGCTAAAATTACGTAAATTATCCTCACACCTAAATCAAATAACACTTCTTGCCAGCCGAGGCTCTTATACTGTGTTTAATGTGAACAATGTTTGTTGGGACAGTCGCAGTTGTTGAGGCTAACGGGGTAAAATATATTATTTATGCGGCCCAGGCTGTGACTACGGCCTAGTTCGGGTGGTAGAGACGGCGGCCTCGCTCGGTGCTGTCGTCTCGCAACACCATCACAAGTTTGCAGCTCTTCCACAGCTTTTAGCCACAGCAGACAGAAGATGTCCGCTTAGCCACGGACAAATACGGCTGGTTGTTGTGCAATTGCGTCACTTTATCAAACCATGTAAATGATCTCTGATCGTCCTCAGACCAACTTTTCCATGCCTTTAGATTGCGCTTTACTCGCGACTCAACTCGGATTTTCGAAAGTCAGTGTTGACAAATAAACCCGTCGCTTTTTCACCCTTCTCACCAGTTAATCAGCGATGCACTATGACTTTGTCAATTTGATTTGCGTTGTCACAGTTGTGAGCAGACAGAGTTTAATTTACCAGGTGCTGTCCTACACGGGACAGGTGTGGTGGCATCTCAGCGGAATATACTGCAGTGAACTCTTTTAATTGCAATTTGCACATAAATAGAGACGACCTTGGCAGATGATAATACTACCTTGTGTGTTGTTTATGACCTGATTTGTTTATTATCAATTATTTCTCAACCAGTTTAGGGCCACCACTGGTTATATATCAGGTTAAATTCACAATTTTCAGCTATATCAGTTTTATAACTTTTACCATATTATATGGACTCAGCAGACCAGAATAACGCTTACCTAGATATTCACAGTTGGATTTGCTGTCAAATAGCTTTTCACTCATACCGATGGTTTCTTTAGAAGGTAAGGTGTCAAAAAAGTAATAGACAAGCTACATGTTAAGGTACCATTCAATGTTAGGGACTTCTCACCACTTACAAAAGTCTGAAGCAATAAAAAAGTCTTAGAAGTTGGTGGTATGAGTTTTCGCTGTTTCTGGTGCCACTGTAACTTGTCCTGTCCTCTCTTAGCATCCATCAGCTGTATAGAACTTCACAGTAGTTTGACAGTCACTTTTTAGGTAGGGAAATCAAATCACTCAGCAATAGTGTGGCTTCTATCCCATGCGTGTTAACTCTGCTATCCAACAAGATCCTTGTAATAGAGAGTGCCTGTTGTGGTGTTTCAACCCAGAGGCAAACTCACCGCTCTGGGCTGTAGCTAAAATCTGAGCCCCAGGATTAAGCAGATGCCATTCTAGGCCTTTCCAGCTCTGTGGATACCAACACTCTGGGAACTGTAGTTCATTAATAGTGAACACTGATGGCCATTGTTGATCACAAAAGCCCTCATAGAACTACATTACCCATGGGTTGTTGTGCTTTGCATTCCTACCATATAGCTGAATTTCTCCACATTGCTGAATACTGACTCTCTCCCAACACTTGCTCTCTTGGTCTCTTTGAGCCTCACAACCACTGTAATGGGGCTGAACATGGCTAGACATATGCATGCTGTGACTTTGTAGTTGGGATTTTAGGCTGTTGATATGAACCTAACATAATTTTAGGTTTCACATTCCATTTTCTCACATGGTTTTAAACCTCATTGAAGACCCTTTATGTTGATTTTTTTGTCAATATGTTACATGCGACACATGCAACTTGTTTAATTTGTAAATCAAACAGTAGAATCTACCATACTTGCACTAGGTTTTTGTGTGCCTCAGTTATGCATTAAATGAAAATGTTTTTTTGTTTTAGTAAAATTACACAATCTGGGGCTTGTGATTAAAATTTTTATTATATATATATATATATATATATATATATATATATATATATATATATATATATATACACACACACACACACACACACACACACATACATACATACATACATACATATGTATACCTAAAACAGATGTCTGAGAGAGCCAGACTCAGGTATGATGCTGTATTTCTGCACTTGGGCAGCTGACTCTCAGCTGAATCTGTCCATGTGTGCAGGGGTTGTAATTCCTGGCACTAGTACTTCCTGTGCTGTCACTCTCTTATCCCAGTGCTCTCTTTGCTCTCTTTGTATTAAGGAAACAGTAAACAAACAAGGCTTGCGTGACTGTCTTTTTATAGATCATAAATTTATTTTTGATGTAACATCTCTTTACAGGAATGTAAACCATTTAAAAGCTTCATGCAGCATTTTTTAACATACTAGTGACATTTGAACTTACAGCTTTTTAAAACATTTCTTACTTTCTTTCTAAGGTGGAGTCCTTCATTCTGGACCAGGAGGACTTAGATAACCCCATCATGAAGACAGCGTCAGAGTTGCTCTTGTCCAGTGCTACAGATGGAGTTGATTTGAGAACTGTTGATCCAGAGACACAGGCTCGACTTGAAGCTCTACTGGAAGCTGCAGGTATGAATACTTTGTGAAAGTCTTGACTTGTGGTCATTAGAAGTACTCCACTACAGACATATCATTCACACTCATTTTAATTTGTGGCTTAACATGAATTTCCAAAAATAAATCTTTGTGACTGCTTCATGGTCCTTTTCCCACCTCATTTTGAAATTTATTAGTGTCACATCATGTCCATGCTGTAATTTTTTTTGCTGATTTTCCATTGGTCCTTAGTTCGTAAGTGATTAGGTAAAACAGTTTTTACCAGAACTTGTAATCTAGGTGTTAGAAGCAGTGTGTAGATTAATCCAATTGTGCTGGGTGTCCTGGCCTCGTTTGGGCTTATGAACATTACCAGGTAGATTAACACTGCAATGCGCTTGAGCCTCTACAGCATGCAGAGAGCCCACATTGAACTGCTAATGGCTAATCTCATTCTATTGGCCTTTCCTTTCTCCCATTCCTTATCACAACAGAAGAGTTTGTTTGTTTCAATACAATCAAATAATTGGTTCTTGGACACTAGGGATATTTTGATTGTAGTTAGAATAAGTTATTATTGTGCAGGTATTGGTAGTAGTCATTTGGTATAGTAAGTTGTATCACACAGTTAATGGGATTTTTCAGACACCATTAGAGTCAAGGTTAGAGCAAAAGTCAGAGGCATCTTCAAACAAGACATTTTTGGTCTGAGAAAGAGTACTTTGTCCATAGATAACTTGTGACTTTTGTTGCATTTGTCATTCATGGGTTTACACTTGATGTGTTAGCTTCACATTTTGCGAGACACTCGTCTAGAAGGCCACTTTAGTGAATGAGAATAATAACACAGATACACAGAAGCAGCTTGGCAAACTGCATCACAAGCAGTAGGTGGTCTGTTTTTACGGACGTTATGTCAAGCAATACAGGGTTGATGAGATAATCATGAATATGAAGTTTAAAGCCCAGGAAATGTTAATTTATAATCACAATATCAAAAAACACTGCAGAGTAAAGGTCTGCTGTGGAGTGAAGAAAATCTGTAATCAGTTAAAATGAACACTCACTTTGAACACTACTTTTGTAATTGAAGCACACATCTTACAAACATTTATTCACTTACATTTAACAAACTGTTGTCTGTTTTAATGGGCTCACTGTTCAAATAAGGGCATTTGCATATGTAATTAGGGCTGACTTTTTTGCCAACAGAAAAATAGACAAAAATGCTGAGCATGTTCTTCCCACAGATACTTATTAATTGAATTTGCACGTTTGACAAAAAACTGAGCTGAAACGCAGACATGACATTTTGCTCATCTGTTGGGTGTATATGGGCGGGCTCTCTTTCTAATTAAGACTGATGTGCATAAATGCCATATGAATGCTCAAGAACAGTAGTCCAGTTAAACGACTAATCGAGCTATTAATTTCTTTTCTACTTTTTGAACTGCAACAATGTGGTATTGGGACAGACATTGACACTTTGCATGACAAGATTTACCTTGGTCAGCGCCTGGATTCTTGTGAGATTTGTGAGTTCAAAAACCCACAGAAATCGTTTTCAATGTTGTGTGATTTTGACCGAACTACTGCCAGTTCGGACCAATGGTGTGGAAGTACTGGCAGTTAAAAGCGTATTTTAGACTACAGTTACTAATGGAAACGTCATGTTGTTGCTCTGATTGGAAAAAATGACCTTGTGATCACTGATAGGTGGTTAACCCGATCACCTGCCAGGTATTAATCCAGAGTATCTGCCTTTGCAAAGTCTTTCTGTGGAAGCCCTCCACATGGTTCTGTGAAACAGACCATTTGGCCAGTCAGGTTATGACAAGAGATTCAGTCAATCAGAATCAAATTGTGTGTAAAAGTTTGTGGGACCAGTGAGGCCTTTTGAAGGCAGTGCAAAGATATCCCACATTGTTTTTGCATGCAATATTGTGAAGTCATCTCAATCACGCATTTTAAGAAAACAGAGAGACCTTAATGAAACATATAAATAAAACATTTATAAATTGTTGCTAAACAGCTTAGCAGTTTTTTGCAGGCCTTTTGCATTCTCACCAAAATATAAAAACATAATTTACCACAACAAACAAATCAACAGTACAAGCATGTCATGCTTTTTATTGTGCCTGTTGGTATTTTTGGGAACTGAACTGTAGATGAACTTAACAGCACCTAGATTTAGCTGCATGGCTTGCATATGATATGGTTGTCAGCCCTTATTACAGTACTCCAAGCCCTGCACTTTAAGGACATTTTTTACATATATTATTAATTTGTCCAATGTATATTTTTTCTGTCCTAGTCTTTGTATGCCATTTAACATCTCTCACATTAAAGTATCTCTTGAAATACCATTTATGAAAAATTGTAGATTCAGTCTATCTAGGACTAGATCTGGAGGATCATGTTGTTGGTGTAAACATAAAGAAGTTGGGGGGAGCTGTGTTGGGTCAACTGCTAATGAGTAAAAACATTTGTTTTTTTTAAACATAACCACCCATGTATATTCTAACAAAAGGCTGAATTTAATTAGTCCTGTCTTACTTGTTGGACATTTAAATGATCAACATAGATTGTGAATTTAAAGAGTACTAGTGAACCTGTGGGTGTAAGCACAACACTGGCTAGCCAGTAAGCAGTTTGTCGAGATTTTAATGAGTGAAAGTAATGTATGTAAACAGGACCACAATCTCCCTGTGACAACATCCCAACCTAGTGTAACAACACCAGGACCCTGTGCATGTAGGTTGGGATTTGGTGGATTTTATTGCTACTCTGAGCTAAAAGTGTCAAGAGTAAACCATTAACATGGGATTTTCTCAACAGTTTTCTTACCTTTGCCTTTGTGCCTATTGTGAAACCTTTGTCTCAGAGCCATGTTGCTAATTGACTGTAGCTTTAATCTGAGACAGTTGAAAAGCAACACCTTTTCCAAGCATTTGCATGATTTTCAATTATATGTACTACATTATCAATTCCACAAGGCACAGGCCATCCTGAACCTTTTTTGTGGATTGCTAGTAGAAGCATATATATATATATATATATATATATATATATATATATATATATAAGGTAATGTGACATATATATATATATATATATATATATATATATATATATATATATATATATATATATATATATATATATATATATATATATATATATATATATATATATATATATATATATATATATATATATATTTGTCACATTACCTGAATCTTAAAATGTATAATAATATAATAGGATGTAAGGATGAAACCTTGTGTCTTCTGAAATGAATGAACCTAAACACTCTTAAGACTTTAGGATGACACCATAATAACAAACGCCTGTGCGTGTTTTCTGTGTGATTTTTGTTTATGCCTCTACTAACCATGGATTGGATTGGCCTGACTGGACGTACTTCCTCCTCTGCCCTGGTGTGTTGTGCTCCTCTGTGGTTTGCCTTGCCCTATGCACCTCTGCCCTTTTGGTGTTTGGCAGGCATCGGTAAACTGTCCACTGCCGATGGTAAAGCTTTTGCAGACCCTGAGGTGCTACGACGACTGACTTCATCTGTGAGTTGTGCGCTAGACGAGGCTGCGGCAGCTCTGACACGTATGAGAGCAGAAAACACACTCAACGCTGGCCAAGCAGACAAGTATGTATCTTGGCCACACTGGCTGATATTTTACATTTGGTAACGCCACAATACTATCTTTCAAATGAATTTGCTCTAAAGTAGTTGCGTAATGGTGTGGCGTTTGTATGTCCACCTGTCACAGTGGCAGTAATTGTAGCAGTCTGGTTATTTTCAGCCGTAGTTTAGCAGAGGCGTGCTCAGATGGGGATGTCAACGCAGTACGTAAGCTGCTGGACGAGGGACGGAGTGTCAATGAACACACAGAGGAAGGAGAGAGCTTGCTGTGTCTCGCCTGCTCAGCTGGCTATTATGAACTTGCACAGGTAGGAAGCAACTGTATGATGTTTGAATTAATTCGAAGAATGATGTTAAACTGAAAGTATGTAGACCAGTGGCACTTGTTTTAACCTCTGGGTATTTTTCTTTTCAGGTATTGCTGGCCATGCACGCTAATGTAGAAGACCGAGGGATCAAAGGGGACATAACACCACTTATGGCTGCGGCCAGTGGAGGTTATGTAGACATTGTCAAACTGCTTTTGGTCCATGGGGCAGATGTAAACGCACAGTCTTCTACAGGTAAAACTTTACTTAATTTGACTACAAGTATTATTTGATTATTTTAAGTCAACATTTTAATAATTCGATGTTGTTTCTTTTTCCAGGAAACACAGCTCTAACCTACGCATGTGCAGGTGGCTTTGTAGATGTGGTTAAAGTGCTGCTCAAAGAGGGTGCTAACATTGAGGACCACAATGAGAACGGGCACACCCCCCTAATGGAGGCGGCTAGTGCTGGTCACGTGGAAGTTGCCAGATTACTCTTGGAGTATGGCGCTGGCATCAATACACACTCCAATGAGTTCAAAGAGAGCGCTCTCACTCTCGCCTGCTACAAAGGTCAGAAAATCTGTCTTTGTTTGAGGTTAAAATGCACAGGCCATTAATAGGATGGCATTTTCGCAAGAGTAAAATGCACTAAATGGATGTTTGTTATGTACAGGTCACTTGGACATGGTGCGTTTTCTGTTGGAGGCAGGAGCAGATCAGGAACATAAGACTGATGAGATGCACACAGCACTAATGGAGGCTTGCATGGTGAGCATCTGATCCAACACAGTAATTGAAGCAGCATTTTGTCAGGTTTTTGTTCATTTCCCCCAGTCATGTGCTTAACATTATATTACATACATGTAGTGAGCTGCAAATGCTAGGATAAAGATAAGATAGTACCTTGAGATTGTTGTGCTTATCTCTGCATTCTTTGTGTGTCTCGCTGTCCCAGGACGGCCATGTGGAGGTTGCACGGTTGCTATTGGACAGCGGTGCCCAGGTGAACATGCCAGCTGATTCCTTTGAGTCACCCCTCACCCTTGCAGCCTGTGGTGGCCACGTAGAACTGGCAGCCTTGCTCATTGAGAGAGGAGCCAACTTGGAGGAGGTGTGTTAGATGCTTGTCTGATATGACTACGAATACATTTGCAATTTCAGTTTACTATATGACCCAAGAACTCTACTCAACTGCAAGACCTCTCTGTATTTTGTGCTCCCACTGTGAGTCACACTAGGCCTGTGTTTGTGTACAGGTTAATGATGAGGGATACACACCCCTTATGGAGGCAGCTAGAGAAGGTCATGAAGAGATGGTAGCATTGCTGCTAGCTCAAGGTAACTGATTGCATACTTAAATTGTACTTTAATAAGTATATTTAATAAGAATGACCATAGCTTGAATGTACACAGGTAAAGTAAAGCTTGTTTTCTTTCCAGGTGCAAACATAAATGCACAGACAGAAGAAACCCAGGAAACGGCTTTGACTCTGGCATGCTGTGGAGGTTTCTTGGAAGTTGCTGACTTTCTCATTAAGGCGGGGGCTGATATTGAGTTGGGATGCTCCACTCCTCTCATGGAAGCTGCACAGGAAGGGCACCTGGAGTTGGTGAAATACCTACTAGCTGCAGGTAAGCTGAAAGACACTGAGTTTTAAGTTTTACATTAAAACAGGACTGTCTAATGTTCCTGTATAAACTAAACTTGTTTTTGTCCAACAGGAGCAAATGTTCATGCGACTACAGCTACTGGTGACACAGCATTAACATATGCTTGTGAGAATGGGCACACAGATGTTGCAGATGTGCTTCTGCAGGCTGGAGCCAACTTGGTGGGTATTATATACCTCTTTTTCCAGTTAATGTCTAAACAATTGCGTTGAAAAAGATACTTAACAAAAATGTTTGCTGTTGAATCCTTTTTTTTCCCAGGAACATGAGTCTGAAGGGGGACGTACTCCCTTGATGAAGGCAGCGAGAGCAGGGCATCTGTGTACAGTACAGTTCCTGATCAGCAAAGGTAATATGTTACCATGTATATTTTTTGGGGCTGAAACTTGGTAGTTTATCTGATCTAATGCCCATCATAACTTTTTGAATTGAATGCCATGTACTGTTCATTTCATAGGGGCTAATGTTAACAGAGCTACTGCCAATAACGATCACACAGTGGTGTCTCTGGCCTGTGCTGGAGGGCATCTGGCTGTGGTGGAGCTTCTGCTGGCACATGGGGCAGACCCTACACACAGACTCAAAGTATGACATGAATGATTTTATTTCTTTTGTGCCAAAGTGGGGTCCAGATTACACCTTAAACTGCTTCTCTCTTTTTAGGATGGCTCGACAATGTTGATAGAAGCTGCTAAGGGTGGCCACACTAATGTGGTGTCCTACCTGTTGGATTACCCCAACAACATCCTATCTGTTCCAGCCCCTGATCTCTCCCAGCTTACACCCCCCTCGCAAGATGCCTCTCAGGTAAATGAACGCACAATACACTTATTGTTTTGTCTCTATTCAGTTATAAGCAATAAAACTGCATATTTCATTCCATTTAGGTTCCGCGTGTCCCATTCCAAGCTCTCGCTAATTTGGTGCCCCCTCAGGAGCCCGACCAAACCCCATCAAATATCACCACACCCCCACCTGTCTCGAGCAAGGGTAAGAAGTTTTTTTAGTTCTTTATATCTCTTATCATAATAAAATGGACCCAGACATATTTAGCTCTTTAAAGTTTAAAAAAAAAAAAATTTATAAGTTGTCTAATCTGTCATGTCCCATCTGTGTCCATGCCAAATCAGCCATGTCCAAACAGAGACAAGCAGCCCTTCAGCCCAGTGTCCCTAGTACGGCTGGCCGGGGGGCTGAGGCAGATCATTTGCCGACCTTCCACTTGTGCCAGCCTCTAGAGTGCATTGTGGAGGAGACGGAGGGGAAGCTCAATGAGCTGGGACAGAGGATCAGCGCGATTGAAAAAGCTCAGCTTCAGTCGCTAGAGCTCATTCAGGGGGAGCCACTCACCAAAGACAAGATTGAAGAGCTGAAGAAGAGCAGAGAGGAGCAGGTGTGTATCACACTTTAAAGTTTTTTGTGTTGTTTATGTACATTACTATACATATACTAATTCCTGTACATATGTATTAGAGGTTGCATAGATTATCAAGTAGTCAACCTCAGTGCTTTTCATTGCCAAAGTTTTCTCAAACACAGTAATAAACGCAGACAGTTGTCCATATTCAACACACCTCTGTGTGTCTAGCATTTCATTTTTGGTCTGGGACTCTCCCTGGAAGAGTTGGGGGCTGTTTGCTATTGGCCCTCTATAGTGCAGTGACTTTAAATATGCTTTTACATGCGTAACAATAATCATCTTGTAATTTTCTCCTTAATGTAAAGAAAAGTGCCAACTTACTGGGTTTGCCAGCAAGGAATGCTTCTACATTACTACATGGACCTCAAGCTGAATTTAGTTACATTTTCTTCGCTTATAAGACAGAAATAGTCAAAAAGAACCTTAGGATAGGATTTCAAATGTGGTTCATTACCATGCTGCTGATCTGGTGTGGTTTGTTACCTGTGCCAGCTGTGCTGAGCGTGTTTGTTCTCATTTGCGCTCACCAGTTTGGTGTGAGATGTAACTTTTTTCAATTCAGGACTTCAATAATCAGGAGGAAATAATGCATAAAAGTATATATTTTTTCATATCCAGTACGCACCATTGTCCAGACAGTGTTGGGAGAGGCCTGTGGGGTTAGTGCTTGCTCTGAAATGACATTGCATGAACATCATTCATAGACTTTTCAATATCACACAAATGTTTACTTCAAAAAATCCTAATAATAATATGAATTAAAACCCTAATAAGTACATTTATGAGATTATTGCTCAAAAATTAAAGCAACCATGGCTTGTATAGGTTCAGAAGAAGAAGAAAATTCTGAAGGAACTGCAGAAGGTGGAACGCCAGCTTCAGCTGAAAACACAGCAACAGTTCACCAAAGAGTACATGGAGGCCAAGGGCTTGAAAGAAGAGCAGGAGCCTGGGCAGAGTCAAGGTCCAGGCCCAGGACCTGGAAGTACAGCTTCTCCAGTGCTTCTCCCTACCCCTCCAGGTGCCGCAGTTCACACCAGCTCTGACACTGATGAAGAAGCCAATAAGGAGGGAGAGCAAGAGCAGCCAGTAGAGGCAGGGGAACAGGTGAAATGCAAATTTATGTTTTTAACTCTTATTTATAACCTTATGATATTTTCCTATATAGTCCCTCACACCTTATGTCTGTATGCTTTCAGGATGAGGAAGACGATGAAGAAGATGAGGGTTCAGAAGAAGAGGCAGAAGGAGAGGAGGATTATGCCAAACTTCCTCAGGTGGACACAATCCTCTACAGGGATGGTCCCCAGTCGCCACAGCAGCCTCCGCTTCCCCCTTCGCCACAGGCCCAGCCACAACCCCCTCCTCCGCCTCTTCAGACTGCCTTTGTCCCTATCCCACCCCTACCAGACTACAACCCTGCAGACTATCCAGGAAGTACAAGCCCAGAGCTCCAGAGGGTACTGGTGGGGCAGCAGATGCTGGGTCAGCAGCAGCAGGGCCAGGGTCAGCAGTTGGTTGGGTTAGGCCCTGGGATGCTACCCCAGCAGGCCCCTGATGGGCTCATGGTAGCAACACCTGCACAGACGCTCACAGACACGCTGGATGACATCATGGCGGGTAAATCTATTTCTGGTTGCTAGACCTAAACCTGTGTTTTTGTTATAAGTCGTGTGTTTGATAGTTTTGTTTCTTTTACAGCTGTGAGCAGCCGTGTACCTATGCTGAATACTACAACGTCACCTACGCCTTTGTCCCAGCCGCCCACTCAGGCGCCTGCTAACATCTCCTCACCACCCTCTGTTTTGCCCCTCTATCCTTCTGTTGATATTGACGCACATGTAAGATGCTTTTACAACAGTGCTTAAGATTACATCTGAAGTATATGTACGGTTTTGTTGAGAGTTATTTATTCCCACAGACGGAGAGTAACCATGACACAGCGCTGACACTGGCGTGTGCAGGAGGACATGAAGAGCTGGTGTCTGTTCTTATTGCACGGGGAGCCAACATTGAGCACCGGGACAAAAAAGGTTTTACTAATTAGACTAATAATGTCCAACTAGTTTGCCTATTAACAAGAACAAAAAGATCTCTTATAATTTCCCATTCTTCTCCAGGATTCACCCCTCTGATCCTGGCTGCCACTGCTGGCCATGTGGGTGTAGTAGAAGTGCTCCTGGACAAAGGGGGTGACATTGAAGCCCAGTCGGAGAGAACCAAAGACACGCCCCTCTCCCTGGCCTGCTCCGGTGGACGGCAGGAGGTAATTATCCAATTTAAGATTTCAGTCACAGTTGTTTTAATTAAAATGATGGAGTCTCTTTTAAAGTGTATTCATTTGTTATCTTGTTCAGGTTGTTGAGTTGTTGCTTCTTCGCGGAGCCAATAAGGAGCATCGCAATGTTTCTGACTACACACCTCTTAGTCTGGCTGCTTCTGGGGGTTACGTCAACATCATTAAGATACTTCTCAATGCTGGAGCTGAGATTAACTCCAGGTCAGAAAATAATGTAAAAGAAATGCATTTTTGTCATTTGACAGTTTCATTCTTTCAAATGAGTAACTTGTTACTTTTCTTTTCAGGACTGGCAGTAAGCTGGGAATCTCTCCTCTAATGCTGGCAGCAATGAATGGACATGTACCAGCGGTGAAGCTGTTGTTAGATATGGGTTCTGACATTAATGCCCAGATTGAAACCAACCGAAACACAGCTTTGACCCTAGCCTGCTTCCAAGGGCGGGCAGAGGTTGTCAGCCTACTGCTAGATCGCAAGGCCAATGTAGAGCATCGTGCAAAGGTAAAGAGTTGAGAACTCCGATAAAATGTTCACATCTTGAGGGCTGCCTAAACCTATATAATGCTAGATGATTTTTGTAACCAATCCCTCACCTCCCTGCAGACTGGTCTCACTCCTCTAATGGAGGCAGCCTCGGGAGGCTATGCAGAAGTTGGCCGAGTGTTACTGGATAAAGGTGCTGATGTCAACGCTCCTCCTGTGCCCTCATCTCGAGACACTGCCCTTACTATTGCTGCTGACAAAGGCCACTACAAGTTTTGTGAGCTGCTTATCAACAGGTGAGTTCCTTGTATACATTGTATATGTCATGCAAATTAAAGTTTTATCCAACACAATATTTTATTAATTTTATCTGTGTTTGAAGTTTTTAATTGATATTCCTTTAACTAAAATTCACACTGGTTATTTTCTCCATAGGGGTGCACATATTGATGTACGTAACAAAAAAGGGAACACGCCTCTCTGGCTGGCAGCAAACGGTGGACATTTTGATGTGGTTCAGCTTTTGGTTCATGCCTGTGCTGATGTTGATGCAGCTGACAACCGTAAGATCACCCCACTCATGGCTGCTTTTCGAAAGGTGTGGTATTGACCAGCAGACCAGTTTTTATTTCAAGGTACACATCTGTGGTTTTAAACTATTTTTCACATTATCCTAGGGTCATGTAAAAGTGGTTCAGTATCTTGTGAAGGAGGTCAACCAATTCCCATCAGACATTGAGTGCATGAGGTATATTGCCACCATCGCTGACAAGGTCAGTATTGATTTCTATTAGATTTTTGACATTCCTGCAACTGAAAGAACTAAAGTATCTTTTATGTGTACACCAACCTCTTGACAATCTCTGCATATGTATGAATGTGTGTCCTTCACACATTTTTCTGACATGTGCGGCATGTATAAGAAAAATCAAGACTGGTCTGGACATGTATGAAAGAAGCTTGATAAATCATTAACCCAACTAAGTTTGTCTACTTCCTGTTATAGGAGCTGTTAAAGAAGTGCCATCAGTGCATGGAGACCATCGTCAAAGCCAAAGACCAACAGGCAGCAGAAGCCAACAAAAATGCTAGCATCCTCCTCAAAGAGCTAGACCTGGAGAAGGTAATGTTTACTCCAGTAGAGCATTCTGAACAAGAACATCTAAACATATTTCTTACACTGCCTTGCACTGTTGTGACAGTCACGAGAGGAGAGCAAGAAGCAGGCCCTAGCTGCCAAGCGGGAGAAGCGTAAGGAGAAGCGCAAGAAGAAGAAGGAGGAGCAGAAGAGGAAGCAAGAGGAAGAAGAGGGGCAGAAAACTAAGGAGTCATCTGATATGCAAGAGCAGAAGGAAGATTCGGCAGAAGGTAAACTTCAAATATATTTTTTAAATGAAAACTGGAAATTTGTATTTTTGAAGTGAGTAATTCATATTTTTTCTCAATTATTCTCTGCAGAAGCAGAGGTTCCTATTGAGCCTCCAAGTGCCACCACCACTACCACCATTGGCATATCTGCCACATCCACCACATTCACTACAGCTTTTGGTAAGAAGAGGGCAAGTGTGGCCACAACTCCAAGCACCAATCGGAAGAACAAAAAGAACAAGACCAAGGACTCTTCACCGAGTGAACCAATCATATTACAAGATCCACAGGTTAGCATCCGTCCCCATGAATGATGGTAGCATTTTAAGGTTCTTTAAGTGTTAATTTGTTTCTTCCTCTTAGATTGCACTAGCACAGCACAAGGCTGACAAGAACAAGATCCATGGTGAGCCACGGGGTGGGGGTGGGGGAGCGACGGGTGGCAACAGTGATTCTGATCCCTTGGATAGCACCGACTGTGCCAGTGAGAGCAGCAGCAGTGGAGGCAAGAGTCAGGAGCTCAACTATCTCCCAGACCTGACCTCCTCAGCCTCGTCCTCCTCTTCCTCCTCCTCCTCTTCCTCAGTCCCCTCTTCAGGAGCACCCCAGTCCCAGAACCTCTTGCCCGGTCCCGAGAGAAGGCACTGCATGCAGTCACAGACTGACAGCAAAATGGATAACAAAGTCACAGTCTCCATCTCAAAACCAACACAAAAGTAAGTTTTAAGTGAGAAAATTGATTGTTATATCTGGTCTTGGACAGCTTAGCCGAGCTATGATTATAACCCAGTTACACTGTTTAAATAGACTGCATTCCTCATTAGAGGGTACATACATGAAAGGAGCTATTGTGTCTAATGTTACAATCATGTCTTGGTTGTTATTTGTATTCAGCTGTAGTTAAAAAGATAACTAAAAAAAATTGACCCTGACTTTAACAAATAGCATAAAACATAAGAGGACCATGTGAATACTGCATAAGATACAACAGACAAGTATTTCCTTTTAAAACATTTGAGGTCATGAGACACAACAAATAAGTTAGCTCGCTACATTAATGCATTGGTCTTTTTTATATTTGTATAATTTTTGGTGCCCTGAGCAGTACATATTATCTATTAGCTATATATTATGAATCTATCTAGGTATCCGGGTGAAGTTTGAAATACTGTAAGTTAGTTGGAATAAAATGTTTTGTTGTTTTAGTTGAATGAAGGCAGTACTTCTGATTTCTGCATTACCCACCCACCCAATTTCCACCATAATATGGCTTGTGATTTCTTAAATATAGCAATTCTCTTTTCGCAGAGTTCCAGACACAAGTGACACAACCTCTAGCTCGCTGCCCTCACCTTTCAAAACCATGGCTCTTCCTGTCACCTCACCTAGCAGTAAGCTAAGCCTTACCAGCCCTAAAAGGGGCCAGAAGAGAGAAGAAGGCTGGAAGGAAGTGGTCAGGAGGTCAGTGGAATAAATTTAACACTAAGTCAAGATTGCAAAAATGTTTTTAAGTATACCAGCATTTGTAACCAACAAACTATGCTTGAAAGAACTTTACAGCCTTAATTAATGCTTTAAGATGCAGCAATTTATGCTGTTATAAAACTGTTATGATACAAGCTTCTTGTATATCTATAATCAGAAAAAAATGACAATTTCACTGCTACTTTTGAAGATCAAAGAAGCTTTCTGTACCAGCTTCTGTGGTGTCTCGGATTATGGGCCGAGGAGGCTGCAACATAACAGCGATCCAAGATGTGACTGGAGCTCATATTGATGTGGATAAACAGAAGGACAAGAATGGAGAGAGGATGATTACCATAAGGTAAAATAATCTGACCCCTAGTTGACAGATAATGCACTTGTGTTGCAAATATAGATTAGTATTTATAAGCTATGTGGGAATTATTTTTAATGTATGTAACTGCTTATTATCCTTCACATTCTTTGACATATTGATTACAAAATAACATCAATAGCAACAGCAATCATGGAGGGGTCTTTTTTTTGTTGGTTGAGAGACCCTAATTTGAATGTGTATCTTGTTGCAGGGGAGGCACAGAATCTACCAGGTATGCTGTCCAGCTCATCAATGCTCTAATTCAAGATCCTGCCAAAGAGCTTGAGGATCTGATTCCCCGGAATCACATCAGAGCTCCAGGCTCCAAAACATCTTCAGCTTCTTTCCCAAATACAACAGGGGCCACCAGTGGTTCAGCTACTGGGCCAAAGGCACTGAGCTCATTGGTCACATCCTCTGGGGTCACGTTTCAGTCCTCTTCGTCTTCGTCTTCATCCTCATCTCAGGGCGGTGGAAAAATGGGGAAGGGCTTGTCATCAAGCGTCAGACAGCCTTTTCCTGTGTCTCTGCCCCTTGCGTATGCCCACCCTCAGCTCGCCCTACTTGCTGCTCAGACCATGCACCAGATTAGACACCCGCGTCTACCCATGGCCCAGTTTGGCGGAACCTTCTCCCCTGCTGCTAGCACATGGGGCCCTTTTCCTGTGCGTCCTGTGAGTCCTGGTAGTGCTAACAGCTCCCCCAAACACAACGGAGGAACTGGCAGCACGGGAGGCCAGCCTAGACCCAACTCGGCCCACAGCGAGCACAGCAACACGTCGACCTCAGGAGCCCCAGTCACAACCACCATCACGACAACTACCAGCGCTCCTAACACATCTACAGCTGTGGCCTCACCTCATACTCCGAATCCCACCCCTTACAACCCCCAGCCGAGTGTACCTACGCCCTCCTCTGTCCGAAAACAGCTCTTTGCCCCGGACCCCAAGCCCCAAGGCATCAACTCTGTGTCTATTTCTGCTACTTCTACTAGTGGCAGTAATGCAGTACGAGGAACAGGGTCTCCAGCACATCACAGCTCAACTACAACTACTGCTAATGCAACACCCCAACCAGTTGGACCCATCTCGCAGCCTCCCATTCAGTCAGTTAAAACAGACGTCAACGCTGTTGCTCCTCCAGGAAAAGAGAAGCCTTCACTTCCGATAGAGAGTCAGCCTGTATCTGTCAGTGAGAGCATCACTTCAGTGGGTTTCACTTCCCCTGCCATGGCTTTATCTTCAAAGCCAGAGGCCCGACAACAGTTAGCCCCTACACCTTCCTCTGTACCATCCTCAGAGGCTCCACCACCCCTTCTCAACCCACAGCCCAGCTCTAATCTCCCCTCAGCAACCCCTCCTGTCTTGTCACACAACATTGCACATCCCAACAACACCGTACCCCATTTCTCTGCTCCTGCACCCAGAGTCTCTCATCGTATGCAGCCGCCAGGGCCTTATTATTCCCTACCCGAGCAGCAACAACAGCAACAACCACAGACACCACAACAGCAGCAACAGCAATCTGTGTTTGTGCCCTTTAATGCTCAGCAAGAGCCCCCAAAACAATCCCAAAACCAGACATCTCAGCCTGGAAGCTTGCCTCCCCAGGCCCAAGCGCCAGGTGCCCTTCAGGTGTCTGCTAACCTAGGGATGATCAATGGTTCACAGATGCAACATGTGGCCAGTCCAGGCAAACCTCAACAAATCCCATCAAACTTTGGTCCTGCTGGCCTCTTCAATTTCAGCAGCATCTTTGATAACAACAGCCAGGTGAGCTAATCCACAGCAACAAGTGTTAAGCATAGGTGACTTGATTTCCAGTTTTTTTTAAATAAATGTATCTAATTACTTCAAGCAGGTGGGAAACAATCATGTGTGGGGTGGCTGCCAACTGCCTACTCGATCACCTCCAGAGCAGTCGTACTCAGCTCCACCAAACTACGTGAACATGGGTCAAATGGATAGTATGATATCCCAAGCTCCTCCAGATAACTCCAAAGCACCTGGCTACCGACCTGCCTCCCAGAGGATAGTCAACAGTCCCATCGGTATTAAGATAGTTACATGAGAGAATTTATTCATATTTATAAAATTGTAACTCTGAAAATACATTATTTCTTGTTCTGTACATTCGTAGCTTTGACCGGCTATACGCCCACTATCTCTGGCAATCCTGTGTATCTGCATGGACATGGACATGCTGTGAGTGCCCCCTCCTTCAGCAGACAGCACTTTTCTCCTCATCCTTGGAGTGCATCCACATCAGGTAGGTTGATTTTGATTTTGTAGATGCTAATTACCAGGTTATTTTTTTCTCTTAAATGTCACTTAAGCAATTGAATTTATCTTTTCTTCCAGGTGAATCCCCCGTACCTCCTCCCTCTACAGTGTCATCCTCTGCACTGTCCACATCATCTGTGGCACCTCCTCCCCAGCCAAAACCAGGCAGCACGTCTCAGCAGGACCGGAAGGTGCCCCCACCTATTGGCACAGAGAGGTTGGCCCGAATAAGGCAGACAGGTTCAGTCAACCCGCCCCTTTTGACCACCAGTTACACAGCATCTGTTGGACAAGGAGGCATTTGGTCATTTGGTGTTGGCAGTGCTTCGGGTGAGAGCAAATCTTGTGTAATTTTCAATTTGGCAACAGTTTGCCTGCCATGTCTTAAGTCTCCCAAGTTATTTCTTGTCCCTTACCTTACCTGTTTACTTTGTGCAGAGGCTATGTCAGGTTGGTCACAGCCCCTGATGAGCAGCCATATGATGCATCCTCAGTTGCAAGCCGAGCAGTCAGCCTTTTCTCAGCACCAGCCCATGGAGCAAGATGATACTGGCATTGCGAACCCTGCTAACAACTACCACCAGCCGCAGCATATGCCCAACAGTTACATAGACTTCCCAAAGGTTGCTAAATGTCTCAGCTAAATTTAGAATGAAACACTCTTCCTTCCTTTTATAGAAAAACATTTCTAATCTCTTGCCTGTCTTTTTTTTCTCTGTAGGGAATGCCTATATCAATGTATGGAGGAACCATGCTGCCCCCTCATCCTCCTGTGGCAGAGGGGCCAGGGGGACCAATGTACAATGGTTTGCACGCTGGTGACCCTGCATGGAGCCCCATTATCAAAGTGGTCCCAAATAATGCAGACAACTCTGACCCACAGCAGCAGGTAATGTTCCCTTTTGGCATATAGATCCGCATTTTTGTTTGCAGTTTAAGCATTCAGTAAAATTGGGGTTTTACAGATAGCTCAACAATTCTTGTCACTTTCCTTTCTTTCCTTTAGGTGTGGCCTGGTACTTGGGCACCTCATGTGGGCAATGTGCACCTGAACCACGTCAATTAGGTGGCATCCACAGCAATCAACCACAGCATGACCCACAGCGCAAACACGAAATACGAACCTGGCAAATATGACAGATTAAGACAAAGAGAAAACAAAATGACATTGATAACTATTAGTGACCTAAGAGTGCAGAGCAGGGGTAAAAGAATTGGAAGTTCTCTTGACGCCATTCTTTGATGTGCCTATCTCTCCTACCCACAAGGAAAAAGGAAGCTGGGCAAGAGCTGTTTTCAGTGTCCCGATTATACAAGCAAACTTATGAGATCAACTGTTCAACAGGATCCATTTTCTGCGTAGTTTAGTGATTTTGACTTAAACCCACAAACACCATTCTTGGGCTTAAGGGGGCTCAACATGAAGTAGCTATTTAATGGCCCAACTAGATGATGATTACCTAAGGAGAACGAGAAATCAAAACCTTTTAGAGTGGTAAATACATGTATAATTGTTTACATACTAAAAAGGGTTAAAATGAGAGTAAATTTCATGTCGTATAGTGGCTCTACTTTATGTAGCCTGTATTAATGTGAAATATTTACCTTAATATTCAAATAAAAGATTGAAAAGTATCTGTGAATGAATTCTTGTTTTGGGATATCCAACATTTTCCTGTGTTGAGAAACTTGTAAACTGCTGTTCCCGAAAAATCCTTGAAAAATATATAAATAAATTAATATAATTGACTGTGTCACCTAAGGCCGGTCAATCAGACTTGGAGCTGAGCTTGAATAGGTGAAAGAGGTGAAAGGGATTAGGATGTAGTAGAGGTTGAATACTGGGGCGGCAAGTGGCCATTAAATTAAACATCACAAGTGGAGCGTTTAAAGCCTGGTTCTGTAATAGTAAGACAGTTGCCATAGGGTATAATAAATATGAAAAGAGATCAGTCATACTCGTTTCTTACATGACTATCTTTATTATTGTCTAGACAATGATTAGCACCTATACAATATCTCAACATGTATGACATTTTCTGGGAGCGTAAAGTATTTAATAACTTTCACGCTTTTAAACCGGGAACTTGAGACTGACAACGGAAGTGTGGTTTCGTCATTTCCTGTTCATTACATAGCATAGCCCAATGTAGCTAGGTTAACTAAGAATGGCTGCTACTTCAACGCCAGCGGTGTCAGAGCGAACACCGAAAACATCGTCAGGTGGACCTGTACCATTTGACTTCTCCCAACCTCCGATTATTGAAGGCTTCACACCATTACCGAGGCACAAAGATGAGACGTTTAAAGAGAAATTTATTAGAAAGACTAAGGAGAATCCATTCGTCCCTATAGGTGAGTGCAGTTACACAAGTAACCTACAGCACAGTATGTGTTCTAACTTCTATCAAATTATAGAATCGTTACAATTTTATCTTTTTAGGGGGAATGTAATTAATAGAGATTCTATGTGAACCACAAGTATAATCAAATTTTGTTGTGAAGGAATTGACAACCTCAATCTAATGGCATTTATTATGTTTTTTTCTAAAGCGCTGATAAAGCCAGCATACTCTTTATTATCAACCTACATTATAAAAGTCTACAACAATACTGAGTTGACATTGATTTAAAGTCTACATTAAGTGGGAGAAGTGGGAGTGGCAAGTGGGTTTTACACAACACTGTACTGGTAACCTTGAATGCAAAATGTATAAAGCCAGTATTTGTGGCACAGTTACCTCCAGTACTTTCTTATTGTCCCTTGGAAACATGTTGGCTTTTTTAATGCACTCTTTGTTTTGTAGGTTGTTTAGGAACAGCTGGAGCATTGTTGTATGGTCTTCGTGCCTTCCATCAAGGGAAAACAAGACAGTCCCAGCTGCTGATGAGGGGGAGAATCTTCGCTCAAGGCTTCACTGTAGTTGCAATTGTTGTTGGTGTGTTTGCCACAGCTCTGAAGCCCAAGCAATGAAATGCTGCTTCAATGCATCCAGACTTGGAAAACTATTCTTATTTGAACAAATAAATGGTTGCAGCCATACCCAAATACTCATGTAAAGAGATACATTATTTATTTCACTCTGATACAACCATCCAGTGCTGAGTGTGTTTGATATTAATGATAGGAGCATGTACAAGTATGGAGTAAGACCAACTTGTTTATGAAGGCATTGCCAATGGCCAAATCAAATACCATTTCACTTGCTATTTTACTGGATTTACTGATTTTGACTTCTTTATACGTGTCTCCTCAAGTAAACTGAATTTCAAACTCAGTATCTTGTTTTTATTTTAAATAAAAAATATTACACATAGTCAAGACAGTTTTTTTCTTTTTACAATTTTATTCAGGAGATTACGAAGTCATTTGAAAAGTTTGTAACTGTTTTATAATAGGCCAGGGTGAATTACCGGCAAAGTTCAACCTACCCACTGTGGTGTAAATGTTTGAATGGACCTACGTGTCATGAAGAATGAACAGTGTTTTCTATATTTACTATAGCATTGACTGTTAAAAAATATGAGACGCACATAGACTTAATTGCAGGTAGAGTTAATTGTATATTTCTGTTGCCATAATGTATTCTTATGCAAAAAAAAAAAAAAAATGCATTTATAAAGTGTGTAAAGAAGAAGTCACTTTAATAAAAACAAACCCAAAGTAATCAAACATCTGGAGGAAAAAAGTAAAAATGCAGGTACATATTTTAGGACAAACTAATAGTTATTGTTAGGTAATTACTGACCATTTCTTTTCAAGTTCCCTTTAACATTCATGTCCAGACAGGCAACAGTGTGAAACTGACATTACAATTTAAATCAAATTAAATGTTCATTGTGGATTTAAACAATCTAAAACCTTTCTATAAGACAAAATGCATATATCACTATCTGATAATCCATGAAACGAGAAACTTCAGTGTGGAATTGCTTACAAACTTGAAGGGAAAATTCTGGGTGACATCTTTGGTTTGTAAATACCTTTTGTCCAGAATTCTGGTCTAATTGGGAAGAAAACTGGCACGAGAGACATCCAAAAGGCCACAAGCTTGTGTGTTTAAAGGAGAATGGTAAGCTACCTGCTTTTAACGTGGTAATTATGGAGACAATATAACAAAACACTTGTTTTTGTGTACAATAAATATAGGCATTAGTGGTTACAATCTACCTGCAGCTGTGCTTATTAAACAAATGGTCAAAGAGGGCCAAAAATGAAAATGTATAAAATAAACTATACATTTAAAATATTGCAATAAAAGTGACCTATTAGTTAAAGGGACAGGGAAAACTACTTACAGTAACAATATTTTCTTAATTACATTGGTGAGTAAATTTCACAAAATAAGATAAAAGTTGTAACAATGTGATGTTTCAGATCATTAAGGTATGGGGTCAAGGCATCAGATGCAGGAGAATGATTAATGACAAAACCATACCAGGAGAACCATTCTGATGTAACAGGTGGTTAAAACTGGAAAGGCTATGCTTTTAAAATACATGTATTTCTACCATTCTCTAGCGAACTAGAGGGGTCTGTTTGAGAGAGATTAGGACAGAGCGCATTCGAGAAACATCTTTTGCCTGTTTGTTGGTTTTTGGATTGAAGTCACAAAGACGGGCTACCCTTTCCCATTCGGTGCCCGGGCTGTCACCATCGCTTTCTGCCAGGAAAGCCTCCTCTGATGCTCTGCAAATAAAAATGGGAGATATGAATGAGTACCTCTATTTAATGAATAAAATAACAGTTTACACAACATTAAACGTGCTGGAATAAATTCTGACTCACATGAAATACACGTGATTAAAATACCACAAACACATGCAATACTGGCAATCAAGCTTGGTTGTTGTAGGCAAACTAGACATGCAGTGAGAAAAATTATCTACTTTATAAAGTTGAGTATAAACAACATTAAATAGCATTAGAGTGCTAAACCTACACAAAGCCTATAACATCAGAGTTGGGCTGTTTGTAGAAAGCCTTGTCAGCAATCCTAGTAAAACAGCAAGGCCAAGAAAGCAGGAAAAAGAGAAGGGAGAAGAAATCTAGTGTTAGAAAACAAGCAGACATAAGATGTTAAAAACATATAAGCCTTTGTGAGAATTGCCTAAATGAGAGTTAGTTGTTTTTATAGACTCATAATAGCCATTCAACTCTACACATTCTAATCTCTGTTGGGTGCATTCCTTCAAGCAAGCCAGTTTCCTGTTTGTTTTTCAAACATTTGACTAGATACACTGCTTTAGACTACTATGTCATCAGAGAATTGTCACTCTGTGCTTTCACAGACAGTGGGAAAGCAACTATTGCAAAAAGTAAAGTCAGAGATGCAGAGAGATACCGTGCCAGACTGGGACAGAGTCTGTTGGAGGGTGTGAGAAAAGAAGAGCAAGGTCAAGAAAACACACACCATTTGAATAATAGATTTTATGCAGTAGAAGATAGTAAACTTTATATAACAGTGTACTGTATACACAGAATAAACCCAGGTACTACTGCACTTTAACTAGAATAATGCAGGATACTTTTGGTAACCTCAGTACTTACTACTTTTGTTACATCTCCTGGTATAATTAAGTTGGATGTTTGTAATTTGTTTGCATAAATCTCCACTCAATCCTGCAACAGGCATGTGTGCAGATGTTGGCAGCCCTATGGCAGTGGGGGTACCTACTAGATGTTACTTCTTGTTACTGCTTTTCTCGCAGAAATCTGACCCAACTGTTCTTCCCAAATGTCTAAATTTGATTAATAAATGTGGAATAACATTTTTTTTTTAAACTACAACTACTTTGTCTTCACAAAAATGTTTAACCACCAGCTAGATCCCAGGATATTAACAGGGAATTTCACTAACACCAACCTGTTATTGGCCTTGTTCTTCTCCATCTGCTCATTCTGGTGTATATGCCAGTCCTCAAGCTCCTTTTTGGCTTTTGCTCTCCACTCTTCTTCTGCTGTCTTAGATGCAGAGTCTTATGACAAAGTACATAATATAAATTTAGCTTACTCCATAAATATATTTTCGATTTTTGTTGTACCTGGTATGAGTTTGCTCACCCAAAGCATCAAGTCGTTCTTTCTGTTCTTCCCTCCACTTACGTAAACTTTCTGGCTCTTGCCTCTGATGATCTACCTGGGCAATGGCTGCATAGGTGTCTGTTGGCCCATTTGACTCCTTTTAAACAAAGATCCAGTTTACATTGAACTCGTGTAGCAAACACCATAGGTATGATAGAACAATATCAACCGACAGTAACAGAGTCGTCAAAATATTTCATATCATTTCAGGATTCTTGTACTTAAACTCACCTGATACATGTCGCCGTTCAATGTGGCAGGTTCCTCTTCAAAACAGTCTAACATTGTAAAAAGGGAAAAAAACACACAGAAGTATTTAAAAAATTATTTTTGTCCCTTCCCCTTGTGCTCCGTGTTAACATTTGCTCACTTCTACTTTACAGAAATGCAGTGTCACCTGTTCGTCCACTTAGGAAGTCTATACATCATTGGTTCCTAACAGGACAGGTTTACCCGGCTAAAATTAACCGCCTTAGTTACCTTTAGCCAACTAAACTACGTGTCAACTTCACCTGTATCTGCAGGGTGTGGAAAGTTTTGTATTTAGCTTAGCTGGTAGCTATGTCACAAGGAAGTAGTTCATAAGTTACCGTGGAATAAAGGCTAGTAGCGTTAACTAGCTAGCTAACGCTAGGTGTAGATAAAAGTTAATGGAAAGTAACTTTTTAAGAACTCAGGTGTCGCATATATTATACGTATTTAATATACAACATTACATATATGAAATGTGTACGCTAATTAGCCTAGCACCTCAACATATGGGAACATTAGCTTGCTAGCTGGTGTTGTTAGTTAGTTGAGTGATAAACTTGCCGTAGTTGGCGACAGGCTCTGGAGCATCCGCAGCTTCCAACACCCCAAAGCCATCGTTGTCGTTCTCTATTCCGGCAATCTCACTCTCCTGTTGGGCGAGAAAAGCCGCGGCTGGGTCCTCCTCGACCTGGTGTGCTCCGTTGTCAGCCATCTTTTGGAAAGTGTTTTCTAGTAAACTCGGCGGAGTCGAGTTAGCTTGTTTGCTAATAATTGAGCCCTAGTGTAGCCTAGACCTCCACTTCTCCAATGGCTAATAATGAAATGTTTATCGCAAACGATACTTTCTCAAGTAGAAAACAGGTCTAACTGCTTACTGTTACAAAAATAAGTCTGTAAAATAGCTAAACCGGATAATTTCACTGATGATTCATAATTTTGCCACTGATGATGAGGCTGGACGGTATCACAGGAGTCTCTTTTCTTTTAGTTTGTCTCCATCTGCTGGGCATTGTCTTCCTACACACTGGAGTTAAATCAGAAGGAATAAAGGCAGGAATTAAAGGCGAACAAACACAACCCTTAGGTAGTTATATCCTCTCCTTTATTCGCTAGAAGGTATATTCAGGTATATTCCGGTTTTTTAATAAAGTCTAGTTGTATTTGTTTTGTCAGTGAGCTGTGATTGCCTGGCAGCCACACACAAAAACGTCCCTCCCATGTAAACAAAGGAGTCAAATAAGGAGAATGGTTGGAGATTCAATCACCACTTGCTCTAGAGGGTGAAATGAAAAGGAATTTCCCTTTAAATATCTTGTAGCCTACATGAACACTTTTTTTTAAAAGCACAATGTACAAACACAATGGTACTGACAAGGCCCCTGGGTCTTGTATTGCAACACAAAACAACCAAAACGTGACTGAAATGAAAATGGCATTAACGTTATCAGTCCCTAAAATTAGCAAATTAAAACGTTTAGATCAAAAATCTAAACAACTAAAAATGTATCCTTTTTTTTTATAGGGAAGTAAAATTATTATTATTTTGCCCCAGAACCAACTTTTTCACTCTAACCGGTGTATAGCGTGCATGCAATGCACGCTATACACAGAATATTAATAAAACAAAATAAAAACAAACAAACAAAAAAGTAAAAAACACACAAAAGATGTACAATTTTAGCCCATGTTACAAGGTTAGTGATCCAGATCCAGTGATCATCAGTGTGCAGTTCTTCTGTAATGCCAAGGTTGTCATCAGTCCTTTTTAGTCAAAAGATTTCTCTCCAGTTATTAAACATCTAAAGTAGTTGAACAAATAGATAACTGGTTCATATGAATGCCTGAGACCTTTAAGTCAATTTACTGCAATTGTTTAATTTTACATGATGAAATTCAAAAAGTGTTGATGAAACTGTACAATGTTTCTGTATCTCATAGGCTACACACTTGAAATGTATATTTATTGATTGCTTTCTTAATTATGTAATAGGCTTATCATAAGAAGGTTTTTATTGTTTTTGTATTTGTTTTTTAAACTAATGCACTTTTTAATCTCCCTAAATAATCTTGCGCATTTTTTTATTAAATATATTTTAATTTGAAGCATCACTCAAAGGAGACAATTAACAACAACGATAAGGTGTTTTTTCCGCCCTGAAAGTTGCTGTCTGTGTGGAATAGTGTTATGCTCTTTGTTTTCTGCCCACAAGCCGTCCTGCTCCAGTAAAAGGGTTCACACTTGGCCTGTGCCGCTCCTGTTTTATGGCCCAAATTCCGGAGAACGAGGCAAAGAGTGACCCATGTGACTCGTGACGTTACAGGCGAGTCCGTTCACTAAAGAGTTTGAGGAATAATCTGCTGCTCAGCTCCAAGGGGATCCACGGTGGCTCCTTGACGTCCGCTTTGAGGAAGTCCCGAAGTTAGCCTACTTTTCCATACTTTTCCATCGGTAGACTGAGCCGTGATGTCTGACGAGCAAAGGGCAGGGCAAGAGGTAGGCGAATTCACGCAGAGACACGTTTTAGTGTCTTTTATTCTGTGTGGGGAAACTCAAACGCAACTCTTTACGCGATAATTGTATGTACTTGTGAATGTGCGGTAAGTGGAGCTATCGCTTTGTAGCAGAGCAGTAGATTTAGATCCTAGTGCAGTTTTTGCCCTCTCAGCGCCTGTTATGTTTCTGTAAAGTTTCATTAAAGTCAGGATTGTTGGCATTTACCGCATGTTTATAGGTGAAGTTGGTCTTTAATCACCTTGAGAAAATTAGTGTCTGGGCCTCATTGAGATCAATTAGAAGTTAGCTTTATAAGCTCATAATTGGTCTGACTGTTAAAAGAATAAAAGGAAGAAGAGTAATTGGCATTATACAATGGGAAACAGCGTAGGTATAAAAACAGTGAAGAAGATGAATAAAAGTAACACCATGGGAGAGTATTATAAAAATGCATCAAAAAGAGATAGTATGCTTTTATTGATTGCAACTGAGGTTGCTTCCATATTTGTTGTCTTTAACAATAGGCTATTCTGCAATGACATAATATTCAAACAAATCAAATGTTTGTTTATAATGGATTTAAAAAGAAATGTCAGATGATATCGACAGGGGTTCATTATCACGTGGACTGGTGGGTGCTTTTGAAGTGCTTAAAGAGTAACCATTAAATGAGCAGGTTTGCAGTTAGTTCAGTTAGTGCTGCAAATCTGCTAAGATGGAGCTGACTGGAGCTTAAAGAGACAAGGAAATGATTTACATATAAAACTTGTGAATAAGTACATACTGTTTCAAAATTTTTATAGTTCGTAGACTAAGCTCCTCTGTTACTTGGAGAGGTTGATGTCAAATTATAATTGCTGCTTGGGTTGTACACTGGGTCATGCCCAGCAGAAGAATGTAGACTTTCTGTAATCTAACTTCTTATTAAAAATGCATTGACTAAATGTGTAGGTTTTTGCCAGAGTTTTGGGGCAGTTGATGTTGCCCCTCTGTGTCCTGCTGTACTCTTCCCACCCCCTCCCAGTGACTCATGTGGGTGTTGGGCTGAAATAGTTTGGTGTAGTTTTACATTCCTTATATAGCCTCTGAGGAGCGAGGAGAGGCTAGGGCTTGCCTGTGTCACAGACAGTATCGGGGGGTAGGGTTTGCCAGCACGCTGAGAATCTGCTTGCCCTAGCTTACTGACTCTAACTTTCTGCCAGGTTTGGGCGACCAGCTGGACAAGGTAGGTTCCAACGGTGGCGTTTTGGGAAGCTAGTGGCACAATGGCACTTTGGGGTGTTTGAGGAGGAGTTGCAAGAGCGAGGGGTTGCTGGTTCAGAGGTCACTAGTACAGCTGTATCTCACTTAGTGAGAGTAAGTGACATAGCCCTCTGTCTTTAGTAGCCTTTGCTCCATAAAATTATCTGGTCAACTACTGTCATGTCAAAAATCAATTTTTAATACATTTTCATTCTAATGTTGTCAAAATTGTTACCTGAACATGGCTAGACTATAGCTCTTAATAGTGTTCCTGCTGTCTGCTAGATTTATGATGGTTCTACCTTTTATGGTGCTTTGTACTGTATCTTTAAACTCCCTGAAAGGGAGCCCAGAACTGATGTTTATTTTATTGTGCTATGCAAAACTGTTATATGTCATTATTTTGTGTTTGTGGCATAAATGTATCCTAGCAGCAGCAACGCTGCTACGGCAGTAGTATTTTATTGTTTCTCATGTTCAAACATTTCTTTCCAAGTGTCTTTATGCAGACACTGTGATGTTACCCTGGTGACATAAAGGATGTGCCGTTCTGGAAACCTTCTTTCTGTGTATCTAATATAAACTTCTCTTTTTATTCTTCAAGGGTATGAACATTTACTCTGTAACCCTCAGCGGCCCAGCGCCCTGGGGCTTCAGGCTGCAGGGTGGGAAGGACTTCAGCATGCCCCTCACCGTGTCAAGGGTAAGAACCTGCTTTTAACGGCAGCCACAATTCTTTTCTTTCTCTTTTGACTGTGATCATGTTCTTTTCACAAGCCATGACTGCCTTGGTTTATTCTCAGCAGTGGTAACATATTAACTTCTTTATGTATATGTCACTTTTTGATGATTTATAAATGATTTAAATAATATTCAAATTTCTATTTATTGTCCAACACTAATGGCCAGATATGTGCGGCCATCTGACACTGAATACATGTTAGCATTGAGTCCATTTGCCTTCATAATATTTACTTATCACAAGAACATGCTGTAGTTTGCTCTGGAGTGCTGCTTCATGTCGGGTCAATACTTCTTTGTCAAACACTGTTGCCATTGAAACGAGTTGCAGCTTCTTTCCAGGCCTTATAAGTGCAGTGCGGCTTTGCCTGAGAAACACTCTAATACACACACACTCATTAAATCATTCTAACACTGCCGCCAGGTATTGCGCACACAGATATGGCTTTCTATTACGCACCCATTTCACATTGGCATTATTACATTCTACCTTAGAGGCTTGGATGATCTATAAATGTTAAGCTGATTTGCATTTGTGAATTTATCAAATTTGCTCGATGCATTCTATTTTTTAATTAGATTTTAATTAATGATTTTTCGTTCAGTCTAGCTTTTCTGTTTTCTTTCTGTTTTATAGCTGCCATAGCGTCAGTTGGTTGTGGAAAAATTGTGCTGCACAGTTATATGTTGTCTTTATTAGTATGGTTGAAGGTGTCTGCACAGTGTTGAAAGAAGCTTTAGGTTCGGGTCTGTGTAAAGCTGATGTAATCCCTCATTGAAGGCTGCACTTATCATTGGCCTTGTCAGTACATGCCTTGTATCTTCTCTTCTGTTTGGTAAGCATCACAGGCAGAAACTCAATGTTCCCTTTAGAGTTTTGTCAGGAACCATCCCTCTTACCCCATAAAAACGGTATTTCACTAATGTCCCAAAACCAAATAAGGGATTGTTATTGGATCTGGGTGTTGAATTATTCAAGTCAAGGTCTTAAATGTGCAACCCAGGATTTTGGAGGGCCAGTCTATCTAGAAGAATAAGTATTCGAACTCTTCACTGCAGGTCAGTGTCTAAATAGCAGTAAATCATACAAGCACAAATGATGAAGCAATCTGAGAAATCGATTTAAGCCCCAAAGATGTAAAGGACTGTTTCCCGTAGTAACAAACAAAGAGTCAGGCCTAGTCTTGCTGGGCTTACATTGGATAATTGTAGTGGGTGGTCTTTTCTTTGACTGGCTTTTGGCTGATGAGATAACTATCTGTACCCAGTCATTCAGTTAAAAGAGATTACACAATGAAGAACATGTGGAGTGACAGGACAAAAGGCTCTGTGAAATGCTTTAGGGGAAAACGATGGCAAGAGATAAGCGTTGAAAGATCAATGTGTCTAAGTGTTTTTGTAAAGACTCACGGACAATTAGTGTCCGGCAATGTTTTTAGGGTAATTGCTATTTAGCTTTGAGTTTGAGGTCATGCTGCCACATAATGGCTTTGTATTCAACATTTTATCTGTAGCTTGTCTAATTTGGAAAGGTATGAGGTTGTTTCGACTGTTACCTTGTGTGTCTGAGAGCTGTTGAAGGTTTCCATGCTCTGTGAATGCTTTGTTTCCTTCCTTCTCTGTCTGGAAGCCTATGCTTTCTCAGCATTCCTAACATTTTTTGCTGTATCCACCCTGTTGCCGCCAACAATCCATGTCTCCTTTCTCGGTCTAATATGTTTTCGACAGTTGCTTTTCTTATGGATGTGAAGATGAACAGAAATACTGATGTCTTTAAATGTGAAGAAAAGCAAACATAGCAAGATGGGTTTTACTGTTATAATGAAATAACCATAGCCACATTATCTCAAACATAGAAACATTACAGTTTGCTATTCCTGTTTTGTAATTTATATTAATTTAATTTACATTTAAAAACTAAAATCATAATTAAACTGATTAAACCTTTTCATTATTGAAAGTCAAAATGAATCAGCCTCTTGTCACTAGGGGACTTCTTTGACCTTTCGGTTCAGTAAGACATAACAAAGATCCAGCAGGCCCAATTAAAACACTAACATTGTTTTCACAGGATGACTAGTTATGACTATGTGCACCAGTGACATCTATCTTAAGTCAAAAAAAGTGAAACTTTATCGTGCAGAAAGGCTTCTTAAAACACAGATGTTCAGCTGAGTCTTCAGGGATTTAAAAGCATTAGCATCAACAGTTTCAACATGAGCAACTGGAAATTGGGTTAAAGACATCCCATGAGCACACCCCTGCTGTCTCTTTACACGTCTCTAATCTTTGCACTTTTGCTCTCGTACTTCTTGATAAGTCTGTGACCTTGAAGAACAGCACCATATCTGTTTGCACGTCCTGCTTGAATTGGAAAGGATATTAATTAGGAATTAAGATGTGGTCTGAACACCATTTGGTAGCTTTTACAGTTGAAGTAGTCAGATTCAGAAACTCCTTTTACAAAGCTTCATCTTGTTTCTTGCCCCAGGTCTGGTGCCATTGTGATTTCATAAACATTACGACACCTTAACCTCAAGCCTCTTGAGAAGCATCTGGTTTTTATCGACAAAACACATGCCTCAAGACTGATATCAAACTTCTGCTGGAAGTGACACATGATGATGTCACGCCGAAGAATGAGTTGGAAGATTTGTGAATGTCTCAGTTGTCAGCTGAATGTGTCATTACATTACTTTCCTGTTTAGCTCTCTGTTTGTCTCTGACATGTTGGCCATCTGTTGCTCAATCACTAGCACGATCTTTAGCAAACACATTCTGAGAGGAAAGGGGCCTTGTTAAGGAGCTGAATTAATAATTCAAAGCTAGCTAATAGATTTTCTTGCTGGGGACATTTGTTCTTGGCCAGTTGGATGTGAATGTGTCAGGTGGTGTTTAAGGTGAGTTAGTGCTAGATGTTGCACTGCATTCATTACGAGGGACCACATACTTGCAGGTTTGGTTTTCCATTTCTCAGAGGGATATTTATGGCTTTGCATCAGCTGTGCAGTGTGAGTGATGTAAGGACAGAGTGTCTCTCAGCCCCCAAATAGCCATGGAAAGAATAAAAAGGAGTTGTGGGAGCCACTATAGCCGCACATAAACTCCAGTGTGCTGTTAGTTTAACCAAAACCAAGTGTAGCTAGAGTGAGTGTGGGCCCCTCTCACCCTGAGGGTCAGTCAAGGGAAGCACTTCAAACAAGATTTTGAGAAGCTGCAATTTGAAAGGTTTGCTATTGCTTTGAAATGTGATAGTGTGGCCAAACAGCTCTGTTGACGTACACTGCTAAAAAACCCTAAAACTGGCTCCTTCTGGATTATTGCAGCATTAACGTAAACAATTTCAGCACCAAAAATATAATACTGTAGCAAAAGAAAACAACACACTTTCTCCAAAACAGTCCTAATAAGATGTCTCTGCGATTACATCAGTTTGTTACATCAATCTGAAAAATAGGCCATGCTGTTACATTGTCTTGGATCAAACTGTGGCACGTTTGAAGCCTGTTGTCTAATGTACTGCACAGCATGTTGCATTCAGGAACATGTTTTGCACTGTCCTTCACCATATTGACAAACTACTGTGGCAGTGTAGGGTTTCTATCTGCCCCCTTCTAACCAAAGGTCTGAGGATAGCAACTTTAACTGCTGCCTTCTCAAGTGAGCAGCTGCATTCTGAACCTGAGCCAGGCGCACAGGTGTCTGCGTCCATCACTAACCCAACACACACCACATTCACACACAACCTGCTGCCTTTACTGCTTCATAAAGTCTACTTTTTGGCTTGATGGTCAGTAATTAAGGTAGAATGCTCTGACAGTGGGAAATTATTATGTGTTATTCCGATTCAAACCAGACAGAAAAAACAACACTTAGCATAAAGTAGCAAACTCCTTTGAAGTTCAGAGTGTCTTCAAAGCTCTTCGGTATTTTGCTGGGGGATAAAACATACTTTCATGAGATATTTCCCATTTGATGCTTTGATGACACTGAAGAGTGCAACATCTGGCTCTGACTGACATCATTTGTCTATTACAGCTACGGTTAATTACATATGCCTTAAAGCTAAGGGTTGTGGTTACTAATAATTACCACCAACCTAATGGATAAATACGTTTTATGAACCAGTAGTGTCTTGTTAAAGGTTTGGCTTTTACTTTGTTCACTGTAGTTTATGTTAGTGGCTTGACACCAGGCCGTGCTGTCAAAATGTGTCGATCAAGTTCTTTCTTAGCTCGAGAAAATACTTCCCTCTCAACGTCTTAATTGTTTCCAGAAAGTGTAAATCTGAGGCAATTACTGAGATGTTTGACTTTTGGTAAGGTTTCAGCTCAACTTGTCCTCAGTTTACAGATCCTATTACCCTGCTGCACACCCAAGTGTTTGTGGTTATTGTGCAGAGCAGCCAGTGTGATGCGGGTGTGTTGCCGAACATGGCAAAAGCTAAACTAAAACTATTGATTGAAGCACTGAGTCCCTCTGAGCTTTTGACAAGCTAACATTTGCAGGGATCCGTGGCATCTGAGAGTAATCCTAATAGGTTTTTGCAAGAAATCCTGGCACCGGCGCACTTATCTGATGCTCAACACTTTGTAGTCCAGTTATCTGAGAATTTGACACAAGTCTCCAGTTTCATTAAACCGCATGGGCAAGCTGACTAAGCCCTCTCTAAACATGCTTTGGCAGTCACTCTGTGTATGTCAGTAGCTTTAGAGGATATAGTTGACAAGATAAATGTGCAGAAAGCATTTATACCTGTACACAGTGAGTCATTTCTTCCTATTTGTAAGAGAATACTCATTTACTCTGCTGTGTCTGCTGGAGGTATGATGTCATCTTTTTGTCAGTGAAACCTTTAATGACTTACCTGTCTGGATGTGCTTTTCCTGTAAAAATATGACTGTTGGTAACATATGGTCTCATTTACAGCGTTTGAGAGTTCTTTTCAGAGACATCTGCAGTAAATCATGTTGTGATGACTGATGACATCATCATCCTCATCATCAATGACCTATAATGCCTGTTTCTGACAGTGTTGAGTGAAAAACCTCTGCTGGCTTGCTCGACCTAGACAGAGTGACTCCCAGAGTTGATTAAGTACTGTTAAAAGACGTTATTGCAAAGCCAACCTTTATTTTCTTAGATTCACTGCAGAAAACTGAACTGGGAGTGCATTATGATCACATTTTAGTTCATGTTAAAGTGTGTCATTGCAGTATAATCAAATGCATAATGTAGCTATGTTATAAGGCAATAACTATGTTGAATATTGTTATAAAAGAATATGTCCCATTCAACAATAAAATCAAATCTCTCAGCTAACTGTCATCAGTCAGTCTGATGGTACTATGTGACCAGTAAAGCAGAGATACAGTTATGCCTTATTATTTCTTGTTTTGAGTCACATCTTCTCTGGGATATTTAACTTAATGGAATAGAAAACAAATGTGATAATTCAATGTGAAATAAAGGTTTACACATGGAGCTTGTCTGTCATGTGACCCTTTTGAAACTCTGCTCAATGTTTGGTTTTTTTTGTAATCCCTGTGTTGTTGCTCTGCTTGTGCTTTCTCCTTTAGCTGACCCCAGGTGGAAAGGCAGCTCAGGCTGGCGTGGGTGTAGGGGACTGGGTGGTGTCCATTGGTGAGATCAACGCAGAGGACATGACCCACGTAGAGGCACAGAACCAGATCAGAGCAGCAACAGACTCCCTTACCCTCAACCTCAGCAAGTGAGTCGAGCACGATGCTACAGGACCACATTATCACTCAGGCTTTATCTCCTACACACAGCAGCATAAATCACCACAAACACCATTTCTTTCCTGCTGCCCTTGAAATATTCTTTAATGTGACAGATACGGTAGGTTCTGGATGTTTGGATATGATTAAAATCAACATCGCATATCCTAGAAATCCTTAGCTTTAAGGTTTAGAAAATGTTTCAAAAGTTGGGTCACTACCTCTGTCTCTGTCTCGACAGATCATTTATTAAGTGGAGTTTTGAAGAATGGCTGCGTGTTTGAAATACTGTGGGATGTAGCGTACACAGATAAAATACATGATATTGTAAACGAAGAAACACTATGCTTAAGAAATCCAGATCTAAATGCATATTAGAGCAGAATTGGCAAAGCTGTTTAGGGTGCCATTACAGTCCCATTCCATCTACATTATTATTATAATTACCTTTTTTTTACTGGTTTGTAGAGGCCAGACTAATGCCTCATCTTAATAATCAAATTAGAAAACTCAATATTCAGATCAAAACACTTTGTTGTTAAGTGGGTGATCAGAAAAAATCATTTTCTACAATTGTTATTTTAATTAATAGAAGATAACCTTCCCACAAGCAACAATCATACCTGCCTAAATAATCTGTACCAGAAATCACTAAACTGATTAAGTATCTGTAGAGCAGCCCTGAGAGAGCCATCAAGAAGCTCTGATTAAAACGTGTTGCTCTCTTTTTTTTTTTTTTTTTTTTTTTTAACAAAGTCAGAATACACTCTTTCAAAGCTAATAGCATCAAAAAGAAAATAAGGGCTGACTTGTTACATCTAAGGATGAGGCTTGTTGGCGGGATTCATTTTGATTCTGTGCGACTTTAAAGCACACGGATTGTAATCACAGCTTCACCACAGCTACTTTTCACATTGACTTCACTTTGTTGTCATTTGCCAAGAGACTCAGCTGTTGACTTGCAACACATTTGCTCTGTTCGCTTAATGTGTTGAGAGTCAGGACCAGTCTTTTATTTAACAGACGAAGAACTAAACTAGTAGCCCTACAATAAATGATCCTCAAGGCCTTTTTTCTCATCATTCATTGAACATTTGCTTAGCTCCTTCTACATTTGCATGGCCTTGAAGCCTCTCTCGAGCACATCACTGAATCGCTCTTTGGCTCATGTCAAAGTAAAACTAAAGCTTGCTGAGAGACGCAAAATATACTAAATAACAGTGTAAGATGTGACAAGATGAAGATGTAAAAAGCGGATATTACTTGTGTAGAGTAAAATAACAAACTGGACCTACTCTGATCACATATGTTGTTATTCACGCGTGTTACATGCATCATGTTATGCCCTGGGTGACAGGCAGCGCAGCAGTTAAAAGATCAGCACCAGCCTTATTTTCCATAAGGCTTGCAACAGTGCTGATGTTGCATGTGTTTTTCTTCCTCAGAAAGAGGTCACACATTATATTTCCATGCTCTAAGTACCTTAAAAGGAGTGCGCAAAGAAGGCAAGAAGTGCTTTGTGTGGGCGTGGACAACCCAAGTGAAAGGGAAGGCACACTGAAAAAGATTTTGTTGAAAGACTAACAATGAAATCTTGTAACACGGTGCTTTCTGTTGAGGGCAGAGGTCTAATAGTTTAGTCATACAGTACGGCAGTGTTAAGTTTTTAATGACACCTGCCTGACACAGCTTACTGAGTCAACGCAACGTTAGTTTGCCTGTCGTCTCCCTGGTAGTCAGGTACGTTATATCAAAGCTTAAATCTAAATGCCATTACTCATGACTTTAGACCATGCTACTTTACACTTCATTAAGCCTAGTCTCTATTAGTGACAGGTAGTTACTTTAGAGTCTGTTTAGCTTTAATGTTTAAAAATGTGTAATAACCCTGAATGTTCCCTTGTCATCAGGAATACTTTCCCTGCACAGTGTTCTTTGCTTCCTCAAGTCTGTGCTTCTTTGTCGAGTCCAGCTATTGTAAACATTTCAGATTCTTCCTTTCTGCTTTAACCTTGACTCCCTTTTGGTAAATCCCCAGTTGCCTTTTCTCCATTTTCATATGCTTCTATTGTTTTCATAGATGTTTCAAGTCAAGCTAATATTGTTTTCCTGAAACTCTTCTCTGAGAACAATGATTGTCAGTTTTCTTTAGTGTTATCTTGGCTGCCATCCACCATTTTTTATGCGTCAACAGATGAGGTCAGCTGTACTACCATGAGATATAGATTGTTGTTCTGTGTTAGTGCTTCCTTTTGTTACTAAAGATAATCTCCTGGCTCTTTTTGTGAAACAGTTTATATTTTATCCATTATCTGTTAGTTAGGAATAGACTTCACTGAAGATAAGCAATAGATGTTAAGCTTAAAAGAAAGATGTTAGACAGTTCATGCAGGGCACACAAACAATTGGGGATTGGAGATTAAGATTTCAGTATCAGGGGAGTTTTGTGGAGAAAGTTCTGATTTTATCTAACATCAGCATGTAAGCCAAGCATGCATCAGCTAAAATAAGTGACCCCTGAAATGAGACATGGGACATGATCTCATCGCGCACATATTCAGTTTTAGTTGCTGGACCAAACTCTTTTCCCATGACAGCGACTTAATCATCTCCAAATTTTTCTGTCCAGCGCCAACAGAAACCGGCTCTAGAACAGCTGTCACACTTGTTCTCCATTTCCTGATTAAATGAGGCTCATTATATTGCGGCTTAACCGTGAGACAGCAGACAGAGGTGTGACATGCGCCGACACATCAGTCTGCCTTCCCTTCTCTTTTCATCGACACAGCCATGTTGTCAACCCATGTATATCAGTGCTCTGTCAGTAGCTGGGAAGGCAATGAGTGCCTGTTCATTTCTCACTGTTACAGTAACTGTTGTATGTGTAGCCAAAAAAAAATGGTTCAACAAAAACGTGAAGTGTGAAGATGCAGTCATTACCAGTCAATCATTTTTAATGGAATTCATTTTGCATTTGTTTCAATGTCATACTGTACCTGTCCTACTTGGTCACATTAATCTCTGGGTGAGAGTACATAGATGAAAAACATATTATACATAAAAACACAAAAATAAGACATTAGCTAAATGACTCTTACATTTGCAGAATTACAGTTGCAACAATGTGTAATGCACAACTTTAAAACAGAATTTCTCATAACAATGTTTTTTTGTATTTTTCCACAGAGCGTTCAAAGCTGGTGGAGACCAGAAGGTAAGCCCTTTGTTGTTTAAAGCATTGATCTCAAATCTGTTTGAATTCCTGGCATGGATTGCTACTGGACTGCAGTGACAGAGAATCAACTGGAAGACACTTTTTACTTGTAATTGGCCTCACTAGTGTTTCATGTCACTTTGTGTTGGAAATCACCTGAGCTCCCTCTCACGCTCTCTCACAGTCTGTGCACTGTGTATTAGCAAAGCATCACTGAGTCACTAAATTAGTTGTTTGCCAGATGGATTGGCAAAAATGTTGCTATTGGAATTTCAGGAAGCTTGCTTTGTTATGCCTTGCACAATCTGCTGTAGCTGACCTAAGATAGTATCAATGTTAATCCAAGTAAGCGCAGAATGAACTGATGATGTACGCAGTTCAAAGAACAGCAAAAGTTACTTGCAAAGTTGATTTTTCTTTTGAGTAGGTGTACTCTGGTAGTCTTTGAATAATGTGCTGTGTAAATGTCATTACTTAAATGTGTCAGTCAAATATGACAGTTTCACGGTTAGAGTATTTTCTCCTTACTGCCAGTAGCAGATAACTTTGGCCAGTCTTTGGATGAGTGCCAAAACAAATAAAATGTCTGTGCTTAGACTTCTTAAGCACTTTTTCTGTTCGTAGCATTTAGCTTAGCACCATGACCCACAGTACTAAAATATAGGAAAGAAGCACACTGGCAGGTATCAAAACTAAAGGCTTTGGGATTGTGCAACAGCATATGGAGTGTTTACTGTGTGAGAAATGATACCTGCATGTTGTGTGTTGTGCTGCATTGTCTCTCTGTCTCACCCCCTCGTAGGACTCACTTGCTCCAGCTTCTGTACAACAAAAGTACTCCTTCGCCCCGAGCACAGCCATTAACAAGATGGCACGGCCGTTTACAGCAGGTGGTGCTAGTGCCAGCTCAGGACCTGCCATTAAACCTGTGGCATACTCTCCTAAACTTAATGCTCCACGCTCACAAGGCATTGCTGATGTTCAGCAGTCACAGAACGGGTAGGTGAAAACATGAACACCATTATCCTCTAGCAGCAGAGCTAAGGACTGGACAGTCAGGAAACTATTAGTGCAGTACTGTGAATGCTTTGACATCTCATTTCAGCTGACAAAGGAACTGCTTTTTTTGAAAGTTTGCTGCACTTCATACATACAATTTCAAACAAATACTAATATCACTGTTTAACTAGACTTTTAGTTGAGATCATACTACATTCATTGACATTATTCATGCTACATACTTGACATTCATTTATCTCCATTGGTGAAGATGGGATCTTCTTTGTGTAAAAATAAAGTACTTCTACTATTCTAAAGGAAAACAAATCATATCGCTTTGCATTCACCACTTTACATATTTTCCATAGCGTGCTTTGTGTAAAAGGGGTGTTCTCTGAGGATTGTCTAGCCTGGTTCATAATTTGGGTCATGGTAGTGGTGTTACTGCTGCCGCTGGTAATGTTTCTGTATTTAGCCCCACTCATAAATTCTGCTGAGTTCCCACACAGCTTTTACTGCCACTGTTCTGGATTATTTAAGGGCCTTGTCTTTACAGAGGTCCTGCTCGGTTGAGAATATCCTCGGCAGATGCCTGAGGCACAGCAGTTTGACCGCTTCTGAAAAAAAAGAGTGTAATTACAAGTGTCAGGCCAGTTTTGTCATTGCTGAATGTCTGAATGAATTGTTTACTGCAGTAAACATTTCAATTAAAAAACATATGTGCTAGAGCCCAAAGGAACACAAGGCTGTGTCACGGCTGTGGCGAGAGGAATCTGAATAGTTTGGTCCCAAATTAAATGAGTCATTTGGGGTCAGTATGATGATTGTTAGAAACAATGCATCCTTTCTCTCTTTGTATCCATTGTCAAAAGCATGTTTGTTTGCTCTCTGCTTGGTTTTTGCAGTTTTCTTGCCTGTTCTTGTGTACAACATTTAACATGTGTGGACATGTTCCTGTTCTCTCATTTCTCTTTTCTTTTGAACTTTGCAGATGGAAGCTCTTGACAAGTTAGTATTTTTATTTACATTTTTTACAGTTACAATACTATTCAAAGAGTCTGCTCTTTTATCAGGCTTTTTGGTTCCTCTTATTTAGAAGAATGTCTTGGCATAAGTGTAAAAGGATATGCATTCACTGCAAGAAAGACTAAGTACCACATTGAATTATACTGTAATTGGGTTGACTCTTTGGGAAAATAGATTTTCACAAAATACTGCCATCTGGTGTTGATAAATGGTTTTAGATCATAATCCCTTTAAACCATTTGGTAACTGTGAGATGCGAAACTGGCTGCCCACTCTTCCACACTTTTCTCTATTGTTGACTTTGTGTCTCTTCATCAGGGTTGAACCAGCTTACTATGATGATATTTACCAAGTGGCCAAGTAAGACATAGCTGCATGCAGCCTTGTTGTATTGGGTTAGTTTAGCTTTGTCTGGCTGAATATTACAAAAGATTTAAGCCTCTGGTTTATATTCATAGATTGAGTTTACAAATCAAAGACGCAAAGTTGCTCATTCATAGTTGCATCTTGATAAGTGCATGCAGCTGATGATGTGTAAATGTGTTGGAACCTTATGTGTGTTTAAGACTTTGGAGGGCTGTTTGTTGAAGATGTACTGTAATATTTACTGAATGTTTTCCAGCAACTTGCTCTGTAGTCACTGACAGACTGCCTCCTGTCAATGCTAATGACTGCACAATATATGATCTTTAATGAGCTATTGTCCATTTATGAGAGTCTATAGTGCGCCCATGAGAAATCCCTCTAATGGCTATCCATTACCTGGCTCGATGCGTGACTGTGATACTAAGCGCTCTCCCACTATGCTGCATGATATCTTAGGGATGTCCTCCGTCTTCAAGGTCACCCATTTAGGTGGCCTTTTTTGTGTGAGTGGATAGTCCCAGCATGGGCTTGTGTTAACCGCGGCCGCCATGTGGTGTGCGTCCACTGGGTGTGTGTGCAGGCACAGCCTCAGGGTGGAGAACCTGCCCTGTTTCATCCCCAACGACCGCAGTAAGAAGAGACTGATCGAGGACACCGAGGACTGGCAGCCCCGCACTGGCACCACCCAGTCTCGCTCTTTCCGCATCCTGGCCCAGCTAACAGGCACCGACTACAGTAAGTCAGGACCAGGCCTGGAGGGAAGAGATGGCTTCGGTGGCAGTCAGGATGAGCTGTAGATCTGTCAGTGAACAGCTGATATGATTTGATCATAGCATCGATAGAGTGACAGCAGAATGACTGACATTGTAAAGCTAGATAACAGAGGTGTCACAGCAAAGACGGCTTCACATGTCAGCAGGGTTTCAATCTTCAGTGGCAGCACTACTTTTATTCATGACCGTAGCCAGTCTGACAAATTGAGTGAAGTGGTACATTTGAATAAGCTGTCTTTGAAAAGAGAAGCACCCTGATGTCTGTCTCCTCTGGTCCTCTCAGTGCAGGACCCCGATGATGAAAACATGAAGAGGGCCAGGTAAACATCGTCTGCTCTGAAGTGTTTGAATCATTTTTTGCGTCTTCTAGAGTCTTCTAGTTCAACACTACATTTAGTTGTGGCTCACATATTTCATATTTTTTGTATGCTCACTTGTTTGTAAGGTTACACAACTGTTAACTTTGGTTGTCAATTTCATTTAAAATGATAGTTTGGAATTATTTATTGTATGAGGTTGAGGTATTAATGCCTCTACAGAATAAAAAACAGATTATCCTGCAGTGGACAATATATAAACTCACTACTCACCTCTCATTAAGAAAGAGACACCCTTTATGTCTCTGATCATTATTTCTACAGTACATCTAAAAATCTTTATTAAGTCTTTGTATTCTGATCTTGTTCTGACCTTATTGTGCATGTGCATGAGTTGTCTTCATTGCTTCCATATCCATTTTTTTCACTTTCTGTTTTCTTTTCTTTTATCTGTGTGGTGTGCCATCAGGGAAAAGTTCCTCTCTGAGATTCAGAGTCCTCGTTATGCCCGTTTGAGGGACTGGCATCACGACAGGTCTGCTCGTGCCCTCAATATCAAATCCTGAGCGCCACATCCAGGATGCCAAATCCCAGCCTCAACCTGCTAACTCTCGCGACATCGCAACCACTATGTGACTTAAGACGACGACGATAGCCGAGCGTCCAATGGCAGTTAACGTGTTCACCTTTCAGATTCACATCACACAGAGTAAAAAGAGGTGAAAAAAAATAAGAAAAGCAAACCAAAAGTAGACAGCCTAGAAGACTACGCCTCAAGTGGAACCTTGCATACTGAGCCTAAGTGTAAGATCTCCCTCTGAATGTTGGTGATTGTTGACAACACTGTGGGCAGCTGCGTGCATGCGTGGCCTTGTTTTCCATCTCAGACTTGGAGTAAATGAGTGGGCAGGTGGGAGGGGGGTCTCTGCAGTGGGAAGCGCTTTTCTGTTTGTTATTCCTCTAAAGTTCACCCTCTCCTTTGATCTCCGTCTCTCGCTCTGTCTCTGCTGTTTCCATTTATTGAGTCCTTCATCCTCTAGACGTTTCATTTGTGATCCTCTCATCTCATAGGCTTCTCCAACTATTACCAGAACAAGGAAGATAAACCTGTACTTGTGTTTTTTTCTGCTGTCATCAAAAATATAAAAAAACATCTGAAAAAAAGGAATTTCTGCTTTCCTGGTCTTCATTCTGTTTCTTTTCTTCTGTTTTATTCCAGCTGCAACTTGTCTATTGTATATTAACTAATGTTTCCCTCTTTTCTGTTTACCCTACACTAAATCTCATACCAACCTGAATTGTAAAGTTTTTCATTAATCTAGGACTTCCACCACTACAGTAGTCATTGCAGTACAACATCTCATCGTAACCAACCTAGTCCTGAGCAGGTTTTATTGTCAATATGTTCTTCTTAACAGTCAATCTGGGAGTTATAGGTTTATTTGTATCACCTTGGAGAGATAATGCACACAAGTTAAGAAATTTGTTAATATACATTATTGTAGTGTAGAGGTAACACATTCACATTGAAGCAGCTGAAGTCATAGGTCAAGATCAGCGAGGCAGTGAAAATGAACACTGTCATGTAGTGTATATACACAGATTTTTTTCCCAATTTTTTCACAACTCACAATTGATTTTTGTAAGAAGCAAATGGTATTTCTATTAGAATTTAAATTGGTTTCACAGTGAATGTTAAATCAGATCTGATTCTATAATGATTAGAATTTTCAAGGGCAAGTAGCACAGATGTTTGTAGTAATATACAATTTTAACAAAGAGATAACAATAACAGTCTTTGCAAGTATTTGCCAAATGTAGCTTCAATCCTGCCTCAGTCAGATATTTGCAGAACTGCATCAGTTTTACCTTCTCGCTGTGGAAGGTGACATATGTCAGCAGCTTCTTGCTCCAACTCAAATCAAAACGTGCTTCTTTCCCTCTGCCTCCGCTGCTCCTTGCTGCTCTGGTTGATGCGTCCCACGGGAGAGGAAGAGCCAAAAAAGGCTGAAATCACAGGTGTACAGAGTGAACAGGAAATGTCAAGGTAACGTTCCATGAGGTGCTACAGTGCGGCATGTCCATGTATGAGACGATGGAGGCAGATGGGGAAAAGGCTTCACACAAGAGGCATCACTCAACGAGAAGAGGGGGTTTGTAAATGATGCAAATGTGAGGGAACGCATTAAGACACTTAAAAATGACTACATTTATTTCAATCTATTATTATTATAAAAACACACACATTTTAGTAATGAAAGCAACTGTTGATTCTATTCTACAATGATATTGTATTACACACTTTATAATAAACTAATCATAGTCATTATTACAGTCAACAAATGTAGTGTGGGAGTTACCCATTTTTGTCTTTGGAGTTAAAGTATTTTGTAAAAGAATACTGGAGAGTATTGAGAACAAGGTACTCAGAGAATGTGGTAGAGTTTGCTTGTGCCTGACGGGAGGAGAGCTGCTCTGATGTATTGTAAGGCCATAGTCTGTCTTGCACAGTTCAATGACCAGGGGTCTTCAGTGACCTGAGTCAGGTTTATTGTGTTCTTTGTTAGTTTGGACACAAAAATCCGCTCTCATCCTCCCATCCTTTTTTATTCATTCTGTTTTATTTGGGTTCTTTTTGAAATGTCTGAGTCTGAGTGCACGCTTTAATTCAGATGCATTTCACTCCCTCTTTGCCACTAGCCCTGAGAGTCTGCTTGTTATTGCAAAGGTATTCAGTGCCCTTTATTATTTAGCTGCTTGGAAAATAGCCAGTTGTAGTTGCAAGTGTTGCAGGAATATAATTTATTGGCAGCTATAACAAAATAGTAGAGTTTAAAGCTGCAGCAGGATAATGCTTACATAGTCGTTCTTTTCTTTGTAAATGAGAATTATTTCATCATCTTTCATTAGCTGATTGGAGATGGCACAGATGATGTAAACATGATGGACGCCCAAGGCATGTAATATTTTTCCCCAGATAAGACATTTCCACTCCTCACTGTCTTGGTTCAGAAGTAGTTTTTCTGTGACAGTCATGGTTTGAAGATTTTCTGAATATCGTCATGCTTGCTGCGGGTAACACAACTTTGAAATGAGGGAACAACTCTTCATTTCAAACCACAGTGCACTTGCAGTCTTCAATGGAAACGCCTCCACATCTGAATGTGACAGCAAAATGTTTCAATGAGTTTCCTTTGCTTTAATTTTGTGATGTCAATCAAATCAGCATGTATAGGGCTCCTGTTGCGCTCATTAGAAGAATGCCTCTTACAAGACTTTTTTTTTTTTTAAATCAGAGCGCAACGGCTTTATTCACTGCACATCACGGTGCCAACTGGTCACCAGTGATTGTATGAGTGACATACAGTCGCTGTGTTGTAACCATGGTTACATGGAGTTTTCTGCACATGTACCTTTTCTAATTAGTCATTTTCTCCCCACAGCCTCGAGCCAATTCCCTCACCTGCCAAGGCCCAGGCAGCAAATAAACCAGATGGTGAGTTTGTGCTCCTGCTGGTGCGTAAAAAGTAGCCCAGCAGCATCCAGCAGTGAACCAGTAGAGGTTGTGCTAATAGATTCTTATTAAGTGTCAATACATGAGCATCAGAGGCAGTTACGTGACTCACAACACTGTCACTGCAAACATCTGGAGCGAGCGAATATTACATGAAAGTCTGCCTCTTCTGTCAAATTATTCAAAGACACAGCCAATTTTTTCAGCTAACATTTGTTTTCTCCATGTTTAAGGTTCCAAGACAGTAGCTGCAGCCGAGGGCAGCGCGACCCCATCCTGTCGACCGCCATGGGTCACAGATCCCAACTTTGCCGACCGCTATCACCCAGACAAAACGAGCACAGTGGTGACACAGCACCAGCAGCCTGTACAGCCTACACCCATGCAGAACCGCAGCTCCATCGTACAGGCAGCACAGCAGCCACCCCAGGACAGTGGCAGGACCCCAGTGTGTGGTGCCTGCAACAAAATCATCAGGTGACAACACTTTAATTGAGTTTTCATCTTTTCTCTTCTCACATTACTGTACTGTCACATCAATTAAGACACTTCATGACAAATGTCTTAAATTAAGTAGTCAGTCTGATTTGATAAACATTGCGTTGGTGTCACAAAGACATCCCTCACAGATGTGGTTAAAGTTTCTGTTTGTTTTCCAGGGGCCGATACCTGGTAGCACTGGGGCGTTCATGGCACCCAGAGGAGTTCACGTGTTCACAGTGTAAAGCCCTGTTGGATGAAGGTGGTTTCTTTGAAGAGAGGGGGTCTGTGTACTGCACCAAGTGCCATGACAACAGATATGCTCCAAACTGTGCCAAGTGCAAAAAGAAGATCACAGGGGTAAGGATTCAGAAGTCGGTAGTTTATGTCATGAATACATCAGATAACTTGTTAACTGAGTTTCTCTCTGTTTACAGGAAATCATGCATGCTCTGAAGATGACCTACCATGTTCAGTGTTTTAAATGTGCAGCATGTAAGACTCCCATTAGGAACCAGGCCTTTTACATGGAGGAGGGAGAACCATACTGCGAGAGAGGTTAGGAAATCATTTGCTGCAATTAAAGGGGTTAAATACAAGTACTTTTTCTAAACCAAACATTCCCACTTATTTATGTAATTATGCCTAAATCTTCATGTATTCTTTCATAAATACATTAATCATGTTAATTAATGCATGTTCAACAATGACTCTAAAAACTGTTTCCCTATACATAAAAAATAAGGGGAAAGAAAAAGGGGTTTATTAAATATGTTTTAATAAACATGTGTTTTATACTCGTAATTTCAATACATTTAACCAATACTTCAGGTATTCCTAACAGACTTAATTTATGTTTGATGTAAGATGTAAGACACCTATAGAAACTTCACTCAATCAAAGAAAATGCTTTGATAGAAAAATATAATTCATAAATGGAAAGTAAAAGCGTGACCCAAATCTGGAGTGTGCAAAGTAAATGTGATTTCCAGCTGAGAATATCTGAACACAGAGAAGCCTCCTGCTAACTTTACTCACAGATCAGCGTTACACACTCATCCCCAATCTTCTGAGGCCTGTACATGAATGAAATGGGAGGAAGCACAGCTCTTCCACACAGCATTAGTACTTGGATAGATGCGTTAAATATGTAAGAAGTACAGCTACACAGTAATGTAGAGCTCCTCTTTTGAGATAAATATGTTTCTTTTATATAGTGCCACGTTCTATATGGATATTTGTTATAAAGCCATTTGTCAAATATTGCATTATTGCTTTAGAGCTGTGAGGGCTGCCATTGACCTAAATTATGAGTGTGTTTCGTTGTGCCACAGTCAATCATAAAGTGTCATGTTTTCATCTTGTGTAATCTATTTAACAGCAGTTTACTCCATACATCCCTATTGGCTTTTATGAATGGTGTGTGCACTTCCATTATGCAGTAAATGATTTAGCGGTGCTCCGTGGTTCTCGGTCACTTTGGAGCTTTATCAGAGCCCCAGCCACAACCTGAACACTCGCTCGCTGAATAATGCCTTTAGAGCTGATAAACATTCTGCAGCCTCAGCAGCTTTCAGGGATTGTGGCACGCTCCACACACTTACTCCCGAGAAGCAGCAGCATTAGAACGTAACACTTTACCCTCAGTCGCTGTGATGAAAGAGACTAGCAAATCCAGTTAAGTATCTGGAGCAATTTCCCCTCATTCTAATCCTCCCTGCTGCTGTGGAAATCCACAGATGTATAGGGCGTGGGTTACATGAGGAACACCAAAATATCAAGTGTCCTTTAAGGAGAAGGACAAGCTTTGGCCTTCAAAATGGCTCGAGCTGCCATTTACATCAGGAGAAGATAGATGTCAAAGGAAATGAGTGCCTTTCATAAACCTAAACTGATGTTGTCAAACTGTGGGGATTTTGAAGGTGGAGCCCTAAAAAAAATGAAAATGACTCCATTAACACATTTATTAATCCAGATAAATGGCTCTTTTAACTGGATGTCATTCCCTTTTGTTCCCATTTGATCTTTGACCACTGCTGTTTTAATGACAGTGTGGCTTTGGATCCTGAATAGAGAATTAGAGCCACTAGCTGTTTATCTGGACACAATTCATAATTCAACTTTAGTGGCCGGACCACATTTAATTAGCATCTGATGACATTAGATTAAGTAAAGGCCAAGAGCACTGCCTCTCGACACATTTTTGTGTAAATCTTTGACTTCCTTGGCATATAAATTGTGCATCCATCTAACACAAAAATCTGATGCTCTACAATAAAAACATTTATTTTTGGTCACATTTACAGTTGTATTTCTGTAGTATTTACAGTTGTATATCTCAGGTCAAAGTAGAAGCTGTGAACTATAGTTGACCTAATCTTGACTACTTTTAATACTCTTTTGTATAGAAGCTCATTTCTCACACGTCGCCATCTTTCTTTCAGACTATGAGAAGATGTTCGGCACCAAATGCCACGGCTGTGACTTTAAGATTGATGCTGGAGATCGCTTCCTAGAGGCCTTGGGCTACAGCTGGCATGATACTTGCTTTGTGTGTGCGGTAAGTCATTTTGATTGATATGTCTCTCTGTGAGGGCTCTTTTTACCCCACATTTCTCTGCTCCAATACCACCTCAATGCCTCCATCTGTGGTCCTCAAGCCTCCCGTCTGCTTTCACCTGCAGCCTGTCAATATCTTTAATAACATTCGTTGAGGCAAAAGCATAGGAGTAAATATTATAGGTCTCAGTGGCCAGTCTCTGTGCATTCACAGTGGCGGTGTAATGGTCTGATAGGAACTCTTAGCCCATTTCCTCATCATTCACACTCTCCGTCTGCCTCCTTTCATCTCTAAAGCTCTGCCAAATCAACCTGGAGGGGAAGACGTTCTATTCGAAGAAGGATAAGCCGCTGTGCAAAGGCCATGCTTTCGCTCCCGTGTGAGACCTTCATCTGCAGAGCCAGATGCACTTCCTCTCCACATCCATCCACTCTCCTAGTTATCTCACTCAAATGCATCTTCTTTTACTGTGCCTTTATATTTGAAACCTTACATTTTACGACACATGTGCACTGACAGCTTTCATTTACAAAACGTACGTTGTGTAAGAAGACACTTGTTGACTTTTAAGATGCTTTTAGATTGATCATTGTAAAGTACACTGCACTTACTGTAGACTTTATTCTAGTCTTTTGTCTTCTCTGATCTGATACTTGTAAGATACTGACTTTCCAGTCAGTCTAAGCAAGTTGGAGGAGTCATTGAGCCTGTAATAATGTCACTTGCTGCTCTAATGATGTACCATTTGCCCCGTGCTAAGTGCACAGAAGTGGTCGCCCCTTTCAGAATCCTCGCCCACTGCCTATTAACGTAATGGGGGTCCAGTGAGGCAGAAAAGGGGTCTCCAATTTCTACTCAACTGGACCCTTCTGCTCTGTCACTAACTGCTACTTTTTTCAGCAAAGTTAATGACTATCATCAAGTGTCACTGAATAATCCCAAATGGATTCACTTTTAATAGACACGTCAGTGACAGCAAAAGGGCTATTATTGGCTTTTTAAAAGTTTCAGGCCTTAAAAAAGATGGTTGAAGCTTCTGGAATTATTGGATAAAACAAGCCTTGTTATACAATGACTCTATGCCTGTATTGTTACCTTTATGTTTTTGTTTGTCAGTTATGTATTTATATGCTTCTGAATGGGCTTGTAAAAGTTTTTCATGGTTGCTGAAAGTTTAAAATAAAATTTAGTACTGCTACAAAAAAGTCATTGACTGTCTGGACTGTTTTTGTAAATGTGATCCATTCCTCAAAATCTTACCTGTGCTGCCAGGTGATGCATATGTTTTATATTAACATTTTAGTTCTGGACGTGCACAAAACTGTATATTTTGAAAGCATAAATGTAAAGTAAGTAATCCAGTCCTTGATGTAACAATATATAATTTATTTACAACAATTTCAGGTTGAATTACTATACATACCTTTCTGAAATGTCATAGATAGATATATACATAAGGCCAAGTAAATACTTGAAAGCACTTAGAAACGAATTTTCAAAATTCTACCCACAAATCCATATCATTGTCCAAAAAGTACAGAAAATCTCCCGTAGCAGAAGTTTTTCCATTGCCACAAAAGTTTTGACAACAATTTACATTGACAATAAGGAACACAAAAGGTTACAAAACAAACAAAAAAAACTGAAAAGGATTATACAATTGCATAAGCGCTGTGGCATGTAATAAATACAGCATTTTTGACTTGCAGAAAGGCAAGGAACATTGAATCATGGGACAGAATAGAAGAAAAAACAGCCACAACTACAGAAGTATACTGATTTTACTTCAAAACTAAAAAAAAAAGTTTTGTAATGAGAGAGCTTGGCACACACCCAAACTCCCTCACACTCACGTCATTGACACTGAATATTAATGACTGACACAGAATGGACAATGAATTATTTTCCAAACACAGAAGTGAGATGATAAACCCTTGAACAAATCTCTGGCCCAGATTTCATCAGCACTCTGAGCAGACGGGGACGTTTCTGAGACATAAAGAGGAGATGCTGAACATCCTGGCGGCTGGTGAATTACATTACTTAAATGTGCTTAGACAACACATCCAAGACAATGACAGGGGTGATAACATTTCACACACAGTCTGACTGTACATCTGCCATGGCTCATCTAAACTCGCTGCGTCGACACTGGCTTGTCAGCATCAGTGATGTCCTGTAGCTCCAGACAATCCGAGCAGTGACTCACTAAGCATTAGTTTCACTTGTTTTAAATGCTTATAGTTATATAAATAAATCAGGTAGACATATGCAGAGTTAGGACGCAATGAAATATGTATAGAAACTTCCTGTAAAACAGCCTCTAAACCCTTAACACTGCAGAAAGTCCACTTCTAGATCGCCAAAGAACAGTATATAGGCAAACACGTCACGATTTTGACTTGACAAATGCTGCGCCAGTTAAGTGTCTTTTTTTGGCTTCATATTAAAATATAATTTACATTTCTTTACAAAGTGATAAAATAAAGAGACACAGATTCCTGCACACACAAACAGTGTGAAATTGCCTTGAGACAAATGTGCGAGAAATGAATAGAAAAACAGCCATTTCTTCTTCACTAACTGCAGTATGTGAATACATAGGAAGGGAGGATGTGGTGGCAGAAAACTTTGGTTACCAATTCGCTGATATACAGTATGCAAAGTGACAGCACATGGCTGCTATAGAAAAAGTATTTACATTTTGAATGTGACAATGATCCATTTCAACATGGAAAGATTTAGTTTAGGCAATATCAGCATTTTCTTGAATGGGGCTTAGGGAGGTGGGAACGTTCATTTTATGGCATTAATTCATTTTGTAAAAAAGGTTTAGGGAAGTTTAAAAATTATTTCAAAAAGCATCTGAGACACCACACAAAAGCAACTAAAAGGAAAATGGTATAAAACATTTTCTCCCACAACAAGGAAACGCGTACATTCCCAGTATCTGACAATCATAAAACCGTCTCTGTGGTTGGAGCTCAGTAGGAGCAGTGGGATGGACTCTGCGTGGTGTTGAAATAAACCTGGAGGGACTTCAATGAGGGCTCTTTCTACTTGAACTCTAACAGACAGCTTCACATGCAACCCTGAGGCAGACACAAAGAGCTATGGCTAATTTAGGATTGCTCAGACCTTCTCAAAGTGAACAAGTGAACAGGATGTCTGATCTGACATTAGGAACAAAGACGAGGGTCAATATTTCAAATGTGTAGTTGCAGTTTGTGACTGTGAGACTCTCTTGGATTATTTTTGCTTTTCCGTCTTGAAGCTGCTGTCTTGAAAAGGCCTTTCACAGCATCTTTTGTGAGCAAGAGCGTGACGTTATAAATAAGCCATGTTATGAATTGTCTCTGAGAGATAGGCGTTTTCTCTGATGTGGAAATATGCTTTTGCCACATGGCAAATACAGAACCCTGCGTACCTCCCCAGCCCCCATGCGGCTTTAAGAGTTAAAGCCACATTATCTTCCACTCAGTAAGTAATTTAAAGGAATTTGTTGGCACTTCAGACGAGGGAAGTGTTCTGTATTACTCAAGTAGGATAATGTCCCCTTGGCCATATTTTCAGTTTAACATGCGCTCTGCTACAAAATAAATGTAATTGAGGAGAAATGTCATTTTAGAAAAGGCCCGTTTTTGATGACATTTGGTGTTCATATATCTGGTGTGGTGGCCCTATGGCTCCTTCAGTCAGTTTTTTTTTAAACTGTAGGTAGACAAGAACAGATCAAGACAGACTTTAAACAGAAATAAAACTCACGTGAAGATACTACTCTCTCATCTCTTCAAAAGTTCTAAGAGCCTAAACCTCATGTATTCCTTTCAAAGCAGCAACACTATAAAGCATTTCGCTGAATCAAGATGTTACATTCACTGTGGTACCGACCAGACTTAACAAATAGATATCAGTGAGAGAGCTGTAGGTCCGGGATGTGCTACAAGTGGTGTTTGGTGAAGGGGACTCTTACAGACCCTGATGACCTCATTTAAAAAAAAAGTGATGTCAGGACAAACTGCCAGTTGCATAAGTCGCCTTGTGAACCTGAACGTCACATCCCTTTTTAACTTGATTTTATTTGCAGTATTGGCCGTTAATAAAAGCACTACTTGCATATTGCTCGTAATAGCCACATGGCCTGTCTTCAAAAGGCATGAAGTTACTCTACTGTTTATAGTAGACTCTTCTGATTAAAATGGGCTTGTTTTAATGCTATCTTTTTGATGGAGGAGATATTTTTACTGAAGTGGTTTCATGAATACAATTCCACACGACAGACTTCACTGTTTTATCATTTGGTTGCTTTAAAATGCTTGCTCCTTTACATTAACCCTTGACTACCTTGTAAAGTGAAGATTTGGGCAGCTTGTTCTTGCTGCACTCACTGTTTGTGTCGTACGCTCCTCCTAACCAGTCTTTTTCTGGGTTAGCACTCTCCATCTGAGACCAGGAATATCATGGCTTCCTGTTTGCCGATGTCAGCCATAACTGTGGCCAGCTGGTTGATGTTGCCACTGTGGAAATGCTGCGCCTCCCACAGGTCCAGAATCACTGAGGTCGGGCTTGCTTTGGACGCAAAGAAACTCATGTGTCTGTGCAAAGAAAGGGGGGAAAAAAAGTGAGCTGATGAGATCTAGTTTTAAATCTCAGTTCATACAGGAACAGCAAGCAGCTTACTTTTTGATACTAGGAGAAAACCTTTTCAGACACATTTTATTGTTCAACAGCATCCAGTAAGTCTGTCAATGCCAAGTTTTATTACTCGTTATATTGCTATCATCTGATATAACATGTTCTAGTGTGAAATAAAAAAATAAAGGTACAAAGAAGCTCTTCAAAGTGCCTTCAAATACACAATCCCAGGCAATTTTCATTAAACAGCATAAGCCTCATTCTTCTTTATTTGATGTTGAAATTGGCCCTAAATCCCACAAAACAAATCCTATATGGACCTCCACAGCTAAGTCGGAAGTGACCTTTTCCATTTTCACAGCAGAACCTTTACGATCAAACCCAATCAATGAGAACAAAGCAGTGGCCCCAGTCGGCTGTATATTTGATGTTGAGAGGGACCTGATCCCCGCGGAACCTGAAGATGCTTGTTTGATTTAATGGCCTTTTTCTGTTCTTCAAATGTCTGGGGGTTTAACAGTTATGTAGTGCACACACGACATTACAGCCCAGAGTGGTAGAAAGCATCAGCACAAAAGGGGCACTATGTAGTGTGTGATGCACAGGAAGTCCAAAAGTACTTTCCACCTTGAGGAAGGTCAGGCAGAGTCCATTAGTTTGTTTGCCTTTTAAGTGTTGAAGTTGGAAACATGGTGTGACAAGTGAAAAGTAGTCATTGCTATTTTTGACTTGATTGGATTTTAGGGATTCTTCGCTCAACAACAAAGAGAAACGTTGGTCAAAAATGGTCTAGAAAGAAACCTCTGTGTCATTATTCAGATAAAAAGACGAGGCTTAGTGTCCAACGCGTCAGGCCTGCTTATTCACCCCACTGTGTGAAACATGAGCTTATCTTGTACGGCTCAGACACAGCCGTTTGCACCGTCTGGGGAGAAAAAGATCAAATGAAAGGTTCTTGGCATTTTAAGTTTTATTGATTGGTCCCGTTCCGCTCAGTCTGAACACGACAACACACACAAACAAAACACAGAAATACAGCATGAAACGACACTAAGGCAGGTTTCTCTGCAGCCTTTGCGACATGTTGTTAAGGACAAAGCAAAAAGCAGAGCCGTTGTTCCTGCCTCTAGTCGAAATGAGAATTGATTATGTTGAGCAAAACATTGCTAATTAAAGCTGTAGTGCATCAATTCAATTTGTGATTAATTGGGTTGAATAAAGTTGATAGGACAAATTAAGTGTACCTATTTGATTTCATTACGAGGGTGAAATTAAATTGGTGGATGGGGAATCAATGCAGGCCCTTTCTGTTACAGGTAGTACAGTAACGGAGAACAAATAGCTCGCAGTTGGGCACACTTCCAAACCCATTCCATCTTTTTTGGCCGCTGATGGACACCTTGCCTCCTCGCTTTCCAATTACTGCCTAAAACTGTTGAGCAAAATTGAGCTGCTACAAGTTTGGCTCCACGTGCTGAGCCTCTTACCTGATCTGAATTCAAACCATCACACTGAATACGTGTAGCCATGAAGTACTTAATAATCCTATAATGTCAGCTAGGATTAGTTTGTTTACTTCACAAGGAGGCACTAATATAGCAACACATTTTACATTGATTACATACAATTACTGGTTGATCTTTTAACCTTTGAACCATGAGTAACACACTTCACAATTGCAATAATTGCATCTTCATTATTTTCAACAAGCTGCCTTCAAGTGCCGCACACATGACAAACCACTTTGTGATTTCAGTTCTCAAGAGCTTTCACTAAATGCTGTTCGGTGCCTGAGGTGCGCTTGGCAATGCTTCCATAGCAACCCTTTGTCAACATGCGCTGTAGCTCAGGGCTAGTGCTGTCCGATTCAGCAATGTTTTAACTTCTCAGACTGGTGCCTTTTTACATAGAGGTCAGTGAATAGAGGATAGGAAAAAGGATTTTTAAGGAAGTTTACCTTTCCAGTTTGAGTCTCTGTGCTAACATTCTCCAGTCAGCGCCGTTGGGACAGGGGGCGTCCAGGCTGCTGCAGATCTTCTGTCTAATGAGGTATGGAATCTGAAAGGCGCTGGGGCCGGCCAGGGCTGTGCTGCTAGTGTCCATGAGCAAGAACTCTGAGTCCACAGCTCGGGTGTCCTGTATACAGACACACATTTCACAAAGCCTTTAGTAAACCAGATAAGAACTGTTTATCTACTGCACAACTGTATAAATCCTTCTTCTGTTTTATATGCTATGTTCTATTTTTGTAGTATTTTTAGCTACTGTATATTCAGGTTATTTTTACAACACTGAATTTCCTTCTGTGTACAATAAACTGTGGATCGCTAGAACTGCAGGTTTTCTTCAAATCTTACCTTTAAATAAACAAATTCTGCTTCGAAAGCCTAATTACTAAAATTTTAAATATTACAATCAAAGCTCTTAAACCCTGCTGAAGATGCTGAAAACGTACAGTGAAATAATTAAGAGTGACAAGATTTACGCTGTCTTACCTTGGCGATGTTGAAGTCGAGGCTGAAAGTCTGGCCCTCCCCCTCCACCTGCCACACACACAGCTGGCAGGTGAGCTCACAGGTGCTCAGGCTCAGCCGCTCGAGGGTGAACGTGCAGTGCAGGTACCGCTGGGAACCGTTCCAGATGTGGTAGAACGGGATCTCCTGCAGAACAACAGAAAGGGGAATGTGGCAGCACAGTGAGAGGCGAACATCTCAAATACACCACAACCGCCTCCCTCCAAAACATTAGTACTGCCATTACTTACAGACAAAGATCTTGCCCTTTGTATTGTAAACTCCTAAATACTGTATATCTGAGACAGCAGATTGATAACAGATGATAACATTTAAATTTCTGGCTACAGCTGTCTAGACTTGTTGATGATACTTCTGTGTTATCAAAGCAAAGCACATTATTTGACTTACTAATATACATTCAGTGTGTCTAGTGTGTCTTTAAGTCCAATGCTTTAAGAGCTATTCACTGTGAGCTTCTGTCAAGCTTCCAGGTAAAGGAGAATTTATTCAAGCCTGACAATATCTGCATCTTTCTCTCTCACGCTGCATATTCATGCCTCGTTTACATATCCCTGGAGGAGCACTGAGGGGTAACTCCAAATGCACTGGGGCACACCTACTTTTCACTCCAGCCTGCGCTCACCAGCTCATCACTCAGTGTGTGAAGTGTGCAGTACACACTGGGCACCAAACGGGGGCACTGTTACAAAGGCAGACACATGACAGTGGGGGCTGAGTGAAAACACACAAAAGTCTTCCTGAGGCCCCAGGGAGACTAAAGGCCTTTTTTGACCGCACTGCTGAGAGGGGAATAACACTTCCAAATGAACAGGCCCAGTCCAGAGGAATAAGTCTCTGTTCTGGGTACATTGTTGCTGCCGCTGCTTGCCTGGCACAGTCTGTGTGTTCTCTTCAGGGACCCAGTGCTTACAGAGTTGCAGCCAGAACATTTTCTTGTTCTCTTTGAACAGCCCAAGAGTCTGCGACAACAGGGCTATAGTGGGACACGCAGGTGTGGGGAGCACACCAGAGGTGTAAAGGTTCCAAGAATCAGGTTGCACATATTTACATACTGCTCCATTTCATTGCAGCTCACTTTTAGAAAGCAGAGGCTAGTATAATCAATCAGCTGAGTTACTGCACACCCTAGTGTTAATACACATAGTTAAAGAGGACAAAAACATGTTCTTGTACACTATCCACTGATAGCACAAGTTACCCTAAGCTGAGAGTTGAGGACAATACTAAGAACAGAAGGCTATTGAAAAGCACTTTGACAAAAACATTGTTTTGTGTGAATCTTTAAAGTTATTGCAGCAAAAACCAAAACATACCTAATTAAAACTGTAAATTAGCTAAATTTACAACATGTCCCCTGAGAGACAACTCCACCATAAATCCTCATTAACAAAAAGTCAGAGAAAAAGTTGTGATTTCACTTATACCCACACGTACTCCACTCGTATTTAATTTCTCTTGACAGCTAATTTAAGATAACTCAGATAGGGAGGCTTTATAAATCCGATATACCAACAAATGAGTTAGCAATTCCAATGAGAGCTGATACACAGATTAGAAAGATAGAGCCAGGCACTTCTATTACATGTCCGTGCTCCCGCTCTGATGTGCTATGACTGTCTGGCCCATTACCCCTTGGGCCTCTCACACACCTGGTAGCCGGCCAACAGTTTGCTCCGCCAGTGCGCCTGGGGCATGTCATGGATGGAGAGACGCAGGTTGTGGTAGCTGTCTTTGAACAACAAGACGTGAGGCTCGTCAATCAGGCGCCCGCCAAGCTGCCGTTCCATCTGCATCACCTCCTGATGAAACAAGAGTCAAGAAAACAGTACAATAGTTAGTGGAAAAAGAAAATGTTTTCTTTGCATAACACAATGTGCCAACAATAAACTGTATTCAAGGAGAACAGGAAAGTCATGTTTTGTGTAACAACCTATTATTGCACATCACTTTACTGTTTATTGTTCAATACACCTCTTTTGGTGCAGTTAAGCACTGACCACTGAAGATAGGGAACAGATTTCAAATTCTGGTACTATAAAGCCATCACAATATGATATTTGTCTAAACCACTAATACTTTATGTCTGCACATTTTTCTTGCTTTAAAGAAGCATTAACTTAAAGGACCGACATATGCCATGGTAACAAGATGTTTTATGCTTTTACCCTGACGCACTTAATCTAATGGCTTATTGGTAGACACATTTTCCACTTTATGGTTCTATTGACCAATCATTTTCAAGTATCATGTCTCCTATCTCTAATCCATTCTGGCGCAAAATGACACCAGGCATGCTATTATGTGGAATACACAAGAGCAGAATGAGAAAAAACACCCAAGCTTAGATGAGAACAGTATGGTAAATCTTGAGACAGTAAGGTAGTGTGCCCTGGATGTGGCTGCAGGAGGCAGACCGACTCGTCTCTGCCGAGCCTTAATGTCACCACAAGGTTGATCCCCTGCCTCAGTGTGTATTTGTGAACATGCAGCAGTAAACCCAGCCCACTATCTACCTGGGCTGTGATGAGGCGAGTGGATGGGCCATTAGTCAAGTGCTCATTGTTCTCGCATGGCAAATCTCCTTAATTTGATTTTTGTTTTTCTGCCAGGACAGATTTGTAAATCCATGTTTAATATTTTAATCTCTGTGGGACTTGCTCAGTGGCCCATTTGTTGCCATCCAAATGACCATCTGGAAAGGGATGATAATGTGTGCCACATTTTCCTCTGATCTATAAATTCATTTCTTAGCTTTGTGCTCCATGAATCCTTAAGAACCAGTACTTTGGAAGGCGTTCACATCCGCTATCTTACACTTCAGCGAGGAGAGCATATTACAACAGAGAAAAACAGACCTCTGAAATTAGTAGTGTGAAAAGACCTCAAACAGAAGATATGTAAATCTGTCCACAGAGGGATGCAAGATGGCAGGAGAGAGAAAAAAGAACAGACAGAGTGAGCCATGGAGTCTTGGAGACATATCTCAAAGACAACAGTAGTGAGAGAAGATGTGGATGCAGATAGTGGCCATATGTTGAATGCCTCATGCCAGCGCAGAACTGCACATTGTATGATTTCTGCAAAGACGTCTAATTCAAGTGAGGAATGGCAATATTTTCTATCTGGACAACACTGGTTCAATTTTCTGCCCTTGTTCCCAAGAATGGGCAAGACTGATTTCAATTAGAAAAGAGAGGAAGCTGTTAATTATCCGTTTGGAATTTGTACCTGCTTGTGTTATTCGCTGTGCTTTCTCCTTCACTGAAAGAGCACTTTGCAGCTCGGCCCGAGAATTGTATTTCTGTGTTTGCATAGTGCATTGTTAATTTGGATGTTTGCTTGGTGCTTATCTCCTTGTTAACATGAATATTATGCCCTTCGTGATTATCTTGCCTGATTCCTTTATGCCTTTCACCCAAATGCCACAGAGAATTGAACATATACAATACTGTGGCTGCTCTTTTGTAGCCACTGCACTGTAATGCCACAGTCTTGGGATGTTGCTCAGCCCACTTACTCAATGTGGGAAGGTCAGACAATGCTGTGAATCAAAGCACTGAGGTCTAATGAGTTAATAACAGGGGGCACTGCATTCTCCACAGAATTAAAAACCCCACTGCTATTACGTCTCTTAGCCAGACAAAGGCACATTATGAGGCCATCTAAAGTGGTCCGTTTAACACAGTTCTTTAGCACAATTATTTGTTGGGAGTGATTAGCATTGCAAATCAAGGCTGGTGGACTTTGATCAGGTCTTTGACCTATAGCAGCAGATCTATACAGCTGCTAGCAAGGGAAAGACTGCAGAATGCCAATTATCCTATTATCAACATCACGTTACTAGAGTGAATACTAACTGGTCTGTCTAGCGGTTTGTCAGGTTCATGGCTGACACGGCAGGATTACGATCAAACAGGGTCTAGGACATGGTCCCGTTGTCTACCTGACAGGGACACTGAGGTAAAACACACCTCATGGGATGATGCACATGGGCCTGCATTTTGAAGCTCATCTGTGTGTCCTCACTCCAAATGACACCGGTGTTCGTGTGCACATGCACTCATTATCTGTATCTGTGCAGGATTTCAGCATATGTTCAGGACTGAGAGAATAATGGTCCCTTTTTACGGCCCATTATCCTGTTAACAAATGACAGCGACAGTGAGCTAACAGATGAGAAGCTAAATTTGACCATATTATTTACTCTTTCTGGATGAAAACAATTCTAGATTTGAATAGTCTTCTAAATTACATAATAATCATGAACTTGTCGCTCGATTGGCTTTGCATTGATAGAGAGGATGAAAAGCAGTTTCTTTAAAACATTCTGACCCCATACAACTGTGGAAACATTAAGATGCATGAGACGGGTGAGAAGTTCAAGTACTTCAGGAGAAAAACCCCTTTTGTTCTGACGGAATTCAAGATCGCCTGTGGTGTGTGTGAGGACTGTGAATTTGGAGTCAGGCAGAGCCAAGACCACCCCCTGACATTCAATGAGGCCGACTAAAGAGAGTGAGATAGACCGGGGAAGAGTGAAAAAAGAGCCGAAGCAAGAGAGCAGAGACAGAAGCAGCTTAACATTTGTGTCTCCAGGTCACTAGAGTGGCCAGCTTTAGCAGGAGAGATAACAGGATTACTGCAATCATGGACACACTTTTCTATGACTTCAACACCCCCACCCCCTCCTCCACCACCACCACCACCATCCCACCCCTTTTCTAGCATCCTCTTGGCTTGGACCAGAGCTGGGACTGTGATGGACTGGGGCCAGGCTCCACCGGGAAACAAGAGACACTCACACAGCTAATCTCTTCGGGCTTCTGCTGACAGAAAGAGGTTAGTGGCTGCACCAAACGCTCTCCTGCAACAAAAACAGCCCACTATTGGACCCCCGAAGAAAAAAAAACAACAAAAAAACATCTTAAACACAAATTTAAGTCTATATATAAAGGGCAGAAAAGTTCATAGCAAGGTCAAGCTTCTACATTTCGTAATAATTGTTGAGGTTCACTGTCCACCAAACTGATTAGGTTAACTAGCAATGTATAACAAGGATTATAACTAGTGTTTGATCACTTAATTAGTGAAGTGTCTCGTCATGAGAAACACACAGAGGAGCTAATATCCTCGTAAGCCTGGCCTCACTTCTGCGCTCTTAGTGATGCTGCGTCCTCTGTGTGTGTTTAAAAATGTGCATTCATAGCGATGATCCATTTTCAGAGCTGCTCTTTTCAGGCAAATGCATTTGTTTATAGAGAGTATCCCAGCTATGTGGGCTCCATAAATCTGTGTATTTGTCAGCAGGATGTGACAGGCTTTTCCTCTCTGACTGAGAGTCTATCAGTCTGAGCTCCAGTGGCCGTGCCCGCTACAGTCAACTCTGATTAATAACTACAAATAGAAGGGACTTGTCTGCTCAGTTATAAATTGAGACTGTGTTTGCTAGGGAAAAGGAGCACATTCTGCCTGATAAATCACAGCGCAGGAGGGAGAAAAACAGCACACGGCAACACCAAAATATAATATGAAAACAATTTCTCAGCTGGGCTCAGAGATAAAGCTGACTGTCTTGTTTAACTTAATGCCAGCAATTACTAAAGCTTTGCACTTCACTTTTTTCTTTCATCTAGAATTTCTTGCCAGTAACTACACTGATGGATGGATCAGACTAAGTGAGCTTGTAAAAACAGTAAAACATCACGGAGGCATAAGGAGACCGACACAAATAAGAATCATTGTCTGAGGTCAAAGAAACAAAGAGCCACTGACTAACAGGTTAAGCACATTAAAAAAACTTAACAGCAGAACACACATTTGCACAAAAACAGGTTACTGTATTGGCCTCATTACATAAATATTGATGAAAGCATAAATTTAGCAGTCTGAAATGCAACACTAGACAATAAAGTGCATTAACTCAAATATTGAGCTTTGGTGAATTTTTATGGGCTCTTTTAACTATTATGGGAACAATTGTGATATTTATCACAGCCTTCACTGCATTATCGTTCCCCACAAATCCTAATGCTTAGCAAAGAAACTCTGACTGCGGTTGTGTTTCATCCTCCATAAAAATTAATCTGACATAAAGTGGGTGGTTTAGAAATCATTGCAGTTTTTTCTTTTGAAACTGAAAACGCTACTCTTGCAAAACACAGATGCGTGGGCATACAGGAAGGACATTTAGTCATATATAAACACTTGGGTAGTTTGTTTTTCTCCCACTCTTTAAACATGGATTATACTGAACATATTTATGTATGTTCCAACAGCTGACATGTTCCTCCCATCTACTGATGATGAAAAGGTAAGACCTTGATGGGCCCCATTCCAGTTCAATTAGTCGTTGGTTTTAAGTCTCTGTGTTCAGAGGTGGAGGCTGGCTGTGTTGCAGGTGTTTCACTCAGTTGTGGGATGGCAGAACATCAGTGTTACTCTCCCACTAGTCCAGCTGGGAACAACTGAGTGCACAGTAAGGGCGCTAGCAAACGCAGATCATGTCTCTTCTGCTGCTGTGCCAGCCTTGGCTGGGCCCATCAAGAGTGGGACACACATTAAATATTAACTTAATTGGTCCCGGCAGAACCCTGCTAACATACGGCAAGCATCAGACAGAAATGTCACTGCCTCCCCTGAGCCCCCGCACACTTAGGATCAAAGACAATAACATTGGTTCTAATCTGCTGTAATTGGGAGATAAGAGATTGCATGGTACAGCATGCATAAGTGTGGATGTGTCTTTCCTGCTGATGAGGCTTGTAAGGGAAGACTGACAGCCAAATCTCAGCACTCCTTTTTTTAATTTTACTCCTGCCTCTGCACACAACAGTTAAGGTAGCAATGTTTCTCAAACCAAAGCATAGCAAAAACCCAGCAGACTACAAGTATAATAAAATCACATGTCCTGGAGTGTGCATTACATCAGCAAATTATAATGCTGAATCTTTCTGGCCACTTCACTGAACCACCAACTGCTACCCTTCCCTGTTACACATCACAATTAACTCTAATGCTAACCATGGTGAGTAAGTCTAATCATAAATGGTGCATTTTAAGATAGTGATTAGTGATTAGGCTGAACGTCTCCAGGGAAGTTTAATCTGCACTCAAAGTGGTTAATGTACTTGCTAAATGAACTGCTCCTTTCATAATAGCACCAAGAGCAGTGTGAAGTCAAGACTACTAAACAGTGTGGGCAATGTTTTAAATCACTCACTAAAAACTACAAAACCCTGGAGATGCCGTGGCTTACCACAGGACCAGGTTGTGTGAGAGATGAGAAGCTAATGCACTCAAGGGCGTCAAGGGAGCAGCAGTGTATGGCAGCACAAGTGCTGGAGTCAACAAGCTCAGATGTCCTTTTCTTGGCTAAGAGAGTGAGAGAAAGAGTTTTTGTGCAACAGCAGGCTTTCTGCATTCAACACAGGACACACAAGGTCATTCAACAGTCACACTGCAGCAAAACATCACTGATTCCCCCAATGATATCAATCTACAAAAACAAGCATGTCATTATGGCTACTTTGATACCAAATAAATAACAAATGATTGATCTCCATCTGCTAAAAGCCCATGCTCTTTAAATTTTACCACATTCATGATACATTTAACACTCATTTATAGCGTGCTTTGATGGCAGCCAGCAATTTATATGTGCATTCTTGCTTCAAAGCATCAGTAACACAAAACAAAATAGGTAAGATTAAGCCATAAAAAGACCTTGAAGCACAAAATGGTTTCACTAACTCACTCTGTACACTGACAGTGGACAATTCTCATCCTTCTTACAAGAGCATTAATTTCCACATGAGCCCCCATCATTGTTTATGACATCCATAGATTGTTGAGGTGTTGAGCCTGTGTACAAGAAGGTCAGCCATTACAGAAACCTAAAGTGAACTCGAGTGGGAAGTGGCACTTGTTGGGTGGTGTTGGACAAGAGTTTGAGAGAGAAAAAAGGAGCACAGGGGTTGCTAGGAAAAGACTGGGACAGGCTCTCCTTTTAATTTACTAATTAACCATGCAAATGAAATCTTAACAGGCTACTCAGAGGCAGTCCTCAGGGGAGGGAGGCAGGCATTAGCGCTTGATTATACTCTGTCCATGTGGAGCACAAAAATGAGAAGCGGAATATGGTGTTGAACAAAGTGATGGGAAACTTTGTGGCCCGCAGCAGCCAAGCAGAACCACTGACAGCATGAAAGGAGTGAAACATCTCTATAGGCAGACAGAAAAATCCCACACTGATACTACAAACTCAATCATGACGATTCTGGATTTAAGTAGACCTTTGATCTGTACCATTTAATCAAGCTGGATTTATCATGAGTGACCTAACTCAGAATTATCTTCCAGTGACAAACGAAGCTATAACACATGATAGTCCAATGATTAGATGATAAATATTTTATTGGGATTAAGCAACAATTATACATTTTGATTTTAAAACACGCAGCGATTCCTCCAGCATTTACACAACTGATGCAGGTGTTAATTGAATGTACTTACAATTTCTAAAACACTAGTGTGGACAGACATTTTCAATCCACAGTGAATGAAACCACATTAGTGTGTACAGAGTCTTAGCTGGAGAAAAATTCTCCATCTGTGAAATGCCAAAGTGAGAAAGTGCCAAAGAAACAGAAGGACAGTGAGCATGACATTTGTCAGCATTTACCTTGAAGACGTCCTGCGTGTCGTCCATGCAATACACCCTGATGTTGTACTCCAGCGTAGAACAGTAAGCGTCCGAGAAGAGCACCAGCCTGAGGCGCTTTGCAGCACCCATGTGCAGGGACTCTCCCACCAGGGTGAAGGTGCCCAGCTGTTCTGAGAACAGCCGGCATGTCTCAGCCTCCAGCTGGCAGTAATAGGGCTCAGACAGGGGCTCCTCTCCCATCAGCAGGACGTCCTGGAGGAGGAGAAGAGGGAAGGTTAAGCTCACGATTTGTGAAGAAAGGAAGGGTGATTTGTTCATTTGTGGTTGCGTGTTTGTTAAAGGTCTCTACTATCATTCCTGCAGTGTGAAAAAGTAAGACCGAAGCTTAAAGTCTTTAAGGTAATGCTACATAAGGTTTAGATCAGGGCAACGGGGAATACTTTGTTCCTGCCTGAAATTCCCTCTCTACACCACAGAGGGCTTATGACATACTGACTAAAAGACCCACATTCTTTCATGAAAGACACACATCCTATAGAACACCATCAATTTAGTTAATAATGCATGAATGAGGTACTCAATTGACATGAAAGGAGACTCGAATGGATTCCTGGCAAGAATAGATGGTTCTAGAGGAAAAAATGGTGAATGGAAGTGTACTAAACATTCGATTATTGGAATTTCCGGAATTTCCTTCAGCTTTTGAGATTTGTAGCAAAGGTGAAAATAACAATTGATTACATATGCATAATACAACATTTATTATTATTTAAACACAGCAGGTCAATGCAAAAACTCATGCTTAATTACCCCAGTAAATACATTTGTGACTTTTTCCTATATAATATTTAAAAACATCCCTCTAAGGATGGGATAGTATGAGATAATTCAACTGCTCTTCAGGCTAATCTGATGCATACAAATTGGACCAGAGGTGACAAACTATAAAATCCCATCATACCAGTTGACTGACTCTGCCCATTAACCAATCAAGCTGAGGAGAGCATTGTGGCTACCAAATGCCCAGTGAGCCCCTCTAGGATCGATCAATCAAGACAATATGTACATCAATAGAATTAGTATTGACACATTTCATTTGCGATGAAACCACAATGATGACTTGGTTTTTAGTCATCTTTATATTTATGTATGTTGTATGCTGCAGGAGAAAGTCAGATGGCTCCATTTCACCACTGAATGCATACTCTTTTTTTCATACTCAGTTTCTTCATTTCTCTTCTCTGCCTGTTTGTTCCGCTCCCACATGAGCTATAATTCTGGTCTTCAGCTCTTCCTAATCATTGTCCTAGATCTACATTACCTGCTTACCCTCTTTGCCTTTGTCTCTCTCTGACTCCCTTTTCACTTGTTTTCCTCTCCTCTTGTCCACCTGGCACTTCTTCCTGAAGTGGCCATGTATGTAGTCAGGCCGATTGGGCTATATTTGGTCCAGCCGATGATTAAAAGAGCTGGTCTAACCTCTGCCTCAGACAGGCCAATCCATCCAGCAGACACCCCACCACCGCCACACATGGGGAGGCTGAATAATTTATGCACAATATCGAACATGAAAGAAGACCTACTAACACTCCAAAGCCCACTAGCACCCTTTCCAATCTCTGTGGATTGTTGAGATGGGTTTACTGCCTCAAACCGCATTTGTTTGTGTGGGTGTATGTGTGTCAGTGCCAAAGGTTCTTCCCAACTCCGTCTTAACAGCGTAACAGCCCTGGTTACTTTAGAATTTCATGGTTAGAAAAATGAGGCGGGAACTCTGTAATTGGAAGCAGCGGTCAAAAATGGTCAAGGAGCACTCTGAAGAGTATTTTGAGGATCTGTAATTTGCTTAGAGAATTTCTGTTTTCAGAAATGGGTTGCCTAGCAACTCTTGAGCTAGACAGAACCAGTGCTTCCAGGCTTTTGTTCCAGTCCATTGACAAAACACCTGATGGCCAATATAATTTAAACATTATAAAGTGGACAAGAATTGGCCAGAACTTGCTCCATGAAAATCAAGTGCTTTCAAGTGCCACTGCTGAGCAAGTTATTACTTTCACCGAGAAAAGAAGTCAGTTCAGAAAGACTTTCAAATTCACTAGTTGGTAACAGACAATAAAAAAAGGATTTGTACTAAACTTATAGAGTGGCCTCACCTCCCAGGCGCCCTCGTAGTTCTGCTTCTTGAGTCGAACGGCCCAGTTATCAAGGCATGCGTCAGAGCAGTGGTCCATGCTGAGGATAACAGGCCGGCTCAAGACCACCCCTGGAGGGCCGCAACTCACCACGGGACTAAGCAGCGTCTGGCAGCCGGCCAGAGGTAACCTACAGCCGAAGATGTGAAGAGGAACAAGTTATGATGTTATTCAAGTTAAAGGTGTAAATTAACTGATCTCCTCTGCAAATGATCACACTATTCTAACACAGAATTATAAACAACCTGCTGGACTAACTTGCGATGAGTGATAACATTTCTGTAACAGCGTAGTACAATAACTGTGCTTACAGTGACTGAATACAGCAAGCCACATAAAAAGTGTTCTCCAGACAATTCATTTAACTTAAATAGTGCACATCCTGGTAAATGGCTGGTTATTTATTTACATCTCTCCTTCACAGCACCGGCACAGCCCCTAAAGCCTTCCCTAATGGAACAGTAGCACATCAAAACAAACAGCCTAGTGGCATCCAGGGAAGATAGCCAGTTAGACAGTGTTAAAGAGACCCACCTTAAATCTTCTTTCCTCTGAACAGTGAGATAAATCTCATAGATCTTTCCTCTGGGGATGGCCTCGGGAGGAATGAGCAGACTGATTCCTAATGCAAATAACAACAAAGGGAGAGAAAGTGGGTAAGAAGGGGGGTAGGCTCATTTGTTCTCACGGAACAATGCTTTTGTCATTTCACAAAGAAAACTGGTCCACTCAACAAAACTGTATGGTTCCAAAAACAAAAAACAAATCTATTCTGAAGGTCAGAGGAAGCCTTCGTCAGGTGCAGTAGATGCAAATCTCTCTACCGCCGACCGAGACGGCACACGTCCCCATGGCCAACAATTAGCTGAGACAAAAGCACACGTTGCATCGCAGTTTAAATGTCCTCTGTCTGGCACCGAGTAGATAATTGAGACCATTGAACAGACGACTTCGGGAAAATTGTGCTTTCCCATGAGAGTGTCGGAATGCACCTTGGAGAATAGAGAGAGATATTGAGGCTGTTTGAGTGTTGTGATGTTTTTGTAATTTTCGTGCTAAAATCATCCACTTAGAGTTCCATTTACGAGCTAGTACAAACAGTGACAAATCTTAACTGTTTCTGGATTGTAAGCCGGGTCTTTTTGCTATAAAAACATCTGTCTGAATAAGGCAAAGGTGCATGAATACTCACAGCCCTGTCTAAATCTATAATCCTTATGCCCGCTCTGAAACTACACTAAATGACAGTATATCTCCTTTGAGTGGAAGCATGCGAGTGCAGATTTTTTTTCTGTGGTCTAAAAGGAAGATGGGTGCCAGTGCGTGGTATAGTCAACATGGCTTTGAGTTAATCCATGCATAACATATTTGTAAGAGACTGAAAAAATGAAGATGGCAAGGGAAACAGGAAACAGAGAAGCCTTTTTCTCCTAAGATACTGAAAATGTCATGTACTAATCTGGACAGCCTACAATAATCCAAGTGAAAACACCATCTTCAAGTGTAATTATGTAAGCCCTGTGCTCAGCTAATGTGAAGTGGGGGAGCATTCAGGGAACTAATAATAGTGAACTTTCATCTTTTATGAGACTAATCTTTAATTGACCATCTCTCATCTTTTGTTGTTGCTCTGAGAGCACAGATGACAGTGCACATCAACCACAAATTCAACCAGTTCTTTCATAAGTGAGAGAACTAATTGAAATAATTTACCTGAAGCTTATTTCTGAGAATCTTCTAGTACCAAATGCATTTAGTGACTCTAATTATTGCTTTATGTCATACCCCTCACTTCACAAATGAACTAATCCTCTGAAGGAATGATTTGTTGCTGGCAAATGGTCATAGTGTCCACTTTTTCTGCTATTTATGATACTGACCTGTGTTGGGGATTGTCAGCCGTCCTCCCAGGAAGTTAAATGTCCCATAAGAGGTGTTAGCAACATCACGAGGCAGTGTTTTGAAGTAGTTCTGAGTGGACAGGCGGCTTACAAACTCAGTGGGGTCCTGGTTGAGCTTGCCGTTGTGGAGTGTGTGTGAGCCGTTGGGGAGCGGGTCCAGAAGAGGCCCATTGGTCATAGAAAACTTTCCTGTGGCGTCATGTCGAGAGCGCAGCGTGCCTTGGTAACTGGTGGTAGTCGTGGTTAGATCAGGCTGGATGGTGAGCAAATGGGAATTCTCTGTTTGAAAAATAAAAAGGAAAACAAGAAAAGAAGCAAGTGTGTGAATCTTTATGGCAGCTAAGAAGGTGTTAATCACAGACCTCACACACTGCAAAGCTGTCGCAACATGGAAAACTCAACAGAACTCAAGCTAAAAGGAAGAGACACATGCTGTAGAAAACACAAATTCAACCCATTCATTTTCCCTCCACCATCTATAGCTGTCTGCCTCTTTAGCAACTACACAAACTGAACTCAGCTACTGCTCAGCATAAGAATGTCTTTGCAAATCTTTGCAGTGTATCACAGTAACTGTAACCCAGTTCCCATCTCCACCCAGCTCCGACAGCTGCATTTCTATTACTGTGTGGTAAACCTCAGCGGCTGCGCACACAGAGTAAACACAGTGGGTGACAATGAGGTGGTGGTGAAACTAAACGTGTCAGGCAGTTACAGAAAGCATCCATCCACAATAAAGCACTGTAAGCACATTTAAACACATGACATAAGGGGATATAAGCCTCCTTTCCACCAAGGAGTACAGTGTGGTTCAGCTTGTACAATGCTGGAGGTAGGCACGTGCTAATACAATACAAAAGCACAAAAAGGAAGTGTTTCTAATTTTAATTCTAGACATTAGGTCGGTGCTAAAAGTTGACAATTTAGACAGTATTTTGGTATTGGTTTCAAACGTACCACACTGAACCATACTGTAATCCCTGGTACAAACAAGGCTTCAGTCCTACATACATACAGTAGATGATATAAATTCAGTGGTACATATAGATGGGTGCTCTACATTCACGGTGGTCAGACGCACAGACGAGGGTTAAAACAAAGAACTGTATCCTACTGCTGTGGGGGGGAGGCCTGCGTGGCCGCGGTGCCCACACACCTGGCTTGCTGGGCTTGATGCCCATCGGCTGGAAGCCAGTGGTGAGAATGGATGAGTCGGCCACATCGGCGTCCAGGCCCTCCTTCTTGCGCCGGTACACAAGGACCACCACGATGAGCAGCAGAGTCAGACACAAAGCCACAGCCACCATCCCCACGTACAGCGCCACGTCTTCAGCTCCGCTCACAGCTGCAAGGGCACAGTAAAAGAGAACATAGAAATCACACCTGGAAAAATCCTTGTGTCAGAAATATTCAATTCTCATGATTAGATTCAACCACATTAGACTGATCGTGAAAGTGTTGTGCTTAGCAGAGCAAAATGAATCCTTATTCATCTGTTACTTGAATAATTTTTGGCTTTCGATAACAAAGCCAAAAGGTCGCACCTTTTTGAATTTGAGCTGCAGTTGGCACACTGAATATACACACCAAAATGCAAAAAAACTGCATATATTAAAAAGCTAAAATGTAATCTATGGTTTATTCATGTTGATGCTGCTCAATAACTGCAAAAAAGAAGTGATAACACTCATAGCAGAGTGTCAGTATTGCCTTTACATGTGAGCACAGGATATATATTATCCAAGCATGTTCTTTTTCCTCCGTGTCTTTGATACTATTTTCCAACTTCACAACCCTCCCAAGACATGCAGACGAAAAAAAGAAGGATTTGCTTATGAAAATCTAGCACCTTTTATTGAATGTCTCTCTCATTCTGAAGCATAGAGATTGTTTTTTTTTCTTCTCAAAAGTACAGTATGAAGCTGACAGCTAAATCTAGACAAACACCAATGGGTGGGTTAGTGTGAATTTGTGTGTTTGGCAGAAGAATTGGATTTTCTACGGCTGTCTCTCAGGGCTGGGGGAATATGGTGGCGTAGGTGGAGGATGCTCCTAAGGCCTTTGAGGAGGGCCATTGTCCCGGGAGCCATGGGGGCGTTGTGCTGTCAAACCAGCGCAGTCAAGGAAGGGGCACATTGAGCTGCATGGCTTTGAGGGACACAGTACAACGTCAAAGGTTAAAGTGCCGTGGGCTGCTGTGTGGTGACTTGACAACAAAAGGGAGATAGAAACTGGGAGGGATTTTACTCTGAAAGAAAATTAAAAAGCCTAAAAAAGAGTGGCAGGGACACAGCATCTGCCTGAGACCGATGTCATGTGTCGTTTGCATTTTAGAACTGAGCTGCAATAACACATTTAAAATCCACCTGATTAACATTAGATATTTTGATGAATATCTGCAGACTGTCATGGCAAACTCCCACAGCTGCCGCACAGGAAATGTTCTCAACATTAGAAACTCAAATTTGACAAGTTTTAATTGGTGTTAGTCAATCTGTGACATGAGAATGGCACAATTAAATTAGCCAAGCACTAACAGTCAAATTTGGAAGATAGGGGAAACATAGTCATGAAGAGCCTCTCTTAAACCTACTTTTTCTTTCTTCCTGCACGTCTCATTCTCATCTATTTTCATCCATGTGTCCTTGCCCTCTTCATGTCATGAAAAATCAATTTCTTTGCACAAAGCCACCTGACAGTGTATAGTATTTAACTGAAATGCCAGAATCTGTTTTATGGGTGATTATCTCACTACAATCTGATACCTTAAGTAGAAGGATTATACACGAACAAACTCTAAGGCGGTTCATCGTAATACCAGATATCTCCTGACATATAATCAATTGTGAATGACTGGCTGAAGAGAAATACAAGCTTGTGTGTGTTCTTAACTTACATATCCATCAGTGCATACCATATAGCATGAATAGTCTTTTGGGATATGTATAGCTCTACTCATCACTGTCCACTTATCTGCCTGGGGTTGACTCTGTACCTTGGGGAAGCATCCAGTAAGCAGTCTGGCTAAACTTTACACCTTCTACAATCAGTTTAAAAAAGACTGTGGCTAAACCTCTCATTAAAGTTCCCAAATCCAATTGCCTTGGTGAGTCAAAAGGCCAGACAAGGCCGTGATATTTGAATGTCTAGCAGTGCAGCCCATTGAGAGCTGCGTAATCAGACAAAAGAAGGAAAGGGAGACAGGCTAACTGCTGAATGGACAAACATCCTCAGACTGGTCAGTCACTGTTTACCCTCTAAGGACGAACCAAAGGCACCTAGCTGATGTCAGATGCAAAGATCTGGTATCTCTGCTTCCCCTTTCATATACCAGACAATACAACTCCCTCTTCTATCCTGTCTTTCTCCCAGCTTCCTCCATTTGGGATGCAATCACCAGTGGCTTATCGCAGCATCGGTGAGTGAAGTTTTATCTGCCCCACCAGGTGTCAGTGCCAAACGATCCCACTGCTCACTACAACACTGACCAGCAGCTGCTCTCAGCTCCTCTTGGCCCTGCACATTGATTTTCATGATCCAAGCCAATAAGTGAAAGGACATCCATCACACTTTAATTGACATAACTAATCACCTTTTATAATTGGATGGGCTTTCCTTTAGCCCCCTTTTAAGCATTCATTCTCTCTTTTAGTGCACACACTTTGCAATTTCCCCCTGGGCGTCTGTTGACTGTCACTATATTTTTCATTTCCACCTGTCGTCACTGTAGGACTTTTGATTCTTTTGATTGACACCCGCCAGAAGATAATCTGGTGATGTGATGAGACGTTTCCACAGCTAACCCTGGGCCAATCTCTGTTTGTTCCCTCTGCTTGGGCTTTCAGTCCAGCTCCTCAGACTGACTCCAGGGCTGACTGCTTAGGGATCACTTTCTGACTTGATATCGGCCTGTAGACTCATAATTCATCTTCTGAGGCCATGTAGCACGCTCAACCTGAAGTTTGGACTCTTGCAGCATTTGCAGTCAGTACAATGCGTGCTCCTGATAGTCCTCAACTCACTCTACCTGATTTTTTTTCTCTCCACTGCACTGATAAATAAAAGCTTTGCCACCTCCCTCGCCTCTTGCCTAGGCATTTATCAAGAGACCTGAGAATATATCTCATCCCATGGCCAATCCCAGTCACTCCCCTCAAGATGAATAACATTGGAGTTCTTAAGGTCAGGGAAATATGGCTAGTAAAACTCTCAAAGTGAATGTGACCATTACTATCTCCACAATACAGTCATCCCATCCCTCAGCCAGCCCCTGTAAAATATAGCCCAAAATAAATGCTCGGCCATTTTTCATGCAGCGGTGACCCCGCTCTGACAAACAAATGGGTGACAAACACACTGCCCACTTCTCCATCAAATTAGTCCTCATTTTAAACTCAAGCAAAAAAAAAAACAAAAAAAAAAAGGATTTCAGTGTCTTTGCACGATCATTTCCAAAACCCCAAATTGGAAAGCTGCAACAAATTAACTTCATTACAATCATTACGGACATTAAGCCAAATAAATAGCTTAATTGTTTTTATGCAGTGCTAATTTCCCGTGCCTAATAATATGAGCACCATTATTTTTCCCACTATCCATTTTGTGCCCCCTAACACCTGTCTGCACAAAAAAGTTGGCACAACTCCAGCAAATTATTATGTCCCTGCACAGATTTTGCATAGCTTTATCTTGGGTTTCACATGTTTATTCAAATGTTCCTGCCTCAGTTACATCTGTTTATTTTAAGAGTTGTAACACAAATCAGAGTCACTTGCTGCACATTGATTCAGATATGCAAACCCTAAACAATAACCAGGTCTAACATTTGGTATTTTTTGATAACATAAAGAGATTAAAGATCTTTGAGGACTTTACACAGTGGACATCCTTTGCTCCATACAACCACTCTGCAGTTTGTTGTTTGATTACACTGTCAGATGGGGGTGCCTTTTGTTTATAAGGAAGTCTCCCATCTCAGCTAATAGCTCAGCACTGCTGACAAAATTATATTACTTTTATATTATTATAATATTTTGGAAAGCTATTGTCTATAGAAACACATCTGTTGGGGACAGATTGGGGCATGTATTCTTCCAAGGGAAGGCACTATGCATCACGTTCTGTGTAAATACTCAGTGTGTGTATGTGTAACAATGACTGGCATGTATGTGGATATATCTTGCTTCTCTGGGGATGAGCTGCTGACCTTTGATGATGGGCCGACTGAGCTTCCTGGTTCGTTGCACCAAGCGAATAGAAAGGATGGCTTGGAACAAGGATATGCTTGTACCCTCAGTACATATGCACAATGCAAAATTCACATAATGTAGATCTAAGTGAATATTTGTCCACCCCCAGCTCCCTATGCACTGGTCTATCTGATCACATCAATCAGTGCAAGATACATAATTCAGTTTAATAATTCAGTGGCCCAAATCTCCTGTTTACCAAGCACATCGCCCAAGAGCACAGTATATGTAACATTTTCTCTATTAGATGCCACCCAGAGACTCATGATTTCTGGGTGGAAAGCTGCAATAGCTTTCTGTCTTTGATATCAGTGGGGAGCAACAGAGCTCTCCCTTAACGTCCATCTGGTCGGCACAGGACCCTGTGGTGCCGCCTCGGCTGCATCAGCTTTGCCATTTCAGTTCCCAACAGTATGCACATGCCTATTTAAATGGCAGCACAGTACTCCTGTCGTATGCAGCAGCTGCTACACACACTGATTATACAGCTATACAAACACAGATGCATGATAGAACATCAGGCCAGGGCTGTATGTTTGCGTAATTCGAAGTGAGTCTTTACAACTGAGGCCGTGTCATGGTCTAATTCTAATCTCTATCCAAAGGTCAGTGAGGATCGCAGCACTGACACTGGTGAGAAGATTGTATATCACTGAAGTGACAAATGTCACCATCTAATTTTATTTCAGAGAAGCAGCTTGTTTAAAAAAGTATGCACACTGTAATCACATGCTAATGAAAAGTTAATCAGTCACTCATTTTTATTTTACTCACTTACAGCAAATGGTGTAAATTGCTGACAATGATAATTTTGAAAAGAGGCTAAAGAATCGTATTCAACCTAATTATCAATCTCATTTCTATATCCATTACAAGGGAGTGTTATTATGAAAAGTGTTTCACATGTGATGGCTCTTTATCAGTTTCTGTGGTAGGGTTTATTGATCCCACCTGTTGTGACTCAGGGAACATGTAGTGATTGGCAGCTCTCCCAGCTATTATTAGCAAACACCCAAATAACTAAACTGCACACTAATTACCCCTCTAAGAGAAACTATCACAGAAAATGTGATGTGTGTGTCAAACAGTGAGTATGGTTTGCAGCGTGGGTGGTGTGCTCACTCTGCGGGCACTGCTCGCTGGTACAATTGAGAGACTGCAGGTCGAGGCCTTGGCAGTCTTTGCCCCCAGTGCCAGGTGTCGGCTGGGTGCACTCCCTGGTCCTCCACATGGAGCAGTCTGCCCCACATGCCGACCATTTGCTCCATTCACTCCAGCCTCCGTCCACTGCAAGACAGAAAAATACAGTAATTGAATTATTCTTTGCATATTTTAGTTAGATAAGAAGAATATTGATGACAAACATGCTGCAGAGTTTCCACACAACAAGCTAAACCTCTTCTGTAAAAGCAAATTGAAGTTCAAATGCAGCAGTGGTGTAAAAGCAGTGGTGCATTTGCGTGTGAGATGAGGTCAGCTGGTAGAATACTTTGTTTCCATCCTGTGCAAATCAACTCTCTCCAAAATGAACTTGGTAGGGAAAGCATCATGAAGATAAGCAAATCCACTTGCACACACTCATATCTAGTGGTACACCTGGAAACCAAAGCGTGTCAAACTGCTGAGGGAAACCACATTGTGTCCATGTCACTTTCTTTTGTTTATTTTGAACATGGAAATCAGATGAAGCCAAGCTATATCCCACTGCTATGAGCTGGATATACAGGTGCCCTTTGGTCTACTGTTGGGAAATGAGGTAGAGTTTTTCAGTTTAGAAATCTCTGTTTGGAGGAAAATGCGCCCAAGCTTGTTTTATGTGCATTATCTGCTGTGTATTGAGGCACAATGCTAGTGGTATTACTTGGCAAAGAAACAAATAGACATTACACCTGCAGCTCCATAACTTCAAACATAGCTCCATCAGCATGAGGAAAATGGAAATTGGCTGGTAATAGTTCTGATACCCTGCTGTACGCCACATCAGCCACACACACACACACACACGTCTGGAGAGGCCATTTTGAGAAGGTGGGGGTAAATTGGCATTGTGGCCGGGAGGAGGCGGTGGCTTAGAGTGATATCAGGAGTGACACAGCGCCAAGCCTGGGGAAGGTTACCATAGGGCTAATGGGAAAAAGAGCAGTAATGAGCTCTCATGGGGGAAAAATGCCAGTGTCTCACACTTTCCCTCTCCCAAATGTAAGGGTGGGGGGACCAGATGAGAAACACCAGAGCAGTGTGCAGTACATGTGTGGTTATGTGACAGTAACCCTCCTCCTAAATGACCCCAGGCTACAGAAAGCTTATTGCTCATTAATTCTAGCAATAAAGAGGGCAGAGGGCATGACCTCTGGAGAGCAGGTCGGACCCGTCATAGGAAAGAGCTTTTCCTAAATAAAACATTCAATAGTGAGATGGTCCGCAGGATATTGCAGAGGTATTTGGGTTTTAAAATGGACTGAATTGTGATGTAAAATGTTTAGTAAAATTCAAAGTTTCTTGTTGAACTGGTCTCAAATGTAAAGTGGATGAATTGAGGTATACAGGAGCCACTGAAATACAGTACATCATAAACCATTTTACATGCTTCTCTTTGGTGTGGTGGGTGGGGGCTGAGAGAACCAAAAGATCAACCTTACAACTAACATTTTTTTTGGCGTTTTGGTTTGTTTTTTTTCCGAACACAGGCCCAGGTGTGTGCTTGTCCTCTAGAGCTGGAGAATGTGTTTAGTGTGTGTGAAGGGATGCTGACACAGCACAGGCCTCTTTGCAGTCAGATCCGTTTGGCAGAGAGAGCAGAACCAATCAGATAATTGTCCTTGTTTGGCATTGAGTGGACCCATCCGTGGGCCAGTAGGCTGATTATCCGGGCTGGGAATGAGAATGATTGAATAGTGAATTACATCCTAATGAATATATTATGTCGCCCCTCAGTTTATCCACACCAATGTGAAATAAAGAGATGAGAACAACATCTGCCCTGATGAGGTGATGAAATTCTACTTCTCCTTCCCACCACAAAGCAAGACTAATGGCCATGCAAATAACATTTTCAAACAATGAGATAGAGGGGGAAATGTGTGGATGGAGTGAAGGAACAATCAGAAAAGATGAGAGAGCCAGGTAGCTCTTGATGGCTGGTTCATATACTGTAACATTTCATTATGGTTTTTTTTAACAGATGAGTTGCAAAAGAAATATAAGGAAAAACATTCATGTGTCTTCACCTGCCTTTTCAACCAGAGTTAGCCTGAACTATATTTACATTAATCTAAACCAATTTTATCATATATTTAGATTTTCTACAAACATGGACTCACGGTCTGAACCTTTCTCTTTACACATAAGAACACTGTTGTGCTTATTAAATCCCCAGAAAGTTGTTATTAACTCTACAGCTAAAGGCACCACAGCTGGTTTTCAATCATGCAGCACTACAGGTTTTAGGTCAGCCAGGTCTGTGAGGAGGAACAATAATACAATAGCACAGCAGCAAGTCTCCATTTGGACATATTATCAAAGAGAGAAGCTAAAAGGACTGCGGCATAGGCTGGTAGGAGGCCTGTGTTTGAGGCTTTGCTCTTCAAAATTACTATGGCTACTGACTGACTTAGTCCAAGATCACCTATAGTTTCTATGTCCTTGAGGGGAACACAAGGAGGTAGACAGGTACCGCTGAGATCAGCAGGCCACCCCCTGCTCCTTGTTCTTGTCAACACTCGTGTGCACAGCAACTGGCCCCAACCTCACGGTCAACAGGACAGAAAGAGCTGTTTATAGTCAAATCACCAAATATGATTCTGTATTTATAGCACATTTCATGCTTTGTACAGTTTATATTGTGGTTTTTTTTTTGTTAAACGTTAATTCTGTCTTCGCATTTCAACTAAACCTATCCAGGAACTGTTCTGGCATTAAGGGTGTCATTATGTTCCACTTGTATATTTCACATGTACACAGGCCAATTTAAGTGCAGAACTCTCATAACATGAGTCTTTTTTATTGTTATAAGAAAACTATTCATGTGCACTTAGGTTTTTTCTTTTGATTTTACAACAAAAAAAAAGATCCGTTCCTATTAAATTGTATTTTCTTGTTACTGTATTAATTCCTTTTGATGGCCGCAGTCAAAGAGGAAGGGACATTGGTGGGACAAATTACTGCAAAGAAAGGTGCTTAAAGGGTATTAATAAGAAATCAATAAATGGACTGAAGATGAGTCTCTGCTTGTCTTAACAAAACAACAAGAATGAACTAAAATGAAAGACAGAATGCGACACAAGATGCGAGCGCTGAAAATGAATGGCACAGAGTGATTAAGAACAGCAGTCTGTTACCAGATGGCCACTGAAATAATGTGTTTTCTGTCTCATTTATGAGCCATATCCTTTAAATATCTCCCAACTCAAAACTGTGTCTCCAGAATCATCTCATAGCTCCCAGAGATACACAAATGCTGATTCCAAAAGCAGACTTAGACATGAGCCTGCAGTGCAGACAGTAGACATAAGGGTGCTAACTTGGATGTGTACAAGATGTACAAGCTCATGCACAGACTGTTTGCACAAATACAGCAGCCCCAAGTCTGTTTAATCTCCATCTAGGAGCATTCTCAAGACTCCTCTGGCACGCCTGAGGGATCACTACATTATTTTTAATATTTTCAGGTCAAAGTCGGGTGGTTTGTGTGCAATATCAGCAAAAAGTTAATTTATTCTGTGTAGGGCATATGTTACAGTGTTAAAACTAGGCATTAGGCAGGTTTTGACTCAGGCTGTGAGTTTTTGAAAATGTTGCTTTAGGCACCTCTCTTCACTGTGATACTTTTGGTTACACAATCAATGAAAGCATGAGGAAAAGGGCTGTGGCCTTACATGGGATACTTCAGTGGGCTATCTGAAATGGAGACAAATGCAGGAGAGAGTCAGGAAGAATGGAGATAAGCCTGTGGATAGTTGGACTGCTGGCTGTCTCCAGTGTTGATCTGCTCTGCTCTGAGCCTCAGGCTTTAGCCGCAGCCTCCTCCTCCACAGCTCCCTGTGTCTTTCTCAGCATGGAGCCCATCTGATCTGCCACACACGCCTCTGCCAACTCTCATTAAACACTTTGGAGACTTAGACAAAAATACAGATGAGCCTCTCATGCTTCACACTTTCCCTTCACTTTTAGAAATGAGAGTCATTGCGATCCGATACAGAGAGTGCAGTCAATGTGTAAGTCATCCAGACTTACACATTGACTTCACTCTCTGTATCAGATGCTTAAAAAAACAACAATATTGAATGTGAAACATAAGAATAACGAACTAAGGTGGGAGCACATAAAGGAATCATTTGGCTCATTGTGAATGGAAGCCTTTGCATTTTTGCAAACATTACGTCGAAGAGAACATTTGAAAGGTGTTATTTCAAGTTTGTTGTTTCCAGTAAGTGTTTGTCCCACAGACGGCAATTAATGCACCAAGGAGGGACACAGCAAATCCAAGAGGCCATCAATGTGCAAAAAACACTGGCAACAAATTATTCAGAATCCAAAGCAGCAAAACAAAGTGTATTTTCTGAAATCCCACTCAAATCCATTACTCAACGCACAAGAGAGCAAATAATCAACAAAGAATCCTGCTCAAGATAATTAATGAACTCTTGAAACAAGACTAGCATTAATTTAAAAAAACAAAGGCACAGTGGAGAGAAAATAAGTCTCAAGGCTAACATAAAAATTAAGAACACAGCTTCTGAATGTAAATGTCAGCCAGGTGTAAATAAATAACATGGTGTCCATCTGCAGCTTTACATGCCACTGTGAATTTCAATCGCTCTAGTCTTTATCTGAAACAGTCTAAAATCCCCATGTAAATCTAAATCAAACCTGTGAAGACTCTCAGCGCAGTGATAATGAAATGCTCGGTTCCAGTATGGACGAATGCTCTTTGCTAGACTCATGCGGCCTGACTCATGTGGGTCATGTGTTAAAATAATGTAGGAACAGTTTTACATGTGTTTGGAGACCAGTGCTGCAAGGCTCTGTGTGACAAATGACAAAAGCAGTAACTTCATTGGGGAATTCAGTGCAATTCACAGTGATCTCTTCAGGTCCACAACAGGGTCTCAGTGCCATTTGGGCCTGGAAACACCAGCTCATCATAACCCAGCTCTACTGTTGTGAACTTTGGCCTTAGGTAGGGCCCTTGGCAGGTGTCAGCAGCTGGGGACAGGGATATTCTCTGTGGTGCCTAACAACCCACTGCAGCAGGACAACAGGGCTGATGGAGGTGTGTGAGGGGTCACAACGTTATAGTGCTTCATCAAAAGAAAAAAGGGAGGCTTTTCTCTACCAGAGTCTCCCCAAAACGTCTTCTCAGGGCTCAATGGAATTTCTGTCACAGCACTCAAAAGGGTTGAAATTACACACGTTCTCCTTGTGGGGCAAGTAGCAGAGAGCACGGAGGGTGGAGTCTGGTCTAACAATAGCAGCTTAGACTGACATTAATCTCTTTAAGCTCATAGAGGTCACTATTCCGCTTTACTATGGGGGAATGTCAAGCATCCCAGGACACCCCTCTCATTCTATTACTTCTTGCTCCAGTGCTAATAATTCCAAACTCATTTCGATAGCCTTATGGTGGAGCGTGCATTTCCCTTGTCTTCCTGCCCCGGCTGTATTCCAGTGGGCCATGTTACTTACACTCATGCTTGACATCTAGAGATGTCTTTACATGGGAGATGTGTAACACAACACTCTGATTTACTGAGGAAGATAACCTCTGTTTTAGCCTGGGAGAAGCTGTCACCGCCAGGTGTTGGATTTCCCTTTTTGCTGTTTACAGAGTAGGGAGATCTCCTGTGGTCAGCATGGTGCAGAGCCCAGCTATATGTCCACACACTGATGTACTGGCAGCAAAAGAGTTGGCTGTAAACACTCAGGTTTTGTCTACTTCTTTCTCACTTCTCTCTCATTTTGCGCTTTGTCCCTGCCACTCTTACACTGTATCTGGTTCCATCTGTCTTTGTCCCTGCTTCCACCTTACACCTCGACTCTGCAACCAGCTTGCTATCTCTCCCTCTGTCAGGGGGCTAATGTGGGACTGCAAATGAAGCAGCTTGACTTCCATCTCGGGCTACCAGAGATCAATATGTGTTGCTCAGTATCAGGCAGGACACTCGTCTGCCTCCCTCGTGAGGGAGAGTGGGAAGGCAAATGAAACACACTTAACGCTTAACACATAAACACAGCACGCTGGCAGTCATAATTCAGCTTTTATTGCCTATATTTACAGCATAGCTTGAGCAACAACAATAAATGTAGTAGCTACTCTGACACAGTGCTGTGGCTGTGACCATGTCTCTTAAAGAAGACGGGCCTCAGAAATCAAAGGTTGGTTTTGAACAGCCCACAAGATAAAGAGAGATGTGAACAAAGCGGGGTGATAATAAATCACATTTAGCATGAGGCTTGCAGTGAAGACTAATAGGCTCTGACACTGCTGTGTAAGCGGCTAATTGAGGGAAACAACACAAGCACTGGCAACTATGGAAAGACCAAGAAGTGCTAGTACAAAAGGGCAGCCAAAATAAAGATGAATAGATGACTTCTGTATGCAACAAATGCAAAAGGGAAGCCACAGGAAGCCAAGTGCTACAGGACAGATGAGGTTGCCTGGAGTTACCTGGACAGGTGGCCACACAGGCACTTTTCTGGACGTTCTGCCCCTCACAGGAAGTGCCTCCATTCAGTGGTGTGGGGTTGGTGCAGCTTCGACTCCTCTTCTGCCAGCCACGGCCACACACGGCACTGCAGGACGACCAGGTGGTCCATGTGGACCAGCCGCCGTTGACTGTCAGAGCAGCGCCCGGAGATGGAGGGGTGAGGAGGGGAGTTTGGAGGGAGGGGGGAAGGATGAAGGGACAGAGTAGTCAGGATTACCCGACATGCGCCAAGGACACGAATAATCAAGACTGCTGTTCCTCTCTGTGGTTCAGCACTACAAGAAGTGAAAGCAAAGCAGGCCATTTCCCGTGCTCAGCATGGCCTGACATCCAACTGCAGTGAAAACACAAGGCCTAAGAGCTATAGGACAGCTATCCTCCTGAGAAATAATCTGACAGACATGATCTAGACAAGTTTCTGCTGTTAATTACTGAACCTTAATATTCCTTCTGAACCAACAAAAACTATGCACACGCACAAAACAATATGATTCTCAGATGATCTGTTCAGAGACACAACTAAACTAAAACTAAATGGTTGTAAGAAACACTGCCTTTCTGCCAAAATGCAAAGATAAATATAAAATAAAGTCTGTTCCATGAATAAGACAGCATCCTTCACACATCCACCACTGATTTTGCACCAGTAAATGCATATATTTCTGTTATTTTGGACCAAAATATACTCTCATTGACTCCTTGAGTTCCTCGAGTCATATTCTTGCATCAAGATTTGAACATATTCTACAATGACATAATTTGGAAAACAAATTAAAATACAAGCTCATAAAATAACTTCCTTAACTCTGAGCCTTCATGCTTCTTACATGAAGCATGCTTTATGAGACCGCAGCAGATGATGATGACAGTGATTTTATTAACCTGTGTTTTTTGAAGTGAATATGCCTTTGCTTATCACACACCAAGATTTTCAATTTTGAAATTTGTATGTATGGCTGTCACTTCTTTTCTTTACATACTTCCTTCCTAATTTCCTCCTCACTCTTTTCTGTGCTTGTCGTGGCTGAATCATTTCCTTGGCCTCTCTATGCGATTGATTGCCCGCCACTGCGAGGTAAATTGCTAGGCAACTCGGCCCCTGATTACCTCTTAGAACTGCGCGCAGTCACACCAGTCAGCCGTTAAAATGCATCCCTGGCCCCCTGTTGAACCCCTTTGAGAAGTAGAGGTTATTATGACTTGACAGACCTCAGATCAGCCAGTTTGGTGGATTCTAATGCTTTTAGCTAAATAAAGTCTCTTTCTCTTTGGCTTTGTAACAACATAGAGAATAACAGTGGTAACAGCATATCTTTTAATGATGCGAATTTATTTTGAAGTGGCTGTGGATTTGTGGTTGCGGTAAACATGTAAAAATGTTTCGTGATATTACAATTCTCTGGAAACTAATAACTGATTATTATGAATAAAAACTACTTAGCTTTTCACCTGCTGGAGGCGTGGAGTGCTGCATAATGCACTGCATGCTTTAGATCAGTGCATTTTATTTGGAAGCATACACCGTGAGAGTGCACTCAGTTGTCAATGACATTTACAAGACTACTTAAACCCCTCCGTGGAGCTACAATACTATCCACTGAGAATGAACAATGGTGTTTATGAAGTCAATGTGATGATTATATATTATCTGGTCAAAGCGCTTGTTCAGACAATGTAATCAATGTATGTTATTGGGCTGTATCAACAAAAACAGATAACCCACCTCTAAAATATACACAAATGTGGTGCCCCGTATGCACAAAGCTTGAGCATGTTTCTCTGCATTTTAATAAAGGTCAGTCTATTTATCAAGCCAAGTCATTATTTACTCTTTGCAGTTAAATCACTTTCTTTACTGATACTGAATCTACTGCAGAAAAGGAAGACAGTGACGGGCCGTAGATTAGAGTCTGCATCTTTAAAAGAGAGCTTTGCCAGTAATGTTTTAAGTTGAGCTAATCATTGTGCAGACAGTGCCGCCTTTACTTGATCATGATAGAGTGTAATTCATTTTGCTGACTTCGGCAAGTTGTGGCCATATGCTACATTTCTGCATATCATTATAAGTTAAAACACATTATTTATGCTGCTTAGAGAGAGGAAATGCTCCCTACCATGAAAATATTAATGTGGAAATGAGGAAACAGTGAAACAGCGTGCAAGCACAACATGACCGATCCGAACTATTTTCATGTTGTTATGTTTTTAATCCGGGCTTCACTTGGGTAAAGGATTCTTATTAGCTCCTGTGCACATCCCTCGGACAGTTTATGCTATTAAGGAAAAACAGCTATCACTTACCGTAGACTAGAACCGTGGCAGAGGTGCTTTTGCGGCGTGCGACAATGTTTTTGGCCACACACGTGTAGTTGCCCGTGTCCGCCAGCCGAGCTTTTTTGATGACAAGATTATGGTCAGTAGTGATGAAAAAATTGGGGTCGCTCACTGGGTCAATCACATCTTCGTTTCTCTGCCACTCCACCTGAAAATATGTTTTAGTGGTCAAAATTCACTGAAAGAGAACAGGGACTCTCTTGCTCACCCTTCAAGATATGCTAAAGACTGTGACAATGTTCTACAAGTGCCAGATACAGTTGTAAAATAATTCACCAACACAAAGCACATAAAATATCTGCTTTTGAAAGTATACGTCTTTATGTGTTTCTTTCGATATTGTGAATTACAAGGTTTTTGTTGATAGAAGGTTGAATGGTCAAAAAAAACAACTTTGCCACTGTAGATCCAAGTTTGCATTCTTAAAGTTTGTATGGATTGTCTCAGGTTTTTATTTTTATCTATCTACTAAGCTGGTTTGATTTTAGAATGTTAACAAATGTGGAAAAAAAGTATTTTGGTAAAAGACTTAATTAAAGAAAAATGAATACACATATCAAAGCGTGATGCAGATTCTAAGAACATAGACAATCCATTGTTTTTGAGAATGTTACACAGACTGGGTTGCCTAAGGTGAGGGTAGACTGGAGAAAATGTTCTATATTTCCTTTCTTTGCTAAATAGGGGCTGTATTTTATAGTGGCTGGATATGCCAGCCGCTGAAAATGGTCTGCAGTCTGAATAATCGCGCTTTGTAGAATTACTCTGACCTCTACAGAAGCCAAAACTGATGTTTCGCTGTTCTTTGAGATTGGCTTGCTTGTTTTCTTGCTCTCGCTTGACCTAGTGTTGTCTGGAGAGTAGCTAGAGTGCTACAGTACTGTTGTTGCTATCGCTGCCTGTTGCAATTCCGCATATAATTGGGCTCTCTTCCTCTTGTGCGCTACTACAACTATTGCCACCACTGACTTCTGCTCTCATGTTCTTTTGTGTTGAACTGTGGTTGCCACCTTCTTTCCCATTTTCCTGCACATTGTCCCTACAACAGTGGGGCTGTGATAGGCCGGTCTGCAGCAGCTGGTCTCTGGGCGATCTGAGTGGTTGGCCTAACTTCCTCTTGTGTTGTTGTGTTGTAGTTAGTGTCTAGATGAGGACACACAGCTGGCCCAGTCTGGTCACACAAACACAGATGCATCCCACCCAGAGATATCCAGACAGACACGACGGCACAAAGATAGAGGAAGACATTGGGAGAGAGCGGAGCAAATAGAGCCATTAATTATGAATAGGCCTTTAGAGATGACAAACGTGAAGGGAAGCCACCTAGCCTATACTGAGTGATGTGATGAGTCGATGAGATATAGGGCTTCTCAGAGATGTAAGAGAGATAATAAATCAATAAAGGGGAATAATTGGAGGTGTAATTTATCCTGATGCTGCAGAAAGCTGCTGCTGAACCAAGTTTTGCTCTTTGTCCTTTGGTAAAGAAAGGGTAAATGGATGCTAGATTCAAGGCCTATAAATATCTTCTGTATCTGTGTCTCACCTCGGCCTGTGGCACTCCCTCGGGGGGATGACAGCGCAGTAACACCTCCTGGTCCAATGCCACCTCTTTACCCTGCGGCTCCTCCTCAAAGTTCTTCCTCAGGTCTGGTGGAAAAAGGTTGCAGAGAGGCAACCAATTAGTGCTCACAAAGTCATGTTGAGGTTTAAATGCAAACACATCAATCCATAAAGCCTGGCCTGGTGATCCTTCTAAATTTTCCACTCCTGACATGTCCTCTATGGCTTCACTCTGCATGTTGCACTCCAGTTGGCCCCTAAGCCACACAAGGATCGGTGGCACCAACCATGCTGCTTATTACAGGCTTCCTGGCTGGTTCAGAGATGCTTGTCTGCAGCCAGAGGGGCACGGCATCAAGTAAAAGCAATTGCATTAGCCCTCATCCCTCTCCCTCCTGACTACTCTGCTCTCCCCAGCATCCTCCAGCCTCCATCTGTATGAGGGCTTGGAGCAGCCACACGAAAACAAACCCCCGAGGCGCCTGGACAAGAGCTCTGGCAAGCCTGGCTGCCTGCATGGGGCCTTACATTATGTCTCATTGAATACACTTACTGCTGCACCAGCTCCTGCGATATATTTGTCTGTAAGCTAGGCTGTGGATTACACAGGTACACCTAAGGACCCATACCTGATGAGTTTGTTAGGAATAGCAAAGTCCATATGTGAATGTGTTGCACGGGACATAGGATGAGTCTGTGAGCTGCCCGTGAAATATTTTAAACACATGCTCAGCCTGTCCTGTCCAATCATATTGAGTGAAACTTTAAGACGAGCAGAGCGTTTCATGACATTCAATTTAATTAAAGCAGATACAATGAGACTGGAGGAGACAAGATCCAACAGTCCTCCAAGACTCCAGCATAGCACTGTGGGTGCAAATACGGCTCTTTGATGCACATACATCATTATTAAAATGCTTGTGAGTGTCCTCCTTTACATCGAACTGACGTTGCTGAGCTCTTAAACAAGGTTGGATAATGAATGTGAGTTTTCAGAAGGTCTTGTGATTTCCAGACAGTGCTGCGTTCAGCTCTGTCTGGAATAATGCATATTTATATAAGAATTAATAGGCACAATGCACTAAAATACTCAAATGTAAAATGGCTTTTTTCTAATAAAGCTTTTGAGGCTGCGTCGAGGGATGCGTCTGTGTTCCCAGGACAGATTTATGATTGCTGTGCAGCAATAAATTTCAAATCTGTTTTTATTCCAGTTACTTTCATTGGGATCATTGCTGATACAGTGCATCCAGTGAATAATATGCTCATGAATACTCAAATGTAGCGTTCCACTTTTTTCTAATACTCTGCCTTGAGGAGACGCATAACTCTTGTTCTCTGTGCCAGGCCTGACATTTGTTCTCATAAGTAGAATTGTAATCACTGTGATAGACTGTGGTGCATCAAATCAAAAAGGCTTCAGGGATACTTGTTAAATTAAAGTTGGACCATCTAAAACAGACTCATAATTGCTAAGCTAATGCTAATTTAAAACACTGGTTGTGCTTCCACATAATATAAAAGGAATTTAAAGTGGTCTTTCAAGTGTCACAAACAGAAACATGCGTGCATTTCCAAACCAAGAAGAGTTTCACATTTGTTTATAAAGATATGACCACTGACAACATTGTATTGTGGTGAACTTACAAGCAATGCGGATGTAGGCTTTTTGGCTCTTCTGGGTGCCCGTAGTGCTCCAGGCAACACACTGACACCAGTACTCATCAAGACCAAAGATCTTCTCCACCTGCTGTCGGGTGATTTCAATTGTCACCTGCATGACTGGCAGCACTGCAAAGCAAACGCGGGATAAAGAGTGAGAGGAGCTGAGGGAGAACAGTCAATCAAAGCTCAAGTGATGGCAGTCAAAACTAAAATGACTGGAGATATTCAAAAAACAAACGAGCTGAATTCTGGGATTTACTTTGTACCTTGAACTCAAGTCTCCAGATACAGAACAGAGAGCCATAATCATATATAAACAGTGTGCTTGTTAAGTGAGGAAAATGAGAAGAAAGGCTCACAACTACTCTGCTGTAATTTGGAGTGTGTTAAAAAAGCAACAACTACAAAGTAACAAGGAGATACTAAGCAAAGACTGCACAAGAAAATACCCAGGCTGACCCGTTTGTTTATTACTGGGTCCATAGAGGAGGAAAAGAATGAAGAGTTCACGTTCAGTGGTGATGTGTTGATGTAAGTACTGCTGCAGTAACACAACAACACACAAAAGCTTTATTGCTTTTCAAGATAAAGACTCGTGCTAGACAAAACTAAATTGGAACGAATTCCATTCCTTCTTGAGCGTTCACACAATATAGCTTTGTCAAGATTGTTGTCTTTTTTGATATTTGAAAAGCAATCTTTCATTTCATCTTCTTTTGACCTTTTATTTGGGACCTGTAATCCAGCAGTATTTTTTATATTTTGAGCAACGACCTTGATCCCTACAATGTGTCCTACTTTCTCTTCCCTCTGATGAAGCGATTGCCATGTTTTTCTTGGGCTTCTAGGTACTCTCTGTCTGATCTTTTTCTCTCAGGGGTCCTTTGGAAAGAGAGAGAGAGAGAGGTGTTGAACCTTTCATATGAACATTTTAGAGTCGCGGAGGACACCTCTGTGATGCAGACAAGAGTACAGTGCTGTATATTTAAGTCTCGATGGAGAGCTACTCTTCAACAACCATTTACATAAAAGCACTTTGTGACACTCTCCCACTCCCCTCGAACACTTGATCTGTCTGTGGTGATCATTTCCAGCTCCTGGGTGAAGCTGACTGAAGCTTGACTAAGTGCCACCTATCAGGCCATCAAACCTATACAGCAATTACATGAAGCACTGGCAGGGTATTCATCAAACCGAAATGGGATTTTTTCACAAACAATTTGAGGTGAACTACATGTGGTTCTGCAAGGGGCCTTCATCCGAGTGCCGACCCGGAGGAGACATGAGGAAAGCTGAGTGGCTTCATTGCCAGCAGGCACAGGGCGATAAGTAGCAGCGAGGGGGTCACTGGCAGACTTTCTCTGTATTAGTGTCTAAATGTGGCAGATTTGGCTATATGTGATCGCAGTAAATCTGAGTACATGTGCAGTGAATCCAGCCCTGGAGCAAGACTCTGAGCGTCAACAACACCCCACGCCTCGTGTGTGCAACATATTTACCGACAGGCTCCAGCACATTTTTCCCTCACAGAAAAAACAGGGGAAAAAGTGAATGTAAATTTATTAATAGTATCTGTGACAGAACTGAAATAATTTCATTTAATTTGGACAAATCATTTGAGGTCATCCGTCCTCCTTTATTTAGTTGAATGTTTTTTGAGCCTGGCAATTTGTTGGAGAAGGGACTGAAAGTGTGATTGTCCAGTGGGAGTGTGAAGCCCAGGCCGAGGCAGCTATTAAAAGCTAAACCAAATGGCTAAAATATAAAATGGCCACAACAGAGAATGAATATACGGAGCAGAACCAACCACACATCTTTCTTTAAACTTGAGTTTGTGTTGTCTTCTGAGGAAACAGCCAGATGCAAACAAACAGTAAGAAACTTTTTATTAAATTAAATTAAACCGGATTTTTTTTTTTTTAAAGTGACTTAATCAACATTAGAATGTCCTTAAAACACAACCAGAGCAGAACTCTGAATTACAGTCCATTGATATGTGTACAGCTTCTCTGTTTCATTCTCATGATAGTGGTACTTTGGAGCACAGATCACAGTTAAGGTTTGTTACATCTGTTAAATCACAGAGGAATGAGTTTTTAAAATTACAGTTTTAGTTTAGAGGTGTTTGGGTTCTATTCTTTTAATTATTATTACCAGTATAACCCTTCTCAATTGAACAGCGCTCTAATTATTATGTTTAATACAGAAACATCTGGCTCTGTGAGTAAAGTAGTATTTTCTGACCTGCATCATTTACTCTTCATTAACCTTTCATGTATAAATAAACTATGTATTTATGTACATGATTCAGTGATAGCTTTGACTAGACCATTATAATGCAATTTAAAATAATGTGTTTCTACTGCAGCCAGTGTAGAGCTGCAGGGTGAAGGGTAAAGACAGGGTGAATCTGAATCTATTCCTCAAACATTAAAGTTAATGGAACTGTGAATCTTGAGGAACCTCAGATATAAAGAACAATAGAAACATTTGATGGCCCCAATTTATCCTGAGCCCAGAGCAGTTTAGCTATGCACAATCATTTCAAAATATATTTGAATGCAAAGCCATGAATAAGCTGTGTTCAGCGCTTCACTGTGCGGCTTTTCTTACAGTAGAAATGCATTTGATTAACGCAAACCTTCCTGACTCTGAGCTAGAGGCTGTTAGAAATAAAGATCAGTATGAAGATGCAAGGCATGAACAATAGCAACCTGAGGTGAGAAATCCTAAGAAGAGCAATTTGAAGCTCTGCTTGGCCGCGTAATTGCATTCTGTTTCCTTATCTCTTCCTGTCTCCATAATTACCTGCTTTCTGTGTCTGACACCTTCCAGTAACACTGCTGTGAGTCACTCTGTCCAATTTCACTTCAATTAATAAGTAGGACAGAATCATCTTATCACTTGGGGAACAAAATGGCACGGTAATTCTATAGCCATTAATAATAATTGGATGAGGTGCTATTTATTGTTGTTTTTCAGTACCTTTGGGACAGCTGTAAGCAAAACAAAAGTTTGTGAATGTCACTCACAAGCGACTGATTATAGCAAGTACAACAATATTTATAAGAAGGCTGGTGCTTCTCTGGTTCAGTTATATCAATACTGATTATTACTGAGTGCTCAAGCACAAGGAACTAGACACGCTAGAGAACAGACTGCTATCCCTGATAGATAATGTACCAAACAGTCTCCATAATTAAAACATGATGCACTTACTCTAAAGTACAAAGAAAAGTGTGATTATATGACTGACAACATGAGTTTTGGGCTTCTTGCTGGAACCCTGCTGAGATGATTTATATGAGATTACACTCTGGCAACTTAACTAGGCCTCACTCATACACAACTCATAAGCCTCACCAAAACTATATCATTTATAGCTTTGTGGGGGATAATGATGGGCTAACACGATAAAACATGTATGATTAAACAGAGAAATTTACACCGGTCAAAGAATTTCTTTTTGTTCTTTGTGTGGCTAAAAACTGAATTTTCAATTAGCAGAGGGAAGGCTATATATTTGTTTTTTGTGGAGGCAGCAGTAAAAAGGCCCAGGCTGCAGACTTTCAGAAAAGAAAACACTGGCCGAGAGTCACTTTTAATAAATTAAACAAGAAGTGTAAAGAAAAGGTCTTGGAGAGACGTAGATGAATGAAGTATACTTACTATTGTTCAGAGAAGCTAAGGTAATCTTGTGATTGGCTGGGCATTGACTAATGTTGACTAATTCTGTCAGCTTGACATGGACTAGTCCCTGAATGAAATTCATGTCAATATAAAAATATTGTCATTATTCACACATACAAACTAAATCACATCTAGGACTGACTCACCAGAAAGACCCATGAGGCACAATGGTGTGGTTTAAAAATGGGCTGCATCTAATGGGCACTACGCTCATTTCCCCTCAAACACAAGCCATGCGTCATCATCGGTGTCGGCTGAGTGGAGTGTGCCAGTATTTCTGCTTATTTGCTGTCAATAGTTGAGTCTGAGATGTAAAGTGAGGCAACGCACTGTGGGACTCTAAGTAAACTGAATGGAATAGTGCTTAAAAGCTTTCTGTGTTTCCCACGTAGCAGGCACCCTTGTCCAGGTTGTGTCGGCGAACACATTCATTAATATGAACAAGAGCAGGAGTATGTTAAATTGTCAGGTTATTGGGGCATATTCCAAAGCATTTCCATCCATGTTTTAATAATGACACCAAAGCTTTTTCAATGTTGATTCAACCAATGTCACACAAAGGTCAAAAAGTAAAAAACAAGCAGTCATTAAACCTCTTGTAGTGGATTGTTCTACTCTTGAAGAAGCCATAATCGAACAAGATATAACTGGCTAGTTCATTTTTATTTTTAGACCATGATGTAAAACACCAAAGACCACAGTTTTATTTCATATATTAAACCATAAGTGAACCCAAACAAATGACATCTGGAAACAACAGTTCTGGCTTACAGTTTGTTATCACGTGTGAGTGTGTGGAATGAGAGCTCGTGTGTGTGTGTGTGTGTGTGTGTGTAAGAGTGTGTGAGTGTGTGTGGGATGGCTGTCCTCTTGACCCGACAGGGGCTCAAGACACATGGGGTAAACATCATTGGACTCAATCCAAGTCCAGTCGATATTGGGCTTGTCTGAGTCCAAGACTTTATTTTTCTCTGCCTCACTCATGTTTTCGCAGGCTCTGACCTCAATTCCATAGGGGTCATTTGCTTATCAAAGGCAAGGACTGGAACTTGTGGGTCCTGAGTGTGTGTTCATTGTGACCACGGAAATTCAATTAGGTGGAACCCCTGCTGTGTGTGGCCAGGATTCATCAGTGGATAGAGTGGGATTAGGGTTGGTGACTCCACATCAGGGGAATTCACCATTTCAAGGCAGAGAGTCCACAATGGTTGAGAAGAGACATCACAGATGAAGGCTTTTAAGAATGTGCCGCCTGATCATCCTGGCAACCGCTGAAAAGCACGCTCTAAGTGTTTTATTTCTTCCCTTTGTCCGTCTTTGTACTGGATACCAACAATGTCATCACCAGTGCCACAAGTTTCCAGGGCTGCTTTTCAGGGAACAACAAGCACAGTTCTACTCACCAAATATTTCACCTTTCTTCCATAAAATAAGTCCTAACATGGAACACTTGTCAAAAACAACTTTGAAGCTAAAAGCCTGTTCAGTCAATGCAACAACACAGGTACTGACAGCCAGCAGAGAATTTTGATGAAATAAAAAATGCAAAGTTAACCTCGGGGCATGGAATAAAGGGTATGACTTCCCTATCATCAAGTCCTCAAACTTCAATTATCATGTAAAGCAGTGCAGTGATGGGTGGCCCATGCATGCTGACATAAAGGGCTGGCAGTGCCATAAGAGCCTATCCTAACAAGGATAACGTGGCCTTCTGAGTGAAGCATGGCTCTATTAAACAGAGAGGGGGAGGCAAAAAGCGGCCTGAGTTCATGGGAATACTGTGTTAGGGCCTTTCATTCAGGGCGGTTAGTGAGGTTGTGACTTAAGTCACTGGGACACTGTTCTGGGTCAAGGCTCTGCCTCCGGTTATGACCAGCTTTTCAAGAGCTTCTTTTGATTGAGCTGTCCATTTTCCACTATGAATGCATGCTGCAAGGCCCCTGCTGATGCTCTGAATGTCGCTACAGATTATTCATGGCTGACAAACAGAGGAGCACTACCTGCTCTAATCAATCCGGCCTGGTTCAGTTCAATGCCGCTCCAAGGAGACTCAGGTGGAGAGGCTAAGAGTAAATGGCAGAGGACCATAGAAGCACTAAAACCATGGGTACACATGACTGCTTTTAAATGCTGCCTCTGTCACAAAAATGACTAGAGTTCTCCACAAAAAGCCCTGATCTATGCAGCAATAGAAGAGGAAAATGTTTTGGGTAAAAATCATTTGAGCTGTGTGGTAATAATGAGTAATGATGCACACACTTTGAATGTCCCAGGAGAGTGCGATCTTCACTCAACAAGAAATTTCACTGCCACGTTTGTCACTGCCACACAGGTGCACACAGGATGTCACAACAACGCAAAGCAGCGTATACATACATGATATTCAAACTGTGTGTTTTAGTTACACAGGTGTTAACAGGTTTTCAAAGTGATAATGAATTGAGGCACAAAACTTTAGAACAGCACTTGTGTGTCACTAGGTGTAGACATCGCATGCAAAAAAGGCTAAATTAGGTTTCCACTTCCATTTCACATTTATATCCGGTTATCAGCCAACATAGAAAAGTCAGTACTGATTAGATCAAATGGACATTAATTCAAAGCAATGGATTTTCTATTTGCACTGTCCCTCCGTAATTAGTTTGTGAAACCCTTCCTTAATAGCACACACACATTAACACTAACGCACCGAGGCAGCAACGTGATTTAGCACATTGCCCTCACCAGAGTGCCCCTGGTGTAATTACTCTGCATCCAATATCCTGACCCCAATGATTGGCAAGAGCAGAATGTTCTGGATGCCACAGTCTTGGGGCTGGGACTGACTGGGACCCGCTCCTTTATCTCTAACACACACCTTGTCCTAGCTCAAATGAGAACACGTCAGAGGTGAAGGCCTTGAGCACTTCTGCTTCCATTACCTTCTGCAGAGTGGGAGGATCTGATACAACGTTACCCGCATGAAAGCTGTGATAATTTGCGCGGGCTAACATATTTCTCTCTCCCTAGTCTGACATGGCCTTGGGCTCTGAAGTAAATAAGGAAAGTTGCTTCAGGTAACTTGGTCCAGCTCCCCATCTGGTTGCCGAGTGCTGTGTGCTATACAAATTGCATTAGGGGTTCCCCATCCCTTTTCATGATCAGTTAGTCCCTATCTGGTCCTTGGCCGTCAGCGTTATCAGAGTTAGAAAGCAGAGGGTAATGCAATGAAGGTGAAGAGGCGCATGCTAATATTCAACACAACCAACAATATTCAGTAAACAGCCTCAGGGAACATGCAGGCAACTATTTATATTTTCATATTTTTGAGTGTTTTTTTTTTTGACTTACTGAAATTCTCATGTGACACTTTTGTTCTTTTGAAATAACACTCAAAGTGAGAGAATAAATGATTTCTTGTGCCTTTTGTGGGGCTCCAATTAACTTTGTAGCTCTCTAGCTCCACGCGATGTACAGTGTGGAAGTTGAGTGCTAATTAGTGGTCCAGAGAAGAAAGTGGAGAAAACAATAACTAATAGTGACATTTCTTTGCTTGAGCAATATTTCCTTGATATTTCACGAAATAAATAATAGTTTTCATGAAAAGCAGATTGGATTAATAAAATGGGACCTCGACAGTGTCAGTGCTAGTTAAAATAACGTTGTGGAAAAAGGACTGATGTTTTTTGGAATCTGCGTCTCTCAGTAAAAGTCAGTTAGATCTTCTACAATTACCCCACACTTTCCCACCAGAACACACTAGAAGCAGGCAAAAAAGGCTCTGCAACAGAAATCGAGCACTTCCTTTTTTTCGGAGAGATAAAAAGAAGGCAAAGACATTGAGAGAAACCTGTAAAAAGTTTGAAGAGTGGAACGACTACACCTTGGAACAATAATACCTTGAAAAGTGCCTGAAGTCTTACTCTGATCTGTTTTAATCCATGGATTACCTCAGCTGTCACACGTGGCTGAATCTACACGGGTCTCATTCCAGCTCAAAGCATGTAGTTAGTCCACAATCACCTATAATGTCAGACACAGGGGGGCCAAGTGCTATAGAGCGAAGACGGATTGAACAGTTAAATATTAATTTCTTTGTTCACAAGACGCTACATTCATTATTAATGCGGGAGTGCAATATAGAGGAGGTGTGGACTTTATACATAACCTGAAGCTGAAAGATGAGAAAACAGAGAGGAAGCATATAGGGTGGTTTCCAATCTGTCTGAGGATGGTAGACAATAGTGGAAATGCATATTTGACAACAGTGGAGCTAAGGCTAAGAATACTTTTATCAAATGGCATGTAACTGTTAGGATTAAAAGCTGTTGTTATCTGTCAGAATGTTAAAATAAGGAAGAAACTCATTGATTTGGTGTTTATTTGTTGTTACAGATAATGTATTGCAGTGAAATAAATCCAAGAAAACATTGGGGCAGTGAAATTAAATATGTGCCATTTTACAAAATCACAACTTTTTTAAATGAATATGAGATCTGCCTGATTTTCTCTGTTTAGTGTGGAGTGTGTGGAAGCAACAAGAAATTGGATGTTATGTGATTTTAAATGAAAACTTTAATACAGACATATCCTCAGGTTATTTTTCCGCTCACTTTTTAAAGTCATAATATTTAAATAGACCATCACATTAATTGAATTCAAAAGCTGTTTAGATTAAAAGTGGAATTTAAATGAAATATTCAAACAAAGCCTTCCTCCTGTGTCTCTGTAGACTCTACAAGAGAAAAGCAACACACGTCACAGGGAACATTTTTAAACAAGGTGAATGTTTCAATTATTAATATGGATTTCAGAAAAAATCCTCAAGTCCGCTCCGTGATGGCTGCTCGAGCTGCTCAGCTATGGCCGTTATCCACACGCCTCATTTAACACCCAGCACTAGGAAAAAGCTTCCTGCTCCAGCGCCACCACTGCATTCTCCTTTGTGCATGTGTGTTTGCGGTCGACACCACTGACCACAGATTTCTGAACCCAGGAGCGGACAAGTGACCAGAACATGCTGAGAAGTCACTTGGGTTTTATTTCCTGAAACATGAGGCAGAAGACATTAGCCTGCTTGTTTTTCACTCCAACAGCCTCTGACCTTAAATTCAACTAGATGCAAGCCCACGGCCCATTCAGACTATGTTTACTGGAGCACATTCAGAATGTACAATATCCACTCTCTCGGCTCTAAATGCCTTCAGTTATAAAGGCAGCATCCCACCTGCAGCTTGGCTCTACTAAAACAGCAATTCATATGAAGATTGAAGGTATTCTTCTTCTCCCTCTGCATACAATAGTCTTTTCACCAAAGTAAAAACTACTGTACACAGGAAACCCTGCAGCTGCTGAGTGGTATTTGTTCCAGGAGTGTGTAAAATACCTATACAAAAAGTCTCCTTGGGGCCAAACACACAAAGCATTAACTGTCAGCCATCGAGTTGCTCTGCCCATCAAAACTCTCCATGGACTATTTAGCTGTCAACTCTCTGCTGCACTATTTTTAAACGAATTTGAGTGAAGCAGGTGCTGATTGACACTGCAAACTCTGTCTTTCTGTCAGCATTACGTTCACATCTTTCATTTCGGTGGGACGTACAGTTAAGTTAAAAAGATGAAAATGACACCACTGTAAATGTGAAAATCAAAGTCCAGAGCAAAACAGCAGGGCAGGGAAGGAAGATTACAGGTCTTTCTTTCCCCTTGTTGAATTCCATCTCGGCACATTGTATAATCCAAGCATATTTCCAACTTTGGCCTCTATTTGCTCAGCACAAGGGCGGCACAAGTGGTCTACGTAATGCTTGCGCTGAAATTCATTGCGGCGCACAGACATGATTTTATTCAGATGTCTCCGTGAGGGTGCAGAAAGCTTAGAGCTACAGTTATCAATACAAATACTGCAGTGTTAGCTCAGAGGACCGAGCCTTTTCACACAGCTACGCTCGCGACTGTTATCATTCTCAAGTTAAATTTTACTACAGACGTAAAAATGTTGGCATTATGAAGCAGGATCAAGTAGATTGTGAGTTCTGTTGTACACTGCGTCTTCCATCTAAAATACAAATACAAGCTCCAAAGTCTGTATTGATAGCTAGTCTGTTTTTTACCAGACAGAGTAAATAAATAACTTGAACTGCAGTGAATGAAGGATTCCCAAGAAACAGCTGAATGCTTTCCAGCTTCAAGCAAGGGCAACGCTTTTGTGCGACTGACAAACACGAAATGACTTTGGAGATGGAAAGTGCAGTGCAGAGTGGGGTTTGCCGCAGCGAGAGGACAAAGGCTGTGTGCGTAGGAGAGGGTATGACAAATGGCAATTATCATTTTTTAAACCACCTTTGTTCCACTAATTGCAGTTAATTTTGAAATTCATTATTTCTAAATGTCAAGACCAACACAGCGGAAGGAGTCAATGCACAACACAAATAAAAACACAACTTGGAGAGAGTAACAGACAGTACGAGGTGAGTCCGTCAGAGTGATCAATCAGCACAGCTGGTTCACTTTTAATTCTGCTCCAAAACATACTCGCGGTAGTCTCAAGGCCAGACAAACACTGGCTTCAATTAAATCTGCGCCGACTCCCGACTCGCCGAGGTGTGTTGCTCTGCTTTGAGAAGGGGTTAGAGAGGCTGCTGGTCGGCCTGCCTGAGAAGCCTAACAGAACACGTTGGCAGATGTGTCACGGGAACAATTCACCTTGCCATCTGTTTTTCGGTGCTTCGTCGCCAAATCTTTCCCCCCTTTATCTTGCAATCAAGGGCAGAATGAAATACAAGTCCCATTATAGGGAAGCAGCTAATAATGCATTATCAATTAGTCCCCTTGGCTACTGATCGATGCTTAGCAGGTGGTACAAGACCATTGCGTTCATTTAGGCCTATATTGTCCCCTTCCTCCTGATTCTCTTATTTCCTTCTGTTCATTATATCCTGACTCCAGGGCCTATCAGGTTTTGCCTAAATTGCAGTGGCACCACTCTTCAATATTCCATTAGCGATCATGTTTAATCACTGTTGTGGGCCCCAGAGCAACTTGAAAACTCTGTCCTCAAATGATGTGCATTTTGGAGACAGTAAAATGGCTGTAAGCTGGGCACTGCTTCCACATTTTACTAAATGCTATTATATGCAATCACATTTTCGGTAAAGCGTAAAGATATTTATCTGCATTCTTATTGTTGACCTATAAAGATATAAACAAATACAGGGGAAGACTGATTTTAATAATGCCACAGAAAAGTACTGAGGTATTAAAATAAAGGTTAGAGAGCACATCACATAAGCCCCAGTTAATCCTTCCCTAGATCAGATATTAAAAATGTCATCCAGGATCCAGTCAATCACAAAAAACATATTTTATACAAATTAGTCCAGGCTGGTGGCAGAAACAGGGTTAGTCCGATGGGATCATTATTAGTTCGGTTCAGAAGGTGAGCGAGGGTTTAAAAAGATTTACGGGCAACTCATTTGGACTTATGTAATCACGGCATCACTTTCCTGATGTTTTCATAGACCACAATGTAAAAGGGAATGTGTGAAAGGGTAAACCCAGCAAAGAAAATGATGGCATTTTGCTCGGCTCTTGTTTGATGATTCTCTGAAAGATCAAAACTGTGGCATCACTGAATACTAAATGTGTCAGGCTACAAGTCATGCCTCTCTCTTTTTCAATCTGAAATCTCTGCTCAATAAAGAACCTACTAAAATCCACTCTTTCCCCATAACTGCATTCACTCTATTAAAATACACAATTTTAGTCTAATATGGCTGATGGGTTTTTTATGACGGTAGCACGGACACGTATTGTTTTAAAACACACAAATAACAGCTTGTTACAGTCTTGAAATCACATGAAGATTCATAAATAAATATGTATATAAATGAAATACATGAATGTGTTATATATTCACATCATTTCACTGTAAATTACCAAATGACCTCCGAGTATAGAGGTGCAGTGGATGGTTTTCTCCTTCAGCTCCTGTTTTCATTGTTGAAGCCTTGTTGACAACGGTTTCAATCAACACAGAAAATATAATCTCTGGCAGTCTTTATAAGGCCGTTGCAGAGGTTTATTGAAAGAGGAATGTGAAATGCATGTATTTTCCACCTGAGAGGGTTCGCTGCAGGGGTGACAATGAAGCGTGTGGATCAAAATCGTTTCCATCAATGCTGGCAGATGAAATGCAAACACAATCAAATCACTCTGGCCCATACAACAATCCTCTGCTCAAATGCCAATCTTCCTTCTCCTCATCATGTGTCTGATGGAAAAATCATAGAGTGGGAGAATCACCTAATCTATGCAAACACACTGTCAGTATTGATTTGTTCAGAGGGGATATGTCTTTATTAGGACTTGCCAGACATCTCCTTTCTCCAATCGTATAAAGGATGACCTGGGAGAGTTGCACAGCGCTGGCCGGGCCTTCAGAGGCAGTCACAGCCATAACAATTGAGATAAGTTACTGAGGACAGGTAATGAGAACCGATAGACTCTGGAGCATGGATCAATATTGGACATTGATACTAGGAGAGGAAGGACAAATTGTGACATCTCTACCCTTTTTCATGTTCAAAGAAGCTTTTGAAATGGCTGTCCCTCCTTGTATCCACCAGCCAGTCTCCCAGGACATTTTTTCTGTCTTTCAGAAAACAGTATCACTAACACTTGACATGTGCCTCAAACAAACCACAATTTTATTTTTACAAACTGTCAAAAGTCTGCCGATATTAAAGAGTGTTTGTTTTATCAATGGTATTGGCAGTACAGCTGAGTAAATGGTTTATTGTCTTTTTGTCTGGGTGTGTGAGTGTGATATTTTTCACATGGGAAAAAAAGGACAATAAATAAATTTCCCCAAAGAACACACAAAATAATAAATAAATAAATAAGCCAAAAGGAGGCATTCATATCACATCCAGATTATACCATGTTCATGATCTTAGTTTTAAACTGTTTTAATGTCAATTGCATATTGTGGCACTGGCTGCAACTCCTCCCAACCATTGCCTAAACCTACCCTTTATCTATTAAAAAAACATTAGAAATCAAATAAATACTCACTATTATTGAAGATTCCCTAAACAATATAAAGCAGTGACACTTCCCTGATGTTATCTAGTGCCCACTAACTCTGCAGTGCACACAATGAGCTCTTGTCTCCCCTGCACTGAATCATTTTCACCAAACGGACCTGTCTGATGGGGGCAGGGGTCACGTCTGCTGTAGACGGTTATCCACATGTCATGTTTTCACCGACAGAGCCTTGAATACTGAGCAGTCTGACTGAAACATGTCTACGCCTCAAGACCTGGGCCAGTTATTAATTCAAAGCCTTTCACTTATTTTTCAGATGAGTCAGATTCTATTGGGAGTGGACATTGATGTAGCTGGCTGAATATTGCCTCTGCTGTGCTGGGCCACTTCAATTGTTACAGTTCTTTCCCATCCTTGATTCATAAAGGTGATTGGTTACTTTGCTTCCACTCACTCTGATGAGCTGGTTCAGTTGTCTATTGTAAGGGAAGATGAAATAGTTCAGATTCATTCTCAGATATCACAGTTACTAATAAATGGGTGCGTCCAGTATGTTTGTGAGCAGACATCCCATTTACTGACAGCATGATTTTCAATTTGTCACAACTACCACAGTGAAACCTTTTATTATCTTAACCACCTTAGACGTAATTATCCTCATTAATCATCTGTAATATATCATGTAAATGTAATATATATTTATAGATTTATTAGCAGCAGTGTAGTACAAATAATTTTAATAAAAGTTTCATTTTTGTGTCACACCAACAAATGTTATTCAATTAACAGTTTTTCTCAAAAAGCATCTCCAAATTAAGCCTAAATCTGCACACTGCAATTATCTTCATTGCTGACACTTCCATGTCTCTTTGGTCCTGTGTGTTGAAAGCTAAATTCTAAGTGATGGTAAATGTGTTGCTAAGTCTTCAGTCCTTTTCTTATTCAAAGATGCCAGTTTTGTTAAGATATAAAAACAAAAGAGGCATGCCAACAGTTTTTTTTTTTTTATCATACATTTACATTTGTTTTTGCAAATTATATCTTTGTTCAAGTCATGTGATGCTTTCGTTATGTTATTGCTATTCATTACAGTCCCTTCAGATTACAAAAAGAATGGCAGACCTTGAGAATCAAATGCCCACAAGCTAGTGAATGCAAATCTGGATAATACTTAATGTATTTACATATGTATGCCTCTCATCTGCTGAAGGACACAAAGCTTAGGAATCATTTAGTGCAAAGCTTTTAGGGCTGAGGTCACAGAGAGTTAGGAAGGATATTTCTCAAAGTTCCTCTCAGAGAAATGTACTATTTTGAGAGGGTGATATTTCACTGTTGCACTGGGTATAAATTGTCAATCAATTTCTGTCAGCTTGGATAAGTCTCCAAACTCCCATTTCTCCCTCCTCTAGGTGCGATGTTGATATCGGCTGGCGCTTGCTGTGACAGAAGTCTTGGTTGCTTGGCAACAGGTATGAGTTTAGAGTCCAGTGTGACTGTGACGACCGGGTGAGAGGACGGCCTGACAAGTCTGTACGTCTCACACAACAACACGGATTTAGCCCAAGTGGATGTGTGTGCCTCACATGTTTCAAGCCGGAAAGGGATTAGAAGGAACCATCAGTAAACTCCTCAGGGCAGTGCTGACATTAAACAGCACAAGTGTTTGAAGGATCGATGAGAGTACCTTGGAGCGAGTCTAGCTCTGGACAGCCACCCGTCCTTCATAACAGCACAGTCCCACATATGATACATCTATCATCAAGATGTGGACCACATAGTGAGGCCGATGCGGGGACTGGACCTTCAAACTTCATAAGGTCATCAAAGACCAAGCCCTCACAAACCAAGTGGGTGAGAAAAGTGAAGCATCAAAAATATCACAAGGAGAATAACAGCTATTTGTACTCAATGTCTACAACATGGTTTTTATATGGAGCAAAGCACAAGCCATGACACAGTAGTAGTATACAGTAGTACATTCAATATCCTACAGACCACTGTCCATCACTGCTGGCACCCAGAAAGATACATACATTTCTTTTGCAGACCAAAAACCTAATGATTGGAACAGCTTATATGTGCACTGAAAATCATCTTTAAATGTTGGCAGAGGAGCATTGCATTAATAATGTGGTGTTCTTGTAAACACATTTCATTTCATTTATGAGACACATCCTGTTCTTCAGTCACACACAATTCTCCAGTCTCACATGGGTACACAAAACCAGCAGACAGATAAAATATGTATCACACCAAAAACAAAAGGAGTAAATACTGACGTGTCATATCAGGAACCTCTGAGGCTTACGCCAAGTTGATTTAAGATTGCAATTACATTTGTAGTACATTCTCAGCACCTACCCATATACCTGCCATAACTTTCAGCTTAGTTTATCATCAAATTTTATGTGTTGATGTCACTTTTGACCTATTGGTACTTTGATACAAATCTGTCAGTGTTCCCTTCTCAGCACTGCAACTGTACTGAGACTATAATGTCTCAACAAACCACTGATTATATACGTTTAGGTAGGATCAAAGTTAAAGTTTGCCTTGCACAGGCAAGCTTTAAAGACAGTATAGAAGAACCTAAGATGTGTGCATTAGGTTATGTTCAAACTGCATTACAAAAACCAGCAAGGGACCTAGATTGAAAGTGTACCCGACTGTTTGAACAGCACAGGTCACATGGAATCTGGGCTTTTAAAATCAGATCTATGCAACATCCACAGTGTATTTAATAACATACTTTGAACAGTCAAACATCAAACACTAAATCTGAGCATAAATCTAAATTAAGCATTAGACTGTAGCCCAAAACACTCCAGTGGCAGAAAAATTTGAAGAATTTAGAAGAAATGAGAGCACAGCCATAGTAATCATTGGCTTTGTGCTTGTATGTAAACTATGTTAAGTGAAAAGATAGACAAACAGTATTTATTTAAACAGCGAACCTTGAGTGAGCCGTTAAACGTTAAAGATCAGACCAGACAGATGAGTGGTTTGCATTTCAAGCAAAAAAGGCTGAGTGTGGCTATGAACTGACTTGTTTGTTAAAACAGTGTAAAAACAGAAAAATGGGCCGCGTGTGTGTTCATTTGCATGTTCATGCGTGTGTACACTCATTTCTCATTCCTAATCAGTTGTCAAGCTGCAAAAGGGGTGGTTTAAATTTACAGATAGCGCCCTGAATCACACCACATCAGTGTCATACGTATTTATGACACTGATGGCGGAGGCGGGGGATTGCAGACAACAGAGAGAAAAACAAACAGGTCTCCAAGGTGATCGAGAAGATTTCTGAGACTGAAACCAATGTGCTTATTATGAGACTGGCAGGCTAAACAGGCTGGAGGATGAGCCAAGAGCCTGATGGAGCACAGTAATCACTGGCAAATTATAAAGCGGGGTTTCAGCACGGAAACACTTTACATAATGCATCTATGGAGTCACACATGTCACACATCTGTTGCAAACAATATCCTAAAGAGGTGAAAACACTAGGCATCTCAGCTGAAAACCAGATCTACATAATTAAATAAGAGACAGGGCTGCACAAAATTAGAAAATGTGTATCCGGATGTCCTCTTTGGCATAGTAAAAGTTGACTTGACTATTTGCTCAAACCATACTGTGATTTAAGTGTGAAATACTGTAATGTTGTGGTTAAAGCACTTCTTTGCAATATGGCAGCTGTTACAACACATGGTGCAGCTCTAGAGATAATCATTTAGAAAAAATATGAAAGGTATTCATGTCTCATACCTGTGTCTGGGTCGACTGTTCTCTCAATCAGGTGGTCGTCTTGGTGCACCCATTCGCCGTTGCACTTGAAGTATATTTGTGTGGCCGGGGTGGAGCGACAGGTCAAAGTCACCGGCTTGTTCTTCACAATGTATTCATCCTCAGGCTCAACCAGGAAGTGAGGTAACAAGTCTGTGAAGGAGGCTGGCAGTGTTGAAGTAGCAGCGTGCTCGGAACCTTGGAGGATAAACAAGAAGCAAGAACGTCAGAAAAAACACAAAATGCTTTTAAGTTTACAAGTTGTCAGTCGGGAACTGAACCCCTTGACAAGTGAGTGAAAATGCAGCCAAATCTATAATGCAGGGATCTAGTGTCCTCAATGAATCACAGCGCATACATATGCATATGAAAACAGCAGAAGAAGACAGATGGACGGGGAGAATAAAAAGAGGAGACGGAGCTGTGCTAGAGGAAGCTGGCGTGGACAGGACTTGGCCTTGTGTGCTCTTGGCCTGGTCAGAAGGGAGGCCGAGTCTGCGTCTTTGCTCTTGCTTTTAATCACAGTCCTTTACCATCATCGCCGAAAGACCAACGGCTATAAATCCTGTATCGGTCCCTTCACAATGTGTTATATGGCTCTTCAACCAGGACTTGAGTCACATTAAGGAAGACAGGACAGAAGCCATGAGGTTAGAGATGACTGACTGCCAGACAGTCAGTTAAGATCAAATCCTGGGTACAGTTTATTCCAGTGAAATCTTGGAATGATAAAGAAGGAAGCTACGAGATGTGGGGGAGGCTGTGACTGTAATGTGCTGAGATGCAGTAACTGTCCTTCAGGAGGACAATGGTACAAATTACAGACAGTTTTTCTGCTTGTTGAAAAATGTTCGGTGTAAACACAGACTGACACAATGAAGCCTAGAGCACGTATATCATTCATTCCATGAACAGTTACCTTATTTCTAAACAAAGTGGTCTAGGAGGTAAAGAAAGACACAGGATTGGAGTAGAAGAGGGGAAATAACCCTTTTATACCTCAACACTCAGGGGAGTCTAGTAAAGCCTAAAATAAAACCCCTTTAAGAAGTGTAATATTAATTTACTGCCCTGAATCCAATATGGCTGACAGACCAGGCTTTAACAGCCTTTTCCATCAGCCGCAGTAAATCGGGAGAGGATACAAGTCCACATCTCTCCTGATAAAACAGCAACACTTGCACTGACCTCTCTCTCCTCTGCTCTCATTCACTCGTTCCCCTTCTTCCTTCATCATCACAGCTCGCAGATGCCTGGGTCACGGATAATATTACGTTGTGTCATAAACACCAATTGCTGGATAAAGACATTATCTCTCAGAGCCTCCCCACTACACATTACATTCATGCATCTTTCTTTGCTTTTTTCTTGTACCCCAGTGTGCTGAGTTGCTAATTTATCAGGATGAGATACAACGAAGCACGCCACTGCTGCTGCTGCTCAACCCCATTAATGTTTCGTGTACATGTTTAACTCTTAATGAAAACTAAATGTTCTGTGTCCAATGAAGGACATACATCACTTGCTGACACTTTGGCTTTTTCCCCATTTTCCAAACACATTTTCTCATGTGCAGAGAAGAAAATGTCATTAATATGGCAGCTCCCAATTCACAACAACACTGACATGATTTACTGCATACACCAGTGTAGTTTCTCATCTCTGATGTCGAGGAAGAGGCAATAGTTCATCTTAGATAGCTGGTATGATTGCATTACAGGAACTTTACTAATAAACACTGTGCTACCAGCAGGTCAAGTTGTTTGAGAAGTGCAGTGGTCCTAATGACAGAGGCTTTTTCTAATAGACCAGCTTCCAACTTTGTGACCGCAGTCATTAGCCGGCCGAGCTGACCCTCTGTACTCTCTGCAGACTGACAGCTCACTGAAACAGTGGGCGAGTCTCACCTCACACCTGCCAGGTTAATCATCTCAGAAAGGACAGATTGTACGGAAACAGAGCAGACCTAAGCCACCTGAGATGCACAAATTGTGAGAGCGTCCCATCAACCTCCTGATGTTGTTGTATCACCGCTGGCTTCTCATTTACAAGAGTCACATTCAACGTTGACTTCTGACATGCTTTCCAATTTGTGTTTGTGTATTCAGCATCACAAGAGGTGGGGTTAGTCTCCCGTTTTAGAGCAGGCGCTATAGGTTAATGAGGTTAAACATGTAATTTCTTTAGAGAAGTAAATTGTCATTTTACAGGGGGGCATTCTAGTCACGCACCGCTTTATATCAAACCCATAATGGAGGGCTGATGTGGCGTAAATTGGCTTAGATTATTGTCACAATGGTGTACTTCAAAGTCAATGTGTACACACACACAGTATCAGGCACTAACAAGCTCCTTGTGGGTCACTGCACAAATCAAATAGACATAACAGCACTATGGCTCTGCTTGGATAGTGCTGAATGTGATTGGCTGCAATTAATTGTCAAATGCATTTGAGCCCATTGCCAGATCATTGTGTACACACAGGCACAGAGTGAATGTGTCCCCTGTTGATCGTAGGCCAGTGAGGATGCTAATTGAAACAGTCTGCTTGGTGTGTTAAATGCATTTCATAGTTCTGCAAGACAATCACAATCAAAAAGAATTTGTTTTATTCCTTTTGATATTGTTAAATAAAATCTTTTATGCATCTGCAATTCTCTCAAGAGACAATCTGACTGACCTCAAACGTAGCCCAATACACACACTGGAGCACAACAAGGGTGCACCAGCTGTCAGTGTGCTGAGCCATGATGCCCAGTGCAAATTTCCTGTTCTGCATTGACCTCGGGTCTCATCTGTCTTGATGACCATGTCAACACTAGAGTCAGGACTGACCACGTCCACAAGAGCAGCAAATGTAAAAAAAAATGCAGTTACTGTATGTTGAGGTTTGGCACATTCAAATGTATTTATTTTAAGAGGCGCACTATTCCTGTAATCCTTGTAACTAAATATATACATGCGCTTGCATTTTAAAAATCTGCCGGGATTAGACTCTTTAAGTGCTGCAGCTTTAAAAACATCTTTTATTACGATCCATCTTCAATATTTTATAATGATTTTTGCTTTGATGCCACATACTGTATCACTTCAATTTTCTGAAGTGCTGCATGTTTCCTGACAGTTCTCCTGCTAATGTCTGCCACATACTGTTAATTTGATCACATTTGCAGAAATAAGCATTTATTTTTAAAGCTTTTTTTTTATTTTTTAAATGTTATCTTGTTTGAGGGCAAATATCAGAGTGTGCCATAGAGGGAGGATGTCAACAGAGAGAAAACCAGAGAGAGAGAAAAAAAACACTCTTTGTGTTCCTTCCTCATGGAGCCAACACATCAAGTGCCCTTTGGAGCCAATTAATTTTTTTTTAAACAACGTCATGTCCCCAAAGGAAAGCATCATTGAGCAATCACAGGGAATAATTTACATCACAGTGATGAACAGTGGCCATAACAAGTGTTTTATGACACCATCAACGCTTTACAATGCCCTCCGAAATTAATTCAATTAAAATTACTATCCAGAATATTAAACCATTTCATGTTTAGCTGCCATTAATGACAAAGACCAGATTTGTCAGCAGCACCCATGCAATGTTTTTCTGTTTGAGCGTTTCTCTTGCTTTTAAGCCCTGAAGTATTAATGCGTACAGTCGTTTAGTAAAATTACCATTACAGCCTTTTTTTCTAGGAACAGGAAAAAAATGTTCACGGAAAGTTAGTATTAATAAACCTCTGTCAACATTAACTAAAGGAAAAGGCAGTATGAAAAATTAGATGTGGAGGAAAAAAATAAAACGTGGCATCCACCATCATATATAATCTGGAGCATGGCAGACTGATGTATGTTTGTCCCCAGATGACAAATATTTACTCCAGCACATGTCTGGGATTCAGAATAAATTTTTCAATGAGACAACCATGCCTCAACCACACACTCCTCTGTCAATACACACCCTCGCGTTCAGTGTAAACAACGCTCCACATTCATGCACACGAAGACGAGAGAAGAGAAGGCAGAGAGAAAACTACAGCTCTGTTCTGCTCTTGATATGGAGAGTAATGCAGGAAGGTTTAGCCAGAAATGGTTAAACAGTAGATATGGGACACCAACAACATTACAGGCCATTAAACAGTAAACAACATAAAAAACAGCTCTGATGCAATAAATGTGCAAAGGCCCCTAAATATTTCACACAGCAGTAAGTGGAAGTGACTAAAACAGGACAGAAGAAGACAGGCCAGAGAATTTACATTGATGTAGAGTTGAACATCTGTGTGCATATATTTTTCAGGATACTAATAATACTGATGAGAAAATTTCCATGCTGCTGGGTCTCGAGTTATACCATCAACTTGGAGAATTGCCATCAAAAGCTTTTATCACAAATCATCTGCAGAGACAGCCAACACGTTGAGTGATTAAATACAGTATTTTGAGCTATGCCGTTAAACAGTTAACAGACACATTAAACAGAATAAGGGTGGAAAAAAAAAAAATGTCTGTTTGCTGGCCGGGTAAATATGGTGCACACTCTTCATCAGCCTCACACCTTAGAACAGGAGCACACACATCTGCTTATTCCGGTTTGCTTATTTTTATTTATTTAATTCTTCATCTTTTTGAAGAAACACCTCAGCAGGGGGGTCCAGGCAGGGAAGACTCTCTGTGTCGACTACCTCTGCCACCGGCCCTGACACTCCGCGACACCTTCCTGCAATGAAAGCTACTGACGATACCTTTTTAACTTTCTGCCAGCCCAGAGGTGTTAGACTGTGTGTGTGTTCCAGTGGAAATGTGAATGTTTGTGCGAATAAATGATTTTTAACAACTGCAAAGCTGATAACAGGGAGCACTAACAAGATTCAATACAACTTCAATCCAGAGGTGTAAAACTGTGGATTTGGGAAAACTCTTTTTTTTTTTAGCCAATACTTGGACTCAGTACAGGACAGTTTAAGCTCTGTCAGAGATTTAATCACTGCTTACGCCTACATTGTATAATTTAGTGACAACACCACTGTTTTACTCACTTTACAAATAGGCTGCCCTCATTTCAATTTCCTAGAAGAAGAGTCTTATTTCCATTTGAAACACAGAGTTCAAACCTGATGAATGGGAGAGATCATGTTTCATCATTACTTAGAACAAGACGGCCATATTTAGTTCCTGATCTTTGTAAGAACACATTAAGCTAAAAAAAAACGTATTTAACTAAAATACTAATTGCTTAAAGCATTTTTGTTATTGTGGTCTAGTTTTCAAATCTCTGGCCGTGCATTTTTTAAGGTCATAAAACAACTAAGAGGCTAAATAGACAAATTAACAAAGAGCTTGAGTAGATATATTGTAGACACATTTTCACAGTAACCGATTGTTTTAGTGGTAATTCAAAATGTGACTGTATATGTATGCTATTCTTCAAAGTTTCACCTGTGTGTCACTTCAGCTCACATTGTTTTCAAAAGAGCCATGGAGATTGAGACACATTTTAACTTAATAACTGCACGCAATCCTCAAAGGAGCCGGAGACATAGCGAGCTGTCAGGAGGGTCACGCACAGTCACAGACTTTACTGTCTGATGCACACATTCGCACAAGCATTGAATTTCCTAACCTGGAAATAAGGTTATCCACAAATGGGGTTGATTAGTGAAAAGGCTTTGGAAGAGGAACAGACGTGGAGCCAAGAAAAAAAAAAAGGCATTTTTAAATCTTGGAAATGGATGTTAGGAAATAATGGGAGGAAGAAGGAAGAGACTATTTAGATTACAAAGTTAATCCTTTAATTATGGGAAACGCCTCAAGCTAAAATGAGGTTTCACACAGTGCTTTTTACAACTGTGCAGAAAGTGAGTCAGACTGCCATAATGATCTAGAGCTATAAACCTTAAAATAATGGAATGCTGGTATCAACCATAATCTATATTGTTTATGATGCTGGAAAAACACTACAGAGAACAACAAATTGCAGTTCAGAGCTGAAATGAAACTTGCTCCATAACCCATTTCTCATATTACACACCCTGTAACTATGAGAGCTTTGGAATTAGATAAAACATGTTCCATTTCAGCCGGCCTCCGAGCACACAATACACCAAATGTGTTCACTACCAGCTTAGGGACAGGGTAAAACAGGTTCAGTTTGGAGAAGCGACAAATGCAAAGGGTGTAACTGCTGATGTCGGCAGAAGCTCTTTGAAATTACACAGCCTCTTCCAAGGGCTTCTTGACAAACTTGTAAATGTGATGCCCGCCCCCCACACGGCCCGTCATCCTTTCGATTCCCCTCACCCTCTTCCGCTTTTACCTCGTCCCAGTGAAGAAAGAGTGAAATGGGATATGACTGGCGCTATCTAATTAGTGTGACAGAGCAGAGAGGCTCCTCGGCATCAGACAGAAGAACACCACAAAGATATTATCCACAACATGGCATCACCTGTTCAAGTCTAAGTACTGCAACACAAAGCTGCCACCATCTTCAGTTTAACAAGCTACCATCAGCATCTTTGTACCAACACAACTCCTAAAAAAAAAAAAAAAAGATATTACTTTTATCACATGATTTGTTCCAGTGTGTTTTTATGTTGCATCAGCAGCACCGTAACGGCTAAATATTATTGATAATAAAAAGCATCCCTAATTGAAGGAAGCACTACATTATGGCTCTATTGTGGCTTCTGGAGCTACTTTAATCAAGACTTTAATTAAAAACATGGCATGGTTCAATCCCAAGGTCAGCTTTCCTATGGCCTGCAGTAAGCATCTCAATATGTGTAATAGAGGCAATTGGTAAAAATATTCACAACAAAGTAAATGTTTTGGCTCCCTTTTGCTGGCAATAAAATTTGTAGAAGATGCACTAAAAACGTTATGACTCAAAACGTAAAGATACTGGCATTTAGATGTCATCACATCACAATTTCTGTTTCTATTGAAAAGTCTTGGCACTTCAAATGAATCAGGAGTTACAGATTTATATAGTCTGTGTGCACAGCCTAACCGCACAGCTCATCTATTTAACTGCATTAAAGGTTAAAGAGATAAGCTATTTGGATGATTTAGCCCTTCTTAATATGTGCATATCTTATGGGTATCCATTACAACTCTTACCACTCTGATTAAAACATTTCCTTGTGATTAGTTGGGCCTAGTCATGCTCTTGTTTGATTGGCTAGAGGAACTTTGACAGTAAGAACAGCAACAAGGCAAAAAAGCTCTGTCAACGTGACTCAAGTGATGACAAAAACAAGCTGTTGTCTCCGACAGGTCTGTTTTATAGTCCATCTTTGTGCATTTTATGTTTTAGAACCGAAATGTGAAGGTGAAAATGAAGCCAATGAAAATGAAAATGGATTAGAATGAGCGTTATACTTAAACTTAATAACAGGCCGATGTCCAATAATGTGAACATGCTAATCTGCAAAGTCAATATTAGGGGTAATAACAGGCTTATTAATTAATACTCATTTAAGGATGTTTTGATAGAGGCCTGACAGAAGGCCAAGTCTTGAATGTGGGACATGAAGCCGATAATGTTTGACTTAACATTTCACATGGTTGTTACTGTATCGTTCTATAAATACGTCCTAAACGTCACAGTCCCATTGGTCCCAGCAGTGACGATGAAAACCCCACAGCCTCTTAAACAGATGTATATGTGCGAAAAAGGACTCTTGATGGGTGTAGTTAAATTGTTTTGCAGAACACAGCTATCAATAAGGCACAAGAGCACTCAAAGGCTCAACGAGTTAATATGGGCTGAATCATTTCCAAAGCCCTATGCATCGCCGACAGAGCACCATGTTCTATATGGCACTCTCTGAAGCCGTATGATGTATAACTTTACAGCTCGGGGTGGGCCCTGACACTTTGTTGATGCATACTTTAATTTGTGTGTACACAATAACTCTAAGCCTGTCTAAAACTACAAGACAGACTTATTTATCTGATATGACATTCCCTCCAAAGCAAAGCGCAGCACATCTGAACTCACTGTGCGTTTAGGGTATTGGTGGATGGCAGAAGCAGTGAGCGGAGAAGGAAACTCATTTCAACTTGAACAGCTTTCCGATTATTCTCTTCCTTTTTATACTACATTTTTATTTTTTCCCCTCCAGTGCTTCCGACATCACAACTAAAAGACACGCTGGCGTCTGTGATTTAGCAACGCATGAATACAAATTACTTTTGGGGGAGGCATCTGCATCAATATATTAATCCTTTTTAGCCACTGTAATGTTAACTTTATGAATGAACAATCAAATTAGCTGTCAATCATCCATCTGTTCATTCATTTGCTGCTTATGTGGAGCGGGGTAGAAACAGATGCCCTGACCTTCCCAACCCCCAGAGGCTTTGATAGAGATAAAAAAGCTCTATAAGACATCACATCACAAATCACATCTTTCAATAATACACAGTCTATGGGCTCAACAGATTTGACTTGTGTTTGATGAATATCCTCTTCTTTAACAAGGTCTTTAGTTTGCATTGGTGATCTGAACATGACTCCCCACTTAAACATGTACATTAAAAGTGATGAGGATTAAACAAAAGGTTGAGAACAGCCAACCTTGTTATTCTGCATAATGATGCACCTTTATGTGTGCTCACAAAAGAAGAAGTAAAGCAACAGTACGTTGGTTACAAATCAAAAGAATACAGCTTCTAACCTGCACAGACGAAGGGTAGCACTGTAGCTAGAGATAGTCTTAAGTGTAAATCCGTCCATTTTAACAGCAGTAAAACTGTTCTAAGCAGAGAAGATAGCACCCCACTTGAGCACCGAGGCTGTTCTGCCTTAACCCTGCAGATCAGCTGTAATGTTCAAGGCTTTAAGCTACTTTATGCAGTGACTGCTGATGTCTTTACAATGTAATTTCTCTGCACCTGTGACGGACAAAGGTGAACATTTAGATCAGCCTGGAGGGAGAAAAACACATTATAGAAGGAGGTGAACTTTAAAAATGCCTTGGTGTGCGTTTGGTGCATTTAAATCAACAATAAATGAGGCAATACCTCAATGAGAAATTGAATATCAGTTTAAAACCTACATCCAAGTGTATCAAAAACAGTGACTCAGAAATGCTCTATGGCACATATTTCCATAGATTTTTGTGTTGTCATATGTCCAGGTAGTGTTTAACACATTATTATTATTATTATTATTATTGTTTGAACTCTAAAAATGATCTCCTTTTTTAAGCTTTTAAAGCTGGTGGCTAAAGCCAAAGCAAACTGACTAGTAATTGCAGATAAGTGTAATGTGAATGCAACAGAGAAAGTAACTCAACACTGTTATTTTGATGCTGTTGCAGGGGACATGAGGCTGCATGTGTCTGGGCCCGATAAGCAGCACAGAGGGATCCTTCTCTGGAGCTGCTACAGCAACTGATGTTTCCCTGACAGATGATGTGATGAGGCGGGACGTCAGCACTATACTGCTAATAACACCTCGTCACGAATAAGAGCTGAATACATGCTCTGTCTGATAACAAGGCAGCAGACCTCACAGCACAGATGCCGCTAAGAATCTTCAACTCTTGTTCGGCTCTTATTGGAAACTGTGAAGCATAATAATTTTAAATTATTACAGTTCTGTAAAGTGTTGTGAAATACATCAGCCTTGATGGCATTCTTTAGGCAAACTGTTGTGTTCATAGGAGCAATAGACAAACAAAGTGCTGTTCTTGGAGGTAATATATTTTTACTATACATAAAAATAAGAATAGTAAGGGTCAATTCAAAGTTATTCACCATGGCCCTCTAGAGCAATGTGGAGGTGAGTTTACCTTGTGCTGCAGCTGGATTCTCAACAGATTTGTGATTTTACAGAGTAATAAATATCCATCTTGAACTGCTCCAAGCAAAGTATTCACAGTTGAACCATGGCCTAACTGCCTGGTTGTGACCAATGATGTGATAGTGTTAAAAGTAAGGGCTTGTTTTAGGCTTTGTTTTATTTAACCTTTCTTTATCCAGGTAGGTCGATTGAGAACTAATTCTCATTTACAACGACAACCTGGTCAAGAGGCAGCAGAAACCAGTCATATAGTGACTATTTTACGGTTACTAACATAAACAAAACTGCGCTGCTGTGATTGGGTACAACTGCGGTTACTCACAGATGATAAATCCATTCACAGACCACATAGTCATTTAAAGAACCTGCCCTTTGCACAGGTGGTAGTGTGGAACAGAAAATCTGGCTTGTCAGGTTAGAGGTGATTGTGTCCAAACCCCACTTCTTTCTACCAGTATTTTACTGTATTTACTCCGATGTTTACAAGAGGCGGATGTTACTGGGTGTATAGCTTCTGGCCAAGTTTGTTTATGAACAAACCTACACTAGTCCTGGATATGATGCCTTTACTGCTTATGGCACAATGATATAGTTTGATGTTGATCAGTTGAAAGATGTCAGAACTACATACAAACATTTTAAATGACTGAAGTAAAAATAACACTAAAAGCTTTTTAACATTTGATTTGTAAACAACTGACACACTGACACAGATTGTAATTACATTTCTCGAAATAGTCTGACATGGTGGAGAAAAGCAGTTGGATGCTGCCCACGTAAGCACAACAATTACCTGCCAATCTAAGGCGGTGTATTTTCTGGAGAACCGATCACTTCTGCCACATTTGTCCATAATGTAAACCCAAGGGTTCAAGCTGCTTAGACATGTCTTTAGTGCAACTATAACACAGAGGCCAGACCGAAGCTGCAGCTCTACAGTCGCTGAAGGAAATTTAATTTCTCAACACAATGGTCAGCCTCTCCTTCCTTCCCGTGCAGCTGCACAGGGTTAAGTCTTCATGCACAATACCCAAATTCACCAAGTTGTCCTTGAAATTTTCCAAAAGAGAGCTTGTGCTTTTCAATCTGTCATCTGTGTTCATGAGAACAAATAGAGCACATTTGTCTTTGTTTATGTGAACACAAATCTTTCTCTAGAGTTCCTTTAACAATGCCTTTTCCTTCTCCCCTCTCTCCAAGCCCCAAACCCATAAAAGCTTTGGCAGCCATGCTCAACATTACAGTGACACAAATACCTTCCACATCCCAATAATGTGCATGGACAAAGCAGAGCATTAGGTGACTGGGAATAAATATCTGAAAAGCCATTTTACTGCTGGAAAATATACCCGGGGCATTCAGGGAGTGGAGTGATTGCCCAGTGGACGGGGAACTACTAAGAATGGTTTAAAATGAAAAGATTCTTGTGTAATTCAATATGAATTTTCATAAATTGAGTCAGTGCGTCTCCTTATTCTTTCAGGTGTGCACTAGAAGAGTCCTCATGACTAACTGCAATTAGGGCTTTTCTTTCACTGTAAAACTACCAGGAAAATTGGTCTCTGAGTCTAAGGCTTACTTTGAGAACATTTGAATGTCATTTGGATAATAGAGTGTGGTGTTCAGGTTTTTTTCTACAACTACTTTGAAATGCAAGTCAGGCACCGACCCTGACAGGCCATGTTCTCTGACGACACTTGGAGAATTTGGTTTAAATACCCATTCAGGATTTGAAAAGGGAAAAAGCTGGCCACAGTAAATTTAACTTGACGGACTTTATTTCAATTTAAAATCAATCTGGTTCCTCTGTCTAAAGAATGGGCCACTTTCTTCTCAGGAACAGGATATGGTTTGGCTTCCAGGAGCCGGCCCGCCATAAATTAGAGACTACAAGGGCAGACCACCACCACCATTCTTCGGTGAAGCTGGGTAGATGTGTCTCAACAATTCAAAATACTTTTAATTAAGAAGTAGAAGGAAACTTCACAATGTCTCAGTTATTTAGCAACACAAGATCAGCATTTAAAGTTTCAAGGTCAAAGACTGAAAGAAAGTCAGACTCATCTTTTTTAGAATTTATTTTTTAACCTTGAAGATAATAACTTTGGTATACAACTCTGGGACAACTTTCACATTTCTTTCCACAATAATAATGAGGGTTGAGCCACAAAACATTATCTGGACTCACTCAATGTCAAAAAGTTTGCATTGTCAGTTATAGAAAGGATTTCAAAGCTCTTCAATGGCCACATCCTAACAGCACTACAGTGTAATATAAAAGGAAATCTTAAGTAGAAAACAACAAAGAGCAAAACAGAGATATTCCACACAAAATTATGTTTCACAGACAGCACTGTCATGTTTTTTCACTGTTATTCTCACAACTCCTCAGATGCTCTGGACAAATGACTGAGTTGTTAAATTGCCTGTCACTAAGTGTCAGCAGATAAAAGCCCATCACACTCACTGTTCTCAGATTCAGTATGAGGGCTCTTTCTTTTATAAACTACATTAAAAAACAGCCGCGATAAAAAAACAACAAAAAAACATGGCATTATCTATTTGATACTGCAGCTTTAGCTCTAATTACATCCACATTTGTAGTATTATCCTGTCTGAGCTGTAGGCTATAAATTTAATGGAGCAGCAGCCTTTCCAAATACAGACACAGTAAATTCTCTGAATATGCAATAGTGCATAATATCTAAATGAGAGGTACAATAAGTGATAATAAAGAGTTGAAGAGCTGTATATTTAAAAAATGTTGTAGAGTGTTCAGCTTTGCAACAAATTGAGAATACATTTTCAGGTTTCCCTTCTCCTATTGAGCAAGTCAGAATCCACCTCTGCTACATAACATCAACAACATAAATATGAACCAGGAAAAAAACAGCCAAATCTCATGTGAATACAGTAATTACATAAATGTTTGATTGGTTACATTTGTTATCAGTGTTTGCTTAGCTATCTCCCTTGTTTGCAGTCAATAACCTAGTCCTGTCCCAAAATGTCCGATTCAGTTCGGTCTAATTTAAAGAAAAATGTGAAAAGCCTTATCTAAAAAATCTGTGTTGGCGCTTAGCAGTTCTTTGTAGTTTTGTCTCCTGACACACAGGCAGACCACACTGCTGTCCTGGTAGTTATTTGGGCAAGTGCGGCAGGTTGAGGTTATGAATGTTTGTCATTGTGTAAAGCCGCCCTTTTGTTCCATTTTGTGAAGGATCAGAGTTGTGATGTCCTGTGGCAACCCGACACCGGCCCCCCTTCCTCTGCGCTGGAAAGACAGATTGCCTATTTTCCTATCACCTGTGCAGGGGCTGGGCCCATGACACCTGGTCGACGAGCGCAGTTTAGTGCTCTGCCTGTCAGCTAACGTATGGGACTATTGATGTGCTGTGACTGGGCCGGGCCGATCCTACCCAACACGCATTAAGGCCAGCTGTTGTGCCTCATCTGTCTCTGTGTGGAGCAGCAAACACACCACTTCTACCTTCACCTCGTGTCCCGCTGCACACAGGACCATCATCTCCTGACTCCAACAATTTACTGCAGGAATGGTCATTTTTCAGTTGACTGCACCACTTTAACAAGCTAATTCTAAGTTGCAAAGCCTTAGTAGAGTCTATATGATCGCTATGCAAAGACTAACCCATGAAATGTAAAAGCAACAACATTTCAACTCTAATGATTAGGGTTAAAAGAACTTAATGACTACATTAAGTGTGTGTAAACAAACAAAGGACCTTGATAAATATGTGAAGTACAGACTTGTTCAGTCATTATCGTAAGTAAAACATATTAAAAGCAATGGCACATTTCCCAGGCTGATCTTGGATGTTGCCACATTTTTAACAAGCCAAGTCGAATTGGAAACAGAGCCAGGCGGTACCTACCCTGTTGAGAAAGATGAGGGAGACGCCCTTTTCAAAGTTTGAGCCCATGAACCCCTGAAAGGTCTGCTCATGCCCCTGCCGGCATGAATAATCACCCCCCGGCTCCCCTGTAATGTGCTGCAGATGATATATTGGGCCACATTTATTACTGCTCTGCTTCCACCTGGCTAGGAGCAGCGAGTCCTCCATTAATAAAAAAAAAAAAAAAAAGGCCTGCAATGAGATTTCAGCACAGCCAAAGACTGATAAAATCCCATGACCTAATTGGTAAGAATTAAAGCCACTGGATGCTCCACTTTTACCAATAATACTGAAGTTCATTGTTGCTCTCAAACAGCATTTTTGTCCGATCTAAAGAAATCAGATATTGAAGCAACCCAGTCTTTTTTATTTTAAATACATTTTAAGGACAAAAGAGTGGGGGTTTTTTTTGCTTTTTGTGTGTTTTGGTTTTCTGTACACACCCAAATTGTTGTAGGTCATGAAAAATGCAGCCTTTCAAAACATGTTAGAGATTTTTCCAAGCCCAGTGATGTCCAAGTGTAATGAACATGTCCTAAGTATGTGCGAGTTTAGACTATATTAGACTATATTCTAATTAGCTACACAACTTTGTTATTCATACTAGTTTTAAGCTGTGTGTATCAAAAGTCAGAACCTTTAGCAAAACACACCTCTTGAGTACCATTGCAACGTACAGTCTAGAGCATTACTGGTTCTTCCCAATGCTGTAAACTGCATACAAACAAAAGCCTGGAGTAGAGAAAGGTCAACATTGTTAACTGCCTGTGTGTGTGAGAGAATAGCCTTTAGTATTGCATGACCTTAGACTTGTGCCAGAGGCTCAGTATTTTACAATTCTCCACTAATATAACCAGAAAGGTAAAATGTTCAGTGTGATTTTACCTACAGACACAGTCAGTATATACTGATATAGCATGTCCTTGTCTGCAAATGCAAGTCTTCATAGGTTGCTACATTAATCAAATTGAACTCTATTGTCTACACAAAAATCACTTATTGGTTCAATATTTTAGTGTTTCTATGTTTTTGTCAAAAGCCTTAGGATTCACATGCCTCTTGATTGAAATCATTACCACTGGGAAAAGCAAGCCAAAAGCCTCGGAGGAGCTGCTATTCTAAAAGTGAGTGAATCATTGATTTTCTGCAGGAAATCATCAAGGCGAATCTATGGCAAATGAAAGAGTGGAGATGGCAAATGGCGTAGTTCAGCAGGATATTCAGTTATCACTGTATTCTTTTATAGACAGGCCAGAGTGTCCAGCTGTTTCCAAGCTCGTAGTTAAGTGAAAACCAGTCACTCTCCGAGGGCGCTGGTTCCTTCGCTTCAGTAAAGTGCAATGGAAAGCGCCCCTGAGATAGCAAAATTGAGAAAGGATTAGTTTGAAAGAAAATTGTAATCTTTCCAAAAATAAAAATGAGGCAAAAAAGCACTAACATCCTGAACCAACACAGAAATCCTGTTGTGGGTTCGGCGCCAAAGGGTTGCTCCATGAAAATGAGCTCTTTGATGTTTGATTAAAAAATATCGTCCTCCTTTTGAATCCCTGTAAGAATTGTATGAAAATTAATAATGCTTGCATTAGCAGATTTAATAAAGGCCTTCCAGCTCAAAGTCAGTTTTGTGGAAAAACATCACTCCTGATTTTCTTCACAAACTACAAATTTGACATCTTTATTGAAAAACAGCTATTACGAAAACAACACCTTCCTTTGCACTGAAATGATTCAATGACAGCGCTTTAATTTGTCAAATAATCCTATTTCAAGATGATATACACTGAGGATGAGGATGCAAAATCATAATGTGTCAAGGCAGTCCAATTAATCAAAACATTTCTTTGTCAGATGTGAAATTACAAACATTAGAAAAGAAAAACACATTTAAGAATGACAGAGCCCCAGACGTGAGAATGCAGAGTTTGGATGTGCTGCTGTTGACAGGAACAGATAAAAAAAAAAAATAAAAAATAAAAAAAAAAAATGACTTGGCGGATGCCCTTGCTATGAAAATGTTTGAGTGGGTAAAGTTGCATTTGTGTTGTGTCAGACGTTGGGAAAGAAAACTTTTTTCTGACGTGAAAACGGATTTGAACCTGCCTTGCAAAATGGAATTTGGAAACAACTGTTCAGGTGTTTCTGCTTTTTTTTTTTTTTTTTACCTTTTACCAAAATTTAACCTTGAATTGTTTTATAATTTTATTGTAACAATTGTAAGCAGGAGGTTACAAGCATGAGTCACCCAGAACACACTGCTGTGTCACTCTTAACATTTTCAAATTATACAACTGATTGACTTGACTGGCCTCGAGCTACTCATTACTGAGCTGTGGCAGACCTGTGTGTCAGTCTGACGGCAGGAAAACATCGGGATCAAACGCTGAAATGCAGGCTTTTGGCATCATGAGAGAGTACATTTATGAATGTGACAGAAGCCGTCATTAGGACAGAGAACCACCCTGCGCTGTGGTTGATCAAGGTGCGTACAATATAAATGCTGGCTCTGTGTTACGAAGGGGCATTCGACTTAAGGAAAAACAGCAGAAACAGTTTGCTTTCAAAGAATGTTACGAATTTATTGCTCTTCAAAACTCTCAAGGAGAAAGAAAAGTTGGAACGTGTATTTAGAGGATTTTTCCTTAATGCTATTTACTGCATCTCAGCAGCTCCAGTCAGGAGAGGATACATGCAATTGCCGCAATAGATCTTTGGACCAGAGACAACCAATCGAGATGGATTCCTTTTCCGTTGCTAGGATTGACCGTGAGTGAATCCTGTGACTTAGAGATGGGACATTATTTAACATGGACCCCGAGTGATGTTAAGGAGCATTAGGTGCCGAGGTTCTTAAAGCACTTGTCACACTTCAAAGGCATCCATCTGCACAACGCCAGCTCCAATCAATAGGGAAGTAATCGGCAGCAATGAGAGCCACTAGGCTGTATTACTCAGCGAGCTCATCCTGAAACAGCACCACCTCCCAGTGAGTCGCACATCTCACAGCAGGCTTCTCCATCACCGAGGAACTTATCTCACAGCTGAGCATGACACTATCGACAGCCCAGAACTAAGAGCACCTTTGTATTGGGACCATCACTCAGTGGAATTGGCCTTTCGTGTTGCAGTTGCAGCTATAAAGTCAGTGTCCGAAATATAATGGGGAACCATTCAGCTTGACACACTTCACCTAAACCACTCTAAAAATCCGAAGTGGATATGCATTATCATAACATGTCGGGAGACAGAGCAAAGTGAATTAGGTCCATTTCAATTAAGGAATCATATCAGTGGGTGAAGGTACTACTGGAAGGCCATTTTTTATTTTTTTATTGCAGCATATTTTTCATCTAAAGCTGCCAACAGATAATATTATGATCCTATGAAATAAATACAGCTGACTGACTAATTATAAGTAGGCACATAAGAGCGTACAGGCTTGGGTTAATTAAAGATGGCAACAATATACTATTCAATAATAGGTTACCTTCAATCGGCAGGTTATATTCACATTGTTTCTGTTCAAACATCTAAATTCTAGCTTTTTATTGGAATGCACCACTTCAAAGTCACAAATCATAAACAGTAGATGATGAAAAGAATTCATAACTATTTTCTATCTGAAGAGTGAAAAGGGTCAACGTATAAAATAAATTCACACTCGCAAACAGTTTACTCTATGAATAATGTGATAAAAGTAGGGCTTGTATTGATTAAAAACTCTTCAACACTGGGCCTTAAAGCCAGTGGGTTCATAGAGTCAGAAAAATGCATAATTAGATCTTTAAAGTTAAAAAGAACTCTGGACCACTTCGACTCTATATTAAAACTATGTCTCATTAAAAAATACGAAACCCAGAAGTTTGATTTAGACTTCTTACTATTTAACTGTGAGAACACACTTAAAACTGAACCATTATTGATCATTTTAAAGCGGGAACTCAAAATTTGACTGATCTTGAGGTTAACTGTAAACACCTGATAAAAAATACAGTCATTGTGATTAACAGATCAGATGAATCCAGCACAAATGTGTGATGAAAACGATGACAGTTGTGCCTCGAGGCTTCAGAACAATCTCTGTAGCTTCAGTAGGAAGAAAAAAAAAAAAACAGTTCCGAGTACATGGCCTTAGCGTAATGGAAAAGAAACAAAGACCTGACATAAATTTAACAATCAAAACAGAGATATGAATATTTTCTGAGGGGGAGGCAAAGGTTGGCTAATGCGCATCACTGAACAGGAATACAGTCTGCCTTCCCATGCTCTGAATACTAACCTGTCTCCCCATAGACTCCATTACTGCAGGCTACAATCATCATACCTGCTCTGGTAATGTTGGAAAGTGATGCCAGTGCAGGCCGCTTCTAATAAAATGCTTAATCATCTTGTTTTTACAATGGTGAATAAATGTATTCTCATACCATTTTGTCTTTCTGTCGAGGAACACACCCCTTCAAACAGGCATTAGCATACACCGTGCCATAAATCAAATTAGAACCATGATGCTGATGGGCTCTCCTGCTGTGATTTCTCCGAACAGACATGGACAACAACACAGCTGGGAGTTGATATGCACACCAATTTTCCTCCTGCACAACAAATGTATGCAGGAGATTCTCTCAAAAGAAAATGGAATATTTAATTTCTTATTTGAGTGGATTACCAGGCCCTAATATAAAAATCCCCTGATTATTCATGATGAGGAAGGCACTCTGTTTGGGGGAAAAGGTTCAATCATTTCTAGCTCGAGTGTTTGTCAAACACTGCACTAAGAAATGCACTTATTCTCCTGATTGCTCTTTATTTAAGACGATACAAAAGTAATTAACTTTAAAGAAGTCCTTGAATGACAGTAAAACAACAATAGCCGTATGCAGGCACTAGTCAGACCCTGTTTAATGCATAAAAAAGGATAAACATTACATTCAGGCACAATGGAGGCTCAAAATGTGAGAAAAAAAATCCACTCCTTCACTCACACTCACAGTTAAAGAAGTCAAATGCACGTTCTACAAATCGCATTGATTACTCGGCTTGTCTAACACATTGGACTTTGAAACTGTTATCCGGCTCTGCTCTGGTTGGCATATTCAGTAAAGACATGTCATTCGGCTGGTGGCAGTGGATATTGATTTTTAGGATGGCCTGCTCTAAATATCGCCTTCATACAATAGACTAGGCACAAAGGCTATTCTCTGGATAAGAGCCCTGCATTCAATAATGGCTCAGTGCACAGCTGAAGAAACTTAAAGGAATCTTGGGCTGATTGCAAAAGCTATTAACAGCCTATTGTTGCTTGTCCAGTGGTACGTGCACCTAATGGAAGAGCCTCTCTTGTGGAGAGACAATATGGACGAGATTTACAGTGCGCTAATGTGAAGTCATGATTAACACAAGACATGAGACTTTAAAGAAGGCCGGTTCCAGCTCCTCCTTATACTCTCTTTTACAAAGCTTCCGTAGCTCTTCTTCACATACGTTTGAGAAATTTGATTACTTGCCATTTTCCAGCTCATTAATGAAGACTTACAGTATGCTGCATTTCTAATGAATGTGTCCTACTTGAGACATGATCATGTTTCTGGCCTCGCTGAGTGCTTTCTAGATGATTACTTTCACCTTTGTGGTTGGCTTCATCTGAGGAAGCCACCACAGAAATGGACGACAAAATCAAAGTGTAGAATGCACCAAAAGCAAAATACATTTTTAGCCTAACAACATAGAAAAGACAAAAATAAAATGCAAACTATCACAAAATGGACTTTCAATTTATTTGCAATATTCCAAATAGCTTCCTAAACCAGGTTTTCATGCCCTGACCAGCAATGTAAAGCAGCCCTAAAGCTTGAGTAGACTTTGACAAGAGCCGAAACAGCTGAAAAACCAAATGTGGAGCTACTCTTTTCCGGCAAAATCTTGCTATATTCATGCTCCACAGATGTCACATCAGTAGCATTCACAGGAGGAAGGATATCACAGATAACATCCATTTGCAGCCATACTCTCAGGGTCCATCATTCGGAGTCTATTGTCAGCAGCATCAGCACTAATTACAGCTTATGGCACTTATGGTACTTATTATGACTTTAGTTATCCAAGTCTTTTATTTTTAGCTTGCAGGGAGGCTTGCTTCTGTGAGTTTTGTTTTCACATAAAAAAAAGAAGTTAATTCACTTCCGACACTAAATCCCCACTTCAAATTTTATGTGAATAAGTCCATGTTTTACACAGAGCGCAAATATAACTTTAAATAACATTAAGACCACTTAATGCCTCAATCCATAGTATTAACAGAGACTAAAATGCACATCAGGATTTTGACACATTTCTGGTGTGTTCTTCAGATGCTATAATTCGGCAAAGGACCTCTAAAGCTGTGTTTAGAAGACAGATGTAGGTCTATTCCTGACAGTTAAAATAAAATTTCAAAGTCAAACAGACTAATACAGCATAATCTAGTGACATGTCAACTCATGTCTGGCTGAAATCCTTAGAAGTTTTGCTATAAAGATGTATAAATGCTGAAGTTTCTCATTCTTTGGAGGACAGATTAAGAAATATTAAATGAATTAAAACTAACAGAACAAGATTTTAATGAAGATTTAATTAAAATGTTTAATTTGCTGATTAAAAGGGATCTGGCCACATGGTCCACAATCTCAAATCTCTCTTTTTACTTTGAATCATGACTGAGTCAGCAAAAGAACTGGCATATACTGAATAAAATGGTGGCCAACACTTTGCTGAAAACTAAGAACAGAGGCAGAGGACTCCAAAGATGGTAGCATTTATTTTTGAATTATTATTATTAATTATTGAATTATTAGGAACTTTTTCAAATACTTTTTTTCTAGCTTCACATATTCCAGACACATTAAGTGTATTTAGCCTGTTAAAAAGCAAACAGCTTCTCTGAAGACAAGGAGATGCCATATGAACCTGCCCAACTTTACAAAGTTTACATAAAAAGAGAGGCAACAGAAGGCTCAGTTAAATAATTTTGACCTTTACGTCTAATGTGAAATGGGCAAATATATAAAATACAAAGGTGATTAACTCTGTTAGATGAGATCCACACCAAGGAATTAATACATTCTCCAAAAAACTGAATCACTGACATTCACTCCAAGTCTGCTGCCAGTGTCAGAGAGTTTTTGTTTTTTTTTTCTTAAGAGCTTGAGGTGTGGTCAGCAGAATTGCCTAGTGAATATCTCTTTTGGTAGTTGAGTCAACATCTTTGGCACAGGGCAAACTAAAACTGTGCTATTCTCTTAAGACTGTCACGTACACCACCCTGTTGTCTCCCTCTAAAAGCCTTTGGAGCTCACCGCTGGCCCGTGTGGAGAACTGTCTATATGCATGTGTGTGTTTGTGGGAGGGTTGGTGGCACCAGAGCTAGACACTGAAAAAGTGTTGGCATCCTTCTCCGGAAAGAGTAGAAATTTGCGGAGCGAAGAGAATTAGTGTCTCCCTGCTGGGCCAAACAGATGGGTGTAGAAAGGAACGGGAAGGGGAGGAGAAACTCCATGATGACCTCTGAGAGGAAGACGTGGGGTGGGGGTTGGTCCTCTGGGAGACTCACGGACAGGGATCCAAAGCCAGGTCACCTTCTCTGGAGAGAGCAGCTGTGAACACTCTGCCCCTGGGAGGAGGGTCACCATCGAAAGTTGGGTACCTTATACACGAAAGCCCAGATTTTCACTCGCTGCCTTCACCCTGCACAGGTCTGCAATAACAAAGCCAATTAAGAAGCCCAGGAGAGCAGCTAGCACAGTCTAGCAGTCGCCTCGCGCTGACTTGGCAACCAGAATTATAGCTCAAGAGAGTACCTTTCAACATCGAATATAGAGAATACAAGCAATTACCATTGAATACCTCCGTTCCCCAGTTCCATTTTGCCGACTGATGCAGTGACTCATAAAACCACTTTTAATTTATCCCAAATGCACACTAAGCCAGTGAAGGAAATTGAAGCAACAAAACAACATCTTGTGTTTTAAATAGGAATGACTAACCTGTAGACAGTGCTTTTGTAATGACAAGGCCAACGTGGGCTTGTCCTTATTTACTGTACATGACATTTCTTGTGGCATTTGTTTCATCTGGATGTCACACTGCATGACATTAATTCAGGTTCAGCTGCACGAATCAATATCCTAGTATTGTTCCGGGAGACACACCGTGAACTGACAAGCTGATCTCGGCTGCATGTCCTCCATTGTCCAGCAGCATGTAGAGGAGAATGAGGCTGCTGGTCCCCTTAAATGTGTGCATCTGAATCTGCCTTTACTGTCTGATATACTGTAAGGACTGGAAACTGCTGCTGGGAAGCCTTGCAGGTCACAAGGCTGGTTATATGTACTGTTTCAAGCAATTGCTCTCAGATTGTTATTTGGTATTGTAGCAGAAAAGTGATGTGAACAGCACATGCAGGCTTGGATCCTTTTCATGGGTGGCCAGGCTTTGGCTTTGTGCTCCTCTGTAACTGTCATCTTGTAGATTTGAAATCCCCTCCGATCGATTGTACTAAAAGCTCTAATCTGATTGTTAAAAGAGCTGATTTGACAAAGCCGTTATCAAACTGATTTAAGCACCAATCAATACTGCATTATGTGGGGTGTCTTTTTCTGTCAGACGTGTGGCAACTTTTCCAAGGGCATGTCCAATGGATATTTTATCTCCACTAAAACCATTTGGAAATATACTTGAACCAGGTTAAAAACAGAAAAAGATCTTATTTAATGTCTATGGGAATAATGACTTAACAAATTAGCTGAAGCTGAGCGGGACTCTTTTGTGGAAGTGGGCATCTACTGTCCAGCTTATCAGAACTTCAATCAAATAAGTATGCAAAATTCCTCAGCTGTGAAATTAAAAATGACACCATTTGTCTTAGGATGGTCTATTGTCAAAAATAACTAAAAGTGATATTCCACAGTGTTGTATATTCATGTAATCCTATTTTTCAGGATAGTGTAATGGTGCGTGCCGTGTTTGAATGATAGGACCATTTCTCATAAAAATGAAATACAGACAGAGAGCAATTTCATCCACTCTTCCATCTTTCCATGCCTTCCAATATTCATTCCACACACGTATTCAACATTAGAGGGCAAATAAATTGATTGCCAGCAGCTGAAGACACTTATCTCCCAGCGAGTCAGCTTTGCACTACAGACCCCAATACCAAAACCAGGAAGCACTTTATTACGTTGATGCTTAACTGTTAGAAAATAGAGCAAACACAGGAACAACAGCAGTAAAGTAAGGTTACAAACACACCAAATGCACCCAGACCAAGATGGAGCACAACACAAGGATCAAGACCTCCGGGCTAAGCGCTGTTCATTAGTGGCAGCAATGCAGAATGAATAGCGCTGCTTACTCATTCTGCGAGCATCTTGGTAAAAGCAAGTGGGCAGGAACAGGGCTAGCCTTAGCCTCATGCTTGCCTGCGTAGTGATGGCCAATTAAGCCCCTCTCTGATGAACCATGCAAAGGCCCAGCAAGCAATTAGGAGGCCAGGAGTTTCTTCTCATTACAGTAGCGGCATTGTCCTGCATAACACACACATACAGCCATGACATTCCACAGACACACACTCAGAGCTGGTTTTCATCAGTCACACTTATTAATGAAAGAATATTCTCCAATTGTTACTTTATAGAAAAAGTATGACTCTAATAACTGTTTAATGAGGAAATCTCAAATGCTTATAAATGGACTCCTTATTAATAGGGGAGTTAAAGCTGCTGTGACCAAAAGCTCCTTCCCTCACTCTCCCAACCCCAACCCTCCTATAATAAAACAGCAACCTGCTGCTTTGATTTTATTAGAAAAAAGTCAACCAAACCAATTTGCCCAAGCAAAATACAAATAAAATACATCAGAGCAAAGAGCAAAGAGAATGTGGAAGTAGACGTAGCCAGCATTGGAACAGCCACTTCTCCCAGTAGGATCTTCCACTGCTTGTCATTGTTGACAAGCCAAGTGGACTAATTAGCCAATGGGAGTGTTCCTGACTCAAGAGCTCCTTGTATGTGAGCATGTGATTGGTCAAAGCTTGTAAGTACGTTGTAAACATTCTCATCTATTAAAATCTTTCATAATAAAGCCAAGACGATGTCTCAAGGTCTTGTTTTTTCCAACAGTGTGCTATTGGGTGATTAAACTGTTTTCCTCAAATACAAGAGAAAAACAAATACTGTATGTTTAACAGTGTATTACACACTAATCCATGAAAACACAAAATAAGGTTAATTAAAACCACAGCCTTAGCTTTACTGCATTGTTTCTAATACACACCAATAGCATTTGGGTCCACTTTGTTGTCCCAATTAAAAATGTGTGAGCATTGTTCAATAAGGATTACAAGCTTCCAAGTTTGAACTTTTAATGCTACATAATTTGCAAAGGTTTAGTTTCTTAAAAAAAAATATCTGAGTAGCTGTAAAGGTGCAACAGCTGGTTATATTTGATTGATTGAATAATGAGATTTAGGAGAAAACTGAACACTAGTTTTTTTGATTGTAAAGGTGGCACATGCAATGAAAAACAAAACTGTGTGCATCATTTTGTCTTTTCTTCATTATCTGATTCTACAAAAACAACAAAAACATTAAACACACCTAGAGCTGAATTTTGTTTGGACATAAAGAATGTGTTTGCTGTAAAAGTAAAGATTAAACCTGCAGAACTTAAAGACCATTTTATTATCCCTTTGGTAGCTGTAACTGTATGTTTGTGAAACACAAATATGTAATGTATGTAAAAAAAATTTGGTTTGCTCTTTTTATACTGTGTAATAATGGTATGTAATTGTTTGCTTTTCCAGAGGGCTATGAGCAACAATGAAATGAAAGAGGGCAGTTGTAGAGTTAAGTTTCCAGTTTCATACAGACGCACACAGAAGAACAACTGAACTAATACTGAGACCTCCGGCTCACTGCTGAAAGGCTCGTGCTCAATTCAAAGGCTTTGTGTGCCACGACTTGCATGCTCAAATTGCCAACCAGTGGAAGTCCATTAAGTCAGCTCAGAGACTCTGAGGTTTCCTGTTCTAATGACAGCCGAACCTGCCAATCCCTCTTTCCCTCAGCATCTTATTCCCCCTGTCTCCCGCTTAGCACCAGAGGCAGGTGGCAGTAACTGCCAAGCATATGGCTGCTGCCTTAAGGACAACAGCGAGAGATCGGCTCCAGTGGGCACTAGGTAGCACTGTTATGGAGATCAGTGAGAGGCATTTACCACTAATGTGAAGTGTGAGTGCATGAGTTTTTGCAAGTAAGCAAGGAACAAACAGGAAAAAGCTTTTGCTTCTGTTATCAACACCAGAAAAAGTCAGTGCAGACTTTGGTTTTTAATTGTTCCTTAGAGAGTTATACTTAACATTAAAACTATGAGGGGCAGAATGAGGCTTTTTTTTTTTTTAAACCAAGAAATAAAATTGTATCCCCTGAGAGCTATTCACCATTAGCCGACCTGTGGCAGACCTCATGTGGTTTCAGTTTTACACACACCTACACCAAACAAGAGTGGAAAAAAAAAATCACATTTCGGTCATGATCACTAGTGTGACCGTAACTATGTAATAACTAATACTTCATCACAAAGCATATTATATTCGTGAATTTGAAAATACAGGTTTATTGGCAAATGTAGTCTAGCTTCATCAAAAATGAACAAATCAACTATTGTTATAAATAACACTTAACTGTTTCCAAGACACCCCTGCCCAGTGTTAGTCTAGAGACAGTATCAGTCCCTCAAGGCTTCTGTTGTATGTAATACATAGACTCAAACAGCACGGACACAAAAATATCCCAAATTCCAATGATTCACCTTTCAGCTTAAATAGCTTTTTCAGAGGTAAAAAAAATGCTACTAAAAATGCCAATTCATGATGCCATTAATAGTATTGTCTTTGGCTCACTGAGCATTTTGTCACGCATTTGAATTGTACAAACAGTACTGAATAATCAAGAGAGGATGGCAGCCTTGAGAGCACATGTTCATCTTCAACCATCCATGTTGCTTCTTTGGGTTTTGAACAAACTGCCAATTATACACAGTTTTTATCGAACCTCATTATTGTTGTTGAGTGTTCGCTGCTTTTAAGCCTGCACTGTTGCAATTAACTATTGTAAAATCTGACTCAGAAGTCAGGACTGTGAGCTTGATGACTAAAATAAAAAAATATATCTAACATAGTTTTGAAAAGTTCAGTGTCTAAATAATGTGTGATTAAATGTTGGATTAGTTGTCTTGCTTTTTAGACGGACTAAATTGTAAGTTTGAGTTTTCAAGGACATTTGACTTGTGTCATTTGGTAACGTGTGACTGACAAGTAACTCCTGGCTAGTCCCGAGCTCAGTGCAATCATGGACATATGGACATTAGCATAGCTGTTTGTCACCTGCTGGCTCTCAGACTGTGCTTTGGGACTGGCCTGCATTATTCTCAGTCTGGTTGTGGTCAGACAACACACAGTAAATGGCATCAGTCCAGGTCTGACTGGACAGTTTAGGAGCTGGGTGCAGGCCAAGGTCATTTGTGTAAACTCTGCTTAATTAATGTATACTAGACAGACACAACACACTAAAAACTAAATATTTCATTGAACATTAAAGGACAGTGTTCTGATGTCATTTAAAGAACAGGGAACAGCTTCATTTGTACCAATAGAAAACATTGGAATTCAATTCAAATTTGTAAGTATATATGTATTGATTATTTATATTAATGAATGTGCATTATGTTTTTTGTCAGTCAAACCTTCAGGACACACCAAAAAAATCCAACAGACCAGTAACACCTCACAGTCTCACACAGAGCCTTCCTTTTCAATATTTAGATTCTTTGTAAGAACACGCTGCAATGGTTTTTACCACTGTACAGCTGAAAGAAGTCTCCCCATCACTTCATTGCAGCTTTGATTTAGTCAGGAGTAAAAATCTCAATACAGCAAATGTTCCTCTTCCAGAAACAGGACGATACATGTCAGAGTGGAAGTGAGATGCATAACGACCTCGGCATTCCTCTGACAGAAATGCCACTACGAAAACATTCTGTGCCGCCTACACCTCAGAAATGCAGAGTTCTTGTCAAGAATGTAATATTTATCTTGTAAATGTCTCGCAGGCTCAGCTTCTGCCTTTTAGCACACAAGATATGTGTGCTTAGCAATGCAGCTAAGCACTCCAACCATGCCATATTAGGTGCTCTGTGCCACAGATACACCATCTTAACAGGAGACATTTTAGAGAAGACATCTCAACATCACGACATCCATTCTGTCTTGCACTCACACCCACCCACCAATGCTGCACTATCAGCGGCACAGGATAAACAGATACAACCCCAGAGTACTGAAGTGGGCAGCACTATCCAAGCACAAAGGATCAAGTCTGAGACCTCCAGCTGATCCACATGGAGCTGGCTCACTTCCACTTCTGGATGACTTTTTGCCAAAGGGGGATAATTACATTTCCATTCATAGTACAATAACCAACAACCATAACCAGAGTTCAGTGAATATAGACCACATATGTAATAATCATTTATATTTTTTTAAGCAACAGTTCACAGAAGCTTTTAAAGAATTTTGATCATGAGATGGACTTTATTGTTCAGTGTGGATGGCTCCTGCTCCAAACTGTTGTCAAATGAGCACCTGCACTAATTTGAGGCCAGAACTAGCTTGAGCTCTCAGCCCTATGCACCCATTCAACCAAACTATTTAACCATCTGTACTCCGGGGACAATAATCGTTATTCATCATCTCAATAATTCTTAAAATGATTTAATGTTTAATCAGTTGAAGTATAACCATCAAGACTCTCTTTCAATTATTCTAAAAAAATATATGTATATAATAATAATACAAAAATGAACAGATTGGCATTTAGAAGCATTAAAAGGGACTCTATGGATTTTTCTCTGAATTCTCCTTTTGGCAAATATGTTTTTCTGTGTAAACAGCAATTGGACTGAACATCTGTTTGTCTTCAGCGCTGAAAATGCTGTTGTCTTTTCTGACTGCTCTTCCATGTAATTTGCAGAAAAAGTCGAGACAGTCGTTTTTCATTCACTTTAACCTTCAGAAACTTTATCTGGTAAAATATTACATATATTTTCTGTTGTTTTGACAGGTTCCATATGCTTCAGCCTCTAGTGTACTCTTTGATAAGAGCCTTCATGTTGTAAATGTAGGAGCTCATATTTTTTTATTGAAATCAGGACAGAGCACGAGTTCATATACAGATCCAGTCATCTATTGCTTTTTAAAGAGTCTAAGGGAGTGATATCAAGTGATATTGAATGTCATCATGCTGCATACTATACAACAATGATAGCAATTTAGCAATTCTGACATTTAAAAAAACAAAAAAAACAAAAAAACATTGTCGTACCATATAATTTTGTTAATATCTCAAGTGACATTTACCTATTTGTACCATTTATTGTCAATACATCCAACTCCATTTCAGTAACCACAGTAATGTATATAAATGCCATTTCTCTCAAGCCAGGCTTATCAGGTGGTGTAAATCCTAAAATGAATCCAACAAATGGGGCGATAGGGCTTCAGAAGGCAACATCCTTCAGGCGAAAGTGCAGCCATGAGAAGATTATGATTCAAGGCATTACCCCAGGATCTAAGTAGAAGATATATGGGAACACGGGGCATTGATTTATGATATTTTTTACACGGTTGACCTATGTGCTACAGAAGACATTAAGAAACCATTCGTAGTGCAAAAGAAAGCGTGTGGCTTGTAGGTTCTTTTCATCCTGAGCTGATGTAAATTAATCATTGCTGCATCTCTTTGACGCTTGCTTGATGCTCAGAATAAATAGCAGCATTACACAGCAGCAGCTCAATGGTATAAATAACAAGCGCGCTGATATCAAATCTTTCTCACACTTTTGTTTCTAATGTTTGCTTTTGAGGTTTGTGTGACTTAATAGCAGTTTAAATGTAGACTACGCCAACTTCCAGCCATTTTATTTTTAGTGTCTACTATGTTTGTTCTGTGTGTTTGGCAATGTGCTTCACAAGCCATTAAGAAGTGGTCAAATGAGAGCATGTGCTTCATAGAGAATAAATAATTAGTCCTAATAATAAGCTTTAGGTCAAAGTCTTGATCTGGTCCAGCCGTTGGAGGGAATCCCACTGAGGGTCCTGATCTCTGCCGGGCTCACTGGGACAGGCTCTAGAGAACCTGGGTAAATGTTTGTGCACAAAGGCCGTGCCTCATCATATTCACCACTGAGGAAGAGTCGCTGATTTATGATGTTAGATGCACTGCTTGTTGAGCACGCCGGCACACAGCCATTTTGAGCTTTATATAGCCATTTATGAACACTATGGTACAATTCACTACTATTATATGAAAATACGCTGGTACAAAATCTCAAATAACATGAATCATCGCCGCCTCTTATGTTGAATGTTACAATAATTATAAATAACATAAGTACATGGAGCACAAAAGGTATCTTTTATTAAACGAGTTGCATAAGAAGTGAATTGCAGATATAAAAAACAAAGACTATGTTAATGAATAATATCAGAAGGTTACTATAAGTTATCACTCTGAAACTTGCCGTTAATTGCGAGAAGGCTGCTTGGTTAAAAGGAAAATGTGACACACCAATTGGCTGATAATTTTCCATTATCATCAAAAAGGTGCCGGAGAAGAAGAGAGCCCTTTTCCTAATCCTTAAAAGGCTGATTGAAATGTGCTGCTCATTAGAGTCCATTCACAAAATTCATGAATCACAGAAAGACAGATGACAGTTTCCTTACCTGTACAAAAGTCTCTCCTATTAACAGCCTGATAGCCCAACTATTGTAGTGAGGAAAATGGCTCAATTTATTACCACCTTCATATCAATGCAAATGAGACAACTAATAAAGCCAAACTCTGACAAGTCATTAAGAAAAGGCAACACTGGCAGCACAAATTTCCAGACATTATTAAAAGGCACAATTCCCTGAAATATGCTAAAAATGTAATTAAATTGTTCAAATAACATTTTTGACGGTAATCCATGTCAAGGAGTATGACAGAAATGTGAACTGGTGGTCTGCTGTGCCACTAGATGGAGTTGTGAGTTATTGTATTCCTAAAAAAGCTGCAACAAACATTACAATTTATTTGAACAGACATGGACTCTTGGACTGGAAGTCTAAAATAACATTGATCTTTTGTCTAGTTAACAAAATTGATATTGATAGAACAATGGACAAAATCCTATCAATTACAGCAATTACTCCCGGAACCTTGGGAACAGCAAGAAAAGGGATCTGCTGCACAAAAGTAGGAATAAGTAATGCTGAGAAAATCAAGGTGGCTGCTGAAAAAAAGTGGAAGCGAGAGATTTATGCTAAACGTGTGCTGACTGACAAAGCATCGTCTTCTCAAGGCTCTGCTGGAGATCGGCCTTAATCCCTCTCATAAATTTTATATTAATGCCAGAGGTAACCAAGGTTGTTTTTCCCAGTATTTCTCCAGGTCCATTAAACACACCTAATACATTTCTACTTTCTCCTGTTTCCCATCTAAGTGGCTCAGCTGAATTGCAAAACTTGTACATAAGAGAATGTTTATTCCTTGCCGAGTGTGATGAGACTTCAGTGGCGCTGCTTCTGTGTTCAGGTTGACTGGCTTAAAGATAAAAAGCTAACACATTCACCTTCCTCTGCACCTGTAGGTACTGTAACCTTGCCATTCCCGGAGATAATAAGACGAGCTGTCTAAGTGGGGAGGGGAAACCAACCTTCTTAGATCTCACTGCGCTGTATTCCTCAGGAATAAAAATTCAACTTGATAACAAGTTGCAAAATCTTTTTTTACGCATAAAAGTGACAGCTGTCTGTCTTTGTTGCTTTGAGTAAGAGAAGGAAAACGATGCCTGTGAGCAATTTGTAGCTTCTGAGCAACAGCCTGTGCAGTTAATGCCAAGTTTATACTTTCACACCTTTAGAGTTTCTTGACTGGTCTATTTTAAGATGCCTGAGCTTCCCTCTTAATTTCTTACACAACACAGGCACAGCTCTGAAGCTGCAATGAGACACATTTTTGTGACCAAATCATCATCAACACATAAACTCTTTCCTTAATGCACAATAGATAAAAGTTAAGTTGGATGTTGACTATTGTTAATAGTTACTGAATGTATTTGACTGTATTCCCAGGTTACACGGTGTGTCCCATGCATCTGATACGAGGATATTTACTTTCCATTTTTTATCCAATCACTCACTGAGGCAGTTTAATGCCAGCTCTGAACACAGTAAAACCTTATCCAAACAAAAAAATAAAGTTGGTGTCATAGTAACCTGAATGCATAGTAAAAAGCTAAAATTGCATACATCCCTGCCCCACTAAGTCATTAACATAATGCAGCATATAATAAATAGCCTGACATACAAGTAGTGAATTCTCCATTTCTTTGTGACCAAATATACTGTGTTCCACTGTTGTTTACTAATAAACCTGGTTAACAAATGATTTAGCCCTAGACACTTAGGCACACAGGCTGTGAAGAGAGGGAAAAGTATGCTGCACACTCCAAGTAACATGGATTAGAGTCTGCTCGGTCAAAATGGTGGCTCACTTCTTTTCACGCTTCCTGGAAAGGAGAACTTGTCTCCCAGTCCGACAGGAGCGAAAGCAGTGGTTTGATCTCTGCTTGAGCTCCACTTTTCAATTGCTAGTCACCGAGCAGTAAGAGCATATGTCTGCCATTTAACTGTCCTGAAAAATATGGAAAGAGCTTGGGAGGAAGTCAGTGACTCTCTTTTGAAATCTCTCAGTAGTCAAAAAACACACTGACAGACAAAAAATAATAATCACACATGGCAGCAAACACAGTCTTACACAGACAGACAATTAAAAAAGCCATGGAGACAGCAGTCTGATTGTTTATCTGCATCGTAGCATAGAGAACTGAAATCCAGAGCCACAGATAAGACATCAATCTTCCTCAGTGGGCTGCGTAAATAAATCTGATTACGGACACAATCATTTTCCCGTTAGAATTGTTTTATCTGCTCATTCCATGCCTCAGCAACAGATAACTCAGAGAAGCGTTTGGCACAAGGTGGGAGCCTGCCTGCTGCCTGTCACACATTAGTGTTTGAGGCCTGATGTCAGTGCAGTGATTTTATATGTTATTCAAACAGCCACATATCTATCAAACATGAAGTAATACTAACTGTTCACTAGACTTATTAAAGTCCCCTGAGTCATAGAGGTACACAATTATTCTCAGTGGATAAATGCTAATAGGCTTTCTGGCTTCTAGTTTTATTACCAGGCCAATGTGACCTTTATTCATTTTTTTAGCTGTTCAGAGATTTTTTTGGCATTTACAATGGCCATGTATTGAAAAGCAACAGAAAGGAGAATTGTTGATGTTTTGGGGGATGCTATCAGCACCTTAAAAACAGCTAAATTTCAACTGTTTTTGACCCTATAGCACCACAAGACGTATACAGGCTGCAGTCCAAGGAAAACGATTTAACAAGCGTCAGTTGCAACTAACTAGACGGAATAATTACTGCTATTAATGGCAGTGTAGCTGATAATCGTGTAAAGCCTTAATAATGCACCCCAAGAGCTAATTCGATGTGAAATAAAGTGATCACAACCCTGATAATAAGATGCCGCGTTGTCAAAATATTTTCGGATTATGTGCATAATTGTTATGAAATTCCCTGTTCACGCTTCTAAAAGAATTTAAAATCTATGTTGAACTAGAATAAGCTCACAATTTTAGCATATTTCAAATCTCTGACTATTTGTTGCAGGCAAGAAAAAAATCCTTATAGTATTGAAAAAAAAAATAAAGCAGCAGGAGTGGAGTATGCTACACATCTCTCAACAAATCCTGCTGTTTGTTTTCTCATACATTGGAATGCCTTTGAAGCCCAACAGATTTATTGGTGTTCCTCTGTTGGACCTGATAATGCATTAAAAGCATCCACACTGAACAGACTAAGGTCATTTCACTGGTGTGACCTGAATAAGCAACGACAGCAACTAAAACAAATTTGGCCGAATCAGGCGAGCCAGCAGCGAAGCACATTTACAGTGTAAGGACTTGCATTCAACATGCAGGCAAGGTGACAAAGCATTCCCTTAAAAACACACACTAGATAAAAGACTAATTTGTTCCAATTTTGCTCGAGGGATGCTTATCTCAGAATTCAAATAAGGTCAAAAGAGAAAGCAGTCACAGAGCCTGTGATAAGATTGTGGTGGAAAAGCAAAATAAACCCTGTAACCTTTTATAAAATGAGTAATGTGCTGGATCTTTGGAGAAGTTATTGCCATTTACCTCTGGTGAGGACAAGAGTGGCCATAATAAAGTTAAATAAATAACTGATGGGGGCAATATCTTGGAAATGGAGAACTTAGGCTTATCATAAAAAAAGCTAAATTCTTACTCTAGAAGAACTAGTGATAACAAAAACAGGCTTCAATGGAAACAGTAAACATGAATCATGAAACATTCAGATGAAATGTTAGCATACCGTACTTTGGCTTAATCTCTTGCACTGCAGGAAAATGTGGCTTTCAGAATTTATCAGGTACACTGTTTGTTTGTTTTTGTCAAAGGAAGGAAAACACTTAGGTTGTAATATCCGGAGCAGTATGAGTTTAAGAGCATGCCACACATAAGTTTAGGATTCATTACACCATTTGACAAATGATGTCAAGAAAAGGACAGAAACATAGTTCTGAGTCTAAATGGCTCACATCTTATAGAAGTTGGGTTCACATCCTGCCAGCAGTGAGCTGAGGCTCAGGAAACAGTGCCATTAGACAGTAATGAAAGAATGTGAATCCATCAGCTTACTGCTTCACCTGTCCTCTAGATGAAGGGAGGAATGAAGGATGGCTCAAACTGAAGTGTCTATTTTTTATGAACTACAGTCCATCAGGACCGGATCCACTCAGAAGCTGATGGCAGATCACAAAACATTTCTACTGCACACTTCCTACTGTTGATCGGTCAGAGAGAGTGAGGGCAGTGTGAGTTATTGACAATGAGAAGTATGTGGAGTACTTTTAGGATCACGTTAGGGCCCTGGAGTTCTTGGCTGCAAAGTACAACTCAAAAATGGGTTATGGGGAAAAATAGCCCAGAGTGATTTACCACAATGTCTTACAAAAGAGTTCACATCGCTGCTTTTAGTTGGACATTTATGCGCACAGTGGACATGTCAATAATACAAAAGATGTAAGAGGGGTTAGTTTTTAGAGTTAAGCAAATATAAGTTTCCTATGAAGAGGAAACAAAATGAATATTTAGAAGAACATTACATCAGTCACAGTCAGTCTCAATGGTCAAAAACAACCCTGTGTTTCTTGGCCTTTTAGCCTTTATTTTGTGCTTTATTTTTGTGCTGTGTTAGACAGAACACACTATCATTATCAAAGAGGAGAATGACATGAAGCATACACACTCAGGCCAGGATCTGAACTTAAGTCGCTTCTTTTGTGTTGCACATGCTTTTTGAATCTGGATGCGCCCCTGCATTCTCATATTTATATTCCCTTATTCTGCTTAGATCAAATCCTGGCCCCACGGTCACATTAAATTGCCACCACGACCCATGCCATTTCTGCTTTGTTCTGTGCTGTCATCAGGGCCACAGTCCTGCTACAACATGTTTCATCTACAAGGCGAGCATTGGGAAAGCATACCGACTGCTTTATATTTTAGCAGCACTGTATTCAAAGGCAGCAGTCAACACAGTGAGACATAAATACATCTTTATAGGCACGGCAGCGGTCAAACACGTCTTACTGTTTGGTGTAAAAAAAATACAACCTAATTAGCACACTTCAGTTTTTATGAGGAGAAAGCTCAGACCTTGATCGTGATGAGATAGCTAAACGCATACAGCTCCAAAAATAATGACAAGTCACAATTAAACTCACAGCTGTGGTTTGCTGTGTGTGATGGATTAAAGAAGGGCTGCAAATGTGACTTAATTCAAGTGCGCACAGAAACCAAACACTGACCCAAATATTAAGCTGTCCCGGCACGCCTCATAAATGATAATAATGTAAGTGACTATATGGCAGCTGAGTGAACCAGGTGCACCTGTAGGCCTGGAGTCATTCGTTCTGTGATTGCCAAGGGCATAATGAGCAATAGGCACCCAGAGTGAGTACACAAGGTTTGTTTTGCCCTTTGTGCCGCATTATCTGGGTGACCTGTCACAGCTGTATCACACAGAGGTTTATTGGATTTAGAGACCAGGCTGTCGCGGTTCACACCTACACATTCAGCTGTCATGGGTGCTGATCAGCATTTCCTGTGCGCTACATTTCTACAATGTCTCTGCTGTGACAGATACAATGCCAGGTAATAGCTATGATGTAGCAATCTTTAGAAAAATGAATGCAGGTAATGAGTGGGAGCTCAGTGACAATGATGCGATGCCATTACAATTGTCCAGCTGCCTGTCGCTCAATATTGAAAATAATAGGGAGCATACAAAAGCTGTTTGTACCGAGCTCCTAGAAACAAAGATGGATGCTGTTTAGTTTCAGTAGAAAGTTAAATTGTGTCTGCAGCAGAGTTGGGTTTCAGTCACAGCCTCATATGCCTTTCCTCAACCAACACAAACTACTGTGAATTAATACAGCAACTAGATTCATCCCATTCTGTGTGTATAAAACCACAGGTCCAGGAGATTTTTAAGATGACCTGAAATATTTAAATTTAGAAAATGTTAGACAAAATATAAATGATAGAATGAAAGAAAAGCAGGTTTTTGATTCTTGTCCAGAATAATGGTAAGGTACTTTGAATTATTCACTACTTCAATAGCTTAATTTTTAATGCTCACCTGAAAGCCATTTTAAAGGCCTGTTACAAATAGAAAAGCACATAAAAATAGTTTATTTATGATTAAAACATAAATGAGACATCTCAAGCCGTTCTGAAATTCTCTGTAAAGCCTGTGTCAGGTGCTTTGCAAGTTTTTGCAGACGCACGGATCGCAATGTCACCTGCAAACATCTGGCAATTGACACTTTGACAACCGCAATGTCCAAGGGATTTAACATTTAAAGAAATCTCACTCTGTCCTCGCTCATATAAGCTGTCGGTGTGTATACTTCTTACATACCTCACAGTATAAATGTATCAGTATAATAAACTTGATTTCTTGCCCAACAATTGCCACTGCAGCCACATATTTTATGGGACTAGGGTAAGCAGCTTAAAGCCACCTCTCAAAGTGGACACAGTAACAGAGATAATTTAATAACGTGGAGCTCTCACAAAGATCACGCCTGTGGTATTTGCCCCCTGCAAAGCCACGACACTGCCTATAATCTACAATGACAAAACGGGCAGCTGTTGACTGGGGACGTGGCATTGAAGAGAATCGGGCTCCAGTGCTTGAACACGTCCCAGCGGCGCAGCCTCATCGCAGTGACAGGCCGGGGGAGCCGAGCACTCACCGGAGGGAGAGAGGACGGGATTGTTAATGTATCATTCATCGAGACTCGGCACCGTGCTCAACTGCAGTATGAAAACATAACTGTAATGAAAAACGTATCGATCTGAGTCTCTTCCTTTTAGACAAATTGCACCATTTCCCCTGGTCTTTTCGAATGGCCCAAAAATGAAAACTATCAAGATATCATCATCAGTGTCCGATGGTGATGGTTGCCGAGGGCAGGGAAAATTTAAATCTATTTATTGTATGGTGTTTAGGTGGCTCATTAAAAAAAATAAATTGCATGTTATTTCATTAAAGGAGGAGTTCCAATAAATGCACCACCCACTCATCTGTGTAATTATTCTGAAGGCCATCTATTCTTTGATCTAACGAGACCCATGCCCGTACCCACGTCCTTGATCGAGACACGACTTCTACGTAACTGCTTCTGGCTGCCCTTGTATGTTCTCTTTTACTGCTCTGCAAACGCCTCCAGGGAAAAGGCCAAAAACTAAGCCAAGGCAGGGAAAACTTCGGCAAATCCTAAAATTGTTTTCATAATTCGGACATGACTGCTCCTTTTAATGGGTCAGTCATAGTGAAAGATTTTAAAGCACCATTTATGGGGTCCCAAAGGAAACTTTTGTCAAGCTAACGTGCACAAAGTGACAAGACAGACAGCTTGAGTGGATAACCATCTTGCCCATGTGCAGTCCTCCTGCATTTCTAAATTAAAGATAGAGCGATAGCAGAGCAACAATCTCATAGTGCAATCTCCATTCTTTGGTGAAGGGAAGGGACCTAAAGGAAATAGATCAACCCAGCATCCCAAGGGTCAAGGGTTTATTTAATGAAGTTATATCGCTGGTCTCTGTGCTCCTTTCTGTTTTCATTAGGTGGGTCATACAGATGGTGCACTTGTGCAGTTCGCATTAAAAACACTGGGCATTTGGCTTTTGAATAGTTCTTATACATAGCATACATGCTTTATTCAGTCTGTGCAGTTTACATCTAATGAAAGACCACTATATTCCTAAATGCTGTACATTAAAATATATAAACACATCAGACATTAGGAACATATTGAACATTAGAAATGGTATTTATGATGATACTGTGCAGCTCTGTGTTTGAAGGTTATGTGTGTTCACGGACATCCAGACTGAAATAAAATTGATAGAAACCTCTTAAACAGGAAATAAACAAACATTTCAGCTTTTATTTCAAAACTCAACATAAAGGGGAAGAAATGTCACAACTAAACCTGAGCTCAGGCAGATGGATACGCTGTAATGTGAGATAAAGAGTGGGTTAATTTTAATTCTTTTAAATCTTTTAGTTTCAGCTGTTAGAAAATACACATTTTTTTTTTTTAACGTCGGTTGGGTTTGCATTTAAAGGCTGATGTTTTGACTCGGAGTGCCATGGAGACAGAGATTTACTGTGACAACGCTGATGCTAAGCGTTGTACTCTTGTGAGGCTTTGCAGAAATGTGGCACATCAGACCCTGTGACTTTGTGCCCGGTATTTCCCAAGACTTAAATTAGCTGTTTATGAAAATGACATTACCACACAGAATGAAATGAAATTAGAAATAGACAAAGACAAAGAACTGTTTGTTTTGCTTCAGATTTGAAGGCAACAAACATCTCTTGACAGACCGCTATATATTAAAAATATATATATATATATATATATATATATCAAAATTTTTTTTTATTTATTTTTTTTATTTTAGCCCATTGAGGTATTTGTTGTGTATCAAATGAACAGCTTATTTATCTTGTTTTGGTAGTGTTCTGCATTCAGATTTTACTACACACTTACTGCAGTTTAACATTATACATAAAACAACACAGAAAGATGTATTTAATTGACCTTAATTCATCAGCTTATGCCCAGTTTGACTAGTTTTTTGCAGCTTTGCAATTTAAGTGCATGTGTGTAAATGGAATACAGGCGCCTTAGCACATGTGCCATTGTGAAGCATGTCTCTTATGCTATCCATTTTCTTCAATGGCTCTGGATAAACCATGCTGCCAGCTTAGCTTCAAGCACATCAGCCTATAATTGTTGCTTGGTTCATATGTGTCATGACACTTCTATGTGCCACTGTCACAAACCAAAGCCCACAGCCCTAATGGGGTCGCTCTATTTTTTCCCTTAGTATCTCATACAACCAGTCTTTGTTCCTCATCGCACAATCTGGAGATGCTATTAGTGTGGAGGCAGACAGTGATGTTTAGTGACAGCCAACGAGTCCTCCGGTCAAGTAAGTGCCCTCGAGTCATCAGAGTGTCACCAATGCCCGCCACTCCGCCCGCACACAGCTTTAGCTCTACGCTTCCACCTTTGTTCTAGCTCTCTAAAAAGCACTGAGCTAAATGCGTGACAGGAGGGCAGCGACCACGACAGCCTGACTCATGCCACGGTGTAAAGCTGCCACCGCTGCTTGTCAAACACTCCGCATGAGAATCCGAGACAAAAATTAGGCAACAGAGGAAGGGAGGGGACTCTAGTTTTGCTGCAAGTGGCAATTTTTGTCTTTGTGTTCTGTTTAGGACTATTGTCATCACATTTAGGGCTGAGCTCAAAAACATGCAGAATTTTCGCATGCGGCTGTGTAGAATGATAAGAGAGAAGCTACATGGCCTGTTTGCAGCTGATAACTCACACTCAGCATAAATCAAACACCTTCGGGTGAGTCAAATCATTGTACAGTTGAGCATCATATGTTCAATTCCGAGTAAGAAAGTATCATGCCTCAGTGCTCTGAAATGAAATGCTGCAGAGTTGTCAAATTATATCTTCCAAGTGAAATGCTTATGCTGTGATTTAGCAGCATTAGTGGTAAATCAGCATTAAATGTACAGCACATTTCAGGACCAGAAATGAACAGCAAACCTCTAGCTTTCATGAACACAATCTTAATTTCCTCCTCCATTAAGTGATGTGTCCTCTCAATTGTTCTGTGGTTACTTAATGCGGCCACACAAACACTTAGTCAGTCGGTGGTTCATTTGTGGAGAATATCACAAGGAGACAATGCCACAAACCTCTCCATAGACAGTTAATGGCTTTGCTTGGCAGCTTTGTACTTGCGGGACCTTGGGCCCCACTGTTTGCTTTAGGCACTAGTAATTCACCAGGCTGTGGAGGCTCTATGCATCTGTGCTGGCTTAATACAAAATGGCAGCCTGTTATAGAGAATAGGCAGATAACATTTTAGTTCTATGTTAGTGAAAAGTCGGTGCTCCAACTCTCCATGAAAGCAACTGGCTTAGTGCTAGACATCTAAAAGTTAAACAGGAATAAAACTGCCAGAGATTTTATTTCCATATGATATATACTGTTAGCCTGTCAGCCTTGCTCTGGGAGCTAAGGCATGCTGTTGATTAATATAATGGAATTCAAAAGATAAGATGAGCTAAAAAAAGGCTGATGGCTGCCAAGGAAACATTCTCCAGGTAAGAAAGTGATTTTATATACTGCCCAAATTGGTTTTATTTTACTTTTTTTTTTTAATCTTTTGAGACAAATCCTTTTTATTAATCTGGACAGTGGAATTAGGACTTGTGTAACAATGTGCTCTAGATAAAAGACATTTTTGAAAGAAAAGTACACGTCCAGGGCTTTTGTGTAAAAGCATGGGATTTCACAGTAGAACTGTTGCTGCAAAAAAAGTTAATTTAACAATGACATTTTCCACAACAATTCGACTAAGCCAGAAAACGTATGAGTTAATCATTACTTGACTGAAAATGGCAAAGTAAAGCCATATGAAGGGCATGAAGCAGAACAAGAAATTAGAAAATAAGCTTAAGTGCAGATGGCTTTGCAATGAATCAGCCTCAAACCATTATGTCCAATATGTGCTGAGTCATTTTCAATCAAAAATGTAGTTTTTAATGGTCAAATATGTATGTCTCCATTCAGCTTCATTTCTGCTAATCATTAAAATTGTGCCTTGCAATTACTTTATGAAGAAAGTTCTTTTTTACCCTGATGCAGACTGGAGTAAAGAGTGAAATGTGTAAACTGTTTAAAACACACAAACCAAACTTGTTTCAGAGACGAAAACTTTACACACACAAACAGACACACACACACACACACGCAGTATTTTTAAATGAGAGCGATGCATTCAAAACCTCAAATCCACAGTGTCTTGGTCCTAGATGTGTATGGCATCAGACGTATTCATGTAGGCAGTCAGACGTGATCAAATACATCCACATCCAATACTGACACTTGACCTGTCACTAACATCAGGAAACATCAGGGGCACAGACTTCACAATTTAACCAAAACAGCTGCAGAGAATAAAGCCGGTGTCAGTTTGTACCATCTCACTGTAAACATTTCCCAAAGTTTCATCCATCCCTTTGAGTAACTTCTTTAAAGTCGTGAATGTACCACGCAGCACACTACCTCATACTGTGAAGACACTGTAAATCAGAAAGATAATTTTCCACCAGCCTTTTTTATACCTGCACTTTACAGTCAGGTTCTCAGTTCCAATTAGATTGTCATATCTGAAATAATTGAGATGAATAATCTTCCAAGGCCTTCAGCTAATGAATGATCGGATATTCTTGAACAAAAATGGTTACTGTGCCACAAATGGAGTCATTAGACGAGCCGTTAAAGATATGTGCTAATACGTCTCCATCAAAGGCTGGCCTACATTCAGCCACGTTTAAATTGGACACCGACTCACCCATTAACGCACACGGCACAAATCCCTTCTTACATGCATTTTCCTGGTCACCTTATATTGAACACAAATGAATGAAACAAACTGAAGTGTAAGCTGAACGTTGCAAACCCCTAAAAGAAAAAAACACACAGAAAAATCCAATCAATAAAATGTAAATAGACTATAAACAGCAAAGCAGCACTTTATTCAGTCTCTAATGTAACTATTACAATTCTCATTTAAAGAGAGACACTACACAACGCTGTATCGAAGACGAGGCTTGATACAACACAATGTGAAATAGATCTTCCACCACCCACACACAATCTCATGCTAATGTCAGTTTGTATCCACTTAGTGATTGGACCCAACAGATTTAACCTGTTGTGCTCTAATAATGACATCCAACATACATGCTTGAAGCTCTTTAGTAAATAAGCATAGAATAGAAAAATTATATCTATGCAGTTTGAAGCTCAAGATGCAGCAGGCGTTTATTTGTTCATTAGTTCCACTCCCGATCCATATTATTACCTAAAGGATCTGGTTTTAAGGACATTCGCCTTATTTTTGTCATATCTCTTACAACCTCAAGTCTGCAACATGTTTCTCTTGGCACACTTCAATATGCACTGTTGTGTTTTAGTGGATTATAGTAAAATGCCCAGTGCACAGCAGAGACTGCATCTAGCCGCCTGCCAAACCTTACTGAACAAATCCGATATCTACTGTTACTGTAGCCAAATGACTCACTGCAAGGTCCTGAAAAGAATTAGAAATAACAAGAGAGGAGTCAACTTGGACCTTGTCTCAAAATAACTGCCAAAACACAAATGCTCATGTTACATTAATGGTTGACATCGAGTTATGAAATCGTTTTTGGCTTGAGAACAGTGTTAATGGAAGGTGCCAGTCTCTGAACAACACTTAACTATAAACTGAAAGACTGGATGTTCACATGTTACACAACAAATAATGTTTTAATCGACTCTCATTTTTTACTCCATGCATGCTCTTATTGTAAAAAAAAAAAAAAAAAGTGCATTCTTATCAGACTACTACTTGCCAAAGCTGGTAGAAAGCTACTTTACATATTTATTTAATCCAAGCAGCAGTGACTACACCCTTTGGTTCATCACAGTGCACTGTCAGTGGACATTTACGTTCATGGATAATCAAGTGCAGACTGTGTTAAAGGGGTTTCTCTTGTTCCAGTTCAAAATAGGAAGAGTATCTAAACTGTTGCCTCTATATTATCACCCTCTAGGAGCATCAGTCACCATACTACAAGTCACTTTCATCTTTAGCTCAAATAAGCAAATCAAATAAGCAAATCCACTACGTCAAAAATTTAAATAAACAATGGATTCACTGTATCGGAGTTTATTGAGTAAAGCAGCAAGTAAGCTTTAAATGTGTTTCATGTTTAAGCCTAGTTTCACAGCAGGAAATGGTTTGTTGAGGAAAAAAAAGTAAGAGATGATAAATCACATCATTTTCTGCCATTTCAGAAATGTACAGGGGCCACAGTATGATTTAGGTGTTGATAAAGAAAGCAAAATATTACTGTATAAACAATGAATTATTAACAAGACAGCTGCTGAGCGTATACAGTAAATTTAACCTTACATTACACAAAATGTTGAGACCTCAGTGTGCTATGTTGCTCTGTGCTATGTTGACTCAGTTGACTTGCTTGCCCAAGGCATCAGCCTGGACACATACACATAATTAGGAAAGGTCAGTGTGTCCTCTGCCTTGTCAACAAATTCACTTCAAGATGACAAATTCTAGCCCAGCCAGAGCCAGGCCTCCCTCAGATACCCTTGCCTATTGGGTGCCAGCAGGGCTGTCTAGGTAGCCTTAGGTGATTTCTAATTATGTATTTTACATGCCAAGCTAAAAAGGACTAGGCAGAACAATGAGCTGTGGATTTTGTCAAAGTTTTGTTTTGATTTTAAGGTTGAAATAACAGCAATATCTGCACACAAGTCTTAACAGTTCACATTCTGTAACATTTAACTACACCAGCTAGCTTAAATAACCTCCAAAGTTTCTTCCTCTGTGTTAGTTTTACACACTTTCTATCCCATTTTCTATATGATGAAGTGGAAGTGGCTTTCACATTGCTCCCTGGTGGCCTTACTAAGAAACTATTAATCTATGGCTCTCCTCACTGCATTCAGATGGGCCTTCCCCAGCCACCACCTCGCCTGAAGTAAAGGCCAGGAGTAGACCCGGAGGACTGGACACTCTCTTATTATGAGCTGCACCAAGACACCTCAGGGTATCTATGCACTTCCTCTGACAGTGACTGATGGCCAATTATCCATTAGGAGAAGAGTATTGATCACTTGAAGAACAGAGGACCTGGAAACATCTCCAACCTCACGACAACTGTAGCTGTACAAAGTGGACTGCCAGATTCCACATGATGGAAAAATAAAAAAATTGTAGAAATCCAGCTTTTCACCAAAGGCCACCCCAAGCAAACACTATTTACTTTCCTCTTTTTAAAAAATAATGACTGTGCAAAAGTATGTTCCAATGGGACTGACATCAACCTCAACCTTCACATGTCCAATGTTATGTGCTCAAGTGTAATCTTTTCCCATCGAGAAAACACAGCTGCATTAAAGGTTCAAGGTCAGCACCGTACGTGCTTTCTCTCCACGAGTGAGAAGAAAGAGAGGGCCCATGGAAAAGAACATTCGATTAAACCCTCCAGGAAAAGACCAAGAGCTCGGCTCAACAAGCGCGCCCTGACTTCTCAGCGGTGTCTCTTAAAAACACTGTAAGGGCTTGGCCACCGCTGCATAGTGGTCAGCAACAACAGAAATACATGAGCAGACTGAGGCCAATCTGCAAACTGCTGATCCTCTTTGAGATACGGCAGCCCACTGTGAATTATGGTCTGGTTTTCCAATGAGACATAAGGTAATCTCATCCCATATTAGAGGTCAGAGGTCAATTTTATGCTACCTAGATAGAAAAGCACAGATAGTGGCTACGCTGCAGCCCATTTCAAGGGGGAAACAGACTGACTTCAACTGCTAAGCACTCTCACACAGGCCTGAAACATAGAAATGGGGTAATTGAAACAAAAGGGCAGAGTTTGACAGAGATATAGTGCCTTTGCAGGGCCTGTGCACTGACTGCAGAAAATAACACAATAACGCCTCCCATCGCTGAGGTTCATCCCCCATGTTCTCACCCCTGTCTGTGTCCTTCCCTCCTCCTCAAAGCTGCCATTTGCAAATGATAAGCACCAGGACATCGCCTTCTGAAAGATAAGGCGACTGGGCATTTGTAATCAAATGGAGCACGTTGCACCATTGTTTAAAGCTGACCTATGCTGGTTTACCTTTTACTCACTTACTCTCAACTTTTAGCTCAGTCCTCATTAATCAAACTAACTCCAACTGGAGAAATTCATTCTGCATTCCCTCATAAAATTAGGAAACACATACACATATGTACACACAATACATTTGACCTACTTCTTCTTGCTTCTTGCTTCGCCTGTCAATATAACTATCCAATCAGTTTTCCTAATGTGAAATGTGGAACTGTATAGAGAGGCCAGTTTTTCTTTAAATATTTTCAAAAGCACTATCACTTCATTCCCATATTCAACACAAATATTGCATGCTTTTACTATTATTGTGCAGTAGTAATTTATACACTTTTAATTTTTATGTTCAATTTATGAGCAGCTTAAAGTGAATTTGTGCTCCTATAATCAGAGAAATGATAAAGGTTCTTATCCTTTTTTTTTTTTACAAGATCTGTATAATTTACTGAGCAAAAGTTGCACAAATAATATATCAAATACTCCCCTCTGTGTGTGTTGAACCTTTATGTGTATTGTCTGAATCCATGTCCTATCACTAGAGGGAATAAAACTCTCTTGTAGTAAATTCCCTTTCAAATCATTTCCCTGTGAAAAACGCTATCCCTGCAAATACATTTGCCACGTATTAGCTAAGGGACAGAAACAAAGTGATTTTAAATTTCTTTGACCAGAAGGCAATTTCCCTTAATAAATTATGTTAATTTCAGCGTTTGCGCTCCTTATCACATCCTTTAGTGAGTCAATGGAGAGAGACAAAACTGGCTGTAAGAAAGACAACTCTGGTTCATGTAGAAATGATGAGAGACATCTGGCAACTGAATCTTTTACAATACTGTACCGTAAAAGGGAGCTTACAAATGACTGTATTACGCAATGAATTTCAGCTTGTTGTCACTTAATGGCTATCTCCTTGCATCATCGCGGGCTTTACACCCCGTGGAAATTGCTGTGAGGGTGACAGCTCACACAAGTAGGAAAAATGCCTGATACCAAATCCCATGCTCCCCTCGATGAACCAGACAACAATTGCTTGGCAACGCTCTCACTGGGCACAAAGGAAAACAAACAAAATATCCAGGATTTTCATTCTGTCTGCTTGGTTTGCTGTGTGTTTTTGATGATCTTTTAGTGGAATTAACAAGGGACTAACGACACACAACAGGAAAGTATAAAGAAGTGGGATAAAAACAGAAGCAACAGGAGCCAGAATAATATGCAGCTACTTTAAACAGGCAGCAGAGAAGCATGAATGCAAATCCATGTGGAAACACCCTCCCATTTACACTCACTGAAAACTTCACACAGAGGGAAGAACTGTTCACTGTTCACTGTTTGACGGCCTGAAAGTGTAGCACTCCTCTCTGTCCTGTCCCCTCAGATCATCAACAACACAGTGAAAAAGAAAGTGCGGCGCTAGCTCACACCAAGATTGACAGGCCTACCTTTATTACTGACTGACTTATGTTTCCCTGTAAAAAAGACAAGTCGGCTTTTGGTTCAGACAAATGTCGAGTCAGCGCTTTGCTCCTCTTCTAAGTGGAGATCGACTGATCTCAGCCGCGCTCGTCCCTGCCCAGACGTAGAAAGAAACCGCTACCAAATTACCTCCCAATCCATTTCTGTAGCTGTCCTATAAAAGTAGACTGAGAGCCGTGTTGGGAGCTTAGAATCATGATTGTACTGACCTAATATATGATGGACTATACCAGGCTGAAACAAAGACAAAGGTCTGCCTAAAATGTGATACGCAAGAGACAGAGGAGACTAGAAAGATATCCACCCTTCCTTTTTTTTTATTATTTCCTGTACTTTCAGGGTCAGCAAAGGACTGGGAGCCTACCCCAGCATTCATTAAAGTATGAGCCAGGGAAACACCCTGCACCGTCCACCAGTCTATCAGAGAGAGAACAAATAAAATGTACAAACAGTATCACACCTGTGGGAATAAGGGGGGGTTTAAATTGACCTAAAGCTGCATTTCTTCTGTCTGTGGGAGGAAACCAGAGCACCCAGGGGAGCGCAATTCAACAAAGGATGAACATACAAGACCCAAACATGAAGTAATTGCTTGTTTTTTGGACTGAACAGCTCCCAACAACTGAATAAGCCAAGCCACACATACATACAGACATGCCTTATGAACGGACTTTTGTAAATATCACTGCTCTGCTACTTACTTAGGTTGATATACGAGGTCTCTGGAGCATGACTGTTTATTTAATCCTAATATATTCATAATTATACACTAATTAATGCCAGTGTAAAGCTCTTTTAATTCATCATCTCAGTGTCCTGGAGCAAGAGCCGCAATTATAACCATGTTTGCTTTCTTGTCCAAAGCAAGGTTAACAGTTCGTGAAAAAAACAAGTGAGGAGCAAATGATGCTGAAGGTTTTTTCTTGCAAAGAACTTATGTGGCATTTAAACCCGGGGAAAAAAATCGGTTTGTAAATTGTCCAAATGCCAGTATCTGCCGTGACAACAGTAAAAAAGGCACTACTCTTTGTTATTGTTGGTAAAGGTACATAAAGGGAGTGCAAAGAGGACATGTTTTATTTTGATGGACAATAGTGCATTCTCGGACTCTATTAGGTTAGTATTCCTTATAGCAATAGTGCATGTTGCAGACGGGGCTCCTGTGGGAACTTGTCTTTATACTTATACTATAGTGGCTCTTTGTCTCATTCAACTCGGAATACGTTCTCTTTTGTTCCTCAGCGCGTTTGTACGGAGTCACTAACGTCTGGCCAAGAGCTCCATCATAAAATGTAACTCATCAGCGTGAGTAGGTCGTCTACCGAGTCCGTAAAGCTGTCACCACAGTGCAAATGCAGCAGGAATGAATGGCCAAGAGGGGAGAAACGTGGTGCTCTACGTTGGCTGCACGGTTCGGAGGCAAAAGGAATAAAAAAACAGCCAAGAAATGCATCATAGTCACCCAAATTACGCAGGACTGTAGAGTAATAAAATAACGCGAATGAGATTAAATGTTTTTCTTCGTTTAATGTTGCAAAAACTGCTCTAAGTAGCTTCATTGTGCGCCGGTGCCGTTAGATCGGAGCATCCCCGACTCAGTTCACGCAGGTGTAGCTCAACTTCCAATGTGTCATGACACGGGTGTGCACAGAGATTTACGCACTGCACGACCAAACACAGAACGCGCTATGAGGCGTTTAGAAACATGGCTATTGTCCCCACACACTGACTCTTGGACAAGTTTTAACCTTGCCGTGACGGGGAGTGTGTAACCTTGAGTCTTAGTGCCATAGCAAATGACAAAACAATAATGACTGCGTGATTCGTGTGAAAAGCAATATTGGAAAACAACTTGTCACGTGTCGCTTTTTTGGCGTGTTCTTAAGCTACGGTGTTAAGAATGACAAAGCAGCGGAACTGAGCAGAAATGTGTAGCCTATGATCCACTCACCAGAGCAGGTGAAACCGTCGAGCAGGAGCCAGACCACGAGGAGCATAGCGCTGAGTCTAGAGCGGACAAAGGGGCCCAGAAGTAAGGGCATCTTGGTGCTGGTTTATCAGCTAAGTTTCAAAAGGCAGGGAGCAGAGAAAGAGCACCGGCGCACTGGGCTGCTTCAGGTCCGGAGAGTGTCCTCTGTGGCACTTTACGCCTTTTCTTTACAACGCCCAAGTCTTTTCCTCAACACATATCCTCATGCCGTTCAGTGGCCATCTGTATCCCGCTCGTGCGTCCTCGTTGCTCAGAACAACGCATCACAGGTGTAGGGAATAAACTGCTGCTGCTGCTTTGCGCTCGTCGCTGCTTTTTCTGTCTGTGAACGGCTATCCTCTCACAAAACTGTCCTTGTCTGCTTCTGACGGGAGAAAGGAGGCAGTTTCTCCTCTTTGTGTTCACTTTGCAGGCTTCGCGTGAAAGAATACCTTGTCCGAATGCGCTAAGAATTGGCTTCAGAGGCAAAACATCTGCTTGCACAGCAATGCTGGACTGTTGAGAGTCAGGGAAGGTAGAGGCTGCGAGTAGCGGAGCAACAAAACCAGGAGTGGAGTGTGGGGCGGAATGGAGCGCCCTACAGCGTGGACTATACAACTCTGTGATATGTATTGGGCAAATATTTACATACCTAAAAAGTAGCTGCAGATGGCATGCACGACGAAATGGAAATGATTCAAACCCTGCCAGTGTACTTTTTCTATTTCTCGCATCACATGAAAATGATGGATATGACATTCAGTCCTGTATGATAGGAAACAAGGCGCTGCTTTGCATACAAATTTACGCACACCACATCTGCATGCTGTTGGTTCTTCAGTTAAATATGCGTGAGTACTTTGTCTTGGGGTTTTTATGTGTAGTGCTGCAGTACATCGTGGTGACGGACAAACACAGATGAAGAAGAATGAGGATTAGCGCTCCCACGAGAGTGTACACCTGTCAGCAAACTCCGACCCGGAGGTGACTTATGTAGCACATAGCTGTTCCTCATTTTCTCGGGTGTCAGTGGAGTGATTATAAGACTCCTCAGCCGTGCCTTTTACAAGGCTGCCACAATCGACAGCAGATTATTAATACACTTCAGAGAAGGTTTTGTGTCTTTGTTTGTCCATTTCTCCGCTCCCTCGTACTAGTCAGCAGAATAATAAGTGGAAGCACAGAACTGGACCACTGTCTTACCAGCTAATTATGGGGCACATGTAGATGGATGATTCCTCAGACAGAGAGCTGCTATTATACAAACTCATTAAGGCTCCTCTCTCCATCCAGCATCCTTCTCTAAAGGTCAAAGTCACAGAAGCAGTACAAAGCAAAGACACATGCATCCACATACTTGCATGCCCTAACAGATAAACCCCTCAGCTATAGTTCATGATCAAATCCTGACAGCCAGTGAACAGCTAGAGTTAGGAAGCACATGCACAGCAGCTGTATGAAAGTGAATGACTCAGCCCTGGTCACTTGTGAGGTTGCTTGTAATGATCTCCCTCATTTTGCTAATCTGCTGCGTGTCCTATCAGCCGCTGCAGGCTGGAGTCATCACAGCATGTCTCCTTTTTGCTGCTACAGCCATTTAAAATGAGGATTTGGTATGTATATAAATGCCTAGTTTAATACATTAGCATTTACAGAGATGGAATTAGTCTTGGCTGTTATTAAAAGAAATATTTGAGTGCTGCCGTAACGTGCTCTGTGTGTTTGCTGAGTCAAAACAGGGCATGACCTCCCTGTCCTTTTTCTATAGCAGCTCTTCAGGGCCTTGAGTTTAGCCCTTTTGCTCCTTCCATCAGACTTCAATGAACAATCAAAGCTCTTGAGGGAGATGACACATTCAGTTGTTCATCGATTTGTGGCATTGTAATTAATTTTCTCCCCGTCACTGGCTTGAGTTACAATATATCCGCAGACTTGAAGCTGCTTGTTCGGTTGCAATCAATCATAGAGCCAAGACAGGTTACTCTTGTATCATCCTGAATTATTTAAAACGTATGATCCAAAGAGACCGAGGCCAGTTTCACCAAAGTGCTGCGTATTGGTCTATAATGTAACACATCTTAGTTTTGTTTAAAACTGTGCAGTGCAGTTTAAAGAAGTTTACAAAAAAGAGTGAAGTTATGAAAAGTAAATTAAAGTTAAAAAAAAAAAAGTTTAAAATTGTTACCATGGCAACAGCCCTTTTGAACCACAAACGGACAATTATGAGCCGTGTCATTGTCCACGTAGGTAACATTTAATCAATCCTTTTCACCTTAAAATACATTTATATTTGTGTTTGACAAGTGTAAAAATGTATGCAGATCTAATTTACCAAACCCACCCCTGCATCTGCGTAAACATGAGCTTCATTTGTATGTTACAGATGCTCGCGCCGCTGCATCATTCTGTAAACCGCACAATTACGCTCAGAATATATGCATGCCATAAAGACAACTGATTCGCCTGGTCGATATGCATTGATCCAATGAAGGTGTCTAGCATGAAATTAATATTATTTATTGTTTACAAACAACGCCGCCGGTCCCTGGAGGAGGAAGCAGCGAGGGCCGCCACTGCCTCCGTTCCTGCACAGACTTGTGGAGAGACAGAGCCGAGGAGCGGGTGTATCAGCTTCCATCATGACCACAGCTTCACAGCCTATTGTTTTGTTTATATCAAATTAAACTGCAATGCTACTCCAGAGAGATATAATTGACCACAGCCTCAGATTAAATGACTGTAAAGATCTTAATAAGCCATCAGCGGATTGCATATTACATAGCAAAGCACTTATGAGGATGCAGTCCAATGAGAATAAAACTGAGGTTCAGTATTTGAATGGTGCATCTTCGCCTTTAATTACATGGAAAATGACAGTGTGATCATTAATAATGTATCAGTTTAATTGCATCTTATTGATATGAGGTTTAGAAAATTAATTATGAAGTGAATGAAGCATGGAGGATTACATTCACTAATAAAAAATTTTTTTCAACCATATAGTATTGGATTTTAGCCTTTATTTTTTATTGATGAAAATAGAAAAAAAGACATCAAGAAAAGCACATCACATCTGTAGTATTAGTTCATTGTTGTGTTCCATAAATATGACATTATATAAGACCCTACAGTCTCATACATGTACCAAAATAATGCTGTCTGTCATTAATATGTTGCAGAACTCCTTTGGTATTGTTTGATTTGGTAGAGGTCTGAACCTGGGAATATTACAAACTGGACTATCCCTTAAAACACAGAATAAAAAAGATGTGGTTTTCTATCATTTTTATCTGGTGATTGCACCCGAGTGGAGATAGAGTGTGTGAGATCTGGCTGAGGAGGAAAAGTCAAATAAGAGGCAGAGATATAAGGGACTTTAAGAAACAGAGCTAAAGGAGTGTGATGGGAGGATGAGGAGGGGCGATGAAGGAGCCCACTGAAGGTCTCTCATTTCTGCAGCACAGACTGCTGATGAAGCTGAACTTTCAATATCCCACTACCTCAGCTCTGATGATTTCTCAATTTTACAGATATGGCCCCCAGAATGTGATTTGATGAAAATGTAAAACGGGATAACCACCAAATCATCTGAAATGGGCTGCATTTTATCCCATGACTATAAATCAAAAGCAGACATGATTTTATGTTTTTGATTTTGAGTTTAATGACTTGGAGTTAAAGAAGGACATTGTTCAAATTAAAGTCTTCATTCTTGCAACATCTTGGCATTCTTTGAGATTGTTAAAGGCTTAATACATAAGCTCTAGTGCTTCAATTTATTCATGGAATATGTTTCCATCCCAAACAGTCTCCTGATTTAAAACACTGCATTTCCAAATATATTATGATTTCATTTTCTCCTCAGTTCTCGTGGTCATAAATACATTTGCATTCTGTCAGCAAAACTAGACTAACTCACTTGTAATTCATCAAAGCAACTGCTTAGTCCTTGAACTATTCCACACATGAGTTTCTTTTTTCCAGCGTCGGAAATACTGCAAGCTGCATGAGGGAAAAAATGTCATGAAATAATAACATTAGGAAGAAAAATGAAAGCAGATGACACATTTTCAAGCGAGTTTATCTTGCCTAAATTAGGTATGACTCAAACAGAAACAATATACAGAAGGCATTTGTGAGGAAATAACAGGCTGTACGATTTCATCCTTGTAATAAAACTAACAACAGCAAGTTTTGTTTACAGTTGTGCAAAAGAGTAAAGATGAAATAAATTCATTGTTAGTGTACTCATTCAAATAGAACGGTAATTTAGAAAATCCTGCCTGACTCACACCAGCGTGAGACATGAATGTGCCATTTTGAATGTTCTTGATGTTCTTCTTCACTAGACAAAGGTTGACAATAAAAAGTACCAAAACCTTTTCCCCACGAGTTTCTCCCCGTCGCTGTTTTTCATTACTCTCCTTGAAAAAAACATATATTTCCTGAGATATGCTTCCTGGACCGACATTCTCTTGTTGTTTTGAATGTCACATTGTCTAAGTGTGCACGGTACAGAGACTTTGAATGACGATGAATGTTTTATGGCTCCCTGCTTTTGTGTCAGTCTTCCCGGTGACGCTCTGCGACTGTGTGTGAGAGCGGGTTCTCACACAAAGGTGGATCTGACGGCGGCGGAGGAACGAGGAGGTTAGCTACACTTGTAACTAGAGAGGTTTAGATTCAAAATAAAGAGGTACAGCTCAGGCTTCATGTCAGATTAAAAAAATTACAAGATCAAGCTTTTCTTCAAGGCCAGTCTCCTACAAGTGTGGCTTTCCTGTTACTTGGTTATTTCTAATCTTTAAATCTGAGAAATTAAAAGAAAAAAAAAAACACTTTAGGAGATTTTAAAGAAGAAGTAAGAACTACTTTAAGGCACTTTCAATTGAACATGTAATCTCTCTTTTTGGCATCCATGGTTGTGTGTGTGTGTTACTAGCATAATGTAATAAGAACGAATGGTAAAATACTGAGACCTTTACAAGCTTGTCAACACGGACATTCTACAGGAAAAGTGTCTTGGTGTGCTTTCTGACATTTGGAATCAGCCCAAAAAAGAAAAACATAAAACAGAGAAGAGGAAAGCAAAGTGAAACACACATAAATGATAATAACTTCAGTTTGATATAATGTTTGATATTTGTGTGTTTTGCATGTGGTGAATTTTCAGTGAAAGTTCAGTTTTACTTTTTTTTTCAGTAAAATAAAAAGCAGAGCAGGTCACTATAAGCTGAGGGTCAGCATTGATGGAATGAATTTTTTGCCACTGCAGCTTTAATCTTGTTTCTTTTTTGATTCATAAACAATTGAATAAGATGTCCACAGGTATTTTCCGGCACATATTCCAGTGTCCACAAATTATTAAGAAGTAGAAACACAAAAGAAAAAATGCACTCTAAAAATGAAATACTTTAAACTAGTATAAGTAGCAGTAATGACCTTCACCCTCGCAGGCCCCTGTCATACATGGCTAAAGTGTCGTATAACAACATTAAATGAGACATGTATTTGTCAATTCCCAACTCAATACAGCCTCTGACATTTGACATGCAAATAGATACAGTTACTATGTTAATGGAACAAATAGATTTTTCTGTCACTCTACCCAACCAGTTCAATGACATTTTAATTAACTAATATTTTCTGAACACGTAGGTATGAGCAAGCTTTCAGTTAGATTTATTCCTCAGTCACATCAGTAAATTCCTGCCCAAATGAAATTCTTGAAAATGCACTCCAACATATTTTGACACCGGCTAATGTGATCCATTTCCACCTGCGATGGCACTCATCCAGAGGAAGCTCCGAATAATCTGGGCCAGCTGACACCACATGTGTTTGAATCTATTTTTTACCTCTTTGAGGCATCACATCTATTTGTCTGAACACCTTCTTCGACGTCAGTATGGTATTGACACAGACCAATCAGGAGGCGAGTGCACATATTGTTCACTTTGTACACATCCTGCTCATTCAATTCTGGGAAATTGCTCTGCCTCAAAAAGGTTGTCATTATTTTGTCACTCAGCGTCCCAGGTGACATTTACAGCAAATAACCTCAGCTGCCAAAAAAAAAAATGCCACACACAGAAACCATAAAGTCGTGTGTTTTTTCTAAACATGTCTGCACAGATGGCGACAAATGTTGTCTGTAATACGATAAATATAATAGAATAGACACGCTTTAATAGAAATACTGGTCTGGTAAAATGAATTTTCCATCTCACCAAGAAAATCACAGGGTATCACTTTTTATAAAAGCCAGCTTCAGGTAAAAAGCAATTTGATGTTAACAACACACTGCCTATATTTTAAGCTGCTTTCTGTCAATGTGATGTGAATGTCGAAAAATTCGACTTAAAAATCATTATTTTGAGAAACCTTCTGAAAATTTTAACTTAGCTCATTTCTTGCATCCAGTTGTTTCAGTGGTTTTAAAACAGGATCCTCTTTGGTTTTACAAGTGCCATTAAGTGCATATGGATATCGTTTTACATAAAAGCAGCTAAGACTCTTTTTAAGCGTTCAACTCATGAGTCTTGTATTGCCAGCATGACAGATGGCTGCATTACTGATGAAGCCAATTCAAAAATGCAGCTTTGAATTTGAAGGATAGCAGTGAAGGGTAGAGCTTACCTGACTTCTTCAGTTACATACACCACAAGTGTGCACACAGTTCATTTACATCCAGTATTTTTAGGTAAGAAAACTGAACAAACTCAAACATCTACAACATGCCTAGGCCTGAACATCAATGAGCAGCGATAAGTTCTTACTGTTTGTAGCACTTTGACGCAGGTTATCGTATATTGGTAAATTAATGGGAATGGGAGACGACCTGAGTTAAAGAGCTAAAGCACAAGGTTTGGGTGGACAAGCATTGATGTTCCAAGCTCCATTCATTAAAGGAAACACTTGAGCCTCCTTCAGGGCCTAGTCAGTGGTGCTGCTGAACCCACGTGTCCCGCACAGGTCACTGTAATGGATGACAGCTGTACCGATTAAGCCATTTAAAAAGGGCCTTCTCTTGTTAGATGAGGGATAATATTTCTGCTCTATTACTCGCCCTCATATATTACACCATTAAGGAAGAGAGGTCTGAATTACAAATTCAATTTGGACTCATACCAAATGAAGTGAATCAAAAGGCTTTTAACAATTCACAATGTGTCGTAGTATCTACTTAACAACGACAAAATAGCAGCTTTATTTAAAATACTCGGTAGAATTAAAATTCAAATTAAAAAAAGGTTAGGTATCATAATATGTTTGTGTGTTTGTTTTGTGTGTAAGTGTGACTAATCACATTGCTCCCATCATTTAACAAATTACATTTAGCTTTTTAAAACTTTTGTGTGAAGCTGTACATATTATTACTGTATATATATATATATATATATATATATATATATATTTAAATATCATTTACAAGAAAAAAATCACAAACTGTACAGGAAGTAAGTTGTCACATGAATAGCTTAACTGTAGTACATCAACATGGCAAACTTAACAAGCTCCTCCATTTTTGCAAGCTTGCGTATGAAGGTTGTCAGAAGAAGAGTCGGACCTCCCAGCAATCATCGCAAAATAAGGCAGTAAAAATAGTTCAAAGAGCCATAACAGCAGTTCTCAGAAAATCCCTTTCATCATTTATCTGCAGAAGCTCTCCATCAGCACAAAGTGCTTTGCCTGTACTGTACCATCATCACAACAAAGACAGATTTAGCCACAGAAGAATAAAAGAACTTTAGCGCTGGTACAGCTACATGGACACTAATGACAATCCAGCGGCGCTCACCTGCTCTGGCTGTTGATTAAGTGCTGTCATGGTAACAATAGTGTGATTAGTTTTGGTCCGCGCCCGAAGTGTTTCCTGTCGTTGACACCTGGAGCGCTGGATTAGTGAAGCCTAAGTGTGGGTTGTCTGAGGATGGCTGGCTGACACAGTGTATTGTTAAACGTCTGGCAGCTATCGAACTCGCCGGCAGCCTGTATCATCTGTAGCCCACAAACCGGCTTCAAAATTGATGAATGATGCAGCTTGAAAGGACTTGTTTAGAGTTCAGTGAGACAAGCTGTCCCAAATAGATACAGAAGATCACATGTCAGCAGGATACAGAGATATTCTTACTGGACCAAGGTTGTGTGTGTCAGAGAAATTTTATCCAGCTTCCTGATGGAGTTCATTTTTCTCCCCTTGTGCCTTATGCTCCGCGCCCCTTTATAGGGACGGGGGATTTATGAGACGGGATGATATATCAGCACCCACGTCCTGGTGCTGGTTGGTACTCAATATGAGGAAACATGGAACAAAGACTTTTGCTAAATGTGAGTGAGACGGTATCATAGGATCAGACTGGTCGAGGACTCAGACTATTGAATGGAAATTAATTGAAAACTGCAACAAAAAAACAAAGATATATTCAGGCATAGCTGTAGTCACAGACGCAACATTAGGAGCGGCCAATAGTGCAAATGGGGGGTTTTCCAAGGTAATTTTTGTAAACAAGCTTGCCTCTTTTTTTTTTTTTTTTTTTTTGTAAACTAGCAAAGCCTCACACAATCTTTTCAAGTGACTTTGAGTACAGAAATGTAAAGAGTAAATACAGCTTGCCCTTAGAGCTCTTTGAGAATCACGATATAGAAAAAAATTGACTACTACTCACAGATTCAGCAAAGTAAAAACCCTGGCCACTTCACCTCCCTTGATCTCATTGATAGATGATGTTTTGCACACCGTCTTTGGTGAAAAAGAAATAAAGAACTAATTCATCCTGGGTAATGCTGACTGTGAATGAAGCAACACCTGAGACCTGGAGTACTTAGCAGCTCTATATCAAAGGATTTAACCATATGAGACAGTTCTCTGTCTATTAAAACCAATATATGCCACTTAGTGTGGATGTTATAGCCCATCTGTGTGGCATTCCTGATGCCTGCATTAACTTGGCGTCTCATAAATCACGTCAATACTGTTCAGACTTTAATGTAACTGACAAACTTTAAAAGCTGATTCAAGCTTTATTGCACAAGCTCCACATCACCATCATTCATATGGATGAGACCAAAAACTATCTGCGACAACAGTTTCCCAGCGTATTATGTGTAAATAATTTCCAGCAGGCTATCACATGAGAATTAAATGTGTTATTTAATAGAGGACATGTAATCGCACGCTGTAACCTATTGTTTTACTCTTGTACTCCCAGGTTCAGCCCAAGTTCAAAGCACATTTGATTGAGGTAATTCATCACAACAGATTTGTGTGTGTCATCACTTTGGGCTCACAACACTATATTATTGTTTCATGAATACATTTTGTGGGCTTCATTTTGTTAATCAAATGCTAGATTCTGCAAGCACAATGTGAATAACTTGTGTCAATTTGTGAACAATGTAATAAGCCATTAGACGTCATTTTGCCTTTAAGTCACATTAGTTTAATCATCTTTATCACGTCAACGCATTATAATCAAAATATTTGAATGCATGTGATGTTTCCCAAATGAGTCAAGGATGAGCCATAAATGCTATGATGAAAATATCTCATAAACCCCTTTAACACTGATTAGGTTCTGTGCTGGTTCCCAAATCTAAAGGTGAACCAACCAACATGTTAAAACCAAAAATGAAATGTTTTCCAGACAGATCCATTTTTACTTTGTGAATATTAAAGCACTGAAACATGTACAACTGAAATGAAAAAATATAATTTGAACAATGTAAAAAGACAAATTAATTATTATTAAGCGTAGGTTTGTATGTCAACGGAAAATTGGCAGATAGAAAAAAACTCTGTAGTCTTAATGTTATTTTGGATGAGACTGGAAGAGTGCAGAGATGATATTGCCTTGTCCTTGTGCTGCCTGAAGATGTTCCTAAGTCCCGTGCCCCCAGCTGAGTGACATGTGCTGCAAACACAGCAGGACGACTCGCGAACAATACCGACACTGGATGTGCAAGCTCTGTGTCTGACGCACCATTTTACATCCCAGATTACACCATCTCAACTTAATGACGCATGGAATAAAGTGTTTTTATCATGCAGCACAGGACAAATAATTGCTTTTCACATAAACCAAGAGCATGAAATTATGACTAGAAAAAATATACAAGTTATTGGAATATTGGAAAGTTATAAGATTAAGGGCTTTAGACAGCATCATCTGTTATTCAGAGAGAGGGAGCTAAGTGAACTGAAAAATAAGTGCTGTTTTAAGCCCAATCTGAGCCAAGCCCAAATTAACTCCTAACAATTTGACCTACTTCATACCCAGCAGGGCCAAAAGGTTTTTTTTTCCAGATTTGCTGATGAGGCTAAAGCAGAAAGTTGAATGTACAGAAAAAGAGGCTAGTTTTTGAAAAACAAATAAATGAATGAGTAAATAAACAGAACAGGGCACAGTTGAGCCAACAGTGGTATTTGGATGAAAATGACTAGATTAATTTAATTTAAGTTGGTATGAGTAGTATTCCCTGTCTGTATTTACCCACTGCTGTTGCAAACATTCAAGCTGCTTGCATCTCAAGGCGTGAGTTCATCTTATTTGATACTAATGGAGCCTTTGGGCGTACGGATTGGGTTTGCTACAAAACTAGATTCTACTATAAAACCCAGAGCACCTGCAACACCACTGGACTTTTAAAATCTGATTTCCACAGGTGTTTCTTGCTTTAGAGCAGGTGAGTGTGATAGAGACAGGGGGGGTTCATTAAAAAAGTACACTTTAGGTATAACTTTTACCTTGGTAATGTAGAAGGGTTGCAGCTGTATTGAGTAGAAACCGCCATTGCAAATACTGACTAGAATAAAAAAGACACACACCTTGTCAGTGACTATTAACATTATCTATTTTTCATGGAATGGAAGTCGACTGGGATTTAATTTTTTATTACTGCCAAATACAGCCCCCAGTTTTAGCATCAGATCTATGAAAAACTAATATAAACACAAATGTACACACATGCACACACAGTCAAAAGTAAACAATGTTTAGGGAAAACAAACACAGCCCAAGCCCAGAGAGGAAATTGAGGCTTAGAACTGAATTCTTGGATGCGGTGGCACTTTTCCTAACGGCAGCCCAATCTGCTGGAGCCTATCCCTGTGGAGGATTTCTCCTGAGCCTTGCGATCTCACACACACACAATCGTTCTATTACTAGATATATATTCATCAGGCTGTAGTGCTATTAGGTACTGTTTTTCAGGCTGTCGGTGAAAGCAGCTTTCCATCAGCTGCTCGCTCAGTGCACCTGACTGAAACCACTTTTTAGATTACACAATGCGGCGTCTGACACCAAAGGATTTGTTTTACATGTGGGCACAACAAGAAAACTTAGAAGTGGGAAACAGTGCAGAGATTGGTTTGCAAAGCTGGACAGATGATACAGCATTTCACGGGAAAAAACTCATTTTGCTTTAGGAGACGAGCCACCACATTCTGCGTTAACCCCGTTAGCCCCAGTGCAGGCGGGAATAGCAGGATTATGCTGGTCCTCATCCATAACAGATCCACGTTAGCACCTGTCACAGCTTCTGCACGATTGAGCTAAAAAGTTGCTGTAATGATTGACCTGCAGCATTTGTCACTTGGCAACCACATCACAGAGCACATGGGTTATTTACAATCTAAACCATCTTCTCATAAAAATAGAAACACTTTCAAGAGAATACACAAACCCATTGCAAGACATGTTCTTTAGAGTTAATGTTTAGCAGTAGAATCCTCCCAACACATCATGAAGCAAAAGAATATGGAAATATGAAGCAAAAAACATATGGAACTAAATACACATATGCAACACAGCTTTATTTATTCCAGTAATTGTGCACAGCAGCTCAACATGCACTAGTTATTAAATGACAGCTGTCAAGGTGCCAGCATTTTGTAAATAACATCAACTCTCTTTGATTTTGTAAATGCCAAGTTGTGCCAGCGCTTCCTCATGACAGCCTGGATCTGCTGTTGATGCCTAAAATAAAATCCCTGAAGACATGCAACCCTGAACTTGTTGAATGTTACCTACTGCTGTATACATGGAGATGGGATGCCAAGCTCATTCAGTCTCTTGCAATTTTGTCCCCTGTGGGAGTAATAAGGGGTTTCTTATTCTTATTAGGTCTAATTTCCCTGAAAGCTGTCATATCTCTGGCTTTTGCTGATTTTTGACCTTGCTTCGCTCCAGACTGAATAAAACCTTTGGCTCCAGAAAGTACACGGTTAACCCAGACGGTCTGTTCAGGCCAAGGTTAAGGATTCTCTTGAGAAACAGGGTTAATTGCATCAGGAATTCAGAAGCACTTGTTGACATTTGTTTTGCAGCTAACCCATGTCCATTCTTTTGTTTTCAATGAATATCCACTGGAGTTATTGTTTAAACAGGGCTGTGATCAAGAATACTGGCCGTAATCCCCTTCACTCACATCAAACATTTGCTGACATGAAATGGCTTCTCATTTAGAGAGTGTATAGGGAGTCATTTTTCAGTTGAAATTAAAAAGTGCCTGCACCAGACATATTTTAGCCAGATATCATGTCCAGAGATCCACAAGCCATCTGGACATTGTGAAAAATACCAGAACATTGTGAAATATGTGCCAGTGCTCAGCCCGGCCAATCAGGCAGACACTCAAACTGCAGAGCAAACACAGACAGTGGGCTGTGCATCGAAAAGCTGGCCCAGGTGAGCAACATGGCAGCCCAGTGTTGTCATTGCAGAACAACACATTTATACAACGCAGAAAACATCACGCAAATGCAAAGTTAAACATGCCCAGACTGATCATCAAGAGCACTTGAATCCAAACTCTGGCTCACTTTGCTCCACACTATTTCTCCAACCAAAGAATAATTGTCGTCTGGAGGTTTTGCTTTTGCAGTTTTGGTTCTGATCAAACAAAAAGGATCCAAAAATTCTTTTCCCTTTAAATGTTTATGATACATTTTTTGAGCACATGGCTGTTATTTTTTTATGCTTGCAGTGTGCTTTGGTGAATTGAATTGTTTTGCTCATTGTATTATTTATATATTTTGACGATAATTGCTATTTTTGACTAGACTAAACAATGGGGGTGCTATAAAAGCTAAAAAGCCATCTAGGGGAGTTTTGACCTTGTTGCATTTATAAGTCTTTAGAATTATCTCCATCTCTTTTGTATTTGTCGAATGATCCTCTCTCGCTCTTTGATAGCAGTTGTATTCTGGGCAGAACCTGATAAATCTGAATTCCAGGGCAAACGCAGCACATCTGGGAGTTCAGTTCTCACAAGACACAGTTTTTCAAATTCAGATGAGTTTTCCCCAATGGAACCCGGAGCTCAGGGAAGTGTAATGTTTGCAGCGAAGTGAAGGTTCAGGAGAAGTCATGGTCGTCGTGGGAATTTGCCATGTGAAATGATTGGCCTCAAAATCCAGGTTCTCTGCACAGCCAGGCCTTGAGACTGGAACTCATCACTAGGGGCCTCATTAAAAACAATCCTCTTCTGGGAATCAACAAGAGCAAACACTGAGCTATACGCTAGCTTACTGAAACATGACATTTCACACCCAGTTATATTATTGGAAACAAACTCTAGGGATTTGCTCTCAATCTGAATGCAGCGCGTTGAGAGCCGCAGAAGCTTTGAGTCTTTGGAATATTTGGCTTTTTACAGCCAGGCCTGGTCATTATGAGATGACTTCAAGTGCCAAGAAATGTAGTCTGTCCGGCTTCTTAAGCTAATCAGGCCTGCTGTGCTCTCCATAAGCAGTGAATGAACATCAAGTGAAGTGGCTTGCCAGCAAATAGATGCTTTTATTTACTTGGCTTATCTAAAAGGATGACCGACAGACGTGACCCGCTACGAGGACAACTGTATGGTTTTGATCTTGCTCACAAGCAAATCAATATGCTGCATTATAATTTAACATCTACATAGATAGATAGATGGACTTTATTTATTCATGGTCCATAATACATAATACATAAGAACAGACAATATAAAACAAAAACATAATGTTTGCAATTCATGGAATAGATGCATACTGAAATAAGGGAAGAGTGAAATTAGGGAACATTAGGGAAATAAAATCAGTTAAGAGCCACAGTAAAAGCAGAAGTGTAAAAGTTTGTGATTGGTTTTGAGGGTGAGGTGAGGCGAAGACTAAACACCGTCATTAGGCCTGTGCTCACAGAGCTTTGGAGCTCAGAACAACAAACAGTGAACCGTGCACAGCCGACGTGCTATAATTCCTTTGCCTCTGCCTCAGCCAACCACCTGTTCCTTTGTTTACTTGCCAGACTCTTTATAGATGGAATAATCTTGGGAGACAAGAGTGCTTGTACCATAGCAGACATGATACTCTAGCTAGAGCCTGCTGTAAATCAGTCTGCACCAAAGAGTCAGGGAAAACAAATACTTATTTCCATAATTAATCAAGTGCACATGCAAGAGCCTTATTTTTTTTTTTCTGCGTAGACAAAGATAAGCTTCAACTTGCAGAAAGTGGATTTCAATTATGACTTGTATTGTAAATTAAGTGCACTCTCCCATTAATAGTGGAAATAGTGGGGGAAGCTGACAGGGAATGACATACATGGCTCCTATAGACTCTAACTACAAATAATAATAATGATAATGATAATATAAGATTCCCACTCACGTACCTATTAACACTTACATCATGGAATCATTTTCTGTTCTCAACTTTACTTTAAATAACAGTGATATGACATGTCATTCTAATATCCGTGCTTATCAAACTGTAGTATAAAAAAATCTAGGCACGCTGCAGCTACTACTCATCATTCCTTTTTTGTAGTACTACTGCAGAATGCCGAGATTCATTGAGTTTCTTGTCTGCTTTGTCTGCTCATGTGTCTTGTGGCTCTGAACAGTTGGGCTGTGATTATCTGGCAAGCATGCATCAGCACATCTCCATCTTTAGCTTTGTGTCGGCTCAGTCTTGTGAATGGCAGGTTGGCGAGCTCCCGACAGGAAACCCGAACACGCTCCAACCGTGAGCAGGTCCCGGCCTCCAGAAGCTGACTCAAACGGAGCTCTTGTCTTTTCCAGACAGTGTAGTGCCATACAGACTGTGACTCACCCATGTTTCCGAAAAACCTCTCATTAACACGTTTTACACCTGCAGCATCACATCAAAAGCACTTTCACACCACAAGGAGAACATTTTAGTGTTAGTGTTAATTAGTAAATTTGGTTTTAAATACCGCTAACAAAATGTGGTCAAAATGTGGTCAAAATGTTATTTTAAGCTGTTTTAAAGCTGTTTGTACTTTTACTTTTTATATGCCGATTACCACAATTAAATTTGCTGTGTGTAATTTGTTCTTTTAATTGAGCTGTTAAATCACCTCTTATTACACCATATAGCAATAAGAATCATTTTTAGACCATAGATATTTAGCTTTATGTGATCTTAGACTGATTTGCTAGAATTTGTTTAGCAGTAGCATTATTTATTCTCCTGATGTGGTTTTAATGCAGAAATGTCACTCTCAAAATAAAAGCATATCTCTTACTGTATGTGATTTTTTTATATGTTGCTAAAAACTTGAACAGGTTGTGAAATGAAAATTAGTTGGGTTTTTTTCAATCAGAAAAGATGTAATGGCTGATTCATTTAAAAGGCCACTTTACTAAACTGTGATGTTTTCTATTTCACCCTTAATTTTGGTTCAAAAATTAAATTAAGTATGGATTTAATTTCTGGGAAATGGGATTGTTGATTAAATCAAACAAAAGAATAGCTGCTCTACTGTAATGGTAAAAGAACAAAAGTCTATAAACTAGACTTTTTGGTGAATTATTTCCCAATTATGCCTACCACATGGTAGGCAGTGTTATTTTGAGGCTATTGATATTATATGATGATTTTTAAATGAAATATTATCTGTGTAACTAAAGCCTCTAAGGTCTGCACATTATTACAAACACAAAGACTGTAAACACCCGACTTCTTCTCAGTGGATTTATTAAAAATAACAGATAACAATGTCCGCTCTTGCTTTTGGGACTCCTGCCAGTAAATTCATGTGTGTTTTGTGAGCACCTCTTTACTGTTTTCTTTTCATCTGACTCCTGTCTGTGCTGATATCAGGCTGTGGCACTGTTGTCAGCTTGTATTGAATTTGCCGCCTGATGTGACAATCGGACCAAAAGACAGTGACACACAGTGTGGATTATGCTGGAAAAAATGTCCTGGAGAATAAGTATGTAGTGGTCTGTTTAGTAATTCTGTACACTCATATGTTCAGCATTGTCAGATTGAATTTAGTCTATATTAAATTACGTTGCCCTACTTCACGAGTCAAGGCTTCTTGTATTAGTGCTGAACATCACAGACAAAGGACTGATATACGAACAGGGCTGTATCGACGGTTTCTCTTCATTGGAAACTATGGCAAAGATTTTCAGGTCTGCTATCAACATGAAATTTAAGAGTAAGGCATTTGTTGTGTTCTTTAAAGGAGCACCGCTTTTAGCCCAAAAATATATATTCTTAAAATCATTTTCATGGTTCTAAGATGAGACTGGTAGAATCATGCCTATCTCACTGACACAGTTATGTGAGTGACATTGTTTACAACACTCAAATAGAAGGTGCAGAAATAGGCCGATACACTGGAGTCATATTTGTACAAAATACAATAAAATGTTGGTTACAATGTTGTTACAGAAGAGATGTTCAAATCTGCAAAATGTGAGGCTATGAATATTGCACTGATGGCTAAAAGTTAAGCAGTGTCGCTGTAAAAAGGCCTATTAAAACTGTGTGCAAAATCCCATTGTAAATGAAATCATATACACCAAGATATAATCCTGGGTTTAGACCTAGGTTTAGAGCTTTGAGTTTAATCTGGGTTTAGTCCTAGCATAGTTCTTAATTTAATTGATTTTTAGTTTGTGTTTACTCCCAGTTTGATCCTGATTTAGTTTTGGTTTTAGTTCTGGATTATTCACGATTTATTCTTGGGTTTAGTTTGTACTAAAGTCATGGACGTCATCTGGGAATAAATTCTGGACTGTTCTACGATCTCTACATATTTGCATGTGTACAGAAAAAGCAATGCACAGAAAGAGTTTTCAGAGTCCACCTTTGTGTGGACATACTCAGGCAGGTTGAGTTTGAGGGTGTTGATAGCAACATCATACATAATGAAAACTGCTGAATCTTAAAGGAATAGGTCAACATCACTCTGCTTTGATTTTAAGATATAGGTTTTTACAAGATTCAAGGTCTGGATAATGTCAAGGCGAGCTTATACTGTGCTGAGTAAGAGTAAACACAGGCTCAGTGTGGTTACCATCATATTTGGCTTCACTGATACAATTTCAAAAATAGTCCCTCGAAAAATGCTCTGTACATCCTTGACTTATATTTGGACCCAGGCAATCAATAGGAACAGAATTATGAGGCAGTGAAGCGAGTGATTTTAATCTGGGACTAAATATCCAGTAGTGGATTAGTTTCAGACAATTTCATACCTCCAGAGCTCTTCATGAAATATGGATAAGGTAGAGGAGGAGAGAGAGGAGGGATTATGGAAAATAAAGGCATTTTCCCAAACCTCCCTTTTCGATGGAGGCAAGATGAAAAGTTTTAGAGACGGGCAGCTGGAGGATTTGGAGGCACTTTGCAAAGCAGATGCAGTGTGTAGTGCATAGCCTCAATGTGGGCACCAGTTTAATTAGAAAGACCCCCTGGAAGGATACCTTTCACTGCTGACAGCGGAGTTCCTAAACACGCACAGATTTACCCTCGCTGCAGGATGTCTCATGGTCATTGGCACTGATGAGCCTGGGGTGTGTGCAAAAACAAAGCGATGCAGAGATTCAAGATGCAATGAGGTCATTTACATATGTGGATCATTAACGCAATCCATCCTGCCACGGAGTCATTTACTTTGAAATATTAGGCGTGCCGCAATCCAGCACCGCAAACATACATTCATAAGACACAAATGCCTTTATAATGATATTTAAACACAGACACATTTGCTGTTACTGAGAAAAAAACCTGCTGCCAGACCTGGTAAATATATTTGGACATGATGCATGAGTCAAAGTATGTCTTGGTTTTCTAATACAGGTGGAGCATTTTGTCATAAATATTACATGCATGCACACACCTTTACCACAGCTCAAAATGTCAATATAAGCCTGAAGTGGGTCCTGGGGGTGCAACCTTGTCTCAGAGAATTTTGTTATTGAAGATGCATGTGTACCCCCCGATACGATGATTTCAGCATAAAAATATTCTGGGTGTATATATGGATATGTGAAAATAATTCAGAATGTTTTGTATTGACTATGTTTCCCTTGAGTTCAATAGAGGTGAGGTTCACATTTTCTGGTTAGACTTAGAGGAATGTTTTAATACTAATTGGCTAAACAATAACCATAGCAATTAGGACAATATTTCTGTCAGGTTTTAAAACAAATTGTGCAAACATTAAAAATGTATATATTTGGAAGGTTTGTTTCTACAATGTGAATTAGATTTGGGGTTGCACTGAGTTCAAATTTAGCATTATCTATACAATACCATTTAAATATGGTTAACACAATCAGCCCTATATCAGACACAATCACAGATCAGAAGTAAAACTACTTTATTCTATTAAACCCAGTGTTAAATGAAACAGTGAATTTTTCAACTTAATTTAATTACCGTCAAAGTTTCACTTGTTAAGGCTGAGATTACAATACAGTAAGAGCACTTGCATTTGATTGCAGTCAACGACGTGTATTGCAACCTATGTTGACTGAATAACTGCTGAAAGGGTTATGAGCTGCTAGTCTGAACTTCACTTGATAATCACTCGCTTATAAACTGTATTTGACAGAAAGTGTTTAAGAAATTACTTTCACTTCTAATTTAAAAAAGCTACTTCCATTCATTTTTAGCTACTGAATATATTCTTAGTGAATCAATGTCTTAGTACCGCATTTGAAAGCTGACTATGACAGGATTTTTGCAGAGTGACCTCCCCTCACACCACAGAGCTTGTCAGATTAAAGTCGTCCAGAACAAATGTGCTCTCAGTGCTTAAAGTGACTGAATGCTGACTTTAAGAACTTTTAGCAAAAGGGGCTTGTAAAGTGCTGAGGTAGCAGTAGAATATTTAATTCATGTGTTGCCTTAGTTGGTGCAGTTGGGTTCTGGCTGGTGCTGGTAGATGTCCTGCACATTATGAAGTGTATAACCACATCTTGTTCTCATGTTATCCACTTTAGCTCGTTAAATAATCAGTGGGCCACAGCGCCATAACAAACAATGAACATATTAAATCTCTTTTTATGGTATGATCACACTGAGCTTGTACCGTAGCATTAAAAATAACAAGTGAATGACATTCAAAGGCTTAGTGCAAACTGAGATCTTAATAGATGATTTGGAAACAGTCTGCAAGAGAAAATCTCCCAGATCCACGACTAGCTTTGCATCTTAAAGCGTGAGATTAGACAGTAATGTGATCTGTACTTGAGAACAAGAAAATAAGTTGCTCTGATAAATATCACCACAAGCCTGATAGCAACACAATACCACAAAATTATATCTATGATAATCACAGTGTGAAACAGATAAGTATACAAATAAAGGTTAGGTTCAATCTGGAGAGATAATGCAACGCTTTACGCATTGTTTTTTACATTTGTTTATCTAATCCTTACAGAGCACTTTACTTAGCAGGATTGTCTCTGTGAAAGCTATTTGGTATAAAGTAAGCAATATTACAGCATGTAACATTTAGAAATAACTGAACTGAACTGAGTATGCTGCTTTCTATCTCAGAGTTGTGGCTCAGTGACAGACCAGAGATCATTATAGAGTGAAAACACTTGAGTTTCTGGACAGGTTCAACAACATAAAGCGTTGTTACCTCTACCTAAAATCAATATTAGTTCAAGTTCAGCAAATACAGCAACAATAATATCCCATCGTTACTAGCCTTCTGGTACAGATATTACAGATTTATGTGAACTATTAAGTTTTTTAGTGAAGGGACATTTTCCTAAAGAGAGACACTTTTTAATGTACTTACAACCACTATGTTCGACATTCACTAAACGCCAGGCCAGGTTTTGCTTCAGTCTTCATCAAAGTGAATACAGAAAACAGCTCATTGATTGGTGTTAACTTCGCACCGGAATAAACAGAGGCTAGCAGCATTAGCGGGATGTGTTAATATTGTCGGTTGGAGATAATTATTCTGGGCATACAGGGGGCGACACCCTTCTCTTCACTCTGATGAAGCAAGGCAGAGCTGCATAATAATCACCCTTGATAAAAACGTACACAACCTTAGGACTGCCTATGATGAGAACTCCCCTGACCTTAATTAGCTGTGTTCATGGCATTGCATGAACCCATTACAGAGGCGACTTTAAAGCAGATCTATTTCATTTCTCACCATTTGTCTGCAGCCGTGCACAAGCTAATGAGCGCCACAGAGAAGTCGGGGTTGAAGCGACTGGAACAGTGTCACTAACCTCAAAAGTACGAAACTGGGATAACCAGGGATTAGTTACTAGCTTTATTTGTGCCTTGCGGTCACCGGCTTCACAACGTCTGCCATATTTCTCCAGAACACTACTTCATCTGCATAATGCAATCTGGTAATTATGTGGATTAAATGCATGACGTTGTGATTTGCTGAATATTAATGCTTTTTATATGGGTCTTCTTTTTTTCTCCCCTATGTGAATGTGTGACTGTAATTATGTATAACAAGCCAGCTAATGTTATAGAGAATGACTTAATTATGTTGAGGATACTCCACTGTAAAGGAACATGGTGTACTGAACAAATAATAGCCCTGTGCATTAGCAGCACGGGCAGGCAAACACACACATATCTCAATGTGTGTGTATGGATGAATCAAAAAGCAAAAGCTCTACAGCCATTGCGATATCAAAGCAGGTGATACTCGAGCTGGAGATTTCTCCCCTGGGGCAGAGTGAGCAGAGTTGACCCTAGAGTGGCCATCCATTGCATTCCTTTGAGCACACTCCAACCATAATAACACTTGAGCGCCTCTTTCATCTATCAGCACCAAGCTGTGAGGTGGCGGCTAACTTTGTTTCCTGCTGAACACAGTTGCTAGTCGCAGTAATATTCACAAATCAATTCAAGACTCAAAATGGTTGCCTTTATTGGATTTTTATATCTTTGAAAAACAGGTGTTCAGCTAGGAACACAGTCTGCCAAAACGGGAACATGCAATAAAATAGTTAGATCCTCTAAAGATTAGTTGCTTTTTTATACCCTACACATATTTTATATTCCACTAACTGTACTGATGTAACTCACAGCCTCATTTTCAACACACTTTAATTATAGTTAGGAATTGTTTGTCCTTACACTATGGATAATTGAGGCATTTGAGCCCGATCCGGCCCTTCCTACAATGGCAGGGGTGTGGCCTGATGGCAGCTGCTCGAAAGCAATTACCTGACTGTTGTATAGTGTCAAAGATTCAGTCTGCACTTCCTTGTTTCAAACTGGTCTGATTTCCTGAAAAAAAAACATCACCGGAGAGGGACAGGGACATGTGCCGAGACGCAATTAACGAGACAATAAGAGCAACTTTATAACGTTAACCCTATCATATGACATTGATCAAAAAAAAAAAAAAGTGTTTGCTTCTTTATTAAGTGTTCTTCCTCTGTGTTAGCGCAAAATCAGTGCCAAGTACTGTAGTTGTAAACAGGCAGCACAAAACAGCACCTTAACACCAGCTAATGCTTCTGCGCTGCTGTCGCTTCATTAAAACACACAAAGAAAAGGCGCTGTTGAGACAATGGAGATGACAATCTGTTAAAAATTCTCTTTAAGTGTAAGATCCCACCCGATTCTATACGATTTTAAACCTCTGTGGTGTGAGCTAGGCCTACGAATCACTTCAAACAAGGGCTTTTCCCAACAATTACCAAACTTAAATGTAAAATAGTGGTAGCCTTTGTACCATATTTACCATCTTACACCTCATAGTCATGCCTAGTGTTGTAAAGCATGTTGTTGCAGGTTGTGGATGGAATTAAAGCGACTGTCATAGCCTGTGAGAGTACTATGAGTTAGTGATGTTTGGAAACAAGGATGTAACAGTTGGAATTTTGCTACCCACTGGCTCTGTGGTTATAGTTTATCTCATTGATGATAGTGTATGTATCATAAAAAGGGCTGTATAACAAAAAGATAATCAAATTTCAGGCAGACGTTTCATTTTTCATTAAGACTGGCTCAAAAAAAACGTCCAGACTTGTTGCTTTCTGTGGGGGAATTAGCAGCTGTTAATGCTATCACACATCGGGAGTTTTTTTTTTTTTTTTTTCCTAAATTTGCAAATCTGCTTAATAAAGGGGAAATGAGCATGAGTGTTCAAAAGCTCACATCTTGCCAAAAAAAATGAGCTGCACTGACTGTAATGGAATATGACTGACAGCACATGATTTTCTGATTACATGCCTGACAGCTTTCACTTATTGAAAACGATGGGGACAGATGTTTGCTGTGGCTCACATGCAATTAGGTTTTGACTTTATGAAAACGAGAAATTAATTGAAATTGAAATGTGGAAAAAAAGATTGTTTTCTTCTTATAAGCACTGTGTGTGCACTTGACAAAATGGTAGGCAAGCATGACTGACTCCTTTACACGGTGCATATTTTAGATAAATGACTTGAGCGCAGAAAGTGTCCTTCTAAATGGAAGATATTGGGTTTGCTTTGACTAAACCAAACACTATAATTTCTAAACATACTGTAAGCAGATGTTGCACAGGGACGTGTTTTTACTTGGATAAAAAAGCAGCTAACACAACATAAAAGTGGAAGCGCTGATAAGAATTCAAAGCAGTTATTACCCAGAATCCCTTCTGCATGGTCCATTAAAACAAACACCAAATATAATTGCCTCACTTGTTTTTAATTGGCTGCAATAAACAATCATTTCTGTCATCTATTTTGACGATTGGCTGTGGCTTCAGACAGAAACGTGATTATCCATCATTTCTCAGTGACTTGGCAAACATTCTTGGAAATAAAACTGGAAGTACTTTCAGTGGTCAAGCGGTCGGTTGAGGTTTAGTCTATGACGTTATAAAAGTTGTTTGATGATAGAGGATAAATGAGAGAAAAACATTCGACTTATTAAACCTGCAAGTGCACAGACACTTTTGTTAAAGTGCTGGATTATACCTGCCCACACTTGGCTGTAGCCTCATTTAGATGCACAGTACTTTTTGATTAGTTACACTCATTACTATAATTTTAATCATCATGGCACATTTCCCAACCACGGCTCATCTTAAAATCAAACAGTTTTTTTTCACCCTCAGTTAATGAGCTTGTCGTTAGTCAGATTGGACATTTTTATAACTGGTCCAAGTCTTGACTTTTTGCCCTGCCTTGGTATTGACTTTGTCTTAATCTTATCTTGTCTGAATGCTCTGGTCTCAGTCGTGACTAATTCTCAGTTATTATTGTCCAGATACTGCAGTAAACTGAAAACATCTCAATGCTCAAATTCACCTAAATGCCTTTGCCCTAATATTGGTGAATCCCTTCATGCATACAATACTATAACCAATAAATATTCACCTAAACTTCTGCATTGTAAAAGAAAACAGGTGCTTACACTATATGACCGTTCATCAATATAAGGCATCTTTCATTTTAACATAGCATTAAGAAATTGGAAGACAAACAGCCTGTGTAGTATGCCCTGCGTCCAGTCCAGTATCCATTGCTGACTATGGGCTTTTGATATCGATCTTTATGTGGAAATCTATAATGTTCGGACCCTATTATCAACAGGGATTTTATCATTTATCTTTTCACTCTCACTAATGAAAACCACAGACCCCCTGTAGTTATGGAAAATGACACGTCATTTCACACAAATCGGGCTGCGTTCTCACCTCTTGGCTCGGCTGGGGGAGGGTGACTGGTGTGAGGTGGTGTGGACACAGGGAGTATGAAGCTGCAAAAACTGGGGTCTTGAATATATCTTACATAAGGTTTGTCTGAAATGATTAAACACATCCGAAATATAAAAAAAATATCATAAATAATATTTTTACTAGCAAAACTTTGATTTTGGAAGGTGTGATTAGCCATAAAAAGCCAACATATTGCAGGGTAAGGATAAATAATGACAAAAAAAAAACCAATAGAGCTCCCAGTAGTACTCAGATCACCAGTCGATCACAACCTTCTGCCGAGCCTTGTGCCACGGGAACTAAGACAATCAATTAGGAAGCGGAAATGAGATGGTCGGTGGCGTCCAGGTAATTTTGTTTACCCAAGAACTTTGTGGGTGTGTGGCGCCGCTGTGATGATTACGGTGGTTATGATTGTTGTTATCCACAGAGTCATTGTGCTCAACCCGCTGTCAGTTCCCATTACCGCTGTCTGTGGCTCCAAATCCTCACAGAGGCCATACAGCCCCCTGACAGTCTTATTACCGATAAAAGAAAATCCATACACATCACGCTCTCTTTGTGTCTTAGCTCTCCAAACAGAGCATGACAGCAACGGCAGGCTAAAATCATGTTATGCCTTGTGGGTCAGAGAGGTTCCCATGTGTGGCGGGCCCCTTTCCCTAGAAGTTTGGGCATATCCCGAGGGTTGTGCATGACCAATTCAAGGTTTGGAGTTGGATTTGTACAACTGTGAGACATCAGTCAGGACTGGCAGGTGAGTGCAGGTGAGCTTACTGACCCTTCAACACGTACAAGAGCTGCCAGCTGTAATTGGTCTCCGTTTACTCCCATTTACTATTTTTCGGCCCAACTTCTGGCAAACTATTGATCACGGGTTTAAGGACACATTGGACATTTGCACTTATGACCTGGAAACACATCGAGACGTATACTGTAGCTGATTCTTGTTAAGTACTGCAGTCGACAGCACTCGTAGTGTAGGGATATCTTTGACTTGTATCACTTCTAAAAGGCAGGTACAAAACAAAGCTTATTAAAGCTCTACTTCTACTCATTATTTGTTGAATAATTAACTCCACATTCGCAAACTGAAACAAACCATGTTTTTTTTTCTCTTTTCAAGCTCTTTTTCCAAACCTGTCGATGGTGAGAAAAGGTGTCTTTTTTCTCCTCTTGTTGAAATTCAATTAATTGCATTTGTGTATTTTACCCTCAGGCAAGGTTCACCCACAATGGTTCAATCCTCAGAGTGAGAAAATACACACCTATATTAATCTATATATAATGCATGTGCTTTTGGAGTGCACCTAACATGGAGAATAATTTAAAAAAAATCATTTTAATTCAAAGCACACTTATCACAGAGGTGTCTGAAAACAGTGCAGACAGTGATGACGCAAAAGGAAAGGTGTGTGGAAAAAATAAGGGCAGGCAGTGGTAAACGGAAAAGACAGATAAAGAGGGACTGTCACGTAGAAGGCGGCACATTCTCCATTAGACAAACATGGCTTGCCATTTAGAAGTGTGCACAAAAACATTCATTTGGTTTCACCGACTGTATTTATCCCCCTGAGACAAAATATCTTTTCAAACAAAGAGGCGCGTACACCTTCAATTTGTTACTGAGATCAAATAAACACTCATAAATAAGAAAAGATGGTCTGGCCCTTCACACAAATAAAAGTATTTGCACTCTCTCCCCCCGAGCAGCTCTTAGCCATGACATTATTTCTTCACTCATTCACAGATGGCTGCCCTCAACTTCCCTGAGAGCATTGCAATTATCAAACAGGGCGCAGTTCACACACTTTAGATGAATTAACACCAGGCGGTAACTCCAACACGTGTCAAACAGCAACAACAAAAAAGGCTTTTCCCCAATGTAAACCTCTGAAATGAGTTTTAATATTGATGTTGACACTTTAGCCTTAATGTTACAAATTTGATAAAATAAACTGAACTTAATTTCTAATTGACTGTCCCCTGGTTATGATATTCTCAAATATTAACACAATAGGATGAGGTGATCCCAAATGACAGACTTTACCACTTTAAAACATATATGATAATTCTATTCATTTTAATCATAGTATGCACTGAACAGTCATGTTCAGCGACAATATTGTATTTGCCCCTGTTGTTAGTATAGTGCAATGTAAATGCATAAAGCTCCGTTTCCACAGCCCTCAAAACTTGAGTAACTATGCCGTACATTGCTGTAGTTCCTCACACTGCCTTTAAAGGGCAGTGTAGAACACATTTCCCTGTATTCTGATAAGATTACAGTGAGTCGGCCACTTGACCACATATTGATAATTAGATGCTGCTTCTGGAGCCTTAGCCGTATTTTCTGCTCAAACTTCTGTGTGCACTTGCGGATGATTCAAGCAACAGCGAAAGGGAATTACAAGTTCAGATCCCCTGGCAGTGGACCTGGGCCCTGTTAGGGAAGAACATGCTCTACTCTACTGCCCATTTACTCCACAGATACGGGCAGCTCAGCTTTTACTGAATGTTTACTCCTCGGGGAATTGGCTCAATCCTGTTAAAGTTCAGGTCACTTCTTCCCACTGCTCACTTGCCGCTGCAGCTGCTCTTCCACCACTTTAAGTCACCTCACCTTTCCTCCCAGGATAACATCAGCAGCACCCTTCAGACTTGGGCATGGTGGGAGAGAAAATGATCAAAGACTCACTTTAAAAAGTCCATATGGGCCAGTATTGTGTTTAGAGGGCAGTGAAGGTCCATTATAAACAGAATTTAACCCCACTAGCTTTTGCTGAGCAACAATCTCCTACAGTGCAGCTTATTTCATCTCTTCACATGATGTGACTCTGATGAAGAGTGAAATTCAGAGGAACATGATCTGAGTAAATTATCTAATCAGAATCCAAATTGCTTCATTATTTCTCCTGTAACAGGTGCAAAAGAGTTTTCATTTTTACTGGATTTATTTGATTATGGAATATGAGACAAAAGAGCAGAGACAAAGGCAAAATATTATCATTAAAGTAATGTAAATTTTCCAGCCTTTCGTGGCAGTTAATCTTTATTATAAAATGCCAAGATGACTCAAGCAACAGAAAAGAGGCATAACTTCCCATGACAAACACAAGTTCAAGGAGAACTGTCTGAAAAGGTTAAGTTTGAGGCATAATGTGTACGTCGTTAGGTTTTTCTGATTAACGGCCCGGCCCAGCACATCTTCATCATCCGAAGCATTAACTCAAACAGACACGTAACAGGAGTAGACAAAGGAAACAGCTGCTATAGGTTCCAGCCTTCGTAGCCCACTGCCACTGATCATGTGCGTCAACATAAATTCGTGGTGAATTCACAGCCTTCCCTCTTGGCCCCAACAGGGAGCACATGTCACATGCAGGCTTTTCACACAGTCTGCTGGACAGGACAGTCAGGCACACAGCAAATCTGCTTAGTTACTTTATCATGCCACGATGTATTACTCATGGGAACGTAACCCTTGTCAAAACAGATATCGTAAGGAGACATAGCCCCTCATGTGATTTTGTGACCTTCAAACAATTTGCAATATTTATATAAAAGGGTATTTTTACATTGATTTGTATGACTGCAATAGAAAGAAAGAAATCTCTGAACAAAGATAAGTTAGTGATGTGGTGAAATGAGAAGCACTTTACCTTCAGACGACCTTTAGACGGAGGTGACTGGATCAAGAGCTCATCAGGAAGCTTGTGTCAAAGTGAGGTTTAGTCAATGTTGTTCAAATGCAGTAAATTAAATGGAAATGTGGTTCCAGTTCCTTTTTGGAAGATCTCTTCACTTTCTGGAGATCTTTCTGTGCATTATTCTTGTGTTCTTTGGCATGCTGCTAATTTTACCATGTCTTTTAAAAGCATAATATTTACTATTGTGGACAGACTCCTATTCTCACTGTGGTTAGTGTCCAGTTAGCCCTGAGCAAAAATGACACAATGGTTCACTATTAGCAGTTCTAAGGTGTTATGACAGCCGTTCTGCAAGAGGAAAGCACAGAAAGAGCAAATAATATCTGCAATCAAGGCCTGGAAAGAAACACATTGTACTGTCCATCTCACCACTGAACCACTTCAACATTTAACAACAACGTGTGGGTCATAGCTTCATGGGAGGCATCTGAGCAGCAGATATGGCAAAGAGCTGAAAGTGCAAACAACTTTTACTGATGACTAAAATCTGATGGATTGAGTGAAGACAGTTGTACTTTCCTCACAGGACAGAATCACTAGCCCCAGAAGTTTCTTCAGGGATTAAGTTTTCACATAGGCTAAGTTCAACTTCTTTTGATGAAAATAATAATAAAAATAAATATTTTCCCAGACTTTCAAAAGTTTCACATGCATCTTTATCCGTACTTTTCTATTTGCAGGTAAATTGTGCAGCTTCAGACACAGGCTTTATCTGAATGCCTGCAGCTTTCCAGCATTTAAATTTACTGTTTGTATCTCTCTGTTGTGTTGGGTCTATGTCAGGGTTATGTTAATTGACTTTCAGCAGGTAGTTTTGTGTCATTTTTAAGATGGAGAAAGCAGACTTTAAGGTTGCCGTCACTGTGTCTCTTTCTAGGTTTCTCAGGTTTTCCTCCACCTTTAAGTGAATGTGCTTGGAGATACAGTTTCGTCTAGCAGTCACTTAAAGGCACACATCATTAAAGCAAAACGCTCTGCAATTTATTTTCAAACTTGGTGCGGTGGTACAGACTAATCTTCAAACAAAACCATGCCAAGTATAATTATAGTGTATAAAATGGGTTAACCAGATCTTAACCCCCTCAATGAGCAACAAGGTCGCTTCAGGGTGTTTAATTAAACACAAACTCAGTTTAGACACAGCCAAAGCGAAAGAGTGATGAATGTCCAGGTAAACTCCTGACTCCTGACCCACTGTGCTCATAGATCATTTGCATGAGTCTGATTTTTTGCACCTAGCACAAATAAAACAGTGGCTGCAGAATTTTCCAAGTTAAGGTTGCACTGCAGAGGCTATGGGAACACTAAATCTTTCCTTTTCTCCCCATGGCAATGTACTTTCAACCAAGACAAAGCCTGCATTTACTATGGAACAGTACATCCTCTCTTGCTCTGTGGCTTTGAGACATGGACAGGCTGATATTGTCAACAACAAGGGTCTGCACACAAAGTGTTTGAGGACGGCACAGGCATTTGTACAGAGAGAGAGAGAGAGAGAGAGAAGTCAGTTTTTATCCTCCTATCAGAAACAGAACAAATGTTAATTTATGTTAATAGGCTCCAGCCACCCGTGACCCCTAACAGGACAGGCAGCAGAAGATGAATGAATGAATGGATGAGATGCTTTACAAAGATATAAACCATATTACTCTATTTCTATATTCCGCTAGCACTGCTACAATAAAAGAGAGTGGGAAATGTCCGGTCCTCGCCACTGCCGCTACGTCCAATGCATTAGCGGCTCCGAGTGTGAAGATGAAAGGGTGTGAGGTTGGAATATTATGAAGACGGACGGTGTGCTGAGATCATTTGGACTGTCCCTGGGACCCATCCTGCGCGAGGATGATCAGTGGCACTGACAGAAAGGAGAGGGCGCCAAAGCAAAAGGTCAGGAAATAAAGTATAGCACCAATCAGCTTAGCTCACTGCCCTTTCATGCCTGTCAGCTGTAGATCCAGGATTGTCTGATATGAAACCTGTCCTGACACGAATACACTGTAGGTAAATGTCATAATGGTGTGTGGAAAAAGTAATTACTACACTAAACTATTGCACCATTAGGCTTTTAAAAATATGGTACGTTTAAAAGCCATATTCTGATATAAAACATACACTAAGATGGATTATATCAGTAAAGCGACAATTATGCTGCAGCAAAGATGACATTCGGCGAGTGTTTGTGAGCCATTTCTCCAGCGGTATTATCTTGAATTGAATTTACATGCAGGGTTTCCAGTAATTACCTCGCTGAATGAGAGAGAGAGGCAGAAATGTAGATGGAGAGAGGGAGAGTTTTAATTGGATATTTGGCCCCTCTGGATGTGGACTGAACCATGGAGCAGCATCATTATAATCTCTTATTGAGCTCTAATTTGAACCCTGAATGCCCACTCCCTACTGCGAACCGTGCACTTGAAAGCCTGCGCTGTCTGCTTAAATCTTTTTATTTTTATTTCTAAAGATAATAGTATGGAAGGTTTGTGAGGAATATTTAAACAGGAGATTTTCGTGACAACTTGTTCTCCAAAGTGAAAATGGTCTGCCTTATTTTACCTCTGAACACTGTCATTTACAATCATTTAGTCAGAGATCTTTTTCAACTGAGAATATCTAATGTTTAACCTGATGCAAAGCTCTGTGCCGGCAACAAACAACAAGCCCACACCCACATTCACTTTGCTTGCTTGTGTGCATAAAACAATTGAATTTCACCCAGCAGTCATTCTACTTATCACCGAACCAGCGAGCTGTAAGAATGTTTTTCCGTTTTCTTTTCTTTCTTTGTCTGGTGCTGGTTGCAGATGATGATAAGTCACTCCGGAGTCCTGAGGCTGTAAGAACATCGCTCAGATGAACCCTGTCAACTCCATCACCTGCTGATGTGAAACGACCTAATGACCTCTGAATGAACAGTTTTAAATCCAGGGCCTGTCTTCACTTTGACTTGAAACACAGTCCTGAAGCAGTCAGCCATACTGAAAATAAGACATCATATTATATATAAATAAATATGTTGTTTAACGTTCTTGCTCATTAGGCTTTGTACACATGACAAAGCATTCATTTTCCCTTTGAGCTCACAGCAAAATGAGTTTTTATCAACTTGGAGATGCAGCACATACAGACAGCTTCCTTTAATCGATGTGCTATAGGTCAGCCTAGACTCTTGTATCGGTTCAATCGATACTTGCACATCAAAGGAGTATGCCAATGTACACACTTAACAAGTGCAAAAAGGCCAAACCCTGGAGGATCAACCCAATAAGTAGGTCAGAAAAACACTCAAATTAGGTCAAATGATAAATGTGCTTGAGATGCCTCAGTAATCCAAGGCAAGTGGATTTTGAATGTTAATTAATGTTTAAGTAGTGTTTAAGGATTTGTTATGGCCCGTTTTTGAACAGCTTTTTTACATTGCCATTGATCTAAATAAACTTGCAGCTTCACCTCCGTGGAAACAACCTCCTGCCGTAAAAAAAACGTTTTTCACCATTCAGCATTTCTTTGCAGGAATCCGTGTGTAAATTAATCTATACTCAGCTGAATAAGAGCAGTATTAAATAGCTGCGTGTGTCTGTGCTGGCCAAGCAAGTCAACATAAGTGATGCTACAGCACTAATTTCATAGCCCACGATAAAGCAGTTGTTGTTGTTCTGCAAAATGTAAAACGTAGTAAGGATCCAGTGGGGTCAGAAATGTTATGTTTTTATCCAGACATTTACACATAACAATGTGTCCTCCACAAGTGTAAAAGGACAGGAAATTGGCTTGTATTTGACACGAGGTTAGACTCTAGAAATTGTTCAAATTGACAATTAGCTTAGGGGTAAAGAAATTATAAAGAAATGGTTTTTAAATGTTTACAAACCAACAACCAAAATAATGTGGTTTTAGGAAAAAGTTGCCTGTCTAAAATGTTGATACGACCCACTGACTAAACACTGTTAAAATAGATTTTGGGGAAAAGAACAGTTTTTGATCATTAATGTGTGTATTCTGGCTGCTTGGACAAACCAAGCGCCTGATGGTCAGTGACTGATACAGAACAATCTCTGTGAAATCTTATCAAACCATTGTGGACAAAAGACACTCAGGGACTATTCTGTTATCTGCACACAGCACTGGAGCGTTGTACAACATTCCCCAAAGGCTGCACCAACGGCTCTTAGATCATTTCACCTTCTTTTCAGCATTTTTTCAGCAACTTTTAGACCTTGTGGGCTGCATGTGTTGGACTGTAGCTGATGGGTTTGATGTCTGAGAGGCACGGTAAGATAAGGGCACTCTCAAACAGGCCGAGATACTGTATCTCTCAGTGAGGGAAGCTCAATCGATCACTTCATTTCTGAAAGAAAATCAGATTTAATAAGATTAAGACAAGCTCAGTGGGGCTACTGCTTCAAGGCCTAATGTTAGGTACTCAAACAAAAAAGTGTCATTAAACAGTTCATGAAAATAGAGAGTGTAGAGTGTGATGAGCCTCATGAGCATCAACAATTCTCAGTTTTTATGTTTACAGTATCAAAGTTATGTTTGAGAGTTTTTACTTGTGTAATTAATGATTAACTGCCAGGAATATGACAATAATTATCTCTCACAACAACATTATGATCATATTTCTGTCTCTCCATCTGACAGTAGATTAGTAAATAAAAATCCATGCACCAACACGGACCCCATTAAAGGTACGATGGCTGCAATAGATTAATAGAGCACAAACAAGTTATTATTATTATGTATATTATGCTATAACAACAAGAGTACTTTATCGGATTTTTTAAATATCTGTTCAGAAATAGAGAATTGTTAATTGAATGGCAATAAACTTGAACCACTTGTTATCCATTCACACTGCTGTATTGACCTGTGATTGAAATAAGTGTAACCTCCTGACTTTTCATTACACAGACTCTACTAGAAATATAAATCACCTGTGATGTATTGTGCAAATGTGACCTGAGGCAAGAATCATTCTGTCCTTGTTAATGTCTTCAACACAATTACATATCTGCTTTCTTTTCGGATCATTTGACATTTAAACAGATGTTGCGTAAATCCAGGGAGAGGTGTGAAACAGCTTGTAGAGAGGTGTTGCACTGAGGCCATAGTGTGTGTGTTTTTCCCAGCAGTGACAGAAATCTATACAGGAGCAGCATTATGTTTAGATTTCTTCTCTGGTTTTCCTCTGCGTTTGTGAAGTTAACTGTCCTTGGATCGCTTCTTCTCAAAGTATCCTTGTGGTCGTGCCCGCAACAAGGCCGCTTTTAGCACACACTCCATCAAATACGATCAATCACAGCTCTCAAACATTGGGAGCGGGCGGGAAGGATGGAGTTTCAAAATGATAGGGTTGTGCCTGATCCACAGCAGATATAAAATTCAATAGATTGGGATTTGGGGATTTCAGTGGCTCTGTGTCCAGGTTTGTGTCATATTTTCTTTATTAGGCTGCTAGCCGTTGTGACTTTAGTATATGGCTTTGACGCACCACACTGAAATGTCAGTTATGTGGGGGGCTAAGCATAGCATTGGCACCGTGTTGCTATAGATGCAACACTGTGGCAATGGAGTGTAGGCTTTATGCCAAAAGAAATTTCATAATTAGACCGGCAAGACAAAAATGTGCTTTCACTAGCGCCTGACATATGGCTGGCAGTGTTACCTGTTAGAGCTGTGCTGAGGCTCTATAATGGACTCCCATCGCTCCTAAAGCCACCCTCCAGGCTGTCTCCACGATTTATTAACCTTTCTAACGTATTCTTTAGCTTTTGTTAAGCCTTGGGAAAAAACGTGATTAGAAAGAGAAAAAAAAAAATCACAATTAGAGAAAATACAGGCTTCATCGTACCTTGCACTCATCTGCAATCAAGGACATTCCTCTTTCTTATCTTAATGTCACCATGTTTTAAAAAAAGAAAGGTCTAAGGGCTGGCAGGACGGTATGTGAAGTGCTGCCCTGTCAACCTGTGAAGATCGTTATCCTGCATTGTTTGATTGGATCCTTAAAAATGTTACGTGGGGGGAAAAATATATGGTTACAGCCCAGTTTTAGAAGCACCTTAATAATCTAGCATATGAGCCCCCGCGGATAACCCTTCTTCCTTAATGGTGTTGTTAGCCCTCGGTTGAAATCCTTAGCCAATACCTGGCTGCTGCTGCTGCTGCTGCTGTGAAATGTGTAATTTAATGTAGTGCGCTTGTGTTTCTTGGTTCTCAGAGGTCTCAGGACACGGAGATTGGCAGTCACAGCCCACGGCATTGCTCAAGGGAATCATTGATTTCTTAAACCAAACCAAAGATAAGTCAGAATTAACATATCGACTTAATTACCTTAATCACTCAGAACTCATTTATCAAGCTAATGTCTAAATTAGTTTTTGTTGCGGGAAATTAATTTCAATTGCACTTTGACCTTTAATGCCGTGTAGAGCCGTACCCACAAACCACTTGTAAGAGCTTCATCTAGACTTGATTGGACTTATTTTGCTGTGAGTTCTATATTTCCCCTCAACCATTTTGAGTTGCGGTTTATATGGGAGGATAATTACTTTCTAACAGTGTGCCTTTCCCACATGCCCAGCGGCAGTCTTTGCCTGCAGATTCTGGCTGCCTTTTCGCAGAGCTCCATTGCGCCAAAACCCTGAAGATGGCTTGGAAGAAGACTAATTAGTCCATGAGCAGCGCTGGTATTCCGTGAGGATTTTGGTGTTTAGAAGAAATGTTTGCCCAATTTGAAGATGATTTAGCCATGCATTGTGAATGTTTCTATGTGAACAGACCATTTGACAGAATGAGAGTATATCATTATAACCTCTCACTGCCGGATGAATTGTTTCCATCACTCAGTTGTTAGCAACAAAAGAAATGACTGAAGATCAATGTTACATGAAATACTCTGTGCTGACAGTTAAATAAGATTTTTTTTTTTTTTTTTTAACAGATACACGTCAGTCGCTGCACAGCTATGAAATGCATATTGTGTGACCCGGGGTACATCTAATCAAGAGAGCCGTTCCAGGCCAGGCATGAAATAAAGCCGTTATCTAACAATGAAGAGTCGTTTCACACACATTAACACTCACATGACACTCTCCTTTTTACATTCTCCAGATTCAAAGAACAGTCGCGGAGATAGTAGCACAGAAGAAAGTTATTTTTCCTTTGAATGTGAGAATATGTGGGCTCGTCTGATGAAGAAATATTCCCTTTGAGCAGATAGCCATATCTAATTCAACCACTCCATTTGCTCCTTTTGCAAAAACTTAAGATTATCCGACTATAAAAATGTCTCATTATAGATATTTCTCTAAATCTAAATGGAAAAAGTAAGGAGTTTTCAGCTAAAGATCACTGGATCTAAGTGGTTAAGAACAATTTTTATCTAAAAAAATATGAATTTGACCTTAAATGATATAAGTGGTCTGAGTGCATTATCAGTGGCCATTATTTATTTTATTTATATGTAAAGAGACGTAAAAGAGAAGGAAATAAGAGTGCAAATGTGAAATACAATTGAGATATAATACACTATATATTACACATCATTAGGGACCCCATACACATAACAGTGATAATGAAAATGATGTCATCCATAGGTTTTAAATTATTAGTTATTTATGATATTTATATATATATATTTAGTAAAAGGTTCTGCTACAAATCTTGACAGAAATGTTTCCAGTCTTTGGTTATGTTCAGAAAATAATATGTTTGCATTCTCTGATACTGAGATTAGTCATGATAAAGTTGATTAACCTGTGGAGATACAGGTATAAGAGACACTGTACTAAAACGATGGCAGCTAAGTAACTATTAAAGTTGGACTAAAGTACTATGTAGCCTCACAGTTCTTTTGGTAGCTCCCTGAAATGAGAAGGCTGAATAACCCCTGTTTCATAGACTTAATCCTTCAGACGGACCAGATACCCCACTGTGGAACTCCGAGTGACAGGGCACATTACTATCTTGTGTTGCCAGATCAACACAACTCTTAAAAGATTTGATAAGATACATATAGTATATACAAAGAGTTTGCAGCAGAGAAGTTACACACAAAGTCCTGGACTCAACTTAAAAGCCACACATTGCTCTGTGTGTAACTTGTTCTTACTACTAATGGAGTGCAGCAGTGTTAGCGTCAAATGCTGTGTCCAGTGTGACGTGTTATGCCATCAAACCTTATAAATAATTCAATAAATTATTTAATTTTGAAGTGCCAAACGCATTACTGGCAACAGACTTTAAGACACTCTCTGTCTGTAAACAATATTTGTTTTTGTTCACATTAAGTTTGTATATCAGCCCACGCCTGGTTTAAATAATAAATGTGCTTCACTTAGATGATGACAGCCTCATCAATGAAATGATAAAATCTAATTTTGTGTTTGCCCTTGAACAGATTTGCAAGAGCCACACTGTCACCATTTAGAGCAGAGTTAAAGGTCGGGAGAGGTGGTGAGAGCGGTGTTGCGGCGCTGGGACTAAATAGAGAGCAGCTCTGCTATTGACAAGGATTATTTCTGTCAAGAGCAGCACTCATGAGCCTATCTAAAGCTGGGCTAATATAAGTCCGTCACCGCAGCTATCCATCATCAGCAGCCAGTAACAGAGTGCTTACTGCACCATTGTCGAATTAAAAAAAAAAAAACAAGCTGGTCTCGATGCCAGTTGCATGTTAATGAGAAAACATACATGGTCTGTGCATTAATTAGTTATTCAGTTTATCAGAAAAGGTGACGGGGACCTGTTAGTGTCCCTCGTGTTAAAATGCATGCACACCAATATCTGTTTGCACGTGCACAATCACGTAAAACTGCAGAACTCACACAGTTATCATTAAAGCTATTTTCTGTGAGCACTTTGATTGCGTTAATTATAGTTAATTGGCTGCCTCGCTCAGTCGATCCATCATTACCAGTTATTTGTTTGTAACCGGATTTAAAGAGCTCTCAGAAGCTTGTGCTCCCTCAGCAGGTTATCTCGAAAGGCTTTTTACTCCCACAGAAAGTTTGTGCATTGTTCAGACTGCAGAGTGGCTCCATGTAATCACAAATGGCTAGGTTATTGTTTTACTGACAGAAACGCTCAGATTTCCAGATTTGTGCATTAAACATGCAGCCTAATAAAATATTAAGGTGCACTGCAGATGGCATATCGTCTGAACCTACAAAAACAGATTTAGACTTTTTTCTTTGCCTGATTGTGTACCTCAACTCCAGCAGGAGCAATAGCAGGACTTGGCTTTTCTATTTTTGCGTTCATGTGGATAAAACAATACAGTTGGAAACAAAGGAGATAATTGTTCATATTTGTGAATATCTTTTTCAGAGCCCAGAGTGTAAAACCTTGTGCCAGTTCCTTCTCAAAGATGCTTTAAGAGATAGACTGCTGGATACATTAGGAGAACGTATCCTCAAGTGACTAGTGAGACAGAGTACCTTGCCCTATTTCACTCAATCACTTGGTGTATACGTCCTCTTGGCAGATGAGTACACCTTACACACTATAAATCTTGCACACAATTTCAATCCAACAGCACAAATTTGTCTATATTTAGTCAGTTACAGTACGATTTTTAGATAGTTATGGGAGTGTGACATTTTACACAGTTGTTGACAACAAACAACACATTTACAATCGTTTGAGAAAGATAAATCTTACTCTATAATACTCATGCAGCCTACATAACAGTACAAAATATGTTTAATAAAATATGTTCTGTTTTTGCAAGTCCTGTGCCTAAAAGAAGCAGTCTCCACCCAACAACGTAGCCCCTCATTCTGGATGAATGATCTACGCTCCCAACTGCCTGGCTCCCTCCATCAAACCTGGCCAACACTCATAATAAATGATAGCGGGGGACAATGCCCTATTTTCACAGCAGAGTCATCCGTCATGCCAGGCCAGACAAAGCCCCTGGAGTTTCATCATTTTCAACTATTGCTCAAACCAAAGGAACAGAAAAGAAACCTTCATCTGCTCGACTAATGGCTGGGAGAAGCCCCGAGAACAGAAATGCTTTTGCTAAATCAAACCTTTTATGTCTTACCTGGATTAAGATGTTTGACCTGTTCGCTTGTATCTCAGTGACTTTCCAGTCAACATACTTTTGCATGAGGTCAACACTGAATTTTATGTGTTAAGTGCTTAATTAATCCCCGGCTCATATTCATTGGCATGCCTCTTGATGCTTAATGTGAGTTTCCAGGTTAATCAGGTCACCTTCTATCATCTGCCAAAGCAGCAGAGGCCCTATGGTCTTGACGTAATTGTACATCAGAGACCTCGACAGATTGCCGCTGTGACCCTTCTCATTTTACATACAGACTCTAATGTAACTGATGTTCAGATATATAGGCTCTATTCCTACTTGAGGTTAGCAGACGTTATAATATATGATCAGGAAAAGTAGGAGCCAGTCCAGCAGAAGACCAGACTGTGTCTAGTCTCTACTAAAGTTATAATTATACTATATTGACTGTTTGTTTTTTTATTATTACCGCTTGTAAAAGTGGAGGTAATGTGTCTAAATAATGACAAGCCACCCAAATATATGAAGGATCAACTCCAAATCTGATCCTAAATATAAAATATCCATGTAACTGTTCTTCACTCATACAAAAACTGTCCGAAAGCCTGTGTGAGTTGCTTTGCCTGCCACTGCATGCATTAGTAACCTCAGATCAGATCAGAGGTGTGAAGATGCTAAGAAGCCGCCTTATAGCCACATGGACATGAAAGTGGTGAGAAGATCACACGTAAAAAACAGGACTAAATGGTGCTGCAAAGCTTGAACATTTTGTACTTTGCAGAGTACATGATTTAACATGGATGTGAAAGTGTCACAGTACAGACATTTCTCATCACAGAGAAAGCTTTTACAACACTTTGAATATATTCTTGATTAGGCTGTGATAAGAATAATTGCATAATGGCCTCAGAAATGAGATGTATCCTGCAGCTGTTTTTCTTAAAGAGAAAATAAAGAATGTAATGGCTGACCAGAGTGGAAGACTGTTTTTCATGGTCTTAGTTCACCCACATCACAACATCCACTGCCAGTTTTTTTATTAACATATTTTGGAATGACAAGGACAATGGCTGCACAAAATGACCGGACTATTGACTGCCCCAGAAATTATTTTTCCGATACGCTGCATGTAAAAAAGAAATGCCTGCTGTATGGCTCATAGACCACCTACAACTTCCAAAATAGATGCACTTTTGTGTCTATTGTCTACTTTTTCTGTTAAAATTATACAGGAACCTGGTTGATTGATACATCTACGTCTCACATATCCTTGAAACATGTCCTTAATACATCCTTAGACAAAAAAAAATCTGTCTCCGAAAGGCTGTTGTTGGAGAATTATATGTGTCCTTAGAGCTAAGACGAGTCAGACTAAAATGTAAGGCTGGAGACTTTCTGGATTTGTTAGGCAGGAGAATACTCAACACTGTGGGACAGTACGGATCATCCAAAGTCTAGCTATACTTCCGAACAAAGAAAGATGTGTGTAATCCAGGTAAGGCTTGGAGTCAAGTTATCCATGAATTATCAGGAGTTGGTGCTGGCACTCCAGGCTACAACACTGAAAGAGGATGTAAATGCTTCACATGGTAACACACTGCAACCCATTCACGCTGCATAATGCTACTGACATTTAATAAAAACATGCAAAGTCCAATCTGTGCCATCTGACAAAAGTCTGTCTGTCCCTCCATGTCCCTCTGCTCTCCAGGTGATAGATACTATTTACATGCCAGAGGAAGCATTGTGAATGCTATGAGTAAAGCACCTGGGTGCTGGCAGGCAAAGACAGAGTGTCTGGAGATAGAAATGTAACAGCACTATCTATCTGGGTTATTAGAGTCTCCCCTCAGGATCCGTTTCAACAGAACAGTGGCCATTATGTAGGCCACAGAGAAACAATGCGTGAAAAAAGAAGTCTGGCTGTGGTGGAATTAACTGTGGAACTTGAACCCTCCCTGCACCCGCCTCAGCTTGATAGGATAATGTGGAAATGTGCTAAGAGTCATAGCAACAGTCAAGGACCAAAGAGATGTAACAAATCAATAAGGTATATGACTGCCTAATGTCATGACACACATTATTCTGAGAAAAAGTCAGGTAAAAATGATTTATTTTAGAGAAGTAAATTTGTATTTGTCTGCAAGTTAAATAAGTAAAAGTTTTTTTCATCCAAAGCATTTTACCAGTGCAGAACTTTAAAGAGGTTGGCGCAAATTAAATAAAGATAGCACTCTGAAAAAAAAATGAGCAAAACGGCATCAAACAAAATGAATGTGCGTTTGTAGAGCTGTTTGTATGACGTAGGAGAGTAAGACAGCAGCTGAAAGTCTGTAATTGATCATGCTGCGGCCTTACTGGCTCTTGCTTTGAATGTTCAAACGGATTAGTCTTCAGGTTGATGGATTAAAGCAAGGTGGGAGGTAGAGGAGGGGCCTACGAACAACAGCAAGGAATGAAACATTGGAGTGTAATCCTCACTTGGTTTTGGCACTGAGGAATTATAGCACATAGTAATGTAAAAGTGATTGTGTGCATGTTTCTGTTCCAGGCCGCTTTGCCCCCAGCGCTTTCTGTTCTCCCCAGCTCCTTATTGTTTACTTTTGACTATTGAATTAGTGGGTTAAAATCTCATTAAGTAGCCTCCCTGTACCCCACACTCCTAGCTTCGCACACCTGCTTTTAATCAGGCGGTTTTGGCTGTTCATATGAAAGAGTCTCTACAGTGACTTTAGCCATCTTAACTCATCTAAAACACAATTACAGGCATGCTGGCTAATGAAATAAGGTTGTACAACAAGCGTGTGCGGCGCGCTAACACACACAAGCCAATAAACAAGAAAGAGGATACTGGCAAAGACGTGATCACACACCGAAATATCATCATGATGTAAATTCACATGGGGCATTACCTTCAAACACCTCCCACAAGCATAGTCTAAGCCCGTGCTTTCCCAATATAGGATTTACATCTAAACTTGCATGGACCTTGATGTGCACGTCGTACACACATCGAGTCACCCAAGCTATAGACAGAGGAGTCATTAAAGGAGCATTTAATTAAGGCCGGGAATAAGGTCAGCGTTGGAAGGACAAACATATTCTAATAAAGTGCGGGTGTGTGTTACACAGAGATCCCACCGCTGTCTCATACATTACACTGAGCTGCGAGGACCATAGCTCAATTTTGTAACCTGGCTATTTCTATGCAGATTAAAAGCTCATTCATCAATTCCCATGCAGCGCTCATGTTTTGATTACGTGCGTCTACTCTCCTCGTCAAGTTTCCTTTTTGGCTTTCTTTGTGAACAAATCCGTGCACATATCCTTAATTAAATCAATGTGCGAGGGGCAGGCAGGTGTGTCCACTCACCTTTGCTGCGGCTCGCTCAGGTCAGTGCGCTCACAACGACCTTGATCTTGCTTATTCGTCGCGTCGCACATGGATGGACAGACAGACCGGTGTCAGGTGGCGCTGCAGATGACCCGTCCACCTTGGAGTGAGGGAGCCGCTGAGACAATGACAATATACCACAATTTTAACTCTATACCATATACAGTTATACAGTTACACTACACCATATTAAGGATTGGTACTTAGTAGGGTTCAAATAAGTCTTTCTGTGAGTTAGCTCAGGATGTTGAACTCTGACAATGAAAAGGGATATGCTAAAGATATTTACCGTCAACGTTATCTAAATCCAATGTAATTTATAAACATTTTAATTCGCGATTTTCAGAAATGGAATTATACTGTTGCCGTAACAATATAAAGGACAACATTTTGCAGACATCTAAAGCCAGATAACATTGATTTAGTCCAATAACATCCAGTCAGTCATATGTCCTTGAGTGTTCCTGGGAGTTTTATAAGCTTCTGGTTTTAATCAAAATCCAAGACAAATGTAATTTCAGAGGCTGCTTTTTAGTTCTGTTTTGTCATTGTTTCACTCTGTTTAATTCAGTAAGTTTTACTTCCTCCATAACTGAGCTACGACGCATTTATCCTGAGTTTCCCTCCCAAATAGAGCATCACATCACACCAATTTAACTCGTATTCCCAAAAACCCCAAATGATAAACTGATAACTGAGATAACTGTTGATCATGAGCAGTATGAGGGTAATCAAACTAAAATTTTGGTAATTAAAAGTAAGTGAAATATCTTTTATGATAAATGTTACATGTCATCCATTGTCTTTTGTTTAGTGTCATCAGTGTCTGTCACATCAAATTAATAATTTAATGAAGTTAAAAGTGGAAAAAGGAAGCAACCTAAAGCTAAATACTGCCTAATGAATGTATTGTATAGTTATTATACTGTATTGACAGATATATGTGAGAGGATAACCAAAGAACAAAAAGAATAATAAATGTGTTATAACCTTAACTGAGTTATTCTTAGTGCCAAACTCACTGTAATGGGACTCCCATGGTTATCTCCCTGGAGTCAAATGACACTAGATCAAAGTCAAATGGAGGCATGTGTCTAAACCAGTGTTAACATCAAATAGACACAGTTTGTTATGGACTAACAGTAAAATGACATGACATACATCATATTTGTTTAACTGAGACAGAGCTGCCAGAGGGGAGGCTACGTGAACTCACTCTAATGAGGATCCTGACACCTCAAAACCTGGAGTGAACATCCCTGTGTCTCAGCTCAGTCTTTGAGACTTTCAATTTGAATAAAGAACCTCTTGCTTCAGGTGTAACAAGTTCAAGTAACAGACAAAAACAAAGTCAAAACAATGAAAAACACCTTTAAAATGCACATGCTTTGCAAGCCTGTAACACTCATCCGATAATAGGCCATCAGTGTGCTGCATTATAGAAGGATGAAGACTGTCCTGTTACATCGCTTTGTATTACTCAATGAAGTTGTGAGCTACTGCAGTGCTCTGCCACATTGCCCTTAGCAAAGCTAAAAAAAAAAAAAAGAGAAGCTCCTTTGGCACAAGAACAGGCCTACAAACATCGAACACAAAATGTAATTCAGAGTTCTCTTTAATATTTACAATCATGATCCGTGATACATTCAGTTATATCAAAAGTCTGTTTAAGTGTTTCTGTGTCATTACAACTTATAATGTGTAAAACTAGCAATTAATCAGCAGCTTCCAGTAAAACAAAGCCTGACAGAACAAGCCAATACATGTCCACTGGTAACAATGTGCATTCAAATTCAAACTATAGACTCACAACTCTGTGAGGGACATGATACCTTTTGTTTTGGCCAAATGAATCATGCAGAGGAGTGTGATGGACAGATTTGAAACGTTATAAGACAACATGTTTAATTAGTAGAGGTAATAATGAATCATTCATTATTGTGCATGTCAAACTGCACACAATAGAAATGACTGGTTGCTTTTACATCTTACAGAGCCCTAATAATACAGCCCATTATCTGGGATTTTGATGAGGACAATGTTTTGTTTTTAGTTTGTTTTTTTTTAGAAACAAGAAGGTATCTGCACATAAATTAAAACTGTCCATTGTAAGGGACACAATAACAGAATGTGACAGCTAATATAGAGCAGTTTCTTCAACCCATTTCCTGTCATGTATTGTGCGTTTCTAAGAAATATATTCTCAGACAAGTATTCATCACATTTTGCTATTATAAACTGCACGTACACATACATCCGTGAATACACTTGGAGTACACGCTTTCTCTCTCTCCAAGTATCTATATACACTGCATTTCACCTGGGTATCTGGCAATGCTTAGTTATCTGATGTGAGTTTTTATGTGCACCACATTTTTACGCTTCTATGTGCTGAGATTAAGCTCTCAGCAAGTTGAATCTCAAGGTTATCATTGCATAAGAGGCTGTGGATGAGCCACTTAATGTAGACTTGTAGACACTATATCATGGACATTTTACCTCGTCAGACTGAAACCTTTCATATGAATTAATAAATCATTTCAGTGTGCTATGTGATGAAGTATTTAACACTGAATTCTCTTTATTCTTCAAAAACAACAACCCCCATAGCACGCTGACATAGTAAAAAAAAACTGATCTGCCTTGTGCTGGTGAGACTGTGGGTCTTGGTTGGATGGGCGCAGAGTGTGCAGGCTGCGAATGGCCCAGCAAGAGCCCGGACAAAGACACGCTATTATAGCTAATATGCACCTTCGGCTGCCGTTTGAAGAGAGACATTTGGAAAACTGCAGCCTGCTGTGATAAGGCTTGATATGCCATTTTTTCTTTTTTTTCAGTGTCTGCTCCTCGTGTCCAGCCCCACCCCTTTGTGTTGTCCCCGTCCTTCTATCTATCCTTTTCTCTCCCGCCTCCTCCCTGCTCTCTGGGTGATAGCTGTCCACGACACCTCTGTTCAGTCAGCCAAATGTCACATAACACAAACTGAAATATCAAGTTGGCAGTCGATATGGCCCAGAAATGATGGGGTTGTAGGCTGCTGGTGCATGTTCTCCTCAAAGGTACTGTTAGTGTTACCCAGTGCTCTCTGAGAGACGAGCACACTGGTCGAGGAAAAGGCCACAAGCTCCTTTATCTATCATTGCAAACCCTTAAATGTCTCTAGCACTATTAGATGCACTAGAAGTACAGTCAAGGCTAATAATGCATTTTCCTCTTGCTGAAGAAAACACCATTCATTATTCATGTCATTAATATTAATTTAAAGTGCATCACATCTCATCTAGCCAATGTGCCTGCTGTTAATATTAAGGAATGGAAAAAAATATTTACTTTCCACAAGGAATTGAGAAGCAGCCTACAGTTATTCAAAATGTCTCTCCTTTTGTGGCTTTGTGGATGCATTAATCTGCATATAATGAACAGTTTTCTATACTTCCTCATTTATGTCCATGCTGTCAACAATGGACCCTTTTAGCTGCGTCACAGCTTAATATAAAATATGCACAAACACGAGGATAAATGGCCCTATGCTGTTTTCCATGAGAGGAGCAGGGTGTAGGCTTTAGAGGGATCTATTTGCACTGATGGAATATTCTATGATAATTGTATTTTTATTGGTGCATAATCACCTGAAAATTAGATTCATAGTCTCTATTATTACTGAATGGATGAGACCTATTTTTCAAGTGTCTTGTAACACCATTGTGCTTCTGCAGTAACCCTGATGGGACAAAGTGCACTGGCCTTGATGGATTCCTTCCAGAAAGGCCTTGTGGTTCTCTTTGTTAAAGGGACTATTTTCGAGCAAATCCTAAACCTGACATAAACCAACAATGAGTAAAAGTTTCAATACAGCACTTCTGTGAGTCAGGATCCCTGGTCTCCTAGGTAACCAGCTTTTGACATGATAGAACTGTTGCTCTTAATCTCAATTGACATTGACATTGTGGCTACATCTGCTCAAATGTGTTCAAGCATAGCATCCACACCACTCAAGTGTTGGATTGTTAAAACTGAATCTTAAATAAATAGAGAAAATAGGATGTTGTGTGTTTTCTGCCTAATGGGCTTGTCTTATTTTAGTAGCACAGAAAAACAATATGGCAATCTTCATTACTGGTGAAATCTACACCACGCATTATGAGTTTTGACCTTGAAGTGACATCAGTTTTTAAAATGCTAGTGTGGTCACAGATTGTTTTTCTCCTGCAGCACGTTGTAAATAAATGAAAACTAATTGAGGTGGACATCTACAAACTCAGCCACTAGCATTAACTTTTGCATGTTCAATATTTCTGTCAGCTATTACTTCTAAGAAAGAAATAGTAAATTCAGCTGTTTACAACCTGCAGTCAAGCAGCACACCTTTAATAGTTTGATTGTTAGAGCTCACCCAAGACAGGCCCAAATCAATAGCAAGAAAAATCATTAATAATAATCAGAGCATTTATTGGAATCCTATTAAGAAGCCTGGCTTTTTTCATGCTGTCTTCATTTAAGGATCCAATTTGCAGTGACCTTTAATGACACAGCATGTAACTGCTGGCTCTAGAGAGAGACATTAATAGACATGAAAAAAACTATTACCAGGCGGCTCTAGCTAACTGTTAATAGCACAGAATGGAAACCCTTCCTGGCACCATGTCAGATGGCCGCAGTGCGACTCCTCCTGCTACAAGCGCGCTCCACTGCTCATTATCTACATATTTGAGTTTTCTTTATCTAAATTGCTTTTAGTGTTATTTCATGAAGCTTTATAAAGAGAGTGTGGCCATCTAAGATCTTTCAGTGCCGGAAATTAGAGGCAGTCCCCTCATGGTAGTAATTTAGTCTGGATAGTATTACAGAGTGAATTATTGCAAGCATGCATGGTCCATTAATGGACATTTTGAATATCATTGTAAATATCAAATGTGCAAGAAGAATGGGAGTCCATTTTTAGTTGAAACACTTATCAGCATATATGTATGGATTTCTTTGCAGGTGTAATATGATGTGAAGAGTTTCGATTGTAAGAATCAAATGCTGTGTTTCATATCCACACCACAGTGAAGGTTTGTTTGTCCTGACCCTCATCAGAGCTTTGTCCACCACAAGATCCTCTACATGCTAATTACGGCTAAGTTGTTTGTTGTGGAGCAGCTCTTTCCCTTGTTTACTAATGAATAGCATGTGTGATGCGGCCGTAGTCTTGATTAGAATGGATTAGGTGACCTCTATTCTCTTCTGCTTGCATCTACAAAGAGCCAAAAGCTCACCTAGTCAACCAGTAAGAAAGTCACGTCTAAAAGCCCACGTCTTATTCAGTGGCATCTGGCACTTCCATGTGCTGTGCATGGCAGTTTTTTTACCTGCCATGATCCATCTGTGACAACCGCAAGGCATCTGCAGGTAAAGAGCATCCAAAAAGGATCAAGCCACTTTAAAGTGCACCTCGGAGGGATACCTGATGGGAGTGGGTGACCTCCAGGGTCCTTGTGATCCATGCACTATTGTTTTGTTCTACTAATTAAGAAGCAGTGTTCAGGCTGATTGGTTTCCAGTGTGTAATTACTAAACCGTCTGCTAAAAGTGTTTTCCATCTGAGCGCCAGCCTCTCCCCCATGCCGACCACTAGGAAATGATGTGGGTGCATGGCCATGCAGAAAGCCAGGGTCATGGACCTCATTTTGCAAAAACAGAGCCAAGCATCTAAAATAATAAACTAAAAATAAAGGACTCGGGGAAACAACAAGTGTGTGCAGAAGGAGACAGTCACACGACAGGTGAGAGTGTCTTAGTTTCTTTACACAGAGCGTTTCTGTAAAAGTGACAGTCAGAGTGCTCCCTCTTAAGGGTGCTCCGACTATTGAAGCCACCACACTAAAAGCAAACAGTGAAGTTTTTTTTCTGGAAATTATTCAAAACTGAAATACAGAAATAGAATGACTTAGGAGTCAGGCCCAGAACACAATACTCGAAGATGCCAAAAAAGCAGTAGAGTTGGCCGCACTAATATAATAGTAGCACATTACTGTCATGACAGATTGCATAAAGAAGTTTTCTTTCACATCAAACTGGAAATGTGGGCAGAGCTATTAGAAGCTGTCTGTACAGTAAATATCTCATGGCACATTTTCATTTCAATGAACATTTACCCCAACCATCAACGCACAGCAATAATGACACAATTGCAGATGTCAATGTGTCAAGCACAGTTCTCTACCCAACGCTCACAGGAACACCGCGTTCGTTATGTTTGATCTTGACAATGGTGTTCAGTATTCATGAACCTGCTAAGCGGAGCAGAATATCTTTTCTGAGGATGCTTGCCATGAGCAGCTTCCACAATATCTCTGCTAAGAGGGACAAGCCAGCAAAGTCTGCTTTCCAAATGAACAGTGAACAAAGGCATGTTTGATTTTCCAGCTTTGAGTTTTAAACCCATAGATGAGAGAAGAAGGGAAAAGGAAAAACAGCACTTATTGGTACATCTGAATAATGAACATAATAGAGGATAAAACTTCAACCTATTGAAAAGGCTCCAATGTTTGAAAAGGTGCAAACTCTAATATATACAAAAACAAACTAATGAGTTTTTGCATTTTAAAAGGTTTAGAAGGGAGTCAACAGTAACAACGTCAGGGAAAGTCCGATAGTCCACTTTTAAAGTGTAGTAACAAACCAAACAAACAAGGAGTGTAATCATTTTGGAGGCACTGAGCAGCATGTTAATGCATCATTTTAACAGAAGCATGAATTTGAAAGAAATATGTGGAAATGTATACATTCTGTTTATGTGTTTGACAGGATTTTTTTTTTGATTTTTTTTTACCAAAATAGATTTTATTGACCATAGTCCACCACTGGTGACGCAAATGTGTGTACCTCTTAGACTGAGGACACGGAACATTATTGTATAAAAAGACACATTGAAGCCTAATGCGTATCTTTCAGAAGTGTTTATGATTGTCCCTGGAGTTGAAATGATAAGGCCCTGAAGAAGAGAAAATCTTAGATATCGACAAAATGACATTGCCAAATATAATTTTCAGAATTGCCTTGAGTAAATGGAAGTTTCCTGCTCTTGAGGCAAGCCTCAGTGAGAAGCACACACCAGATGTGACTATTCCTCACATGATGATGCTGTCATTGGTCATCACCATCCTGGGTGGAAACGATTCTGAAAATGAGGCAGGGATACAGACTATGTAGCACCTATACGGGTGGATGCAGAGACATACCGTACTAGTTATGACACTCATGGTCATGTAGTTCATATAGTAATCTATAGAAGAAAACACATCCTCAGCTGAATAGATTATAGCACAAGACACTCTGTGCAAGTTTAATTATAATTATCAGGTTACCTAAAGAAAGATGTATATGCAACTGATAAACACACTAGCCACATTATCAGCATGAAGTAGTTATTGAACATTAATGACATTCAAACAGTGACATTTGCTGCCTATAGTACCTCTACATGATTTATTCACCAGTGATTAGAGCTAACAAAACCAACAAAATGCTTTGCCAAGTTTCCAGCCATTAGGGTATCAGGATAAACAAATTTAAATGGTGAAAAGATGGTGGTTGGAAACTACCAATGTAATGAACAATTGGGTGCCCCTCAGTTAACTCTGGCTATATGCTCAGACAGTCTAGAAGTGCTAGATGTTAAATGAGTCAACACGCAGCTGTTGAGAGATATCTCTCACAGCGCTATCACTTCACTGTGTGACTGACAGAGAAGCAGAGTGAAGAGATTGCGATGTAGTCCAAATGAATTCCTCTTCCCGTCAGAACAGAACTGTTTGGACTGACATGCGAGTTAAATTTTACATCAGTGACAGCTTGAGCTAAATTATATTCAGCGAGCCGTGCATTTGTTAATTTCCTGTTACCCAGCGCCAAACTTCAAAGTGTGTGTCTAGCAATGATTGAGGGAAGTTTTCAAGGAGGACAGTGTAACATAAGAGGTGGGTAACGGCTGGCGTGACCCATCATTCCAGCGGCATGTTCGGCACCAGATGGCTACTTACTGCATATTGTGACACGCTGGAAATGGATGATGGCAATAATTGACCAAAGCTCGGGTGATATGACAGGTTCAGCTGATGATAAATGCAAGAGAAGACAGCAGGTGGACAGCATGGTTTGATATCTAGTTTCTTCCCTTTTATCACAGCATGAAGCCACAGTACAATGTCTCCCTGGTGCTCAAGGGAATAAAAACACTGAAATCTTTTCCAGTGCTGCCTCTCTATCCCTATCTACCCTTTGTGAGCACACACTCAAGACTACAGTTCCATTTCATCAGGTTTTAGTCCCCGTCGCCCATTAAAAAAACTCCAAACAGGATTCCAGCGACCATTGTCCAGGAGACACACAATGTTGACAGCAGACATTTTTCATGCAAGCTTCAGAAAAGATTGGGACGCAATCTGTGGCGCAACATAAAACAGCTTCACAAAGCGACCAAGACTATTCTGAAATGAAATAAGCAGCTTCGATTTAGATTGTGCCGCAGCACTAATGTATGCAGCAGTGTGTGTCATCAACATGTCACCAATTACTCTCGCAGCAGCAGTCATAATACACCGCTCTCATGACTATTTGTAATTCAAATGAAAGATTAACAGAAACATTATCAGCCAAAGGAGGAAAATCACAGTTTTCCTCCAAAACGAGTTTATCACACCTAATTTAGTCTCACATGTGCGGTGAAATAAAGCCTCGAGCGAGAGTTTCTGCCATTGTTAAAATGTCAAATAAACAGAATCCTGATTTGATAATAAACATAATATGCTTTTTTTAGACATAATGGCAGCCATAGTGCCCACAATAATGGTGCTGTTTATACAGTTTTGTGCATTCATCATAAACTGTGCTGAATTTGCTTTGATCTGTACCTTTCATTTTGGGGTTTTAGATTTTGATGTTTCATCGGGCACTTCCAACGGTGACACGTGACTTTCCTCCTAAAAAGGGAGAGACATATAAGAGCACTGTTTCAATACTTCTCAAAATGATGACCAGTACACATAGAAACACCATTTACAACAAAAATGGATGAAGACATTTTGTTTGACTGTGTGTTGTGTATAGAGAACAACAGACTGAAGGGCAATGAATCGGATTGATCTCGGTAAACAACTGGCCTGACTGTAAGAATTTAAAGTATGCCAGTTTTCTTGTGTGTTTACTTAACATGCTGGCTGCTGTTAGATGTTTGGACTAGAATCAAGCTCAATTTTTGCTACAAAATATAGCACTTGGGTAACTGAACCACAGTACTGCCTAAAACTGCTCTGCTGCAAACATATGGGAGTGATATGCCTCATTTATTTTGTATATTTTGTAAATATTAGCTGTTTGAAAAATAGTGCTGCTTTGGCAAGATGAGTTGTCATGAGACGGTACTGTGCCCCATCACTCTGTTACAGAATGGGTTTTACCACTTTGCTCATATCACACCATTGAATTAACATGAGCGAGATTGTGCACTTTATTTTTTTTAATTAATGACACTGGTAATAAAGCACCAGATGCGGTAAGTCACTATTGGGTTACACTTTGTGCAAATAGCTTTTTATGATCACAGAATGTTTCAATAGCAACCTGGGAGGACACAATTACTCAAAAGAAAAGGTTGAGTGTCTTATTAAAGTGAAATGAGTCATATTTACAAATACATCAGACCTAATAAGGAAACGACAGAGGGACGCAAAGGCAGGGGAGGAGAAAGAAACAGGAGAAAAGGACAAAGCCGACTCGACTTCTTTGGCCGCTGTAGCTGCAGTAGCTGTCATTTTTCCATCAGGGGGAACAGAGTCACCTTGGCCTGTGCACGTGAATGAGAGGCCAGGTGATAGGAGAGCGAGGCGCGCACGGAGAGCCTGGCCCTGCTGACGAGGGGCGCCGTTAGTCGAGGTGACAGGAGCGAGGAGCTGCTCACCAGGGGCCTGTGACACGGCGCTGCACCTGCCCCCAGAGCCGCAGCGTCAGCACTTCTTCTACAGGAAGTGGGAATAAAGAGCAGGGAGGAGAACTAGTTCTTCCTTCCTCTCCCTTCTGTTCCTCTCGTTCTTGATTTTATTCTCTCTGCAGCCCTCATGTGAGCCACACTGAAATATTGATACAACCTGGTGAGCCTTCTTTTGGCTGTGAGAATGTATCTTTTATCAATACACTGGCTTGGAATCGATAAGACTGCTTTTGAAAGAGAAAATGTTGGGTTTTTTTGTGCTTGGTATCTTAGTGTTATGTGTTTGGTAATAAATCTTTTGTATCTTCAATTCTAAACACACACAAAAAAGATTCTACTGAGGGGCCACTTTAGTAGGTTTGCAAGATGTTTCATTCTGCATTTTTATATAATGCATGACTTTTGGGTTGTGTGGGCAATAACCACAGCTTGGGTAATGTATAAATGCTACACCACAGAACACTGTAGAAAGTGAGCGGACTCAATATTGGTATGTAATGATGGAACACCTCTGTAATGCAGCACTAATGCATCCATATCTTTTTGAGTTGCTTTGTTCTCTTCCTTGCTCTTTCTTTTCTTTTTTCCTCCCAGGTTGGCATCCATCACGGCGCGGGAGGCCACCTCTCCTCTGACAGCTTTGTCAATGTAAATTACTGCAGTGTGTCTGGAGTGGTCTGAGTCCAGGGAGAGCCATACCTGCAGGGCTGCCCATCGCCTGCTCACTCCACTTCAGAGTAACCCACCAATAGCTCAGCACTGATTGGATTTCCCTATCTACCTCTCATTGATTCTCCAGATATTTCCCTTTTTTTCATTTTCATTCACCTTCCTACCTTCTCTGATCCCACTTAAAGACCTTGGTGTTCCTTCATTGATTTTAATCTCCTCTTTTAAGTTGGCAAACAAGCGGCAGAACATGTGTTTTGAAGACAAGCGCTGCTGTGAGGTGGTTATCTCTCTGTCGAAACCCAAACCTGCAGCATGCCATCCTCTGAGTAAACAAGGCTTGTGCTGGGCTTTGATATCCTCCATTACATGACTGATTTGGTTACACGTTCCCCCTATGGAACTTTGTTCACACGATGGTTTCTCCACTTAGAAATATGGCCTATTTCCTGCTTCAAATGAGCTCCCTTGGGATTTATTTACTAAATTGTAAAGGACGAACGATAATTCACATCTCAGTAATTAGGCAAGGAAGAAATACATCACAGAACCCAATATGCCTTCTTATTAAAAAAGAAAAGCTGCAGTTTGATATTATGTAGATTTAAAAGCTCTCCCTGAGGGTTTCCAATCATTAATTATTTCTGCCTTTTTTCTTCTATTTAGTCTGTAAACAGGAAACAGGTTTACACCCACAATGCCGAGCAAATTAAGAACAAACATAGCAGAGGAAAAGATGTGAATCCATTGTTCTTCTGACAAGCTTTCCTTTGAAGAAATAGACTGCTCAAGGACTCATTTGTACAATATTAGCACACAAGAGGAAGTGAACGCTCGTATTCATGTTAACAGCCTCACATGACCCGCTTGAGGAGATGACGGTGATGAAACAGTTTGCCTGCAGTGGATTTTATCCTCCAGTGTGTCTTCATGAGGCCTGGGAAAACTGGGAAAATGTGTGATGCAGAGTCAGCGTGGAAAAATAAGAGTCACTATTAAAGAGGAATATGTAAAGTACTTTCCTGGACATGCAGCTTTTAGGGCAACTAGTGCATCTACTGTAGCAAATACACCTTGGGGTATTACAATATGGCCGCTCCCTCACACTCTGCATATTTTTGTTGACAATACACATATGTCTCTGCCAGTGCCCAGCCTTTTACAAAGTAGTTTGGTGTTTGCAAATTTAGTATGTGTAGTATATGTGTGCATGAGTTCACTTATGTCAAAAATGTTGTTGTTTGTGGCAAAAAAAGAGGAAGATCACAATAGAGGCAGCATCGACCATAAGCTAAGGTTGGTTTAGAGTGTGTAAGTAGACACTGCGTCTCTGGTTACTCATCTTAACAGTTTCTCAGCGGCCAATGAGGAGCTGACTCTGACAGGGGTGTGTCTCAGGAGCTATCCATATGACTTTGAGGTTGTACATTTAAGGTAAAAAAGTGACTTAATGTCAAGGAAAGCCTTTCTCATTATCTTTTATGGCTCCAGAAAAAGTGTCATATTTTGAGAATTGAGCACATAACATTATAATTTATATTATAAATACTTTAATACAATTCCTGATACACATTACTTGAAGCTTTTAATAGATTTTTATTACAACAAAGCCGACAACACTGATAAACAATTATTATATATACAGTGAATGCCTCTGAATATTTGTATTTTATAAAACTCAGACTCTTTGTTTTAGAATCAGGCCTGTCTTCAGCTGCTCTGGTTTCCGTAAGCAATTAAAAATGAACCAGACTGTATAAAAATACCAGTAGATGGTAGAAGAAGGGATGTATATGGAGGCCACGTACAGTATACACATTTTGAAAACACACAGTAACAGTAAACACAGCATCCATTGTTCCCTATCTCTGCCTGTCTTTCAGTATTTTGCGTGGACTCCCTCCACACACCTTTCCTTTTGCACATGACAAAGCATACTTGTGGAAAGTGCGTCTCCACGGTGACAAATTCCAAATGATGAAAAACGTGGCTGCAACAGGTTTTGTTAAATTATGCTTCTGGCATTGGAGCATGTTTTCTCCTTTGAAATTTATAGTGCTATTTAAAATAAAACCATGCTTGGATGTGAAACTTTGAGCAAACAGTGTGTGAGACATCAGTCTCCCATTCATGAGCAAGCAAGCTCGGAGCTGTATATCAGCATATGACCATAGATTACAGCTTGCTCCTCCAGCTCTTCTCTGTTCAAACCTTTGTATTTCGCTCAAATTTAAAGGCTAATGACTTTAAGCCTGAATATGATCAAGTGAAACTGATCAAATTATAAGACTCACTCACAGGAAAAGCCAGCCATGTAATTACCAAAAGCATATAAACATATAAATAAACATTATGCCCGGAAGTGAAGCATCTGTGTCACTTATATTTTAAATGAAGAACTGCCTAGATTTCACATGGCTTATGATTGCATTTTTATCAAATCATGCTTGCAAATGACACTGCATGGATTGAAACATGCGTAATGTCCAGTGAGATTGAAATATAGCATCTCATATGTGGGAATAAATAAGTGATGATGTTATGAGATGTCTCCCCCAGCGGTGGAAGATGGGGAAGGCAGTGGCAGTGAAGAGGGGTTCAAGGCCAGTGGTCTCCTTCAGGCTTGGAAGCACAGCCACCTGTCACTCCTCCTCAGCCCCGGCAAGAAATCATCCAATTTCATCCAGGCGCTAGCAGAAGGTCAGCGGGATGGTGGTCCATACTCTGAGAAAGCATACAGAATCACTCTTACTTAGAGCTACATCTCCCGGGAGCCTTGTTCCTCTCAATCACTTCCCAGAGTCTGGACACACCACATGGCTCCACTCGCACAGCAGCCATTACGGCTCTTCGGAAGATCGGTGGTCGAAACAAACCGGTCAAATTCTGATCTGCCTGGTGTAGGTTTTCAAAAAGCAGAGAGCCACGGTTTTATGTTCTGCGACTTTTCACAAGGCCTCATTTCTGCAGACTATGTAGACTTTAATTACACATCAAAAGATGGACATTTTAACAACCTCAAAGGCAGTTGTGTAAAAATCAAATTTTAATCTTCATCAAAGTATGTGATGACTGAGAAGAAGAATTTGAGCATTTTTGTGTTTTATTATTGTCCTTATTTTCTTCTTCTGCACAAAATCAGCAGAGATCAATACTACTTTCCTTTTTGATAGACATGAAGCTTTTGATGCAGTAATCAGGGGGTAAACAACTGGGTTGAATCATGTCAGAGTTCAAAAACAAGCCTACTCGCACCTCCAAATGAGTTGGCTGATAAGAACTTAAATGCAATATTTTTACTATAGCCATCGCTAGATATGTATATATTTTCTAGCTCCTTCGTTCAAAATGCAGGTTAGATCAGAATAAGCTGAACAAATCATCTACATAAAGGGCTTCAACTATACTTTTTACACAGTGTCGGACCATAGCACAATGTAGGACGATTCATGCAAGATCCATTTTAACCTCATCATACTGTATGTTCTTAAACAGGACATTTTATTTTCTCTCACTGCTTGATGTTTAGATTCTGTTATACAAAACCTGAAGTATCTAAATTCAGCTTAGGCAGAGAAAGGCACAGAGAATGTCACTGTCTCAACTGAGTGAGGTTGTGTGTCAGTAAAACTGGAGGTGGACAAAAGGTCACTGGTTTGGTCCTGGGATGTTCAAATCAAAAATGCACCATTAAATGTTTTAGCAATTGTCAAAGGAAACTTTACATTATTAAACAATTACAACCCAGATACAGAAGCTAGATACTATCCCCCACTGGCTCAGTCTCAACCCGAAGGATGTGTGATAAAATTTCCAACTAAATTTTAAAGCATGTGTCTTATCAAAAGACTGGAAAAAAAAATCTAGTTCTTTTGCAATTTATGGCACATAATATGAAAAGATTTAGGGAATCCAGTAAAGACTTGGTGCGTAGAGGGCAAAAACCACTGTGAATGTGTACGTACGCTGTGCATGAGCGAGCATGAATCTGCTGGGATAAACAATAGGCATGGGTTCAGAAGTACTTTCTCACAGTTGCATTCCTGTTGTAAGAAAACTACTGAAAAATAGTAGTGCCATACAAGACCAGAACTCCATTGAAAAAGAGATATTATTGTGACTGTTCCTGGTTAAGTCATTTAAAAGTTTGAATAAATGCAATTATTTCGGATCCATCACCGCAGAATGCAAGTATGTGTTTGTTGTTTTTGCATTTTCCACTCTCCAACCTCTCTGAAACACAAATAGAAAAGCATAAGAAGTTGAATACCAAACAAATTTCAGTTGCATTCAATGTTTGGACAAATTAAACCCAGTGTTTACCGCGGTGGGTTTCACATGATCAGATCAATTTGCCTGCTGAACCACTCTGTCCTTATCGCCGCCTGCAGCCATATTCCTCATTTGCTTTCATGTTATATTCGCATGAGGAACGCACAGGTGTTTGCATCTCAAAGAAAGCTGTTTGTCTCTCTGCCCATGTCAGATTCAAGCGTTCAGCATTTTGTTTAGTGTATCAGTCACCGCTGCTTTGTCTGGCAGGTGAAAGAGCGGCAATAAATAAAACACCCAAGTGGAGTGCTCGCTCTGTGGTAAAATACTGCTGGTGGAGTTCATTGCATCACTTTGGAGTGAGGGCACACATGATTTCTCATTACACTCTCTCCTAGTGCTTTGTAAACAGATTGAAAAGAGCACTATAACTTCTGATGACACCTATTCACGAATATGATTTGGAAACATCAGCTTGGTGGTGATGTTTTATTTGTCCACTGCTGCTATTTGAAATACTGAAAGCAGAGGTGGGTTGACTTTGAACGCGGGCAGCCTTGCTTGTCTTCTGCAGCTCACCCTTCTGTCAGGCCAGATCAAAGCCGCAATAACATGTTCTTTTGAGGTCACAACTCCGAATCGCCTTGTTCTGCCGTTGTACAACAATGACGACTCCTTAAAATTCAGTGGAGTCAACACAAATGCACTTTCATTTATTTATTAGCCTGCCTTGTGCTGCATGTCATTTCGTCGATGCACTCGTGTTGACACAGCGCCGGTCTGTGACACTAGCTGTGGATGGACCATTGCAGGCGAGGGATTCCTTTCAGTCGGATGAAGAGGCGCATTGTATGGCAAGCTGTTTCTCCCGGAGCTGTTTTTGTCACAATGACGAGTCAGACAGGAGGATTTAAATGACACCGCTGCTGAGAAAATAACTCTTTGAACATACAATAGCTTACCTTTTTTATTTGTGGAGACGTCAAACGGGCTTTAGAATTATGTCTGACTCACAAAAAGCAAAAAAAAAGTCTGTGTTCTGTTCAAAAGAAACCTTGGATTATGTACTATTCAAAACCAATAAAGTCGGAATAACTGATATTTGCACTTGATATTAGTTTGATTAAAGCTGAATTAAATACAGGTCTATGTAAGTGTATACAGTGTAAGGCTTTAATATGAAAAATATTAATCTGTAGAATAGCAATCCTGTAACTTAATACATTACATGTGCAGCTTGTATTGCTCATTGGTGCCAACTCAATCTTCGCCTTGTCTGTCTAATCGTTCTTTGCTTTGCTCTGTGCACAGAAGCAATGATGCAACTGATGATTACACGGCCTGAAAAACCTGACCATGAATGTGTAGTACACAGTAAGTTCTTCACCATTAGACTGTAGTTACTGTCTATATATCTATAAGTATAAGTCGTCGTTAGGCTATGCACAGTTAAGACTAGATGTTGCTTTAATTCTTACTACTCTAACGAGAGTTTGACCGTTGAATTTGAATGCACAAAGACATAAACTGCAAAAAAACTAATTAATTTGAGTTGAGTTGAAGCATGAAAACATCTTCTCTAGTGAATAAGATCACTTGTTTTACTTCAATGCAATCAGTTTAACAGTTAGTTCCTACAAGGGAATATATCTCTTATTATTCTACATGCAATACAAATGCAAAATGATGCTCCCATAAATCTAAAAAAGGAATATGAAAATACAGCAAGCAAAACATTTTCCAGGCGAGGCAGCACCGGCGGGCATTAGTTGTCAAAAGTTTCTCTAATTAACACATAAACAAAAGGTCAGGCTTCTCTTTCAACAGTGGTGCTTATTTAAAAGTCGATTTATATTCATATCACAGTTCTCTCAGATTAACGTCCCTCTATTTTACAATCGCAGACACTTTACTTTTGTAAAGCAGCCAAAGTCGTAGCTTTATCTACGTATGCAGCCGCTGTAACTCTATCAAAGAGAATGCCAATTAGTCTATAGGTGAAAACTTAGTAACAGGTGAAGTAAAACCAACTATAAAAAGCTTTTGTTACATCTCTATAAAGTTGAAACATACAAAGACAGACAAAGGCCTTCTGTTTCCTTATATAATGGAGCGAACAGTAAGGAGGGGCTCATCAATCAATAACAGAAAGACATGATAAACAAAAAATACTGCTAAAAATGTAGAATAAACAATAATTACATGCACTAATACTAGCACGCATAGGGGAAACAATACAATGAATGAATCTTCCATAACTGTCTTTTTTTCTATTGTTAGTGATTATAGCCACTTGAGTGTTCGTTATATAATTCCAGCTCAACATCATCTATTCTTTCACTGTGTTATAGTTATAAATGCTGGTCAAATCCACACATTTACTGCTTCTCTCTCAATATATGCTCTCTCTGTCTATGTATTGTTTTCTAAAGGCTCAAGTCACTCTAAACCTCCTTTAGCTACGCTACAATCCTACCGATAAACCACAACAATGCGCCATCACCATAATAACCACTTGCAGCGCACTCTCATTTTTCTAACTTCTATCTCATTGCATAGAGTCATGATGAGGCCCACCAAAGGTCAACTGAGGAACATGACCGAGGCTGTATTGGCACTTTGTCAGATGTAAGCGCTGTAATCTGCCCATTGTCTTAATGGCGCTGTCAGTGGGCCCTAATGACCTGACTCACACACCGCCTGCTGCACTGTATTAATTTGAGCCGGCCCCACACTGGGAAGGTTATTTTTTATTGTGTCTGTCAGCCTCTGATAAACCCACGTGCATCATCCATCCTTGTGAGGGTAAAAAGGAGGGGGCGGATGGACAGACACAAGCAGTTTTCGGTCTTCTGTATTTACTTACTTTGTCTTTATTTCTGATTTCTCTCCGCCGTCAACTGTACCTCCCTGTCACCCACCTTGCAGGAACACCCATTGCATTTTCTTTTCTGTCTGCTCCACACAGAGGGCCTAACGTTTTCCCGCGGGGCGCCCACTTCTCTCAAACGGTGATGAATGACTCTGGCTCCCGTATCGATTTCCAAACTGAAACAATTTAGGGACAAAACAAGTAGCAGTTTATCATATTGATTTTCGTCTGAATTCAGTTTCTCCCGTTAAGGTGACACCATGCATCTTGATGAATACATGAGTGAAAGTTGAGATGAATGCTTAACGCTTCCTTGCTGAGCTGTGACTGAGATTTAAAAGGCCGGTTTAGCGCGCACAAACCCGCCCTGACTGACTCATCTGTGTGCCTTTAAAGTGAGAAGACGACGTGGCAGAGGGAATATGTATAAAGACAAGATGCCAGATCAGGAGGAAAGCATCCCTTGAAGACATGCATTGTTGACTGACGCCTTCACATTGCTTCATGCGTAATGGAGGAGTTAGTAAGAGAGGTGCTGTTGTAAGTATTTTATTCAACTCCAGCTGCCAGGGGAAACCAGGCATCAGCAATTCCCACAGTACACACTATCTTCCATAGCACACATCAAGGCATCATTACTGACTCCAGTGAAAAAGGTTGAATTTACTGTGTGACCCATATTAAGTTTTATAAGGTGACCAGCAGCTGGAAGATCATCGAGGACTTGTCTAAATCACATTATACACACCAACTTTTACAGTTTTCTTTTGATGGAGTCAAGTGTCAAGATCGTCTTTTAAAAGCAGATTGGATTTGATTACAATCTGCTGACGCGGCAGGCTGCGACACACCTGAAAAAGCATGTTGCTGTGCCCTGAATGCATTAGTGCTGACAGTCGAGTCACAGGCGGGCGGACATGCCCTTGGCCACGCTGATCTTAGCCTCGGCCCCGAACACTCACCAGCACAGACAGCAGAGCGGGGGCAGAAATTGCCCGTGAATGAAAAGACCTATTAGTAAACTTAAAACAAACAAACAAAAAACAAGAGTAGAGAAGAAGCCCATGACAGTCTGCTACTGCAAGCATATTATCTGTTTAACCTTGTGTCCTTTCCTCACGCTGGCACTCCCTCTCCAGCTGTTTAAATTAGCCCTGCTCCTAGGACGCCTCAAATAGAAAGTGTTTTTACGTAAAACATGCAAAATTGTGACAGCAGCAGGGTGTGCATGTTTTCATAGATATGAAGAGTCAGAAAACAATGTATTATTTTAATAGCAAAGTCCATTAATATATTTATGTTAGAAATCAATGCAATCAAGTCTGTGAAAATTAAATAGCATATGGAAAATAGGAGCTCTAACTGCGATCTATTATTATAATAAAAAATGCAGCACTGTGGGATAAATATCATTTATAATTAATTGTAAATATATAATAAATTGTCTTTTATAACAAAAACAGTAACAAAAAAACTAAAAGTAAGTTGGAACAAATGTAATAAAATGCTGGTGGATTTTTGTTATTTGCATCATCATGAATACTAAATATTCAAAATGTGGGTCACTTTTACCTGTTGTATGAGAAAGCCTATTGTCACAATATAAAACATATAAAACTACATGACGATTGTGTGACTTTATTTGCTCTTGACTCTCTTAGTCTCTTGTTCCTGATCCCAGCCGGACTGTCTGTTGTTGTTGTTGAGGAAGGTAATTTATGGGTATTTGCTTTATTGTGCGCCACTACACTAAATCTACCATATAGTGGCCTCGTGAAGCATCATTTCCTCTGCGGTCTGCATAGCTTATGGTCCATTTCAAATGTCACCCTGGCCTTATATCATAGTATGTCATAGTTAGAGCTGCGTAAACAGTGTACAAGGTGAAGACTTGAAGAGCACAGCCTCTGGCCTTTTTACTGCCCTGGACATTAACAACTTGTAGCCTCACTCCAAATGTCATTTAAGCCTGTAATTACTTTTGTGTTGACCTCAACAAGCTGTCAACAAACTGTACAGTTCCTTTCCCTCACTGGATTTCCCCAAATGCTTTCTGACAACCATCAGTGGATAATATTGTTTTTGCTTTGTACTGTACTAGGTTTCAGAAAGAGGAATAAAAATTGAACATAACATGCTTTTTGAATAGAGAAACACAGTAATGAAAGAGTCTGCTGGTATGCAAAAAGCAATCAAAGATTGAGAGGAGTCTGGGTGTACTGTAGCCTTGATAAGTATCTCCTTCTTGCCTTTGTTGAAGATTTCTCAGGGTATGATTGCTGCAAAACAGTGATTGGAGACAAAAGCCATTTTCTTTAGAGAGTGCCATAAACACTTGATGTGCTCTGTCAATGTTCAAAAAAGTCTGCTGCTTTGTTACTGTACTGAAATGACAACACTTGTTTGGTTGAAAATAACATAATTAGAGAACAAAAGAAGCAATATTATCAAATGGCATTTGTCAGTGAAGAGAGTAAAAAATTAGGTCAGTTTATAGCAAACAATACATCCCACTATTATGGAAATAGTGTCAGGACTGCCATGTTCTTTTATGGCCTGAATGTTGATGGGTCTGATTGGGTGCATGTTCGAGTCATAGTGACCTTTAGTGGAGCGCCTACAGCTGTGCCCAGAGGCTATTGTCAGACTCCCGTTGGCCTGGACTGACCTCTCATCACACTGTCAGACACATTCAACACTAGTGTCTCCAGAATCACACCCCTGCCACACTGAGACTTAGACACAAACATTGTCCTGACATTGAACAGCACAGCATGGGCTTGTGAGGGAACAGGCTTTTTCATAGAATGGTGTTTTTTGAAGAAGTGCTCTAATAAGTGCTCAGTTTCAAGAAGTCTTTCTGTCGTCTTTTATGAATTCTATAATTTCCTTTGTTTGCTTTATTGACTGCAGCCTTGAGCTCACAAGATGTAACACACAAATGTTTTTTCCTTAACTACTGCGTGGTCAAGAGCCGCCAGTAAATTAATGTTTGCTCTCAAGTCACCAAGGTTTGGTATAATATTATGGTATTACTTCATCATGGTTTGGCAGATTATAACTTTTCCCACATTATTACATCAAATGTACTACAAAAATACAGCTATAGAACAAAGCAAAGGCTGGTTCGCTGTGATCTTATACTTTATGACATTGTGTTAATGTTTTAAGAAAACCTTGCTTGCCTAAATGTTTCACATCCTATGTTTATGCAACTGGTTATAATTCATAGAGTGGAAACAGCTTTTTTATTGTGTGACTTCATGAACATTGTAAGGGGTAGAGTCTAGACCATAGAGCTATATATAAGATGATCTGAGGCTAAGCTTTGATGTCTAACTAGCTGCTTCACTGGTCTACTTAATGTCAGTCCAGCCCAGCAGCAATCGATCTGCAGACTGACTGAAAGCCTGCTGTAAACAATCCAGAAAGCACATCTGTTTTTTTCCTCTTGTTTTTCCAATGTACACCATGTCCATCTGTGTAATACAATAGACATACACTAACACAGACTTAAATTACTACTTGAAGTGGCTTATTATGGACAATCTATTAGAGCCTTAGATCAAGTGAATTTGATACAAAGACTGACAAAAACTACACTTGAAAACAACTATCTAATTAACCTTGTCATTAAATGCACAATAAATAAAATGTTACATAACTATGTACATACTGTATGTTTTCTAAATAAATTGCCAAAATGGATTGTGCAATGAGTTTGATTTTCACTCCTGAAGAGACTTTTTAAAACAGTTTGGCAAAAAACACCCAAAGAATTCCTTGCAGGACACTTATAGCCACAATCATGACTAAGGAAAAGAGCAAAGTAACATTTTCCACTTTTCAATTTCTATCCACACTCCAACAACTTCAGAAACTGCAGTAAAAAATCACTTTTCATTTTATATTTTCATCAGAGGATAAGTGGATTTCTGCTCCTCTGCTGTTTGCTTTAATCCACTTTGACATTTAAAACAAGGTACCTGAAGTAGTTTTCATATTTAGGTCCCGTGTGCACTGTGTATAGATTAGGCCGCCTGAGACAGAGATGGATTCCAAGCGTTGTGGAGTTCGACCCTCATGTGTCAGTATCCTCGCCGCTCCCTGCAGGCAGCGCATATATTCTGCTGGCCTCTGTGGCCACGGGTCTGAGGAGCAGCGCCGAGCTTTAAACTGAAACAATAGATTATTGTCACCTTGGCCATGTTAGGGCCAACAGTGAAGAGAGCCTTCTGAAGAGGACAATGGGCTATGAATTGATTTATGAGGGTTCAGAGGGCCATAATGTGCAGTAGTAACAAGGAATCAATGGGCTAGAAAAATGCTAACAGCAGCCTTTTATGTCCTCAGCCTTTGTTTGAGCCAGCATTTAATTAATTTCACTGTTTTTGGAGCAGGTGGAGATGGAGAAGTGTGCAAGTCTCCTCTTAGTTGTAGTTTATAAAACAGCACCAGGCAGCCCTTGTAAGAAGTGATTATGACTCGAGTGACAGCACACACAAGCACCGAAGAGGTAAAGGTGAGAAAGTTCTTTTTTTAGCTTCTGTAAATGGTGTTTCTTGATGTTTTACACTCTGACAGTGACTTTATGTTATCAGACAAGTCAGGGGGCATTTATACCATTTAAGACACAAGGTCATTTAAGCTATGATTGGTGTAGCTAGTGCTTCCTTTAATAGAGAGTGATTTTAGAAAGACTTCTGTGATTAATAATTTGTTTGCAGTGGGAGGACGCAGGAGTATCTCGAGAGAACCCATGGTAGCACAAAAAAATGGCTTTTGTCACAAAAAGGAATAGCACAAATTGAGTAAGTTATTCTGAATGATTTCTGTCTGTTAAGAATTGATCTTGTGTTGTTACTTTGGTTAAAAAACGTTTTCCTTAATTGCCCTCCACTGACAGACTGAAGTAAAAAAAAGTTTCCTGAGCTTTAAGGGAAGCTGTGCCTGAGGTATCGGCTTTCCGTCTCTAAGTGTTAGACATGAACATGATGTGCTGTACACCGGATGACACCCTGTATATCAAATTAATCGCCGAGCTGTCTCTGAATATTACGCTCAAACACGCTACAGTCCAGCCTCTGGGAAGCCACGATTTCGTGAGCAGTGACTGTTTGATCATGACTAGTTTCATGACCAGTTAAAAGGGAAATTGGATTCACAGAGCTCACCACCAGCTCCACTAAACGCTGGTGGCACAACATCTAATGACTTGACTTGTTTTGGTAACTTCATAACATGGTTGTCAAGTCTGGACTTCTAAAGATCTACAGGAAAGTTGTTAGTGATTAAGGTGAAAGCCAGCTGTACTTTCATGTTGAGAATCTTTGTTCGTTTACAGCGTCCAGGTTCATTTGTACATCTTGAGTTTATCTGCTAAAATGACATATTTGTCAACTCACTTGTTTTGATACTGACAATAGCATTGAAGCTGTTATGTTATACATGTTATATGGGCTGATGACACAGTTCTAACTGAACCTACCAGATATACCAGATACCAGATTAAAAAAAACAGATAAATCAGACATTTTACTGTCCCATTTATTCGGTCTACAAATAATTAGCACTTTTTTTTTTTTTACACAAGCTTATATTACATGAAGCTCTCAAAGGTTTTCCAAGATACACTGTCACACATGCTGCTATAACAATTGTGTTATTTCATCTGAAAGATCTTTGATAAGTTTTTAATTTTGATAGCTTTTAATTCCTAATTTAACTCAAAGACTCTTGATGACATACAAAAATAACTATATTTCTCAAAATTTGTGTATCGTTTGCAGGCTCTACCCATGCTATTGTAGGCTCGTTCCACATATTCCGTCTTCCTCCCGCCATCGAATGATATACATGTGTAGGTGAAATGGTGAATTACTGTATATGAAATGAGCTGAGAGCACAGTATGTCACTGGACATTGCAGTCAAGAGGTCCTCTCTCTTCCAATCAGCTTAAGAGAAGGGTTATGTCTAAGAAACTATTGTTGATCCCAGTGTATTATGAGAAATTTGTAAAGCAAGTCCCTATCCTTAAAAACACAAGGTTAATCACAACTGAAACATCGTAAAAAATGAAGTACAGCCAAAAAAGAATCTGACCTCAAAACTTTTTATAACAGGCATATTACCGCCTCCGCTACTCTATGAATACTACAAAACCTTTCTTTCTATTCATCTATTGACTTCAGACATCTATTGGCAAACATGGCTTTATGGACACTGAGAGAAATCAACACGCTTTAAAATTTGTAAAATTTTTAGATTTGAACAAAAGCCCACTGACTGTACAATAACAGCCTTGTCTCCCCAATGGAGAGATAGAGCTGTGCCGATACTTAAGTCAGTCATGCATCTAAAATTTCCCATTACCACGGGCGTTGTTTCCATGGAAATAGTTAGTGAAATGTGTGTATTTGATTAATATGAGTCATCTTAGGCATCAGATATAAAATATATGACTTCACATTTAAAATATATGCTAATGCATTCAACGTTGGCACTGGATTTAAATCAACAAGAAATGCTGAATTGCTCCGACTGCACCAGCATTAAACATTAAAGCTAATATATTTTGGTCAACTTTTATCCACGTATTAGTCAGGCCATAACAGCATTAAAATATCTTATGTCTGAGGTATCATTATTTGGCTCAATATACCAAACATATCTCTTTTGAATTATAATTTTTTTTGGATGGCATCATTCATGTGTTATTTATGTGACTGCTGCCTGCCAGTGTTGTCAGTACACAGCTGAGGAAATAACAGCTGTACTCAGAAAAGACGCGCAGATGAGCATTCAAATTTGGTTAACAAGAATGGGATAATAAAAATAACTCGGTACAAATCTATTCAAAATGTCTCATGAGAGCTATAAAGCAGGAACATAATGAAATGAGTGATCTGAATTGAAAATGTATTGACTGCTCGCTGACTGGAGTCATGTGTGTATCTCAGTGGTTATATGAGCATTGATTGGCTGCATGTTTGCTGATGCGCACCACCTGGCCTTTGTGATGCCAAGTGCATTGCCCTCTAAAAGGTTGTAGAGATTTGTGGAGTTCTACAGCACGGTGAAGTCATAATTACTGCATTGGGAAACTATTATAGTGTTAGCCAACATAATCATAGCTGACGTTTAATGAGCCAAACTGTTGAAAATCACCCATGATGCAATTAGAGCAACCAAGTGATTTGGATCACTAATTAATATGAGTAAACACCACAGTGAGTATTACTCAGTATATTTAAAACCTCAGTAAGGACTTGAATTGTTTATTGAAAATTAAGACCAAATGCAAAGAAAAGTATGGTTTAAGACCTCATAGACAACAATTTTTATTCCATAATATGTTAGTCCCCTTTGCAAGGTGTCATATTGAAATAAATTCTATTAATTAAAAGTCTGTCAGAATTACAAGAAGGTAGCTGTGCTTTCTTATGGTGGACAACAAGGAGGCCTCACAAGAGATCTTCTTCTTTGGGCTCTTACCAAAGATAAAAACCAAGGTAAGCCATTAGTAAAAGGTATCTGTCAATCTATATATGAAAGCAGTACCTATTCTCAAGGAGTATTTTTGCTTTTAAAAGTTGTACATAAATAGATTTAGAATAAGTTTAGTGATCATGACAAATAGCTAAGAACAGTTAGGTTTCCCAAGGTTTGTTCGGCCAATGAGGCTAAAATATAACTAACAATATAGTATATAACTCCTAGTAAATATTTTCACAGCGAGGACCACCAAAGGACAAGACCTATCCTGTCTGTGGTGGCTCAGTAAGTTGAAAATCATTGTTCAAGTTGCATTTCAAGAGAAATATTGTGACTCTTGAATAAATTATATATGATGTTTAATTGCAGTTGACAGTTTGCAAACTGGTGATATGTGGAAACCTGCATTTGTTGTGCAAAGGAATGGAGAGACAAAGTCTCCACCTAAACTTCCTCTTTCACTCACTATGACCTCTCTGCCTTTAGGGAAATCCCTGTTTGCTCTCTCTAACATGTGTCAGTAAACAACACAACATGGCTATGTTTTAAGACAAACCTAAACTGAGCCCTAGTTCTGTCCTCACAAACACCCAGCGAAGCACGTGCAAACAGAAGCCCTGTGCTCGGTGTAGCAGGTAACCCAGCCAGCCGGCTGAATCAGCCAGGCGTGTGGAGAGGGAAGCGGTGCAGCGAGACTGGAGATATTTCTGCTCTATTTTAGGCAGCTTCCTAACAAGCGTCCTCAGACAGGGCTGTAGGGGAGCGGGGTAACTGCTGAGCCTGGCACCAGTCAAAGCCCAGAACAGAGAAGCCAGCGGGGCTAACAACCATCAGCAGCCCAACCAGCTGCTGCAGAGTGCCCCAATCCAGGCACAAGCACCCCTGGGATGAGTACAATCAATAAAGCCCACAGCCCTGGAAGATATGCACCAAGAAATGTGTTGAGGCAAAACAGGCTCATTTAAAGGTAAAGAGTCGTATCAGTGGTGCTGAGGAGCATGCTGAAAATCTCTCCAGAGAGCAGCGGAGGATGGATGTTAGCCACACTGGAAGAGGCTTTTGGATGGTCCCTACAATTTAGAAAGTCAGAGTAATTGTCCAAATTATGGTTTGGGAAAAAACAGTGTGCCTGAAAGTGAAAGTGTGTGTGCACAGGAGCAGCTATGAAGAACTGAACTCACTAAAAACCTCCACTCAGTGACTGACAGGACAAATGAAAAGTCGCACTCCCTGATGCCAAAACATTTTGGTGGGTTTTGAATGTCAGGACTTTGTCAGGACTGTAAATTAAAAAGCCAATGAGAATTTTGGTCTAATAAGGTTCTGTCTTTTGCTTTTTTTCCCATTCTATTCTTTTCTCTAATAGGAAATCTAATGCAATCCAAAAGAGAGTGGGCACGAAATGGCACTTATTAAATCTTGAAAAGATCATCTGAATTGGAGAGGAAGAGCCCCGTCAGTTTTATTTAGTTCATAACTCCAGAAATAATGTTTGACTTTTATCATTGGCTCTGTACTTTCCTACAAAAAGGCCAGACCCCTCTCTGAATTGGCACTGAACTTTGCAGCTGAACTTGTGTAAATCATACAGGTGCCGAGTCTGCTATGTCTTTAAGCACTACTGGCTCAGAGAAGCACAATTAAAATTGATTCATCCCTTTAGTGCTAAGGTGGAGACAGATTTCCCACTTATCCCACAAAAACAAATAAAACTAAAACTGTGCCAGAAGAGTGAGAGTTGCATCCTCTCTCATTTGGGTGAATTCTCTTTGATTGGACACATGCTGTAGTGCCTTTGAAAGAATCTGATGGAGAAAAGCCCAAGGTGTTGAGCCCCCCTTGTGTTAAGGGCATAATAAGAGGACACATATGGTTCGCTTTGGGTAGGATTGGTATTTTGCGAGTGGGATGTGTGCGTGTGAGGAATGCGTGTGAGATGCAGCTCAGCCATGGCACGTCTGGCCAATTGCAGCCTTTCTGCTGTCATCCTCTGTTGAGGAGGAACGACTGAGGTGACATTCACGTCCCCAGTAATTATCAGGACTATGATGTGAGAACATTAATGATGTATGAGGGCCCAGTGAGGGGTGAGAGCCCAGGCTTCACAGGGCCTCATTACGCTGATACCACAAGCACCACCACACCCTGCCTCCACTGATGAGCATTAACTCCAACCCATAGCTTAGTAGTACATTTTAGTTTTGGCAGTAACAATAAAAGAAGAAGTGGTGATACAAGTGGTGTACCAGAGAAAAGCCTGGATTAACAATGTTGTCAAATGAAAGAAATTGAAGTCAGAATGTCAAATTGAGAACTTTGGCCACTGCAGATCTTGATTTTGCCCTCTTCTAACTAGAATGGACAAGATGTCTGATTATCTCTAATTAAAAATGATTAAGCACCTACTTGCCGCAGTCAATGACCATTGATTAAGTGGAATGCTGATGTGGTGAGTGTGGCCCTGTTTGGGGCTAATTCCAACCAGCCTTCAAATTTCTCATTTCAAATCAGAGAAGGTGCTCATTGACAAGATTTAAATCATTAAAGCCATCCACTTCTCTCCTGTAGGGGGATTATGGATCTGTGGGCTCCCCTCGCTGTCCGCTTCATGCATGCTGAGCAGAGGGAATAGGGAACAGAGCCAGTGAATGTGAAAAGAGTCAGATTTAAATAAAGAATAAAGACTGAGGGGTAAAGTCGATTACATCTCTGTATTGTCAAACATTTGATCATGAGCCGTAGAGGGAGATCAACAGGAAAGAAAGTCAACATCTCGTTGAATCACTGAGTGGTGAGAGAATTAGCAGGGATAAAACATGATTAGATGTTTGCAGACTGATAAACACTAGCGTTGAATCAGGTTTGTTGTTGCTGTTGTTCTTGGAGCGTTGAAGGTTCTTGAAGGGATGTCATTCAGCTCATCTCGCTGTCACAATCCAGAGAGAACGTGCATGACTTCGTGCCTAATCAGGTGTGGTATCCATGGAAACTGAGGTAACAAAATGTCATGTGCAGCATCTCAGCTCATAACACTCTTGGCAAACAGTGAGGCTGCAGGACTCATGGCCCACATACAGTATGTTCGATATGTTTAGAACAACACATGCCTTTGCAAACCTTGTACTCATCCCAGACACAGAAAATGAACAGCAACAGCTCAGCTACGATGCAATCAACAACACAAAGCGTACATTTGTGTAGCAAGAAGAGGAACTGTATTTGTAATTGCTTAATGTTGCATTTAAACCTTCACTTTACTAATTCAGGTAATTCACTGACTAATTAAAGATGATAAATTCACCGTGAACGAAAATCCAACACCTTAGTGTCTGGTTGTTTTTTATGAGAAAGTTAAGAGGTGCATTAAGGGAACATTACCATGATATTTTAAAATCTCAGTTATTATTCTGCTTCCAACTCAACGAACAGAGATTTGGAAAAAAAAACTTTATAAAATGACAACTCTGTAACTACAGTTTCACAAGAACCTCTTTACACTAGAAGAATAAATTTTATATAACCTGCAAACTATTATTCTCTCACAAATCTCTAAGATGAACTGTGACAATAATTCTTGAAATGAATGTACATGTATTTTGCATATTCATATCAGTAAGAAGCTGAGACTTCTGGTAAAAAAGTATTATACAAAGGGTACATGGAAAAAGCTCCACTGTTGTGTCAAAGCAGGCTTCCTTTGATAAACAACTAATTTACTTTTAACCACAAAAAAGAAATACCTTCACCTTTGGTACACAAAACAGTTCCACAGTCTTCTCTGTCCGTACACATCACAAAATCAGTTTGAACCAACTACAACTTTTCACACCTCTTGCAAAGTAAACAAACATGCTACCTGTGAGAGTATGAAACACTGCCAGAGAACAGAAGTGTCAATGTGTAAATCAACTGTTATCCAGACATCAGAAAGTAATCCATCGAGGGACCAGTCAGAACAATTATCTTAACCTGTCAGTTGGGAAAGCATATTAATTAATTGTTGGTAAAATATGACCTCCAGTCTGTTTACTAAGTTACCACGAAGGCTGAAAGGGTCAGACTATTTATTGAACAGTCTGCTGCTCAGCTCCTTCGCTTGGCATCAAGGCAGCAGAAATAGTGTGCAGATTTACTATGCCACCCTATCACACTAAATAATGTTATCGGTAGTTGGCTTCACAAATTGCATTGTTCGTTACCATTAGTTATTTTTCTATGCAATTGTAGATTTTAGAATGACTTAATTACACTTAAGTAAGCTACAAGGCTCACTGCGACATTTAGTTTAATTTTTCATTAACTGTACATCATTACCTTGGTTAGGCTTCAACCAAGTATGCTGTGGAAAATGAATGAATGATTGAATGAATGCAAAAGTTTTATTCAGATTGGAACAAATGCTCCAAAGTCATGTTTTCAAAAATATAAAACTGAATTGTTTGTTTTTATCAGTTTACAAAATACAAAGTGACTGAATAGAAGCCAAAGTTGTGAATACCCTCAGAATTTCTCTATTTGAGGATGTTCCAAACATGTGGAGATCAAACCACAGTAGGTTGAGGGCTCCTGAAACGCTTCTGTCTCTTCAAGTTAATACCAGGCAAACTCAAGGTTAAGATCTGAAAGGGCCTACCATCACATGACTACTTTGTTGTTGTTTTTTAAGATTTTTTTGGCGCTTTGCTTTTATTCGATAGATACAGTGTAGACAGACAGGAAACAGGGGAGAGGGGAAACACACTGAGCACATGACCTGAGCTGCAGTTGAACCCGGGTCGCCTGAGTACTTAGTAGCCTGCGCTCCACCAAGTAAGCTACCAAGGCACCCCCTTTATTCTTTTTTAAATTAAGACAGGTCCTAATTACATTCATTGCGTGATGGCTCACATTCTGCTATTCTTTTTTATAAACTGATAAAAAATACACAGTAATATTTCATGAAATGGACAATACTGTATTTCTCAACCTGTTGTGACATGTCTGTAGCAAATGTGGATTTCAGTGTACTGTGCAATAAAACTGTACATAGAATAAATACATTTAAAAATGACCAACTTTTATGACAAATCTATTTATTATGGAGGAAAAAACAAAAAAGTCAGCCCCAAAAGTGTAGAGGAAGCTCTGAATTTGCATCCAGGCCAACTATGACAAATGTTTTCATTTCATTCAGTGAATAATCTTTAGCCTGTCTTAGACTTGTCACTGTGCTGCTGACTATACATATTTTCACTGTATTTACTGCTGACTTAATAGCAAAACAAACCTATTCTGTGAAACCACAAAATGTCAAATATAAATCATCAAGAAATGAGAATAAATAGAAGGAAAAATTAAGTAAATCTTTTTTTTCATTTTTGCCCAAATCTTTTCTTAATTGTATGTGTGTGGACAGAAAGTAAAGCCTAACGACGGTAATGTGGTCAGCACTAATATCAATTAGCATGCAATATCAATTAGCTACCAATCTCACAGCACATTAGTAAGGATAATGGGTTGACCCTTGATAGGACCCCATCGTCTTTACTTCAGTGGATGCTCCTACAATTCTTAATGTTTGAAAAGATTGAAAAAAAAAAGTGTGAAAGACATAAACTATTCAATACATCTCCTTATAAGGTAAAAGGATTAAAATGCAGATACTACACACAATACTACTACAATGAGGTATATTGACGAGTTTTCACTGCATACAGTGTCTAAAGGGTCTATAAATGTTCTGCATCCTGTGATTTACAAGGCTCCGGCAGGTTTTAACTCACACCATTAAACATAACGAGGGCCTAGAAAGGGTTTAGGCATCGGCAACAACCAAAAATAAAACCCAATCTAAAATATTCTTCGATTTAATCTTGCAACAAATCCAGACAATCCATGTGTGGGTGAGCCAGACTGATATATTTACCAACATGGGGGGAAAAAATCTTTTTTCAAGTTGTTCCAGAAATAGCTCCTTTTCTTTCAGCAGCAGAAACCAGCACTATCAATAATGTCCATCACACAAATATCTTCAATATTTGTTGAGGATCAAAAATCCTGAAGGTCATATTCTTTGATGCACAGCTATCTCTGAGTCACATTTTAGAGTGGGTGCTTTAAAACCTGCTTCCTCTGTGATATTGGAACAAGTTTAAATTTAACATCATGAGACGAGGATGATGCAGCTCACTGACACATACAGCACATGCAGCGTATTTGTTTGCCTAGAAGCACTCCATCTATTATGGCTTGTATCCATGATATGGTTTGATGTCCTAATATACCTCTGTGATTAACATTTTCAGTGTCATGTTGAACCTGCTGTGAAGAATAGATAGCAATCTGTTATTGATCTGCTAATGCCTTATTCTTATGGCAATCAGAAGATGGCAATTAACCTGTGCTGCAGCTTCACACTGAGACGGGCTGCTGGACTCAGGCTGAGCTTTAGAGGATTGTAAAAGGGACCAGGGAGTTGGCGGGAAACCTGCAAATAAAGCTGGCGTGCTGTGCTCAACCAAGATGTTACAAGTTTTGTATCAGTGGAAGATATTTCAAAGGGGCAGACATCACCTTTCATTTTTATTACAAAAAACAAACCTCTATAGAGTTATGATAATGATAATGCACTTGTTCTAGTAGTGAATACAACAAGTGTATGCTTTCCGAAGAATCCGTTAAAGCAGCAGGTGGACTGAGATTTTCGTTTGTCCAAAGAAATTATTGAAAAAAAGGTTGTAAAAAACATGTTGTTGCACAAATTCAAAACACAAACCTGATTCATCCAGTATTATTCTTTGTAACGTTTTAAATATTTCAAATTATTCTCTAGATTACACGGAAAATCAATACAAACCAACTAAATAGTTTATTAGTCATTGAAAGACTTTTTTTTGACAGTCTAACACTAAATTACAGTCAATACAATCTTTATCAATATTTTAAAATACAATCCTCCCAAGTCATCAATAAAGAAGATAAGCGGATGTGTAATAGTGCAGTGGTAGTTGCTGAAGCTGACTGCTCTGTGTGCCATACCAGTGAGTGTTTGAGCAGCGGCTTGGTGTGCGTCTTTGCCACAGTGGGCTGTGTCGCGGCCTCTTCATAACCCTGCCTGGTGGAGCGCAGTCGAGGAGGAACATGAGACTGGAGCTTGTTCTCCAAGCAGCACTTGAATTACATAATGTGGGTGAAATCCAATTGTCTCCAATCATCTGGGCCTCCTATGTTATCCATCATTTTTATTAGTGCACCAGTGAGATAAGACTTTGTTATGTTTCTGGGGGAATCCATTTTCACATGACAAAGAGGGCGATTAAATATGTTTTAGCCAGAGGTTATTCCAATCAAAAAGCTTTTTCAGATCTCTTTGGTGTTGCTGCTGCCGAGACAAAACAATAACAAATAGAAAGAAGATGGTGCTGATTGTACAAAGTTTGTGTTTCCAAGTAACTAATCTTGCCACAAAGAGGTTGACATAAAAAATAGTGCGAGTGTGGCAATAGGCTGTCATACAGCACAGGGACTTAAGAAATTGAATTTCAGTGGCACATTGAGCAGTTCATTGAGAGCGTGCCAAAAGTGAGAATCCTATGACGGATTGAGACAAATCACTGCCCAAATGAGCTGACAACAAGATGCCTGAGGCATTGCATTACTATTCAATTAGCATTTAAGAGGGCTTTGGGGAGAACTGTTTTGTTCTATTTTGCAGATAAAATATGAGCATCTCCCACAGATTTCTCATTAGGGCCACTTTGAGGGTAGCTCTCACTCCATTTATCTTCTCCATTTGGACCCCTGGTGAATAGGGAGCTTCAGATGGAGAATAAAGGAGTCACACTATTGAGTTATGCTCATTGAACGCCACTATGATCAGTGGTTAACTACTTCCCCTTCACTTCCTATCTAGATTGCTCAGCACTGAGCTTGTTGTGGACTTGGTTAAATGTGATTGTAGAGATAACAACGAGCCTCAATATTTAATTTGTTTGGATTTTGATAAGTAATCATGCCTCTCAGTTTCCACTGAAATGTTTCCAGTCTGCAGCAAACCATCATTTTCAATTTGAAATGCTGTCTGTCGTCTCTGTTTACGAACACATTTTTTGAGACAGTGTTGAAAACAACTTAATGCTGAAAAACAACCGTAACAAATCTGATTTCGTTCAAGTCGTCATCACATCATTTGCTTTTTCATGAAAACATTAGGAACACTAATATGCATGCAAAACCTTTCCTTCAGTCTCATGGATCATTAATCACTGGTGGTGCTATAATGTGCTTTTGTTCTGATTATGACAGTGGCTAGCCCAGAGCTGAAATGCCTATGAGGTCTACTTAGTGTTTCTAACAGCTCACTCAGAAACACACAATCCACCAAAATCCACACATTAAAGGCCAGTTGCTGCCTTCTACAGGATCACACTGGTCTATTCAGTATCTACCTGCACGCACCTTTTTCCTCACAATCAATTTGATTTTCTCTTTTTAATTATGGCAGGATGATGATGTATGCTCCACTAATAAGACATGAATGGAAAATGAAAGGTCGCTGAGAGCTAGATAAATGACTCCCATTATTTCACCAATCGGATAGAAGGCCCTCTATATGTTCTAATTTGAATGATAATAAAATTCTGAATTGCTTTGTCCTAGCAGGCCACTTTCCACATGATAAGCAGCCTGGCAAGGTAACCTTGTCCTGTAACCCAGACTCCCGTTGCTTCACAGACCTGTAATTACTTTAAACTGAGGGACAGAAGCACACAGTTCAAGGCTCTGTGTAGTCAAGCCTTAGCCCTTCACATTATGCTACCAAAGGTTTAGTGCAAAGTTCTCTCTAAAGACCAGCATCCAAATATTTGAATAAAGAAGGACTAGTAAATGATGCATATGCATAACATAATATGTCTAAGATGTCTGACTCAATAAAGCTCAAAGCATCCATTATCTGTGCTTAGAAGTCCTAAATGAATTGTTTATTTTTAGCTTGCCCCATTGCCACTGCGAGGATAAGATGGCTTTGGGAGTATAAATAATAAATCACATTGTCCTTGTCTTGGAATACGTTTGAAAAGCAATGAAATGTGATAAAGTGTCTCATCCGGGTTGTCTGATATTTGTGGCAGTCACTTGTGAGTTGACATGCAGCGCTGTATAGGTTACTGATGGCACAGCAAAGCAGGTCTCAGCGGGTCTATAGCACAGGAAAGGAGGAGGCAAAACAAGTCGATGTGAATCTGTAACTGTGGAACAGATCTGATGAAGCTGCAACCAACGGAATTAAAAATAATAACGCTGCGATACAGAAAAAAAATACTCAATCAGAAAGAAGGCCAAAACATACTGTATGTGAAAAATATCAATCCTTTCTGAGAATAATAACCCATAGATTTGTCATTATTTGGAATCCAATTTTGGCAGCCTTTACAACAGCTCTTTTTTAGTATATATATCCTTTTTGATTTATGCTTTCTGGGACATTGCACTATGGAGAACATTTTGAAAGCACATTTTTACAATCATGCTTTTTGGCTCAGTTTACCACTGCATCAAAAATAAACAAGGTCATTCTGGAGACTTCGGGCACATTGTGGACATCAGGGAGCAGCTGTGGGCTAGCTCTACTTCAGCACACAAGACAGAGGCATTCCCAGGAGCTAAGGAGGAGGACATGTGGTAAACGGCTGAACTGACTGACATCACAAGAGTATAGCAGCATGATGATGAAATGCTGATGTTTACTGGGAAGGTTTTACCTGTTGCTGTCAGTTTTTGTTTAATGTGGCAGACAGAACGGGGGTGAGAGACAAGATCTATTGTATTGATGTAAGACGATCTTTAATGTCACTTTGTAAACGTCCTCACTATTCAGGAATGAATTAAGCAGCTTGTCCAACTTATATATTTAGATGAATACCATGGTTAGCATCCTTATTTTGACTACATTATGTAACAAACCAATTAGATGCTTAAAATATACAAGCATTTACCTCAATTGCACTCAAGTACTGTTTACAGCTTATGTACTATTCATAATGCTATTTTGAAGCCCTCGTTGGAAAACTGAGATGAATTAGTTGACATTAAACAAAACCTATTTAACTTGCAGTAAGAGCCTTGGCAGTAATGTGTCTAAGCCCACTGAAAGGCTGAGTGGAGCAGAACTGGTCAACTGTCTTTTCATTACCAGGAAAAAACAGGTCAGCACATGGTTATTGAGAAGGATCATGGTAAATTGGAGAAATGTGTTTTTGTAATAAATAGCAATGATTTACTTTTGTGAATTCATTTATTTTGATTATGGCTTAGTATTGTTCCACTTTATGAAATTAATTGAATTCCTCAAGCGTTAGAGCAAATGGACAAACAAATTAATCAAGAATTGGCAAATGTGTTTCCATTCAGCTGTGAAAGTAACGGTGCCATTATGTTTGCTGTGTTAGCATATGCATCGTGTGAGTGTGTGGGTGCTGTTTGGTAATGGCAGCGTGTGTTGTTATTATGATGCACTTGGGTGCATGACCCTGTCTGAGGAGCTGAAGAGCTGCACTGAAAGTTACATCACAGAGATTATAGCACACAGTGAAATAGCACTGTCTACATTTCAGAAGATTTGCTGAAATGTTTTCCTTCAGAACAGACGGGGAAAAAATTCTAAATTCTCCCATCTTAATGGAGGGATTTTTTTCTTTACTTGTCCAAATTTGATGACATTTTTTCTATTTTTGTGTTTTTGCATGAACAGTAAAAACAGTAACGTGTGTGGGGTTTTTTTTTTAAGAAAAACATAAGTGTTTAATTTTTGCAAGGATTTGGCCTCAAGATTTAGAAGCACCGGGGGGAAAAGAATTTTTTTTTTTAAAAAAAAAAAAAAGGGGGGAAAGGAAAAAAACCCCCAAGCCGCCCGGGTTTTTCCTCCCCCCCATTTAAAGGGGGGGGGGGGGGGGGGGGGGGGTTTTTCCCTTTGGGGGGGGGGGGAAAGGGGGGGGGGGGGGGGGCCCCCCAGGGGAGAAAAAACCACAAACCCCGGTACCCCCCCCCCGGCCCCCTCTTTTCCGCAAAAAACCAACAAGGGCCCCCCCCCCCCCCCCTCTTCCCCCCCGGGCCCCCCCGGGGGGGCTGGGGGGGTTGGCCACCAGAAAAAGTTTCGTTTCTCTTCCGCCCCCCCCGGGGCTTCTCTTTTTGTTTCCCCAGGGGCGGGGGTTTTGCCCCGGGCCCGGCCTGGCCTCCGGTTTTACCCTCGCCCCCACCCCCAACCCCCTTTTTTAGTCAAAGGGAAAGGGGGGTCTGGCTGGCCAGGCTAGAAGCACCCCAGAAGCTGTCTTAAAAAACATGTTTAAATGACTTTCCCTAGTGGCCACAGGGGGTATTGCAGGTGTTAAGTAAACACTACATGAAAACAAAACTGCAAACAGGGCCTTGGCAAAATTCTTCTCCAGCTTTAACTCAGTGAGGATTTACCACACCTTTGATTTCTCAGTCCTCCACTGTTTACTCAGCGTCATCCGTTACATCTCACATAATCTGTCCACTAAATGCACCACCAAATGCAACCACCTTTAACACTTCAACTCAAGTCACATTAAAGATGTCTGCACTTTCTTTAAGATTTTAATGATGCTGCAGATATGCATTAAGGGGACCACAAATGAAGTCATGCAGTGTTGAAAGCAATGGGAATATTATTTAATTTACATAGAATTAGCTCATAATCACAAGAGATTTTAGGTTTAGTCCAAATGATAATTGCCCCATTCTGAACTGATCCAGCTGTGGTTTAGCATTCACTGAGCGTCCCGTCCTGTCATTACGAGAGCAGGAGGGAAAAACTGCTGTCACAGACATCAATGGATTTTTTTTGAAGATATCAAAGCGCAGTTGCTCTAAGGACATGATAGGGTGGTATACCTGTTTTTATCTGCGAATGCTGCCCTGATGTTTTCTGAAGCCTGCCTACCACTGACAGAGCCTTCAAACTATTATCTCTCCATTTCCTTCCTCCTCCGTCCTACTCCCCCACCTTCTCCACTCCCCCCGAACATAAAAACGCACTGAGAGTCCCTGTCTCAGCAGAAAATATAGTGAGATATAATAATGATGCGACACAGGGAGAAGAAAGTGGTTAAGGAATACGCTTTGTACTCTACTGTGTGTCATTTGTATAAAAGCCATTTAAAGAAAAGAGGAAAAAGTGATTATTCTTGACTGGATACAATCATATACAGTACATACACTGTATAGCTGGGTTAAACATGTGACAGTGGAAAAGAACAGAGACATGTTTTCATGCAATCATTAATGGAATCATCAGAGAAAAGCAGTGATTATGTAAATCCTCCCAATAACAACAATAAAAGTAGGCTGTTCAGTAGCCTCAGCAAGCTTTAATATATGTTTGTTAAACTTTAGCTTTGCTAAAAAGCAAGCTCACTTTACACAGCATTCTTCTGTTAATAACTCTATGCTCCCAGTCTGTTTAAATGTCTTGTTGGAATGGTGTGTTACGATGCTTTTACAAATGACATCAAAGCAGACACTAAAATATCAATATACACCACAGAAGTCTGAATTGTCCTTATGGCCCTAGAGACAACCACACGTGCAGTAAACAGAACAACACCAAAGCACTGTGACATTTAAAAAGAAATTCTACAAATTAAAGTCCCAGACTATTGATGAATAAATAATTAGACAAGTAATTAAGAGATCAATGAACAATCAAATGAGCGTAGTTATGGTGGTTTCTGGGAGTGAACTGAATGCACTACCTTTTTGTGTAATTGTTATATTGAAATTCAGAGGCAGGCTGAAAAACACACCAAATTCAGTTGTGTCCATATTCAAATGGACATCTTATATATCAGGGCAATTTATAGAAAGATGGGACCAGGAGGTTGCTTATTGGTCATTCCACGCTTTACCTAAAAACATCAAGATATTACATGTAATGTTAAAAGACAGCTTATACAGTAACCGAAATACCTCTGTCAATCCTAAGTCAAGAGAACAGAACAACTGTTTTTGTCTTAAACTTTTGTCTAATGACACGTTTTTTCTTAACTGCAAACAGACAGTAACTAAAATGTGAAAAAGTAATATGAAAATGAAAATATGACTGAACTGAAAAAGGAAGCATACGTCATAGGGTACATATCTCCTGTTTGAGTCTCTCTAACTTGAATTACAGTTTTCCACTGGGGCATTATTATTTTTCATTTATAAATGATCCTCGGTGTCGTCCTCTTTATTGTATCACTTCTCAAAACACATGATCTCACTTATTGTCTTCCTTTTCCAACATCATCTCTGTATTTATTGCCACAATAGATATTTTTCAGGAGAGTTTTCAGAAGCATCTCTGAAGGTAACAGGGATAAGAGAGACAAGTGAATTCTGCGCTGTTGCTGCCAGCGCTGTCTTGCTTCTGACCGCCGTTTGACAGCTGCATGTACAAATAGGCACTGAGGAAAAGCGAAGTAGAGAGAGTGGTTGTGAACTTCCTCTTTGCTTTTGAGTGACAGAATCTCCCCCTCCCATGAATACTAAGGGCAACCTGTTTCCATTATTCATAACCCAGCTGTTCTAAGGTGCCCATATTTACACTTATATTGCAGAACCAGCGAGTGGCTTTGCCTTTTTAATATTTTGGCTGCCACCCTCTTAGATTTGTCCCACTAAAAGTTGCTGTAGGGCAGTAAGTAAGCACCAATTGGTGACAGGCTAGCAGATTTCCAAACAAGGCCTAGTAGTAGCATATTTACTATTTGAATAATTGAACAGAATTTTATGAAGCTTTTTATACTGTATGAGATTTGATTATAATTTGATTATAAACACACTGCAGTTCCCGAGGATGTTGACTTGATTAGGTTACTCACACACTTTAAACCAGTGCTGAGAACGCCTGGGGAATAATGAACAGCAGAAATTTAACAAATCAAAAATCTCAATCCTGCATACAACTGCAGTGATCAAAAGTCATTACATGGCCACTGGCCAGCAGCAGCCAAATGAATAACACATGAATTCCTGTTGATGAAACATTGGAGAGTAGTTACCAGTGCCCAGCAGTCTCACTGAGATAGTATTCATCGCCAAGTTGAGCATATCTGGTCAAAATACAAGCCAAGCAGGTGGTCTGTGAGCCTCATGGCACTGTGGGGGGACAGCTAACAGGTTTGAAAATGACCTGGTCCAACAAGCACAGGCAGATTGTTTCAGTGTCTCCATTTCCCTAATAATCCCTCACAAGGACGGAGGCAGTTCACTGGTGTGTCTTACACAGAGTGAGCCACGATCACATGAGTCAGATATGGGCTCAGCAGATGCCTGCACTAGATATTGTTGCAGAGCTGTCCCTGATGGCTGAAAAAATCTATGGTCAGAGAGTTCAGCACAAGCTAGTGTATACCCTGGACCAGCCAGCCTACCAGAGACTCAGACTACACTACCCAATCCTGCTTTACCCCCTGGGATTCAGAATGATGAGGATATAGTTACAGGACGACACACACATCTTGTTTATTGTATGTGGCCATCCATGCTGCAGGTTTGGGCAAGGCTTGAAATAGTCATTTGTTGCTCTTGTTTTTATCATTTTCCACCAGGGACACCTTCAACAGACACTAAAGATGGTGAGGTGAGATGGTGTAAACACATTTACTTTTGAATTACTCACATGTGGAAGAATGTCAGAGTTTCCTCTACTCTTTTAAAGTTGTCTTTAACTTCTTTACACTTCATTAGAAAAGTCTGGAATGCACAGCAAAATTACTAATGCAGATGTCAACCATCTTTATCCTCTACCTAAGAATCCAAGGAAAGTACTACAGCGCTAACAGAGCTACAGCATGAGACCCAGCATGAGTAGATGGCTGTACATCAAGATGTCTGCTCAGGTAAAACAAAGATGCTGATACTTCAAGTGATAAATGGGTCGTGGCTGCTCAAGTGGAGGTGGTAGACAAGATGCTGAGGTGGGAACGAGGTGTGTGGGTTAGGGAGGTGCATCGCCTCATTTGCATGGCTCTGGCTTAAGTTTTGTTGTTGTAAAGGTTGTTGTCAGTGCTGTTGGCTCACAGTGAAGCGGTGGAGGTGGTGATGTCACAGACACTGTCTGGCATGTGGGGCACCAGCTGCCTCATTTCGGAGCCGTTCCACATTTTTGCGCGTCGTTGTGAAGGAGATGTCATCTGAGCAGAAACCTATCTGACAGCTGAGAGTGAAATGAGGTGAGAAATCAAAGTCACATTCTATTTGGGAATGTCTCTGCGGCGTGTATCTGCAGACTGAGATCACCAACAGCACACTGCCTCCCCCTCACCACCATCCTCTCGTCCACATCCCACTGTAACGTCCTCGTTCTGCACAGAGTGGGTGCCAGTCCCAGCTCGTCCAAACAACACCTTATTATGGAGAGCAAGGAGCAATACATGGGTCTCACATAAAGGAAAATAATGAGAAGTTTTTTTGTTTGTTTGTTTGTTTGTTTGTTTTTACCAAAAAAGTAAAAAGAAAAAAACATTTTAATTTAAATTTGTGTGTGTGTATTTGTGCATGTTTAATGTTGTATGGTTCACAAATACCTTAAAAATAATGAAAAATATCTACATTGTGTTTAAGGTGACTGAATATTATAAGGCAGCAACGTTTTATACTTGTTGACGTTTAGCCCAACTTTCCCTGAGAGAAACTTTAATGTAAAGACTTTATAAGCCTAGCTCACCACCAAAAGCAAAGTAACCTGTTGGGCAGGGAAACGAGCAGGATGGATGACTCCTTTCACAGACTGTCTATTAGTTTTCATTAGGTGGCCCAGGGAAACCTGGAGATTTATAGGGCACATTTGCTTTAAATTCAGCCTTGCAGGGTTTCGCCTGATTGCTGCTTGGTACAGACAATGATCAGCTCCTATTCTTCTGAACAATCTGCTTCTATTTTTTTTTTTTTACATTGTTGCCGTCTGTGAAAGAAAAGAAACCTGTCATAATTCATAATGTCAAGTGAAGCATCCACACCAGCTGGACTTGTAGCTACTCCAAATGTCTGTTAGTCTGCTGGGCTTACTGTGCATCACTTGACAGATCTGAACCTTGAGGTGTCCACATCTGAAGACATGTCAGTCATGAGACACTGTAAAACTAAAATATTTGTTGCTTCGAGAGGTAGGTAAAAAAAACTGCATTTTTCCTAGCATGAATGATGAAAGCCATTGATTTGCTGGATGACCCTGCTAAGCCAGCAGGCCAATCAAAGGTGATTGTTACACAGAAAAGGCTGATTTACACAGAATAAAAATAATCAAGCCACACCACATTCAGGGGAATGTTTTTACAGCCTCCATGGAAACAGATTAACCATTATTCACAAGACAAATAATGAAGTGACATAGAGACTAATGGCAAATAAAATCATCTGATTGGATTTCTCTTCCTTAAAGTTAAATGGTTAACACATCCATTTATATTTCTTGTACATGTTTCCTCACTTTGAATAATCATGTCGCCATTCCCATCATCTTTAAGACTGAGATCGCTTCCATTATGCAAAGCAATGTCATACAGCTCTCGCAATGATTAATCTGAACTGGCACGGTGATATAGGATTTCCTCCCCACAATGGGATCAATAGTTTCTTCCTCAACTGGGCAAAGTCTGAGATTTCATTAACCCATTTAGAAAGACTTGACCATCTTTTGTGAGTTATTATGAAAGGCTAGGAAGGCCAAACACATTCTTTAGCCCGGATGACATCTCGCAGGTTGATATTTTTTTCCTGTTATTGGCTGTTATGCTACAGAATAAAAATGATGATGATTTGTGTGCATTTCAATCAATGATAGATAAATCCCAGTGTTTAGCCAATCAATAATGCTGTGATCCATCAATTGTATTTCTCTATTCCTGTCAAAGCCGCTCGCTTCCTTCCTTTAAACAATATTTTGTATTCACTGCGCCAGAAATGAATAAATGTTTTGCTTAGATATTCCAAACCTCCCATTTGGTCCGCAGCCATGTTACTTCGGACATCCTCCATGTTTTATTCATCCATCTTCTGTCCAGACAGCCAAAGTTAAAAGCTGCATCCTTGATATATTTGTTGCCAGTGATGTTTTGATGAGAGTGCTTGCTTTTCAAAGCATCGTTTCCACCTCTGTGTGTACTGTTTTCTTCAACCTTGTAGACTGCGATCCATCTGTTTCCACTACATTAGCCTAAAGCACATTAGCATCAGGAGTGTACCTTGGTATGACTGTGAGGAGATGTACTGCTGCTGTCTGAACGGCCATGTCTGAGAGTCCTTTGGTGCAGCACATGTTGAGCAGCCCTTTTTTCTTCGTCTGATTGTTTCTCCTGTGGAGCTGAACCCCCCGCTGTTCCCAGGCCTCGGGGACAGCCTGCCTCGTTTGTGGGTAAAAAAAAAAAAAAAAGAAGAGTAAAAATCAATTCCTCATTAAACAAATTTGTAAAGGATGCATCTAAAGGTGTTCAACATTTGCTCTGGCACAGCTGTCAGTTTGATGTGACCTTGAGAAGCCCGCTCTGTCGCCTGACAAATAGCAGCCGTGCCTGTGGAGGAAAAAGGTGTTGCTTTTGTCTTAGTCTTGATTGATAGTTGGGTCATCGCTCTCGCCGCTTTCACGTGTCTCAGGCGGCTCGCAAATCAACATAGTGAATCGATAAGACGGGTGCGTGTCCATGGATGCACATCTGTCTCACCGTCTGGCTTAAAAATCGGAATATTTGTAATGGCAAACGAAAGTCTCAAGACACAAGAAAAAGACAGTCCCGTTACAGACATTAGCGGCAAATGTCATCTTGTCCATAGTCCTCTCTTGGCTCAGGAGTGGAACTACCCATCCTTATGCCCACATACATCTTTTCTTTAACAGATGACCAGCTTTTCCTTTTAAAAGCGGCATCCACAATTTATACCCATTTCAGTTTGTTCAACAGTCTGCACAAGGGCTCCTCGCTGAGGTGTACCTGTCATGGCTATCAATAGACTGAGCAGTCATGGGCTAGCTAATGCAGTCCACAGAGGTAATCCTTCTGAGGCGTCCCGCTGCCTCAGAGAAATGTCAAAGTGCCGCAGTGAGGATCAGTCTACCCTTGTATAGAGAGACAGCGATATGTCTTATTTAAGCCTGATTTAATTTAGGCTGCTTGGCACTGGTTCGAGGAAGCGAGTGTAAACAGAGGAATGGAGCTGGGGATGCAAAAAGTCTGTCTTTATTTAGAGAAACTGGCTTCGGTACAACAGGAGCCAGATGCACCGCAAACTGAACTAACAGATGTAGTGGTCACACATAGTTCTCCGCTCGGATTACCACCTGTACAGCCATATGAATATTTATTGGATGCTGAAGTGTCAGCTGTAATGCAGTTCTCACAATCAGCTTTATTCTGACAGAGCGTGTATGGGGATTGCAGGCACTGTTGGAAGGCGTAACATTGATAATTCATTACACTCAGTGGGAGACTGGCTCAAAACTTATGAATAAAACTTAGTGATACAGCTCATTTTTACCTGGTTTGTATTCCCTGCTCCATTTCTATGCTGATACTAAAGCCTTAACATAATTTCCACTAGTGCCTTGCAAAAAAATTAGGTTGTCATCTTTCTTACACACATTTAGTCCCCATTTATTCAGGCAACTATGTAAAGTATCCTACAGAAACAATAAGCAATAAGTACCCTATTTCATATTCTTTGTGGCAGTGTTTTCATCCAGCTGCTATGCATTCTCAAGTGATAAATATTGAGATGGCAAGATCCACTCAAATGCAAAAGTAGTATTTGCTATATTTTTGCATGCTACTCATAAAATCATGAGACACACATGTAAACACATACATGTACACAGGAAATGCGCGCAATATAGCTTTTGGGAGATAATACAAGGCCAATTAAGAACATAAATAACCACAGTCTGAGTCTCCCTTTCCGAGCACTATGTAAAATCTTGTCAGTTTGATTTACATAATTGCACAGAAGTGAAATATAGCTTAGATTTTATGTTTTTCTGACAGTACTTCACATGTTCATTGCAGCTACCCCTCACTAGGGTATTGAAATCAATACATTTGTATGCTATTGGTACATGGCATTAAATCACATTCTTCATTTTTCAAGCAACATTCTCTACTAGGTTCGAGTGCTCGCTCCACTGTTGGAGACTTATCTTACAAAACTGAATAAATCAGGTTGAAACCACGCCGCCTCTACCACTCAGCCTAACGACCCTTCACGTATCACTGCACACCTTATCATTAAATATGTACCAATAATATTGAAAATAACCCTTTATCTGTTTTATGCATGGCTGCAGATATTTCATGAGTTCCGCGCAGCATTGGGAGGTGTTGTTCTTTCAAAACTTTTCCAGCTCACTAGGCTCTAATCCACACGGGCAGAAGAAGCTCTAAAGGAAGAGGGTATAACTGAGGCTGGGAGTGTACGGCTCTTCTCTTTAATAAGATACGTCTCAATGAAGATTTTTTTTTTTTCTTGTTAAGCAAAGAAATCAATCAGATGAATTACGATGAAGGAAATGTTTTTAAGTTCTGTCCTTAGGTTTCGAATTGATTGCCCTTTCACTTTTATATAATTCAGCAACATTTAAGTTAATGCTGAGATGACGAGAAGAGAAGAGGCTGATCCAACCTTTCCTGTCCTCCAGATGAAAGTGCGGAAGTATTCACCCCCCGTACTGACCTCTTTGTCTGGCAGATGGCTTCATAGTCTCACACACATGCCCTCAGAGAGGAGAGATGATGCCTCAATGCAAACAACGATCACATCAGTGCTTTAATAGCTTTTTCCCACTGAGTCAGCCATAGTAACAACCCTTGTAATAACTTTTGATACCACAGACCGAGCAGGAGGAGATGGAGAAATGCCACCCTGACGTACAAAACAACAGTCATCTACAGGAATGAGCACGGGGTCAATAACAGACGCAGGCAGGAATAGTTTGCCTGGTTTGCACTGAGTGGATCCAACCATGATTCTGAAAAGGCAATAAAGATTCTCAGCAAGAGGGATATATTCCAGTCCATACTGAGCAAAGGTAGAATTTGGTCTTGCTACAAAGAATAGTTGTGTGGTTCAGCACACCATGTCTACTGTATTTTGGATGTAAAAAATGTATCAGACATACACATCCCAGAGGCTTCGAAAAGTCTACAATAGTTATATTGCTACTTAATATTTTAGGACCAACTGTCACAAAAAATATATTTTCTTGCATAAATATCCCTTCTTCCCCCGCTTTAATAATAACTGCTTGTTGTTCAAATAGAAGATCAGCAAATCCCATTTTCCAAAGCCAGACTTCCTCTAACTTACACAAAAGACAGCCTAAGTCACAGCCTTTAAAGGAGGCCACATAAGTCCCTAAGTTAAAAAAAAACATTTAAATGGGAGTCAATAGAGAGCAACAAACAGTTTTTTATTCCTTTGGTGTCTTCCTGTCAGTCAAATGCTGTTTGTCAAATTAAAGCTATAGATACATTTTGATGCCAAACAAAATTGCAGTTACATTTGACCATATTTACAAAAGTGGTGGCTTTCCTGAGACTAAAGAGTTATTTTTCTTTGACCATAAACATGTCCTTTCCTTCATATCAACTGTGACTGTATTATAAAAGTCTTGAATAAAACCCTTTTCTAAGTCTACATGCCACAGACATGTTTTGTTATGTTTTTCTTCCACAAACAGTTTTGAACAAGTTTTGTAGCACCCCGCCTCACTCCAGATTGTGTTATATATGTAAGATATAATTAGTATAAATAGAGCAATCAGCACATGGAGTCACGGTCATAAAGCACAAGATTCACTGGAAATAAACACAGCACATAAGAATCGCCTCCTCTTTTGCTCTCACCTCTTTGCTCACTCACTCACACTGAGATATTTGCTGTACTTTCAGACCTGTTGTCAGGGAGACCATTCCTTGTTTAGACGTGTCGTCAAGGAAACAAAGACGGGTTGGAAAAGCTGTCAGTGAAAAATTTTGTTTGCCATGTTGGAGCAATGGCCAAGTAACCGAGTGGCTGAGGTAGAGCCTTTAGAGAGGTGCTTCTGATGAGATACACATTTCAAAGGGAAAGGTCTTCTATTGATTTTGTGTTATTAATATAAAAATAGAGTTCCACAGTTGTAAATAAGCCCAGTGGATTCTTTTTATTGCCGGGCCTTTTACCTATTGAGCAGAGTGAGACCATATAAGTCAGGAGACCCTCAGTGGAGTAATTACTACCTCAAGGGCCACCTCTGACAGTGAGTCTGAACAAAAGGCAGTATAAATGCTTTTAATCACTTATGATTACAGGTCAAAGGTTAAACCAATTCAATCTCTGCCCGCCATTTTAAAGAAGCTTTGAAAAAAACATAAGACGATTGAGTTTATGTGCTTTACTTGTTCTGGTCAATGTAAAATTACATTTTGAAAAAAATAAATAAAAAAGCTTTTTTTTTATGTAGTTTTAAAATAGATTTTTGATTGTATATGAAAAAACACTCCAGTGGAAACAAGGCTCAACACTTCAAGTCATAAGTCACAAAGCACAACAAACACAATAAACAAATTTATATGTGTATGGAAGTGCTCGACTGTGATTGGACAGAAGAGAGTGACTTTGTGTTTTGTATTGTATTACTTCCTTTTTTACAGCTATAATCATTACTGCTGACATGTTTTGCTAATTCACTGAAAATTATGAGTAACTAAACTGTCAATACCATAATTAATATAAAAAATAGAGGTTGATTGTTGTGAATGAGCCTGGTGAAATTTACTGATTAGGCACAGTCAGAGCATATAAGTCAAACAACCCTCTGCCATCGTACCTGAATGGCCATCACTTACTGTGCGGCTGAACAATACTGTGTGTGAATGCTTATAATTACATATGATTACTTGCCGAAGGTTCAATCTCTGTGTGCTCAGTTTGATAGAACGCTGAAGAATACAAAAACAACTGGGGGGTTTCTAAGCTCACTCGTTAGGGCCTACAAATGATCGGCTTGTTGCATTGCTAAGATAATAACGGGCTCTGTGGTTAGAGTCACAACATAATGTCACTGCAGTGGAGTTACCCAGGAGAACGGTAGCAGCTGGACATCCACAGAAGCAGACATGTCGCATATTGTGCAAGTGATTAAAAAACCCCAGTGTGGCCTAAATATCTCTTCACAGCCTGGTTTCCTCCCTTTTCACACATCCCCTGATTCTGTCACACATCAACACAGTCCCCCACCCACCACCCTCCATCTTCCCTTTCCCTGCTCCATATCTCCCTTTTTCACATTGTAGGTTCAGAAATGTATGATGCATTCATTCAATAATCATACCCCCCACATGTTACCCGCATGCTGATAAACTTCACAAATACCATTTCCCATCTCTCTGTGGTGACAGTCAAAAGTTTTACACAAGATGATTTATTCATCATGAGAGCTGTTGCTGCTTCGGGGTTTGGGTGTTCACCTGCTTAGGGCTGGGTCTCACTGGTGTCATTTAGTGCTGATCTGTGGCAATCAGGACTGACAGCAGCAATCAGAAGTGGGACAGCCTTTACATTGAGGTTAAACCTAACCTTACCACAAACTCCGCAGTAATAATGGCACAGTCCCGCATGGAGCCTCCCTGTTTTTTATTGTCTTTCCACATCAAGGACTCCTGTGGATTGTGATGAGAGGAGAGACTGAGGTGCCGTCACATGCCGTGTGCTGCTTATGTGGCCTGGGACACGGCCTCCCTCTGGTTGCATTTGAGTGCGAAAGCCCTGTCAACACGGCCAACGCTGGGGGCTCATCTTAAGGAGAGGGAAAGAGGTAGATGCTGACAGAGGAGGGGAGGCAGGAAGCAGGAGTAGTCCGGGTCATTGTGGGATCTGACAGCGGAGGGCAATGCCAAGCCTCATTTAGAATTCACTCCCAGAGAAGCAGCTGTTACATCTTTTATTGGGGGAACAAAAGAATGCCTGGCTATTTTCATACGAGTGCAATTTCCTTAAGAGTGGCTTCTAAAAGGCACAAGAGGGAAACAGGGCTGTGTGAGGGAAAAACTAAATTTCTCTTTCAGAAACACAAAGACAGACAACTCTTGGTGCTCATTACTGAATAGTGGGTGCTTGCTGCTTGCTGTCCACAGTGCAGGTTCTCACCCTGTCACTGTTGAGGTCAAGAGCCACCTCAGATGGATAGCCAGGAGAGTTGTCTCCAACACTTCCAGACAAATCAATATCTACAGTAGATCCTGTTTTATTTCAGCTCTAGCCCTCATTTTTTAGGAGATAGTTTTTGCACATTTGCTGTGTGAGTTTCATTTAGTTAAAGCACACATTCATTCAAGCGTTAAGTCTAATTACGGCAAAACAATGTCTAAGACGCACTCAGAAAGAACCTCCACATGGAGCAGCAGAGGAGGCATTTCTCAGTATGAGTATCTGAAATGAAAATGGAAATTAAACTTGCAGCCTTCTACTTTTGGTCAGCAACCATGATTCAAAAACTCATTATCATTCAGTTGCGTAGTATTATATTACACTGCGAGGGTAAATAACAGGACGGTCTGCAACTGTTCAAAAGGCTACTGGCCAAACTCATGTTGTTCACGTTCAGAGAGAATGAAGCTTTCGGGTGAGCACAAGAAAGCAAATGAAAGGCCTGTCTGCTTCCATAACTAGCAGCAACAACTGAAATAAATTTCTGTTTATGTCAGTCATAAAGCTGCAGTTTTCGAATACTAAAACCTCAGCATTCAAAATGAAGTGCAGCCTGTCTAGTCTAATATTGTTTTGTGAATGCATCCTGCAAGCAATACACTACATATCAGCTCTATTTACTTTTTGCCATAAGAGGTTTGGTTTGCATTTGGCATAAAAACAACTTGCAATAACTTGTCAAGGTTAGCAAACTCAGACCGTTAAGAATAAAAACATCATTTTTGTCACTGGCACAAATGGACTGGACAGAATTGTTTTCTAGTGTTAGATACCATAACTCATTTTTTGTGCACCAAGGAATAATTACACATCTTGCATTAACAGGCAAGAGAAAGTTTAGTCCATGTCAGAAAGTCAGCTTCCCTCTTGTTGGAGAAACAGATCAGAGCTTAATTCATTTCGCTGCACATACAGATCAGTATATTCATAAGGGAGCGCACTACTTAGTCTGTGAAAACAGCTGTGAAATGTTGCTTTCTGCCCTTGAGGAGAATGGTAAAGTAAACATTTTAAACAAAGGCTTGCAAGCACTGGGGTGCGTGAACATTCCTATCCTACAGAGCATCTAATGTAAATGATATCAATTAGAAACCAAGTCAGGATCTGTCAGCAGCTGTTCCACTCATGCTTCTTGTTTTAGCAGCTTCCTGATATGTAAGTGCAATACTAAATCACTGTGCAAAATAGGCTTGGGGACCAATTTAGAGAATAAATGCAAGAAAAATAATTTAAATAAGCGTTTCGTAGTTTCGTATAACAGCAGGTATCTGTGCCTTTAATGAAATGTTCTCTTATCAGTGTGGTCTCTCTGAATGGCAGCAGCTAAATGTCCATAGGTTCAAAGGCAAAGCTAGTTAGCCTTTCGCGTCTATCGCTCACAGTAGGATGAGCAAGATCAATCGGACAAAGTCTGTGAAATGTCAACCGTCTGTTTTGTTTTTCCACCAACAAAGGCTAAACGGAGGAAAGACGAATCATCGCTGTTAATTATAAAGCCCATTAAGTTTTGATCTGTGCAGAAGCCCTGTCAATAGGAAGGTGCTATTATCACCCACCCGTGGCATGTTTTCTTGGATTTAATCTCTCAAAATCTGTTTGTCAAATATTCTAATACTGTGTGAAAAACAACTCAGAGGATTTACACATGCTGTAACAGCCCATATGGCAGAAGAACAAACAATGTACTAAAGGACACTCAGCAGACGCTTTGGACATTGGCATTGATTGGTGTGGCTGATAGTAACAGAATAGAGTAAGCTGCTTGTCAAGATGTGTGATTGCAGTCGACTGTGTCTCTAGGGCTATTTTTCAGAGATTTTTGATTTGTACAGTAAATCATCATTTTGTGGTAAGCAGCGTCACTTGTATTAAAGAGTTTTTTTCTACAGTTGTGCAGCGGGATGATATATGCACCTGAGAATGTAACAGAAAGAGATTATTCATAGAAAATGAAATCAAGTGTTAATGTGATAATATTTCTCTGCTCTCACAACTAAAAGACAAAGCGATACATCATTCTCATCACACCTTGAATTCTCCGCTGGGTCAGAAAATAGCAAAAAGAAGCATTTTAGCAAAAGAACACGTCCATATAAAAAGTAGGACCTCACTACTACTAAAAAGATTTATATCTGACGACCAGAACGACAGCTTTTAGTCTGACGTGATCCGTCTTAAAAATAATTACCATGTGCATTGCAATAATACTGTTGTGATTATGGTCATTGCTAAGAAATAAGGTGGACCTCATGGTGGGGGCCTGATGATTTAAATACATCATATTCTATGTCACTCATGCTCTTCAAACTGCAATTCTGTATAATTAGGGATGGGACACAAGTTGATTAACTGATTAATCACTGAATGCTCATTTGATTCCATTATACAGTACATTTTAATTGTTCTTCAACTATTGTTTTTAATGGAATAACAATTGGAACACATTATAAGTTATGAGAGAAGTCGTATTGTATTGAGTCTTGCCTTCACATGTGCCATCATAGTCTTGTCAGCACTTGTGTGTGTAACTGAGTGAATCAATATAATCCCACACACGCGCATATTATTGTATGTATGTAAAAATAAATACATTGTCACCCATGCTGTGGAGGCATGAGTAGTGTAGAAGTGAGGCTGATTTGATTAATTCTCAATTATACTCCAGTTGTTTATGTTTTTTTCTGAGGCACATCCCTAGTTTGAATGTACCATAAGTTATTAAAATTCTCTCCAATGCCCTTCATGTAGTCCTCTGAAGAGGTAAATGTGTTTACTCAAAACAGCAGAAACTAAATCAAATACAACAAGGCAGTTTTTTAACTTTTATGTTCACCCACTGAGAATTAAATTGAAAATGTTTGTTCTTTGTTGATTCCTATTGAGATAGTATTCAGCATAACATGTCACTTTGTGGACAAACATTGGAAACTTGATATTAATTTAACAACGTTTCACAAAAATGAGTGAGTTTAAGCTTCTCAGACTTACAGTGGCAACAAAGCAGTGCAGTGAAACAAAGCCTTGTCACAACTTCTCTGATAATTGTTGTCTCTTGTAAAAAGCTGTGAGCCCATATGCACATAACAGCACATGGCAAAGCCCCGTTTCCGCTGAGATCCTGTTGCGGAGGTCCTCACTCACACCTGACTGCTCAGACTCATCCCAAATGAGCAGAAGATAACATCTGGAGTCTAACGGCAAGGAAAGCTCCGAGGACAAAGCGAAAGGCGGAACAAACCCTAGTGCTCCACACGCACACTCATAGCCACGCAGATGAGTAAAACATGCCTGAGGTCATTAAAAGGTAAAGGCCTCGCTGTCTGAAGCTATGCACATGTCACAACACATTGTTGTCACTGTCCAAAAAGTTGCTCCAATATTAAACTGATGAGGAGCTCTTTCAACAATTCCCCTTAAACAATCACTTTCAGACATGTTCTTCAAGGGCACAAGGTGGAAATAACACGATTTACTTTTAAGTTGAGGAAACCGGCTGTAAGAAAAAAAAATAAATATTGTTTCTGGTTCGAAGTACAGGCAAATTGAAAGACAGAGAGAGATATTTGTCTTTTATTCTATTAAAATTAAAAGTCTGTGAATGATGTTTACCTAGTTTATGTGTCTGTTACCCATATAGGTAAATGTATCTACAGAATCCATGCACACGTTTACTTTATGATCAAAATGGAGTCACATCAATGTTTAGATCTCCGGCCTAGGTAGAAAAGCTAAATAAACTCATTGAAAATTGCTTTTTCAAAACCGTCATTAGAAGTCCAATAGACCACATACATACCTCTGTCCTGGTACAAAAAAAATCATCCATCACATGCAATCAAAATCTACACTGCAAACCAACCTTTTAGTTCCCACAGCTACAAAAAAATACATGTAATTTGGGAAACAGTGACATGGTGTTTCTAAAAATAGGGCAAAATGAAACTCTGAAATGAAAGTCTTTTATTTTTAGTGTATGCAAACATAGGCTGCAGGATAGCTTATTTTGTTTTTAAAATCTTGTTAAAGGATGTTAATGAGTCATTTAGAGGGACTGAGCTGAGTAACGGTTTCCCACTGCCTCCAGTGTTTATGCTCAGCTAAGCTAATCGCCCGCAGACTCCTCCACACTTAACACATAGATCTCGTTCCTCATCTAACTTCTGGCAAGATTAACTGTTTCTCCCTCAATGTTTACAGTAAATGTGACCTATCTACACTGCCATTTAACAGTCCTGCTGATGCGCTTTTCAGGGAGGTGTTCCATAGGAATTTAAAAAATACGAGATGGTCACAGTGGTGGATAACATTCATTGGTGCCTGTCACTTAAATGCCACGTTGACTGCATTTATTTATATCTTGATCATTTCACGCTTGTGTGTGTGAGTGAGAGCTAGCATGATGACAGCCAATTAATTCAGCTCTTGGGGACTCGGTGAAGAGAAACAGTGACTTGCGGGCTGCATTAGTCATGCAGTATGGCAGCACTGGCATCAGGGAGCACTTATACACTTTAAAGGTGACTCTGTATGTCTCAGTATGTCTGTGTGTACGTGCAGTTACATTTGTTGTTTGCCTGCCTTTACTGCTGTCCTGTCATACCTTCCTCACCCATGGGGGCCCAGCATGAAACAGCCTCATGACTTAAGGATGCCGTCGACAGCGTTGAGTGCAGCCTGAGAAACTGAGTGTCAAGCTTCCAACAAAGCATTTAACAAGCACAACAGCGCACACAGTGCTTGCAGCTCGTTCAAAGACTATCACTGATTTACCCCCTACAAGCACACAAACAAACAGATTTAATTAGAGCCAATGTAAGGCTTGGTCCAAAGGGGACAAAGTAACTTTTATTTAAATATGTATTTATTTTTGAAGAGGTTAAGTGTAAAGGCAACCTCAAACATCAGAGTGAAGTGGGCCATGAACCTATGCTTAAATAAAGTATTGTACATGACCATAATTGGACTGTAAACAGATGAAGATATCAGGAAGAGGAAAAAACACTTTGTTTAGTAGATATGAAGGACCCAAGTACTTCACTCCCAGAATACATTTTCCTCTCATTATCCATCAACGCTGACCATGAACAGCCTGTGCAACAGCTTGAAATGTTCAGTTTTATTACCACAACCAATCACAAAGTGATACTACATACTCTATAAGCTGTGTGCTTCACTTTGAAAACTTGAGTGGCATTCACACAGTCTTACAGAATTTATCCCTGCTATCCAATGGGTAAATACTCTCCATATACATATATATATATACACATCTTCTGAGTTAAAAAGGATTCTTATACATTTGCCCTTGTACCACCCATTTATTATTAACTCTCAAATATCTACAGAGATGACAAAGACTTACGTCTTGTAGAAAGCTCATTTAACTTAGGTTAGTGCAATAAGCATAAGTAACCTCAGGTTAAAACTTGTAAAAAAGCAGCTCATGGATAGATGGAAGTAGATGGATCTGCACCCTCTTTGGGCAAAAAACTACGCAGTGCCGCTTCATATAAAAAATAAATATATGGCAATAATGCACATAATATATGCTGTATAAGCAACAGAGTGGTGAAAGTGATTTAATCAATAGCGTTTGTAAGTTAAAAATGGTTATGATGTGTATGTGAACAACCAGGCCAAAATGTGACTGAGTACACATTAATTTAAATTGCCTGTATCCAATGCTGAACTGATTTTACTGGCATGTATATAACAATGTATTTCCCCCTCAGAAAGTGGTGCGAGAAGAAAAGCTGTGTTGGTTTAGCAGTGTTTTTTACTGGTTTAAACTGGAGGTCTGGGTGCCTGTGGTCTTGTGATCCTTGATTCTGCAGGAGTTTGAGATGTCGTCTCTGTGAGAAACAAATGATGAGGAGGCCAGTCTCTGGCTGGTGTGCTGCCTCAGCCGGTGTACTGCTTACAAAGGGCCATTAGCCAAGGTCTGCAACTGACAGATGAAGGCCCCCTAATGGTGCTGGATCACACTGTGATTTACAATCTTTATATTTAACCAGGGAGAGATTAATTATTGCCAGTGAATTGACAGGTTCAAGGAGGTGAGGGGGTTTCTGTCTGACATTGCCATTCCTCACAGTGCTTCCTGCCAGAGGGCACTGCTCCTGACCTTGGGATGCCAGGCTTGTTCTGTTCCCTGTTTCTTTTCAGCTCCACCTCCCTGGTCCTCTCCTTTAATAATTCGCCTTTCTTCTTGGCAGGGATGCCACTCACCCTTGACAAGTTTATAGCCCAACAATGGTTGTCAAAGGGAAGCAAAATTTTGCTGTCAAACAGAATTCTCCAATGTTTTTGATTGTGGATACTTTATAGTAGACTAGTGTGTACAAGAATGAGTGAGTATGAAGGAAAACAAGACTCGCCCAAAGCCAAAAACACAAGAGCTATGATTCCAGCCCCCTGTGTTAGCGATGCCCTGCAGATGTCCTAGGCCACTTTTTATATCTCAACTATTGTATCTAAGCTTTTTTTGTCATGTTGGCCAGTGTGTTTTGGCTGCTTTTTGGGTGTCATACCTCATGTTGGTGACAGGCTGCAGCTCTTTCCTCAGGTCACTCTCAGTGGTGTATATTTAACAACAAGAAGCAAAATCAATTTCCCACTGTGGGCACAATAACCTGAAACAAAAAAGCCATATTATGAGTTAGGCTGGGACTGGTCAGTCAACAACTGTGAGAATAAATGCTTTCATACTTTTTCATACATTTTGTTCGTTTTTATTGTAATGTGTGTGCGGCAGAACTTCTTATCTCACTGTTTATGCATCAAATTGTCAAGTTATTATAATACATCAAGTTACTTGAATCTTAAGATGGTCACAGTTGTTTGTAAAGCTGACAAGGATGTTTACTACAAAGGCTTGTTAGTCAACAGCATTAGCAGCTGTCTGTCTGGTTTAGTTTACATCTCCAATTGAATACATTTATTTTACCATCTATCATATGGCAGAAGAGAGCATTCTCGTTGGTATAAATCACAACTCAGCTTAGAGTAAAAGCACAATTCACACACTATTCAGAAGGTTTTCTCAGACTGCAATTGGAACGACCGGGGAAGAGCTGTTCACATCGGCAAATAATTGAGCTATCACCGGAATAACACATCCTTTATAGCTCTCATTCCTAAACAACAGCTGCCACCTCACCGCCACACTCCAGCTCCTGCCAGTCCCCTCTTTCCCACCCCTCACCTTCTTCACCGTTCTCATCCATCTCCATTTACTGCCTCCTATAGCCACAGCCTCACCTATGGCTCGCACAGCAGCAGCCCGCGCTCGTAGCCTGTGGATCACAACAAAGAACATGGCACTAATCAAATGCATTCAATTTATAATAGCTTAGGGTTGAGATTTTATGCACAAGTTAGTGGCAGAAGAACAGACAGTTACCATAAAGAGGGGTCAATCCTTTGTGGTGTTGCTTTAAATGCCTGAGTGAATACCATAACAGATATAAAACATTAATGCAGCTCACACATCAGTCTGGATGTGTATTGTGCCTTTTGTTACTGTTACTGTGTCAATAATGAATCATGTTGAGATATTTATAAAAGGCAGTTTTATATCTGAATACTTATGCGAGTACTGTCAGCCTTTCTGCAGTAAGGTATCATGATAGTGTCAATATCAGAGTGTTGTCAATCATATTGTAATGTATTTTCTGTGATAACCACCTCAAAATGTACATAATTTATGCTTTTAACCATTTTAGGGAATTTTGTTTTTATTAACACAGATATCATCATGTATTGTAGATGAGGGAGAATGACACTATCATAATATTTTTATTGGGACAGTATTGTAAATTATATCATATTGTAATCTACCCCTGACGAAAGGATGAGGACAATGGAGATGGACCGAGCCCGCCTGGTCCTGTTTTAATTAGTTCTAATGCGAGCCCTACCAACTGGCATTACAGATGGAAACCAGTCAAGGATTATAACAGCAAAATCAGCGATGCTCAGTCAAAGATGTGCCTCGCTATGAGCGTTCTCACTCCTACATTCCCCCATTTTTATTTCTCCTCTCTTACCACCCTTACATCACACCCCCTTGATCTGAAGTTAGTGCTTTAAGAGGAGAGATCACACCAATCCAAAGTGTCAGCAAGGGAACAATTAGAAGGCAGGTGCAGAAAATTGCTCTTTTCATAATGCAGGTTATTTATACTTGCCCCCGCATAGATGTGGACATGGTTTTTCACAGGCTATACGTTTTTCCCTTCACACAAACAACCTATATTTAAAGGCAAATAGAAAACATAACGCTTGTTGCTTCACAATCTGCCGTCGGCCTGTATGTGGTTTCTGACTGAGACATCACTCTTTCTCAATCCAATTACACTAATCAACCATAGAAAATTCATACTGAAAGATGATGAACAATCTTTACAGCCAAATTACAGGGATCACACCATTATAATTGAAGTTGGTTGTGGCTGTCACCACTCATCTAATAAAATAATCTCACTGGACTAAACCTCTGCGTGAGTGTGCAGCATGACAGACAATCTTTGTATAAAATGGTCCCTTCTCACCACACCACTTTCTAGACATATCTGACCAAAGGTGGATCACAATGCAGTGAATGACATGGGAAAAATAAGTTGACCACAGTCAGTTCAAGGAGGTCCGCAGAGTTCACAAGAGCTAAAGATATTAAAGGTCATGCCCTTTAAAAGGATCACTTAATGAAAAACATCCTCGCATAATTTCAACGATGTCCACATGACTTCATAACAGCTTCTTCTTCATGTAGCAGGCTTAATGTAGTCTGCAAGGTCGAAGAGGTCAGTGGACAAAGTGTTGCTCATTTTAACAGACTTACAGCTACTGCTCTGCGTGCATCCCTTCATAGTACGCAGAACACTACTGCACTCTACTGGTAAGCATTATGCATGTAAGGTCTACTGTTTCACTTGAAAATAACATGACATAAGATGACATAACCACTTTTTTAGACATTGTTCCAACTGGAGAAAGTTTTAGAGGTGTTTTTTAAAGTATTTAACAATAGTTTCTGCTGGGTTGTGGATTCAATCATGTTTTGGACCCTATCAAGTGGAATGTAATCCCCAGTGATATCCACCGGGCCTTATTATGATAAGATACACATCTTCATCCTCACAGTAAATGGCTTTCTGCTTGTTGACCAGTGCAGACGTCCCATGAGATTTACTGCTACTCAGACAAGAGTCTATCTCCTGCAGGATTTGTCTGGCAGACGGAGGAAAAATAAACCTGTCAGCTACTACCTATCATTTAGTTTGACAAAGCATTGCAATGAATTTCATCATCATGATGTTAGTTTGATTCTTTTAATCCAAAATTAATGTATTTTTTTAATTAAAGTGGTTGTTGGCTGTCGTAAGATTGTTGCATGTTGTCTCCATCTAGTGGTTTCCAATACAATTACATCAAGTCATATTTATTTATTTATTTTTCATCTTTTACTTTTACTGACAATTCTGCATTAAGACTGCACTATATAACTTTTGCAATTGCATGAACTAAAGGCTAAGGTCTTTTAATGTAAACAATAAAGTACAGCAAATGTTTTTTTTATGCTGCAGTCTGTTGGGGGCATTCTCAGACAAAACATTGCAGGCACCTTCAAAAAACTAAAAGGAGGGCAGGTTTAACTATGTTTGAGAATCTGGTTGAAGCGATGGAGCAACAGACATACAACAGTATGAATGCTATACTGAACAACATTGACCATACCCTGCATTCAGCTTTTGAACAGCAGAGAGCAGCCAACGGATGTCTGAGATCAGTGAGCTGCAAGACAGAACGCCACAAGAACTCCTTCTTCCTAAATGTGCAATCAATCTATGGTAGATAATTTCTGAATCAATTCATTCAATAATAAATTTCAATTGAACTGAATTGGTAGTTTAGACCATAAACTACAATACTGCAAACTCACACAAAACTGGTAATTGAACTTTTGTAGTATAAAAGGGATTACAATAAAACATTAACCACAAGCAAATTAGGAAATATTTATTGTACCAGGTTTTAGGTCAGGTCATTTCCACCTGCAGTCCCTGGACAGTGTTAGGTTATAACTGAAAATGCATGTAAATGAGGTACAAGGTACCACTTAGTAGATATGTACTCATATCTTTGGTATAAATTAAATTAAAGTTGTGTTGATCTGGTGAGGTTTACATAGTGAGATATCTGGTAAACCATGCAACGAAAGTGCTTTGAAGGAGGGGTTATGCTTCTGATTAATGGTCGGGGAACAATCAATCAAAACAATGTGGCACCATATTGGTTAATTAAAAAAAAACCCACACACACACATCTCTCTAGTTCTTTTAGTACAGTCTCAAGGTGCAGTAAGAGGAGCTTTTTGTCTTGACGTGAGTGGCCTCTATTTCCTTCTACACTGTGGCCAGCACATTAGCCCAAGCATCTATTAAAGCATCTGAGAGTTTGTCCGCCGCTGACAGCTTTCTCACTCCCTGATGCTACAGAGTCTGGCAGCCAGTTTTTTTTTTCTTCCTTGATGGACACACTCTTTGCTGCCTACTCCACATTGCCTATCTGCCATATGTTGTGCCGGTGCAGAAAAAAGAAGGAGCTCACAAAAAACTGCATTTAGACTTGTCATTCATGAAGGAAAACCCAGCTCATTAAAACGAAGCTTTTCTTTTAACATTAATTAATCATTCTTTTACCACTGATAAGAATGACATCAAAAGTGACAAAAATAGATGAACATATGTTCATGCTGATATAAATCCATGAACAGGCGCAGCACTGAGACAGAGATGATGGAAAACAAAAGGGTAAACTGGGTCATGTGTACTTTTTTTCACTTTTTTTTATCTGAGCAAAGTAGATCAATAAAATTTAATATTCCCTTTGAGTTAAAACTAGTTTAAATTTGTGGGAATTTTAGTACAACACTACAAAGCAAACCAGGGCAAGCAAGTTAGGATACAGATTGAATTGTGTTTGTAAGTGGATTTGAATAGTATATCAAATATAAAATAAAATACAATATGACCCTTTTTACTCAAGTCATATTATACTGTAAAAGTAAAAGTTTCATTTTTACACAATTGTTATATTTTACATGTAATGATTAAATCACCATCATTTTATTCCTAGATTTTTCCTTAGCAGAAGAGGATTGATCCAACTTTTAAAAACTAATTTCTTAAGTTTAGTTTTCTTTCTGAATCACTTACATTTTTATTTAACATACCTCATAGCTACTTATGTTTTTGTTTGTTTGTTTGTTTTGTTTTTAAGACAAAGTTATTTCTTTCAATTAAAGGTAGCTCAATAACTTTAACTTCAGTCAGTTTTATTTTGAAATCGTGCTTCATACGGGTCCAACGCAAGCGCTGATGCAAAGTTTAGCTAGGCTACACTTTATACCATTACACGTGTCTTATGAAAATGTCCTTTTCAGTCTTCAAAGAAACTCACGGCTTTGTTGTCGTCCCAGTGAAGTGGTGAATAAAGCGCTGACCCCGGGGTCATCCTGGGCTACTGCATAGCCTCGTGTTTGTTGAACTGAAACCCGCAGACCTCGTGGTCACCTCTCCACATTTCCTTTTCTCTCGAGGAAGCAATTATTCTCGCGATAAAACATGCTAACTCCAACGAAGGGAAATATTTCGCCACTTAACTCTTGCAATCGTTTGTTAGCAAGAAATAAGCTAGCCTAAGCTCCGTTTCATTGTCCCAACACCACACAGGGGCAATCAATCAGCCTTAAAATAAGACCTACATAATAAACCTCCTCTCTAACAAGAATATTACTTCCATTTCCCAAATTAATGAGGCTGGTAATTGTGCTAATTTGCGTGTGAAACCCCGGCATTTCTTCCTCCACAATTTAGGGTGTGGAGGATAATTACAGACTACTGCTCCCAGCATCAAGAGCTGCCCTGTTCCTGCTGCATCACCTCACTGTCTATTGTAAGAAAAATGGAAACAGTCTATTGTGAAGAAATTAAAGGCTCCTTAATAGAGACAACAGGACACAACTACATGAAAGTCAAATAAGAGTTAGTGAGGGAGAAAATAAGATAAGTGTGCCTTGAGAAGTAAACAGTGCATCAATCAATTCATGTCATAGGCAAGCCTTCTTGAAAGGTATTGTTATTAGGCCTCATTACTTCCACTACTCAGGAGAGTTTGACTTCCTAAGCTCAAATAAACTATATAGCCTATTAGAAAATTTGCACATTAATTCAGTAGGCTTGTTAAATTAGGTTATTGGAAATGAGTGCAAAAATTGTAGGTCTGTATGAAATGATTTCTGAGACGTTCTGTGGTGTGGTATGGATAAAAATGGAAAAAAAATTAAAGAAGCAGACATTAACATGTTAAAAGACCAGAAAAAGTCAGTTGAATTAATTATATATTGCTTGGGGCCACATGTTCTTCAACTGCAGATCCCCAGGGATAAACGACGAGGGTTTAAGACGTCCCCTGTGAAATAAGGACAGGTTTAATTTCACTATTAGGCCTGCTTCATTTGCTAGAAATTAGAACAATAGGGAAATGTGTCGTTATTAATGGAGCTACACTAAGCCGCTCTATTATCAGCCCACTTGAATGAATGAATCCCTGCAGCTTTTGGTGGCAACATAACCATGTGATTTGCCATTTACAAGCTCCGACAGTAGGAGGTGTATGAGCCTGTTAATGACAGATACACTGTTGCCAAACTACTGCACTGTCATTACCTTAGAGTTAGAAGAGTCGTGATCAGGAGGCAGTCACTTATATATTTTAGTTGTGTTCTCATCACTTTCAAAATTGAGAAACTGATTATATATTAACATAAAATAAAGGTAATTTGGGTTTATCATTTCTTTTCTTACCTAATGTCACATAGCCTACCCTTGAGTGGCATGTATCTGTGTTGGTCCTTCGCAGACCCTCACTGTTTTGCATCCAAACAAAGTCCAACAGTAAAATCACATACACAATGCAACATGTGGATGCATGAATGGATGCACAATGAACAACCTGTAAACATCATACTAGTGCAGATGTTTTGCTTTGTTCAGTGTTACATAACTTACTGACAGCATGTGCTTAATAAATGTAAGGTCAGTTAAATGCAGAAAAAACATCGTGTGTTATGAAATGGCTCCATATTATCAGTAAAAAGATATGATGTATTAACATGTAGCTCTAGATGAACCCACATTTATTCAGGTAAACATGCATTTCATGTTTGTGTTGACCAATAATAAAGAGCTTATGTATAGAATTTACTGTAAAGATGTTAAAAGATGTACTTGAGCCAAAATCCAACCAACCTATTTAATGTTGTTGGCTGTGAGGATCAAAGTCACAACTTGTGGGGCCCTATTTCAGTGTTTTTCATCACGTTCAACACCAATGAAGCTAAAACAGAGAAAGAAAACTGAAATCGTAACCACAGTTTGAATTCTGTTTAATATTGCTCATGTCCATATTATAAAGAAACAGGCCTTTCATCATTAATATATTGTTTAGAATGTGCACCCCTCAGACGGAAGGCAACTTGTGATAAAAACTGCAAAATGGGAAGCAGTTTACTTCTATTGATTAGTTTTAACCTGCTGCTCTGATGTGAACATGTATCTCTTGTGATTGCTCTGCGTTAAAGGGCAGCCCTATAGCTGTAAGTTAATTAGCTCCCAGCAGAGCTTGTGTACTGGCCTAAGAGTTGACACGAGCGCATCCGTTGCCAGCTCGTGTTGTCTGTACCCCCTGCCTGTTGCCACTACAGGCCTCATCAGTCTCTCTCTCGCAGGAGGTCAGTGAAGGTTGACCTCCGAAATGTTCCTCACAACTCCTCGGCCTCCTCTGCCACTCCTCAGCTCACGCCCAGCACCAGATGGGAAGTGGAGCCGCATTTTAAAGCCTGCACGCAGGGCTACAGGCTGTTGCCCTGGCACTGAGGCTGAAGGAATGAAATATTCATGGAGCCAAAAAAATGAATGGACACCCCGGGATGGAGAGCGTGCCGATTTATTTAACCAAGTACAGGGGTCATTAAAGTGTTGGCTGAGGGGCCAGGTTACGGTGATTTTCTTTACCACTGCTCCAGTTGTCACACTTTCACATAGAAATAGACTTAGCGCCGCCTCATCGCAATCTGGGTATGGTCCCTGGTGATGTTGCGCTCCCTTTCTGTAATCGACGGTCTAATGAGTGATTATGTCACTAGTGCAAAGCCGAGTTGACACCGAGACACAACATATGGGAGACGTGGTGACTGTGCTTTTTAACGGAGGTGTGTGGCTGCTGTGGGGTGCCAAGGGACACCAGCTGAGAGGCACGGGGGCCACCAGGCCACCTTTCAATCTTTACTGGACTCAGCAACATTTAAAGCAACAACAAGCATGTATTATTTATTTTATGTACACCAATGATATCCTGTCCCATGCGTAATGGTTCATAAATTCGCCTTAGACAACTTATCACTTCCCTCTTTGGGTAGGTGTGTCTCAGTCTTGCTCTCCACCTGTCTCTTTTATTATTCTTCTGCAAATAACGCCAGAGAGATTGTACAACTTTTACAGTTCGTTTGATAAATGTACATTTCAGTGCCAATAAACAAACAGCATCAAGGGTTAATAAAGTCCGTTCCAAAACACATGTAATGTATCATGAGTTGTATGTTTAAATTTTTGTGAAAGAAAGTGAACAGGTTCATCAGATCATTTTCTTTAGAGCTTTTTAATGTTATAAGCGACGCTCCTGAATGATTAATACTTATGGGGAGCAACTGTTTGAGGATAATAACAAGGTCGTGATTGAATTACAAAGCACAATGAGAAAAAAGGCGAGCCCTTGTCTAATTGTTATGTGACAACAGGGTCAGAGGGGGCTGTGCGATTGGCTGCTGCCTCGTGAAGCTGTCAGGGAACGCAGGGGAGTGACATCAAGGTGACACAAGCGAGGGGAGGCTCGGGATATAAATTGCCGGTGCAGTGCCAACACTCCAGCAAACGAGGACAGTCTTCTGTTTGACCTTTGCTGTAAACTCTGTCCACTACAGTGATGGCAGCGAAAGCTGAAGTCCCCAGCTGGACTGAGTACCCAGAGGAGTTCAGTCTACTGCAGCAGGCGCAGTCTCTCCAAGCGCAGATTAACTCCAAGGCCTGGATTGCTTCAAATTCCCTGCGTGCTTTTTCAAGAAGAGACGGAGCGAGTGAAACGGCAGGCCTTTCGCTTGTGCCAAAACTCCCTGATCCCTCTACTGGAATTATGCACCAGGACAAAGCAGATGAGGGGGCCAAGATGAGCCACTTTGGCCCTCAGAGACACAGACGCGTCGCAGCCAACGCACGAGAGCGCAGAAGGATGCACGGCCTGAATAAAGCCTTTGACGAGCTGCGGAGCGTCATCCCGTCGCTGGAGAACGAGAAGAAGCTGTCCAAGTATGACACGCTCCAAATGGCGCAGATTTACATCACAGAGCTGTCCGAGCTGCTGGCAGGAGTGGTTCACCAGGACTGCAGGAATTCAGCTGATAACACCAGAAGGAGTCTTCTTCACTCCATACGTCCAGCGGCCACAGTCCAATCCGGCACCCCGCTGACCCCAGAGCAGAGAGAGACACCTGCATCAGTGGGACACTTTATCATTCTCGGACCTCAATCTGATCCGGGACTGAGCTCCGCAAACAGCAGTGATGGAGAGTCCTCTCACCTCAGTGACCTGGAGGAGAGTCTAAATGGGAGACAGTAACAAACAAACTCCTCACTGTAACTGCTTCTCAGTTTTGTACCGCAGTGTTTATTAGAGCAAGTGTCAGGGGAACAAAAGCTGCAGCTCATAGAAGTAGTTCTGCATATAACCTCCTGTCATAGTTTAGATGTGGCACTGCCACATTGTTATGGACATCTTAAGGCCCAAAATGACTCCAAAAGGCCTTGTCTTGCACTTTATAACTGGGCTAAATACATCACTACTGACAGCCATTAGTGACAAAAGCCTCAAAACAATTATTTTCATATTTATATTTTTTATTTTATATTTGGTTTTGCTACAATAAAGATTTGATGCAATAAAAGATTGTGCATTGTTTTTTATTACATCATATTGTAATTTCAACAAATCAATTCTCAAAAAACATGAAGTTCAAAAGGAGTATTTATCTCTGACCTTAACCAATAGTGATGTGGAAAACCAGTAGATGAAGAGCAACAACATCTTTTCAAGGACACAATCATCTCTATAAGTAAACAGTATAAGTATAATAAATATAATTACTCAGCGTAATGCCAAAGATCCCAGATATCACATTAATCATTTCTCATGATTGATGAGTTGAGTGAGATATACTAGCTGTATACAAACCACTTACAGCGTGTTGGGATTAACATTGTATGTACTTGGGTATTCATTATTTACTCCACTTATTCACACAAATCATGCCCATTGTGAAGTCTTTATTGAAAAACAACCCTCAAAATATAAGGAAAGGGACAGTCCAAGATCAATATTTTTGTAGTAATAGTTTGACAGCAATGTATTTTATTTTATCTCCATATTCTCTAAAGGGTCAGGCTACTTCTGATGATTCTAACAATCCAGCCAAAGAAATCACAGGTCCCACAATCAATTAAAAGTCCATTTTAATCCTTCAAACATCATTTATTAAGACAGGGTTGTTTTGGTCTTAAGGAAAAATATAATAAACATGAATATTGCACTATATTATTTGATTACATTTGAGCTATATGCTTTTACAATTAACAGTTGCTGCTGTAGCTCTTCAAAGTGTTTCAAATAGAAAACACCTAAGCATCTCCATCTCTGTGTCTAAATGCAGAAGTGTGAATTTCAAAAGAAACACTGAAGCTAATTTTGCATTATGACATTCTATCATGACTTAAATAGCTCTTCGTTGCCTGTATGTTTACACGATTGCCTACTGAGAATATGTGGGGCTGGTTGTCCCGGAGGAAAGCGGTGGCTGGAACTTTGCCAGGTCCTTAGAAATGATTTCTGCCAGCCTTTGCTTAAAACTGCCAGGGGCCTTGGTGGGGGTATTGTGGCCAGTGGAGCTGATGGCCTCCTCTGTCTCCTTCATGTTATCTGTTGCTTGTGTCTGAGCGCCATACACCGGCTGGATGGAGTTATTCACATTCTGTTGTAGATGGAATCGTGGTTTTGGCACAGGACAGGCAGCAAGTTGGACTGGGTTAGGCTCTAGGGGTGGATTTAAAGAGGACTTATTCTTGTTCACATATGAATAGAAGCACTCTGAAATATCTTGGTCAGGTTGAAATTGCTCTTCCATTTTGACTGCCACGGATCGTTGCAGATTGTAATAAATGCTGTCCTTTGTGCTATCATCCAAGTCTTCTGTCTCTAGAGACGGGTATGGGTCATCTTCATCCCCACTTTCCTCTCCCACAGCTTCCCCACTGAGACCGGAATGAGCTGTGTCCAGAGATAGCTGCTTGAAACAGTCGGTTATATTGGAATAGCAGTGGAGCGATTCGTCATCTGAGAGAGGAGAAACTGAATCTGCAGCTTTGTAGCATGAGAAACTGGCTGATGGCTCATGTGTGATGGGTGAATGGATTGCAGATTGGTCAAACGGTTGTTGGGTGTTGAGCTGCTGTACTGCGCCTGTCTTCTCTGAGCACTGCTGGGATATTACCTGGAAGATGTGATGAGCTTGCTTGGATAAGAAGGTAAACTTTCCTTCTCCTGATTCACAGCGCCGGCCTGCTTGAATACTGAATCCCCCCTAGAATCACATTGCTCACATTAATGATCTTATTTCTGTTCTGACACAAATCTGTCAGCTATAGCTTTGATTTTACCTCAACTTGTCCATATTTGCGTAACATTTTGTAGGGCCAGCGGTAGATGATGTCACTGGTGTTGCCATCAAGCAGCAGCACAGCATCACTTTCAGGTGAGATCAGATAATCTCCAATTAAGTTACACCTCTGTGACGCTTCTGTACTCCGCACAGTCACTGGGTAGACATTTGGTGGTAGACTTGTATCTACGATCATAAAAATCACATACTTAGTGTACTATATTTTATGTTAAATAATAAAGCAGACCACAAAGACATCAAGTGTATGCTTTAAAGTCAGATTTAGGACTTGCATTGCATTAATCTCTAACTGCCTCTTGTCAAACAAATGTAAGATTTCCTTTAGCTTTCTTATTGACTTTCTCAGTGATGCATTACCACTTTGCCAGGAGCAATAAAGCTCATTGTCCTCCATGATGAAGCCATTTCCTCTATCAAAATCCCCTTTGTCCGCATCTTCAGGATCCCTCTGTAAACATAGTGGCACAGTAAACATTACATGGAGTGTACACCACTCTCTTATCACTTTTTATGACTTGGAAGAGGTTAAGATGCAAGAAAGTTCAGAGCTTGTGCAAGCAGAACATTTAGAGAAGTGGCAGAAATTACAGATACTGCATTAACTTCCTCATTGTGCTATCTCTAATTGTAGGTACAGCTTATCCCAACCTTTCCCAAATAATGTAACAGTGAAACAAAATGAGAAGAAGTTACCTGAAAAGCTAAAAGGCAGAGGGCACTTATCCAGTCTTGGCTCGAGGCAGAGGCCAGAGTGTAAATGCATGATGTGGTGTTCAAGAGAAAAGCCTCACACCCGGATGGACACGACTCCTTAGGAGCAGAGGTGACACTGAGACAGTCACTCAGACGAACCACCTTTCTTGCTGTCGATTTGTGCCACCCAGCCTTCTTCTGGTCAGATATGGCACTGCTAAGTACTATACTATAAAACTCTAACCGGCCAACCCCTGCAGAGCTAGGTTTGAAGAGAACCATCCACATTTTACGCCATGTTTTCTGTTTAAAAAGATAACAGAAAATGAGGAGGTTGAAGTAGAGGTTTCCGTAACTGTTTTTCAGTACGTGAGTAAAACATTGAATATTACTAAGACTGTGTGTTGTTATTAGAATCTGTCCTCAAAGTAGTTAAGCTATAAGATAAAAAACAAAACAAAACGTACTTTACCAAACTTGACACCTTGAAGGTACAGCAGGCCCTCTTTGAACACGACATCCATGTCTGTTGTACAACTTCTGTATAATGGTTGTTCGATGGTTAGGATGTCACCAAGGTTAAAATTAGAGTTCCTGTATCACTCAAACCACAACTTCAACACCTTTCACATGTTTAATGTTTGTATCAAACAGCTAGCCAAACCTGGTGGATCTGCTATCTAATACTGATAGAGAATGTGCACTTTGTGTGTTTTGAGTCAAACTTCCCTTTGCATTACACTTCATGCTTTAGCAACTTCCCTTTAAGGCAAAAATGTACCACACCTTTTCACATGTAATAAACTCAGCAACAGTTACAATGGTTTATTTACAGCATAAAAAATACTTAAATTACAAAGCGTCAGCAACAATAAGTGAATCTAATGTACAAAATTCTTACGGAAACCAGTCCAACAAATGCAGACTGTTATGTTGAGACAAAAGTAGACTTCCTTTCTTTAGTATAATGACATGAACTTTACATTATTTTTAGAAACTTTTCAGTTCCTTTTTAAGAGAAGAAACTTTAAAAAAGTCCTCTTAAAAGTCCATTGAGCTGTGAGCCAGGTAGTCTTTACGACCAATGTTGGTAACCTGCTTGGTCTGCATAGCCTCCAGTTTAGGACAGTCTGTAATACGATGGCCAAGACCACCACAGAAGGTACAGCCCCTCTCGCCTGTGAAACACAAAAATAAAGATATTGTTGAAGCACAAAAAGAAACTAAAAAACTGATACAAGGCCTGGAGAGGCACTCACCTCCAATGTCCAGCATTGTTTCGTCACCCGTCTGCAGCACCTGTAGGACAGGAGGAACCTTCTGTTTGGCTTCCACCAGCAGTGCTTTCAGGTCCATCAGCACAGACTCATCTGTAAGGAAAGACAGAAATGAGGTCCAAACCATGTGGACACAGGAGGTCATGTGCAAACAACAGGAGTAATTAGAATAAAACGTTATTATTTACTAGTATCCAGCATTATTACAAAACAGTCAAAATGTTACGGGGTAAAATAAATACTGGATGATAAGCTTATTAAGTCATACTTACCACAGCCTTTATTGATAAAAGTTGTGGCAATACCAGTTTTCCCCGATCGTCCAGTTCTTCCAATTCTATGCACTGAAGAATTGGCAGACAGATAAATATTCAGTTATCACAATGCATTAATTTTACTGATCAGATTACAAGTAGGGCCAGCAAAAAATGCACTCACCATAATTTTCTATTTCCTCAGGCATGTCATAGTTTACTACGTGTTGTATAGCAGGGAAATCCAGACCTTTGGAAGCAACATCTGTAGCCACCAAGACATCTTTTTTTCCTTCTTTAAATGCTTCTATGGCTTTTGTTCTTTCCTCCTGGTCTATAACAAAATAAAACATAAAATATGTCACCTGGCAAAAACAAGCTTTTACAACAAACTTCAAGCTTCAAGTTATATTGTTTTCAGTTAAAAGCACACATGTACCTTTTCCTCCATGAATGGCAACTGCCTCCACACCTTTTAGTAGAAGATATTCATGAATAGCATCTACATCAGCCTTTTTCTCTGCAAATATCAGCACCTGTGAAGATACACATATAATATATTTTAGTTATTTTACATCTGAGTATATGTGGTACAGCTCCATGCAGTACTTCTTACAGGAGGGGGTGTTTTCTGAAGACACTCCAGCAGGTACACCATCTTGGCTTCCTCTTTCACATATTCCACCTCCTATTTTTACATAAAAAATGTCTTTGATCAGCTTTGCAAAAAATAAAGCATAAATGCTACCTTATTAAAAACTGATTATCCAGTACCTGAATGACATCCAAGCTGGCCGCACCAGCCCTGCCCACATTAATAGTGATGGGCTTCACAAGTGCACTCTTAGCAAAGTTCTGGATCTTCTTTGGCATTGTAGCACTGAAAAGGAGGGTTTGCCTTTGTCCCTGTTTAAGAAAAAGAACATCATAACAATTCAATATACAATGTCACAAACCCAAGTCATCAAGCTGTCTAAAGATATCCGGCATTCACAGATGATGTACCCAAGTGAATAGTTACTGATACCGTGGAAGGTTTTTACTGCCATAGCAATAAGAATAATTTGCATGACACTTCAGTAACCCTTTCTTCAGCAAGCTTTTTATTTCAGACTTGTAATTTTAACTGTCAAAAACTCACCTTGAAATAAGAGAAAATGGTTCGTATATCCTCCTCAAAGCCCATGTCAATCATCCTATCTGCCTCATCCAGAGCCAGGTAGCGGCAGATATCCAGACTGACCATTTTTTTCTGCAGTAAGTCCATGAGTCTTCCAGGAGTCGCCACCATCATGTGGACACCGCTGTAGTCAAGAAGGCACAGATACTTAGAGAAAAAGCCAAGAGCCAAGACGCCTACCTACTGCTTTAATTAAAACAAATAAATAAGTGCTATTTTCACACTGACTTACTGTTTTATTACTTCCATCTGTTCCTTCACAGACATGCCGCCAATACAGAGGGCAGTGCGCAGCTGAGGAGCTCCCTCCTCTTCTAACAGCTTGCAGTAATAGTCAATAATGCCATGTGTTTGCCTCGCTAACTCTCTCTGGAATAAAGGAAGTCAGACATTCAGATATACAAAGGCAAAGAAAATACCTCAAGAATAAGAGTCTGTACAGAATCCTTTTTCTACTTTAAAAAACATTACTTCTGCAATTATAACTGTGTGTACTTTTAAAATGCTTTTTTTTTCATCTTACTGATGGACAGATGATCAGCCCATAAGGCCCCTCACGCTTAAAAAAAGGCAGCCGTTTCTCTTGCTCCAGGGCAAACATGATAATGGGCAGAGTGAAGACCAATGTCTTTCCAGAACCAGTGAATGCAATGCCAATCATGTCCCGACCTGAAAGACTAAAGGAAACCATGTCAACCACTACAGATCATAGTTAGGGTTACTGCTTATGTCAATATTTAGTGTGGCTTGATCACAGTATGTGTAGTTATCCTAACATCTGATCTACTTACACTGTAGGGATTCCTTGTATTTGGATAGGTGTGGGATGAACAATGCCCTTCTTTTTCAAACCTTTTAATATTGCTATATACACAAACAAAATGTGCCGTTAGGAGAGTAGTCTTAGATTATTCATTATATTAAAGCGCTGATGTCACACAGAAACAGCACTTGTCTTATGTTGACCAGAGAACTGGGAATACCTGGTGGAAACTTCATTTCCCTGAAGCTTTTGATTGGAGGAGGAATGCCATCACCATCAACCAGAATGTGGAACTTTTTCCTTACACGCTCATGTCTTGTGTCTGGCATGTTCAGGATGTAACGAGGTGCAGTCCAACTGTGAAGATTATTTAAGATGCAGCAAAGATAAGATAATACATACATACATTTAATTTGTTTAAAGTCTTGTTTTTTAGCTTTTCTAAATTCACCTTGTTTTAATGGGATCATCATATATGATACCTTTGGCCATTTCTTTCACAGACATTAAAGCTGAAAACGAGGTATTAGAATTAGATTAGGACCGGGTAAGACAATATTTGTATTTTATCATTAATATTGTCAAATAATAATCAATAATTGTTTACCTCTGCCTTCTGCAACACTTTCAAGAATCTTTTCTTCCTCCTTCAACTGTTTCTCTTTGGCTGACTCCTTACGAGCTGTAGATATATTTACCCCCCAAAATTAGATATTACAGAGACAGAGAGAAAGACTGTTAACAGGTTAATATTACTTGGTAACTTTAAGTCAATACCTTCAGCTTTTTCCTTGAGGTGTTGGTGCTGGTCCAGAAGACTAACATTGGAACGTGGACCAAGACCCTCATCTTCATCCCTTTGTTCCTCTCCACTTTCCTTTTGCTCCTCATCCACTGCCTTTCCTCTTAGACGTTGAATCTTCTGGAGCTTAAATCACACAACAAGGCATGATTAGCATCGCATATGTAATATGATGGTTGATAAATACGCAAAATGCTCATACTCACCATTTGTTGCTTTCGTATTTTGACAGGGACATATGGAACATAGTCACCATCCTCTGAGCCGTCAGAGCCTAAATTGTCATCTTCTCCATACGATCGCTGTATGAAAACATTTGAGCTAAGTTATCACACAGACTTTGCGTACAAAATCATCATGCATTTTGACATATGTGCAAGTAAAATAAGTAATTAATCTCGATGGGTGCCTTTATGCTTAAATATGTTGAACATACAAACAGTAAATCTACCAGCTAGCATTAGCTCCCCTTGGCTAAGGTAGCATATTTTTAATACGCACATTTTTTATTTTACTCACCTTTTTCAAACGATTTTCGGTCTCCATTTTTATTCACGACTTCAAACTGCGCTCTACACGTATTTTAAGTCAAATATGTCTATGTTCAACAACTCAACGTAGAGGTTTCGTTATGGATGTTCTTATTATACATCCATGGGTTTCGTACACATGTTTACACAACAGAGCTCCGGAGCTCTACGGAACGTCGATAGGGACAAACCTGATGACGATACAAACAGCGCCCCTCACTGCTGAGGTGTATAATAAAGTATTTTATGGAAAACATATATAAAATAGTTGACTTTCGAGCGGCTTAGAATAAGTCAATATGCCTCATGCCAACATGCTTCATTCCAAAATATCTTTGATAAAGACAAAAAGCAAACACCACATTTATTTGTCAAAACTGTATCAGTTTTTAATCTTTCTGTACGAAAGATTTTCACAGTATCAAAAGTGAATTTAGAAAAAGAAACAAGCCAACATACACTTGGCTAGTATATGTACTGTATAAATCTACATTCGCAACAATAAGATAAATTTCTCTAGCTGAAAATAACCTGGAAAGCATCAAAAAGATTATAGGATAAAAGACATGAAAAGAAGTCTATCTCAAAAAAACCTATAGTTCAGTAATGGTTACTAGTATAGACCCCACAACCTTTGTCTGACAGGGACAGAGGCGTGCTGAGGTGGGGCGTGCCACCAAAGTCACAGTTCAGGTATAGTATGTAGTAGTGTGGTGGAAAATAATATCACAGACACCCCAGAAACACATGACAAAGGCTCAAAAGGCCATAACATAATCACTCAAAATGTACAAGCATTAAACTCAGCTGTTTCAAAGTTAAAATGAACATGGCACACTGGTGCACCTGCCATTGCTGGGACATATGGTTTCTAACAGGAGTGAGAAGCGTTTCCTACTGAAGAAGAATGTTGACAAAGCTTCAGACAATAGATCTACTGTATTAAGAAATTGATAAAAGTTAAAATTGCTCAAGGTAAACACCATAGGAGGACTCACACTGAAGCAAGAGACACGTTAAATGTTGCTCAATACAGGGCAGGGGAAAGTATCTTTTTTTCTGTTCTACACAAATCATGCATGGGGATCTGCTTGCATGGATAAACTAGTCATACTTTTGGCTGCATCCTGTGAGTCAAGTGCAATACACAGTAAGCTGCTATTTTTTTACATAGTGTTAGTGCTTTGTTGGTGCAGGAAATATGTAACAATATGTTAACAGTTGTCGGTTTGCAATTTCATTTTCTTAATTCAGATTAGCTTATTTTGATCCATTGCTATTCCTATTTAACCCATCAAAGACTAAATGCACCGCTGTTTGTTTATGAGACAAAAACTGACTAAAACACATGAAAGTTGTGACGCTCCAGTAGAAAGGGAGATTACAAATGTTTTCCAATTAAGTCTTTTCAAAACTGGCCAATGCTCGGGTTGTTATAAGTATAAAAACATTTTTATTGTCTACTCAGACAAATCAAGTGAGCAGAAAGTACCAATGCACAATGTAATGGTTAATGAACAATATCATTAAAGCACCAAACTGCAGTGATTGGAATTCATAAGTTTAACAATTTTAAAATGTTGTGATAAAAAACATTTTATTTAATGTAAGGTATTTGTGTACATACTACATACGTAAGCACATGGATGCAGTGGATTCAACAGACTTTCCTTTTCGTATCTGTCAGTGAACATTGCAAGAAATAGCAAAGGGTACAGTTGGCCATGAGTCTGATCTCTGGCTTGTTTCAGTTTTATGAATAGTTTATGATTTGAACCAGGGTGCCTTGGCTTAGTCAGGAACAGAAGAAACAGGGAATGAGAGAAGGCCTCAGGCCGAATAGCACTCTACTGAGAGTTTGTGGTGCTGTGGAGCTTTTGTCTGGCACTCATCCAAATTATTGAGCTGCATTGGAAGGAACCTTTTTCAGGCTGAAGTTGGACCAATTCACTGCTACCTTCTGTCGAGTTTGCTTTGCAGAATCAAGGCAAAACCTACAAGGAACAAATGTAGACATGTGAAAGTAAGTAAATAACTCTCAGGTTTACTGAAATGATATAAAAAGGGCTGGTCCAATAAAAAATACCTTTTGAAGTATTCCACTTCCCGATCAATCTCATCCATTTCAGTTGGGTCCATGTCTTTAGGGAGAAATACATCATCTACAATAATGGGAAAAATCAACAGTAGAATTTAAGCCATCATACAGATCTTATTATTAATTATAATTATCGTTATGTAAAACTGTCTCATACCTATTGTAGTGCTGGATTTTTCGCCCTTGCTTTTGTTCTTTTTATTCTTGCCCTTTGTCTGATGTTGTCCATTTGCTTGAATGATGGGATGGGCTTTGCTTTCTGTGTCTTGTTCAGACCGTCCTCCTGTTTCTGAGTCTCCTTTTCCCTTTTGTGCATTGGATATGCCACAATGTGTTCCATTGGTGCTGTTTCTGGATGATTTGTTCTCTTCTGTTTTCTTAGGCCCATTCCGCTGGTTCTCTGTAGAGTGCTGGAGATGTTTGTTCCCATTTTTTGAACTACTGGACACAATTTCTGCTCCTTTAGATTCATTGCTTTTATGCATTTCATACCCAGAGACTACTTTGGTTGTTTTGTTGGAATTTTGCTCTGACACAAATTGCTCCTGTCTTGGCTGCTGCTTTTTATTTTTCTTTGACTTTGTACTGCCATTACAAGGTGTTGTATTCTTGAGGTCAAGGGCTTCCTCTTTAGATTTAGCTGTGGCTTGGGATGACAACTGTTGGGTGTTTTCAGATCCAGTTGAAGTACATTTTTCTGGGGAGCGAACCCTTATGAGCTTGGATAGAGTAGGTGTAGTGTGCAACCTCTGAATGTCCTTGGTCCCAGCAGTGACACTAGAAGCAGTGGTGGTTGTATTAGAGGGTGACATAGCAGTCCCAGTATCCTCCCATCCATTAACCAGGTCCAGGTGGCTCTTAAAGGAACCCAGAGAAAGAGGGGCAAGATCCAGATCTATTTGCTGCAGGTCAGAGGAACCATTCAAATGAGAAAGTAAATGGTTGCTCTCCAATGTTGCTGCCTTCTTAGGGAAGTCATTGACATCCAAGTTGAGATCATACATGCTAAAAGAGGCCCGGATAGAGTCTTTGATGGTATTCTTAATCTCTTCAAGTCGACTAGTGAGAAAACTGTTAACACGCTCAAGTTCCAACTGTGGCCAGTCAAGCAACCGACTGGCTTCAGAGCCATCAGGGATGTGCTCCTCTGTAGGCTCAGATAGGCTGGAGTGAGGGTCACTGCCTGCAGCACCCAGATTGCCCTGCTGGGCTTTTTCCTAAAACAAAACGTGTAAAAGCATGGGTTGTAAACATGAAAATATATTCAAACTTATTGCCTCACAAAACATCATCTCATTAGCTACCTTTTTCTTTTGTTTGTGTCGTGCTCGTTTGGCTGCCTTGGCACTGTTGACAGGTTTGGGCTCAGAGCTGTTTATAAAATCAAGAAGCTCATCTACATCCCGGTTGTCAATGGCACCAGTCACTGTCAGTTCTGAGTCTTGACGTTGCGGAAGCTCCTCTTTACGACGTGTCAGGCGTGAACGAAGTTTCTCGCGGATTTCTGCATAGTTCCTGCTTGTTGGTGCAGCTGGGGGCTGTATAAAGGCAATACATGTAAATACAAAAATCATGCATTAAGAGATTTTCAAAATATAGACTTAGCAATAAAATATCAAACTAATAGGAGTTTAAGTACCGCATTGTGTCCAAAGAACTCGCAGTAGCAGCAATCACAGTACTTGCCATCCTTCTGGTTGGTGGAGGAGGAAGCACAAGAGCTCCTCTCAGAGCTACTGTCCTCATCCTCCCCCTCCTCTAGTTCAGATGATGGATAGCACAATGTCCCATTTGTCATTTTATGACCCTTACACGCCGGGTCCCTACAAAAAAGAGAAAAAACTTACATGAACTCTCATGAAACATTAGTATTGTTGATAAAAAAGCTAGAAGGACAGATATTCAAGTACTGTTTTACAGAGGCGTTTTGTACTAACCTGCAAGCTCCAGGTGTTAGATGGCCTACATTGGATGCAGCTACAGGTCCTCCACTGTGGCCATTACAAGCGTGGGTGCAGCCAATCAGAGTTGTCCCCAGTTTGCTATGTTGCGTGTTCATAGCAGGAATGTGGGAGTTTTTGCATGGGCTTGGCTTATGAACAGATGTTGGGCTATCTGGACTAGGTGAATTAAGTTTTGCTGGAGGCCCATGAAGGTTAGGTACAAGCGGTGAGAATGGAGCATGGGCTGCAAAACCATTGCCAGAGGTGGAAGTTACTTGGCCATGCTGCCCAGAGCTTGGCTTTGAGGGCAGGAGTGATGAATGCTGTGACGACAAACCTGTCGGACTATTGGGAGGTACGGACAAGTCTGTATGTTGATGGTGGTCATTGGAGTGGAAGGCTTCACCTACACAAAAGATACCACAATTACATGCCATTCACTGACATTTAACAAGGTTCTGAGTAATAATAATATAACTTTAGAGTAATTTACATACAATTTATGACATCTTAAAGCTTATATTATTTAAGAGTTTAACATCAAATATAACACCTGGTGGGGTTGGTCGACGGCACATGGTCTTGAAGTGCTTGGGAGTGGTTTTGCAAAGGTCTGCTGAGGTAGACAAAGAGTTCCCAGCAGGGGATCCACTGGAATTTTGAGACGAGGGGTGACTGTACGGGCAAACTTTGGTCCCCGACACTTTAGCAGTTTTTCCAGGTCCTTCATGAAGTCCTCTTTTCTCATGACATGATGATCCAACTGATACACCTGGACCTGGGAGAAATTTAAAAAAAGAAACTTGATACTGATCTAATACTAAAAATATTTTGAATAGCAGTGACAGCTTTGTGTCAGTTTTCTTTAGTTAACATTACATTGCTTTATATAAAACACAATAATTGTTAACACACTCTATTATCATACTCTGACAAACCTTGTTGTGAGTGTTGAGAAGTGTTGTGATTGCAGAGATCCCCTCCATTGCTGTGAGTAGAGTTCCAAAGACCTGACAGTTTGTGGGCTGACAGGAAGGAACTGGGGTCCCAATCTACTGTACTTTGCTCTGGGTAACCGTTTCCACAGGTCTGGGACTTGCATGAGGATGAGTGTGACAATGGCACCTACACAAAAAAAACAGCACTATTAAACTTTGAATCAGGATGTAAACTTAAATCAAGTTCTATTATATTTACAGATGCAGGCTGCTCCTGGGTGCTCCGTCTCTCCTCTTCTTCAACACTCTTGCAACAACTCTGACAGATCCAAAGAGGCACCTCTCCCAACAGAGACTGAGAAAGCGAGGGCACGGCATCAGCAAGTTTTCGTCCTGGTGCTTCCCGCAATAAGGCCTGGGAGAGGGCAGGCACAGCATCAGCCAGCTTGGTCCCATGGCCCCCAGGAAGTCCGTTCACAGAGTTTGCTCCCCAGTCTTTAAACTCACGGTGGCACAGAAGGCAACATGTGTGCATGGGCTAGTTAAAGAAAACAAAATAGAGATTAGGACTATTTTTGTGAAAGAGCATCAAATGCAAGAAACTGTAGTTGCTGTCAAACTAATCTTTTTTAGATTATTTCGATTATGGTTATAGATCATTGATACAATTAACTTCCATAAGTAATTTGGGTGTCTCCCAGTTCTATTCTTTTGTTAGCAGTACCAGTGGATAAAAGTCTTAACCAAGTTCAGGTAGATTTATAACTAAAAATAAATGTTGTTGTTTTATTTTTTTGTTTTTTTTTTATCTTCTTTTTTGGACTGTGATCAGTAGAGAGCAACACACTTTAACATAAACAAATGAGGCAAATAGTGAAATACCAGAATAACAAAATAGATTTTGTGTAGTTTTACAGACATCCATATTGTTTTAAAGTGTAACCAGATGTAACAATAATTTAGGAAACACAGCAAAGTATGCCCTAAGTAACACAACCATAAATATTGCAACACAGAGTGGCCCTATAAATGGTGAATTTAAAACACAAGAACAACACAAGAACAACACAAGTTAAGAAGTAGCCACTGTATTTTTATGACTGGAAGTTTTAGTATTAGCATCTCCGACGTACTTGGATCATGAAGCATGCTAGGTATAAAGTGAAAGAAAAATATAGAATGCGACCATCGATTTTAGACAACCTCTCTTATATCTTTTAGCTAACGCTAACTAGGTTAACTAACGCTAACTGTTAGCTGACCTGTCGCTACTAGCAAAGTAACTTATAGCAAATGCTATAGATTAGATATAATAACCACGTTTACTACACGCTAGCGGTAAATGATAACCCGGCTAGTGTCCTGGCTAACACGAGCTGTATAGAAAAACAAATCTAAGTGCTAAAAATATTACGACTTCTGCAGGTAACTACAATGTCACCTGTCCGATCAAAGAAGACGGTGTTAGCTACGGTACCTCAGAGAGCCGCCTATAGAGCAGATTCTGCCAGCTAAGTTGTGGGCATTATTTGATTAATGAAACATCAAATAACATACAATATATGTATGCTAATCAGTGTCATAAATGGCAAACAGCTTCCAGACAACCTTCAGCGGAATATAGCATCAGTTCTGCATTATTTATTGCCGTAAAATAAATGTACTATTAATAATGTTTGGTTAGCAGAAAGCTGCTAGTTGTAGGCTAGCAGGTCTATCTACGGGCTGCGATTGGCTTGCTGCTAGCTACCTGGTTTGTCCTGGTAGTAGCCAGCCTATCCAGTCCTGCATCTCCGCCGCCACCGCCAGCTGCATCGCCGGGAGAGACTGTGCTCTTCGTTACGGTCTGCTTTCCAGGGACGAGCTCCTTCTGGGTAACCCCTTGCTGCTTGCTTTTCTTCCTTGCCATTGCGATGGTGTTTACAAAATGCTTTGGAAAAGTTTGCACCAGTTTAAATTATTTTAAAACCACACTTTCGTTTCTTCTCGGATCTCAAAATGTTCTCTATCTCCTCCAGTCAAGACAACAGTCAATATGGCGGAGGACTGGCACACTCAGGAGTTCATAGGTTAAAGATACTACTGGCAAAGTGGCTTCACGCGTCTACACGGCGCTCCCCTTAAGCATTATTGAGCCATCGATGCCGTTATGCGCCATATTTAATGAGGGCAAACTACCCGCTTTTCCATAAAAGCAGAATTCTAGCTGTTCTAGAAATTATTTAGCATGTGAATATTTCATATTTCATGAAATTGAAATGATTAAATGTGCAATAAATACACTATACTACTTCTTGGCGTAAAGTCAAATGTATTCAATGTAATCAATTTAATTGAAACAGCGCATAAAAGTATTTTATTTATTTTAACGTAGCTTTCGAAAATACATTTTTAAATTAAATATATATAAAATATAATGTTTATTCATTCTAAAAAGTACGTTCAATATTACGAGCCAGAGGTGCTACTGTGGGAGGAGCGCTCGAGAGGGTGAGGTTATGACGTACATATGTATGCTCCGGATGCTTTCAGGGACACAGGAAAAATATTTATGCGCTTAAGGCACCTACTTGTTTTTTGTTTTTTGTTTTTTTTTTGTTTTTTTGCATTTGTCGAATATAGGCCTGGTGCCACCAAACCTGAACCAGATTTATGATCTTTTTATGATATAATATTCTCACCAAAAAAGGGGGATCACATGCGCCTTCTGTGTCCAAAATTACTATAGGTTTAAAACGGTCGTTAGCATTTAGTAATTTGCATTGTTACATCAAAAGAGAGTTTTAAAATAAAACAAATCGTCTAAATTCATGTCCAATCAAAACATACCCAGATTGTTATGAGTAGGAAACTTTCAAATCCGAGTTATTGTCGATGCACCTGAACGCATCGTTAGTGTTGGGGTTCTGAGGATTGAGGACGTAGCACAGAAAGGGCTTGATCTACTTCAGGCTATTGACACAACAGAGGGTTGTTGACCTCGTTTCTTTTAGCTTTATTTCATCAAATGAAAATGGAAGGGAATGTTTGCAACATCCAGGTGCTCCTTCGGGCTGCAGAGTTTTTGGAGAGAAGAGAGAGGGGTAAGTATTCATAGAAATAGAAAAGGCTATAGGAGGAAGTTGGTTATTGTTAAACAACATAAAGCACAATGAAATGTCCGCAATGGTCCACATAAAATGTCTTACAAAGGCGCAATCTAAGGGTATGCGCACCAACATACGTAGTTATTACATCTGGAGTATTTTATACGCGATATTTCCCATTTGACTCAGTGACCTACATATCGGTCGCATCATTGTACTCAAAGGCGCCAATCTGGTTCAATTTGAAAATGAAGTCGAGCAGCGCTAAGGCACCAGAGTGGTGAATGAAAGAGGGACATAAAAGCGAAGCTATGCGTTTCTTTTCATTTCTTTAGATACTTTGACATTTTATTTGACATTTCTGTCTCGGGAGCAATGAAGAATTTGAAACTGAATTTGGCATAGCCTGTGTGATGGCGCCAAAAACAAAACATCCAGCTGACGATCCTATCCACAATCTTACTCTCTGAAGTCAAACAGTCCGTACATTGAAATATATATTGTTGGTGGTTATATATTATTTGCATCCCTCTACGACGATCACAGAGATTGACATGTACAGACTGTAATGTTGCTATTAACATGGATGTGAATAAGTATGATTCATACAGCTTACGGATGTATTATATCCATGATACAGCTACATGAATGTTATTTTTTTTCTTGCAGAGGCTGAACATGGGTATGCTTCAGTCCTGCCTGTCAGTCCAGGTCTCTCTGATAAGAAAAGCAATCAAAAGAGCAAGAAGATATCTGCTGGTGGCAATAGGTGAGTTTATTACATAAGTTGCAACTTTCAGGAGGGTGTGGCTTTTAAGTTTTTAGTTTGAAGGAAGGAACAGTTTATCTTGTCACAATTAACATTTTTAATTTTCTGCAGGTCTGTTCACAATGAGTTGGAGAAAAACAGGTTAGTTTTATTACATTATTAGAGATTAATAATATGTTATATGAAAAGACTAGTATAAAGTAAAAATGCACTCATTTGTATGCTTTATGTTGTAGACGAGCTCAGCTAAGACATTGCTTGGAGCAGCTCAAAAAGCAAGTTCCCCTGTCCACCGACTCAGTGAGGAACACCACCTTAAACCTGCTGAGACGGGCCCAGCTCCACATAAAAGTAAATATACTGATGCTGCTGCATACTGACTAAAGTGTTGTGGGGCATGACAGAGCAATACACCCTTACATCCTTGGGTAATATTCACCTGTGTCCATGTCTATTGTGACAATGCAGAAGCTGCAGGAACAGGATGAGCGTGCGGAGCAGCTGAAGGGCCGTCTGCGCTGGGAGCAGAGAGAGTTGAGAATACGATTGGAGCAGCTTCAGAGAGGAACGGAGAGGATGAGAAATGACAGCCAGGGTTCAACCATGTCCTCTGAGAGGTCAGACTCAGACAGAGGTATGTCTCTCACACAAATACTTCACTACAACAAAGTGTATTAAAATATAGTTTGTCATTCAAAACAATTTCATCACTAATAACTAGTTAATAGTGTCTGCATTTTTTATTCAAATGCATCCTTTTTAACTCTCAGTTTCTGTTTGTTACATTACAGAGGATGTGGAGGTTGATGTCGAAAGTATTGTGTTCGATTGTGTTGACTCTGAAGGACTGAGCATTACACATACAGATGCAGACCACTGTTACTCAAGCTTGGACAAGGCTTGGCTATGACAGAAGTGAACATGCTCCTACATGGTACCTCATTTGTTACAAGAGTTGGAGGCAAAGGTGAAAACATTCCAAAAATAAGCATATGGAGAAAGAAGTTACTGTACAATCGAGTGCAAATATTTACAGAAGGATTACATTGGACACTGTTTTTACAGTTTGTCTGAAAACAAGCTAAACAATGTTGGTTATAAACGAGCTGTGTCCATTTGCACTGAAAATCAGTTAGGATCACTGGGTTCGAGTGGATGCAACATTACAAATATAAGTGTTTCAAACCTAAATCAGCTTTGTCTTTAAGGGCTTTTATTATAAATCTTAACTTATTCCTTTCTATAGTAAATACTAAATTCTGCCTCAACTTAAATTTGGTGTAGAATTTCATATAGCTTCAGCACTCAAATTCATATTTCATTAATGTCTTGTGTAGCATGCACTTAAACTCTATTTTTGTATTATATTTTCATTATGTAAGTTCTGACATGTATTTTTTTTCATTATCTTCTGTTGCACAAACTGTATACATATTGCACTTGTCTCAGTATGGGTTAGAGGTATATCAACTCAAAAACAGTGAAAAAACTCATCATATTTGCACATTTTGCTGTCAAATACTGAATCACCAATTATTGTATTTACAAATTGTTATCTGCTGATATTAAGAACACATCAATTATGTATGCAACTAATTTCACCCAGCAGTACTTGTAAAGATTATGCAGTATGTGCTGTAACAAGTATGTATCTTATTCATTGCTATGTATTTAAAAACTGAAGGTGTGCGGTCTGCCTTCAGAGTTTATGCAAGATGCCTTATTTACCATGTGTACGTATGCCTTCATCTGTCTCTCCACCCAGTAATATTATGTAGCAACTTTTGTACTGGTGTAAGCTTTTTTATGAATAAATATTTTCTATATTTATGTCCCATTTGTAATAATTTGCAATATACATTTTAACTACATGTTATTCATGTAAACATTAGGCTAATTTCACATATTTGCTAAATCTTAGCCAATTGTGTTAAAAATGTATCACTATCAATAGTGCCTGATTGTGACACAAAAAGCTCCATTCAAAGACAACACATGATTATAAAGAAATTTCACTTTATTGACAAGCAGATACAGCATACCTGTAAATCAGTATATCTAAGACAAATGTACAAAACAAGGTATCTTCTACTTTCAGAATAATCTTTCTGAGGTGCTTGTAGCCAGCAATATGGACCCATCTTTGCTCTTTGAACAATGGAAGCATATCTATCCTGAATGTGTAACTATGGTGAAGGTGGGTAAACTGAACACACTAGCTGTGTACATAAATCTGATTTTGTTTGCTAAATTGTGAATATGATTTTGGTAAGACCTGTGTCTAAAAAGGAAAAAAATGGTTTACAGGCTCAAACTTATAGCAAAGGCCTTGGGTTAAGGTTAATGTTGTCGTAACGCTATTATTTTATGGAACTCGGAGCCACATTTAACTTTTTCACGTCAACATCTCTATCATTATTAAATACTGAGATGCTAGTATTAAAGGTACAATTTGGGTGGGAAATAGAGAGTGGAGAAGGCTTTGAATCCAGCTCAGGCCTTTTTGTGGACCAGGCTCTATTTCAGAGGTTTTCATGTAGAGCTGTCTGCCCATGAACAGGATCAGTGTGTCTTAGATTAAAAAGACAGATCAGGACAAATCAAACTCAGTATCAGCACCATGAGAATCAGTCATTTATGCAGCTCATCAAACATATTGTTTCTTCTGAGCATGTGAGGCAAGGCCTTTAGCCTTCTCTTTAGCTGCCAGTGCAGTCTCCCTTGCTCGCTCTGTTGCAGTTTCCGCCAAGGTTCTTGAAGGAGTTTCACCTAAAAGAGTAAATACATCATATGAATACACATTGTTCTTTTGCAACTTTTGAGTTACTTTTCTACAACCCACTACATTACTGTTGCATTTATGTGCTATGTGAACTAAAATATGCCAGCTAAACTCAACTGACCTTGCATTTTGGCCAGCACATATTCAAAACCTTTCATAGTCTTTGAAACACTGGTCTTGAATCTTGCAAGTCCAAATTCCTGAAAATGATCAAACATATTAAAAAAAATTATGTTGCAAATTATAAGGTACACTCAACTTAAAGGTGAAAAACTAAAAACAAATGTTAAGGAGTTTTAGGCCCTTGTTACACATACACAGATATTTTTATAACTTTAAAATAAAAAATCTAAGTACACCACAAATGCTAAAAAAAATAAGAAACCACAGAAGAACATTAGAGCACACATGGTAAAGTTGTTCTGCTTTGGCTGCACAAAATTCATCTGTAATAGCAAATCAGAAAGTGACAGATTTATGTGGACAGACAATGGGATATGAAACGTTGATTTTTAGGTATGTATTAGTCCTAATAGTGCCAAGCAAATATGCAAAACACGTTACACAGCTGATGCGCTTGATGACAACATTCCTTTAACTTAACCCATTTTTTGTTTTTTACCCTTGCATTCCCAAATTCTTATTTGGCACCCACCCTTTCATTTATAGGTCCCAGCACCACTTTCAATATAGTGTTGTAAGTGTTGTGTAACTTTATATTACTGACCTGAATTGCCCTGGAGAGACCAAACACATTGGAAGAGATCCAAGCTTCTCTCTTTATCTGAGTCCAGCTGCCATTCTCAGAGTTTATGCCATACTCGCATCGCTCTTCCACAGACTAGAGGCCAAGGAGAAATGACAAAAAAATAGCAATGTGATGCTGTATATTTTAATTAGGTAATTATTAACAAAGATGACTCCATATAAAGCAAAATTATAGTACCATTAGGCGAGCATGGGTGATGTTCCAAGTTAGTGTTGTCATGGTCCGTTTTTGAGGGTCCACAATGGAGTCCTCAATGATGTAAGCTGAGCTGGACATTTGTTTTGGGAGGTACCTCTCCATCCAGCGAGGTGCTCGACTAGTTTTGGTCAAAAGACGTCTGGAAATAAGGCAGTTGGATGGAGTAACCTCTCGAAAAATAATGTCCTCAGTCAAAACATGGTTACTGGGGAAGAAAACACAGATTTCATTACAACACTAAAAAAAGTGCAAAAATCGTACAAAAAACATCAACTTTGAACTTTACTATTCTCCTGAGGGAAATGAGTTGTGCAACAGGCATCAAGATAAGAAACATACGCAATCAACAAACAATCTCCACACCCGAGAAAACAGAAATAATACAATGATGCTGACCACCAGTGCAGTAAGTAAGTACATAGATAGAAGTCAAATAATTTAATGTTTAGTGAATTAAGAGTATGACAGTATGGTGCCACAGTTAAAGAAGTATGCTGATTCTACCTCGCCTAAACACACACACATACAGAAGATAGGCTTTACAATGGCTCCAGCACACCTTTTTTTTTTTTAAAGGCAAATTTTAACCACATAATATTATCTTGATCTAGGTATATGATTAACTAAATGTTAGCACATGCATTTAATTTCTTGACACTGATTGTTTGAAACGAGTATACAGTTTTATCATTAATTAATAACAGCCATGGTGAGATTACCTGTAAGGGTTGGGATATCGTTGCCAAAAAGCAACACAAACTTGGTCCCAGGTACTTTTGAGCATACCTGCACAGCAATAGTACTTCACCATAGTTCCCTATGTTTGTTTGGGCAAAGCCTGTGGAGATAAAGTTCAAAATAAACATGCTGCAAAGGCTGGTCTGTGCAGCTTTCAAAGTAGGCCAACAGTAAGTAGAACTCTTTTTTTTTTTTTAACTAATCCTGCTTATTATAGTTTTGTGTTTTACCACATGTACATGTACTGTGATTAGGTTTTTATTGAACAGTCTGTTAACTTAAGTGCTTTTATCAACTATCCAGGAAACTGAAAGTGTGTGTCTCATGCCACAATGACGTCCTCATCCCACATGAAATAACAGTAACACAAATATGGCCTACATACAGAGAGCTACACTTCTGATGCGACCCCACCTTGAAGAAAGTGGCCTTACCATCGTATTCTACAAAGTAACTGCTACATACTGGACTTTGACGACTTTGTATATTCAATAAAGCATAAAATAAATGCACAGAACACGCCAAGATGCTACCATATTATAGTTGGAAAGCACACTGTGTCACTTTAACGTTAAACTGTGCCATTTTGTAGGATTATGCCATTTGCTATCACTTGTCACGTCCGCACTCCCGTTTAGCATTAGCTACACTAGCATCAGGCAAACCTTATGAATGAACAGCTCTGGATAACCCGTTAGCTGCGTCGTCCTATACACATTACAAAGAGGTTATTGTAATATTTTTTTCGAGAATCAAAAATACCTGCGTAACGATGGCATTCAAAAAATGTGTATCTGCATTTCCAACTACCGAAGACAGAAACTTCTCCATGCAGCCCACCAAGACCTCCTGACAAACGTGTCATACGTGACTCCGCGAGCCGTGAGCTGAAGGGAAGGTCAAACGCCAACGACACATCCGGTACAGGCTGCAATGTACTCTTTGGACACAAGAGGGCAGCAAGACAATGTGCAAATGCGAAAATGTGCGGCCTTAGGTATTTTCTAGAAAAAGTTATGGATCTATAGTCTTTATTCATGAGGGTAATACAGAGAAAGCCTTAGGTTAAAGTAACGCTAATCCTTCATGGGTAGCCTATAATTAATTTGACACATAAATAAATGATAAATTACTTGTGTGGTATATTGATGGTAAAACTAAAAAAAAGTTTCTTTTAATTAACCTAAGATGCTACTTTGCTGCTGTTTTGTGTACAGTAGAGGTCATTATGCACCCACAGGGCATAGTACCAAATATGTACACTAATAATATTATAAAGAAAAAGATAAGTTATTTGTTTACTGCCATGACATTCTAACAGTCAGTATACCAAAAGTAAAGCAGCATGCTGATCCTCAGCTTCCGTGAAGGAAATATTTAGAGTCACAGTTCAATGATTTTACGTCTCCTTCCTTTGGACACACAGCCATGTTGCTTAATCTCAGCAGCAGAACCAGCTATAGCAGAGCCAGACACAAGTGAACAATTATGGGTAAAGTCCTAAATATCAGCAGTAGCTTTCACTAGAGTCTTTAAAGAGGGGTAAAAGTGAGCAGACTAAAACTGAAACAAAGCCCAAAATTCCTAATTTGAAAATGTTTTAAATAGCTGACAAGTAGTAAAACAAAAGTTAAAACTTGTTCTTCCAACCATCTTACCTAACTTCTCTTTGTGATAAACACATTAACATCTCTGTACAAGTAAATGAAAATAGTGTGTCACAATAAATTAACATAATGAATTACAAATGATAAGGTTGTGCATTTACAATAAATACATTATACACTAAACATCTTAAACACATATTTTTTGACCAATGCTTTTTCACTAGTATCATTCACAATGCAAGGGGGAGCTTTACATTTAACAATTTGCATGCAAAGCTTTGAGAAGCTTACCAGTGACATAAGAGATCCTTAAGATTATGCAATTCAAGTTTAAAGGCTTCATTTGAACACACCCACCATCACCCAGAGCTGTGTTTCAGCTATATTCAACAGAGTTGTTAGACTGTATTTCATCTCATACTGCAGTTGGTGGGTGACCACCATTTCGACCATTCAGAGTTAGTCTTCTTACAGAGCGGGTCCTAAAGGAGCCATCTGGGTGAAATGAATCCGGCTTGTCCTCACAGCGGAACACCATGAGGAAGCCATTCCTGTAGTTTTTGTTCATCCATCCATACAGCAGAGGGTTAGTAAAAGTTGAGCACATAGCTACAATGTGAAAGACTGTGTATATCAGTTTGTACTCCTTAAACCTGAGCACTAGGTCCAGATCACTGGCCAGCTGAATGACATGGAAAGGCAGCCAGCAGATAGCAAACACCACTACAACCAGTGCCAACATCTTGGTGGTCTTTTTGCGTCGATTGATGCTATCATTACGAGTGGATGGGCTGACGTGATTTTTTAGCTTGACCCAGATGCAAATGTAAGCATAACTGATGATGGCTAAAGGAATTATGTATTGCAGAAGAAGCATTGAAAGGCTATAGATGATGCTGCCGGTCCCATGTGGCCACTTTTCAGAGCAGACAGAAATGCGTAGGTTAATGGAGAGAATTTCCTCACGGCGGTATTCTCTGAAGATGGCCAGGGGTGCAGCAAGGACAGCAGACATCGTCCAGGTCAGTGCCATGATGAGGAAGCTGGAGTGCCAGGTGAGGCGCCTACCAAGGTGGAACACAATGCAGCGGTAACGCTCCAGAGCTATGACAGTGAGAGTTAGGATGGACACATGAACACTGAGGGCCTGAGCAAAGGGAACTGTGTGGCATAGCACAGCCCCGAACTTCCACTCATCCATCAAAGTATAGACCAGAGTGAATGGCAAGCAGAAGGTGTCTACTAGAAGGTCTGCCAACGCCAAGTTGGCTATGAAGAAGTTGGTCACTGTTCTCATATTTCTGTAGCGGATAATCATGTATATGACAAGAGCATTTCCCAGCAGTCCCAGAAGGATAATAAGAGAATAAGCTGAGATCAGTGTGATTTGCACCCAAAGGTGCTTTGTGATGTCAATGTAGAAACCAGGGGGAAGTAAACCCATACTGCTATTAGGGAGCAGTTCATCAATTTCATACGCCTCCCCTTCTCCAGTGCTGTTGGATATGTCTGGTGGACTCATTTTGTCCAAAGGCAGTTCAGAGCTGTGCTGACACCTACAAGAAAAACAAATTATGTGAAGACAAGCAAACAGACTTATGCACACATGCACATAACATTCAAAAGATCAGGCAGAGTTTGTCCTTTTAAGAAATATCTTTCCCTTTGTCTGTGCCATGTCTTCATTTTGTTGTTATTACTTACATTTACAATGGCTAAAGAAAAATGGAAATGGAAAAAGATGTAGAAATAAATTTGATCAGATAGAATGAGTCAGGTCAATCTAAACCTCATTAGAGCTACATATAATGTGCTATGACAGTAATTTCTTGCAGAAAGCCTTATGCTTGTATAGTATGGTGTTCAAAATGCATTCTGAAGACCATTTTCTTATGTTTTCTGCCAATTTACCTGTGAAGATAAAATCGCCTCTGATGGATATAGAGGGAACATTTTGGTACGGCATTGTTCACCCACATTTGCAGTTCTTTCAATCTACAATAGCACAGTCTGTGCTCATTCATGGTAAACCAACCAAACAGTAATAATGTTTGTTACGATACCTCTGTCAGATTTGGTTTGTGACATCGGTATGCGTATTCTTGAAGAATATAATTTTTGAACCACAGAGAAAAACAAGTCATAGCTTGCTGCGAAGCCAACTGATTGGTGACATTTGCTCATTGTTTTCATTGATTCCTAGTCATTATCTATAACATTCAAGAAACATTAGAATACGGTTTACACTTTTACTGACTGGTGTGCCTTTATGTGGTCTCAAACAGGTCTGTATCATTCAGAAAAGACCTGTTCATGAAGCCTTTAAGCTCACAAGAACAAAGAGAACAAGTGTCAGGACCAGAATGGATGACAGCCATTCGTTTTGTAGTATACTGCTACTCAAAGTAACATAAAATGACCCGTGGAATAACTTAAAACCAAAGGGACCTGTGATAATGACGACACTCTTGCACAGCCAGAAAATAACAACACTGAAGCCTTTGTGACAGAAGCACGCAGTAGAGATTTATGAGGCAGACCGCAGGCGACATGTGCACTTTACAAAGCATCATTTTGACAAAGCAGCCCTTTTCGACCAGCTCTGGTAATACATTACTTGAAGCCCCCCTCTAATGACTACACCTGCCATGGCATTACACCCGGATTTGAACCTCTGCCCACTCAAATAATTAGCTCATGGTGATGCCTAATCAAACACGAACTGATGCCGCATTCGTAATTTGTCGCCCCTTGTTTAAGTTGGTGAATAGTGCCCATTTATTTTCATGTGAGCTCTGAAAGCTTCTTAAAGCTACCCGCCAGGTGGAAATAATTTGCATCCAACCATTTTCTGAGAAAACGCGCAATTTGGACACTTGTTCATCTTGCCTTTTAAAAGCTTTCGCTGATATTTAAATAACACCAATAGTTTCAGTGAACTAGCCTACAGGTTACGCTCTGCCACAGGAAAGATGCCACGCTGCGTATCGGAGAAAAATGACACATCCTTTCGCCTTTTTATAGGTCTAAATAGTATGATTTGGAGAGCAATGGACTCACCTTTGCCACTATGTATCCCTTTGCATATGACTCTTTACTCCAGAGTGAAACAAGGGGGGAAAATCCCGAAGCTCCTCCTAAGCTGAAGCGCCTGGTGCGCATCTTGTGGGTCGACTGTGCGCTCCACTGGCAGGTCTAGGATTGAGAGTGAGCGTCCACACAGCACCAGGCACCAAACAATTACAGATCTGAAACCATTCATGTCTCCATGTTTTTATATGCATATGTTAAAAGTACATACATATATATAGGCCTATATACATACTGTATATAACACATCTTACCTACCTTGTAGCACAATTACACAAGAAGAATTTCTTATTTACTGTTGTGTGTCTGAACTTTGAAACAATGTGGGGTTGCAAAGAGGAACCACATCACAACAATTACTGCAATCAGATGTGAGCCATAATCCTATGTTGCTGTGCATGCAGAAACTGCAATCAGCTTTACATGATTTCCTGCAGAGACAATGAAGACTCAAAATGTCTCTCGCATCCATTTTGTGAGATGTTTCTTAAAATAGATGAAAGTCTTTGGAAGAAGCATCATTATTTTTAGTTTGAACTGTAGACATCATGCAAGGACAGCTGTGGGATTAGAAAAAAAACATATCTGACTTGCAATACATTTTATTAGATTTACAGTTGAAATTTTAGGTCTCACTTGTTCATGTGCCTACGTACCATCTACCAACCATCTTTTTGGGAGACACCTATACAGTTCAGTGGCTTTCAAATCGGAGTAAAACAGTAAAACAAATATATTCAATAAGTCATTATAAATTACAGCAAAGATGAGGACCTGTTGATTTGTCTTAACTATAATGTAATTCATATAGAAGCATTGTATTCCTTTTGTGTTTTATTTGATGATGCTTTAATAGGTGCAGCGATTGACTTGGCATTGACGATTACTTTTACTGATTAGTGCCTACTGTTTCTCAACCGCAATTTATTCTTTAAATTATACCAGAGTCATCCAGAGCACCCACGAGCACCAAGAATCAGGCCACAATAAAGGTTGACCACTCTGCAAGCATTAATGCTTCTTTAAAGTCCTCACCTCTGTCTGGAAAAGTCAAGTTTCTGGAGTATATTGCTGCTGTTAGAGGATTTTGGTGTCATGTTAACAGCGTTACCTGTGCCTTAGTCTAATTAGGGAAACTGTAACTGCATTGGTTATTCACTGTTCTCCATGTGATCTTACTGTCCAGCTCCAGGAAACACAAAATTATAGCTAATACAGCAATGTCATGCATTGCAATTACCAAACCTATGTTTAGCGTCTTCTTATTCACCTCTGTTTGTGTTCAGCTGTGCAGTTGAATGAATATGTGAGTGGAAGACAAAGTGACAAATCCCATTGGGCCCTTTTTCATTTCTTCTTTCTCTTTAGACAGACACTAAACTAAACTTGATAAACAGCCCATGACAGATGCCAGGTTTTAATTCTGCATCAACTGAAATTATTGATTTAAATAGACGGCTAGTCTGTGAAGTCTGCAAATTGGATTCGTCCGGCAAACATTTGTGTGGGATGCTCCAGTTATACCTTCTTGCATATTCCTTATATGTGTGGTCAACAGATGAATGCAACCAGGCTGAGCCCAATTCACTCTTATTTAGAATCAGTTCTAACATTTAATTTAGTTGATTTAGGCAGAATACATTTAGCTACTGTAGCAAGACATTAACAAATGGGGGTCACTGTCATAATGCATGTGACATTACCTTTTGTTGGCAGGGTACTCAGTGATGTTTGAAGGAAAAAGTCACAGATAGTCACAAGATAATTTGGTATGGTACACGTTCTCAGCAGCGTGTGCGTTCAATAACGAACATAAATGTAATACTTATCATGTAATAATGTTTAAAATGTGTGTGCCAATGAAATCACTCCAAACCTGATGTTTACAGTGAAGCACAGAGACCAATCAAAAGCCTGGATACGGCACATGCGCAGTACAAGTGGTCTGTCCAGTTTCCCGAGTCAGTCCAGCAGTAGAAAGACCAGATGTTGGCTCTTTGAAGTATTTTCTCCAGGCATTTCTGCTTACAACAAACAATGTAAGTTCATCAAAGTGTTAAGTAAAATGATATATTCATGTATATTTGTGTCAGTCGTACTTATTGGTTGGACACTCGGTTACGAGCTAGCGTGCAGTACCAAGGCAAAACATCACACCAAACGCCGTTTTTAACTGCACAAATCACAAGTTAGCTTTAGCATATAAATCCCGTGATGTAGCACGTGATTTTAAATCCTAGGAGCACTGTAGCGTTTACCTAAAGTTGTTTTTTACATAGTTTTATTCGGTTTCATATATCTTTACAAGACAGTACACTTTGTCCTGTAACGTCAGCTGACTTATCTCACAAATATGCCACAGGTCAGGGAGTGTCTTAACTTTCTGTTTCTCTTCTCTTTCAAAACACTGCTTTCACTTCTGTGTGCACAGACTAGCAAAGAACCTATTATCCATTCGCCATGGCCGAACGAAACCTGCAAGAAGACCTGACATGTGTCATCTGCTGTGACTTGTTTAGAGAGCCTGTCATGCTGGCCTGCATGCACCGCTTCTGCAGACCCTGCATCACTAGGTATTGTAGGGGGACTCTGGGGCCTGTAACCTGTCCTCAGTGCCGCAAGCTTTTCAGCCCTAAGCAGTTACAGACTGACTACCTTGTGACGGCCATGGTGGAGAAAGTCAGAGGCAATGCCTTGGGCTCATTTGTCAAGAACCAGGAGGTGAGTTTAAATGGAGTCTATATTTTCCTTCACAAAGCAGACTTAATCTTGCTCTCTCTTTCTCTCTCCCTGTCTCTCTCTATCTGTCTGATTTGATTTAGTTATCTTGTAAAGTATTAAGAGTTAATGTTTGTCTGCCTCCAAAGTAAACTATAAGTTACCAGTAAACTGACTGTTAGATTTAGATTTGTAGTGTGTTGAGAGCTGTGTCTCACTTTACATTTGTTTATTTCACTGTAGGTCCACCCTTTAATACATTTTGCCTGAAGTTCTCTCCAAACCCCTTTTTCCCTTTATGAGACATGAATTATGGGTTTAATACATAGGAGAGTGCAAATTACAGTGCCTGAAAAATAAAACCACCAATGAATTTTAATGCTGTTCAAGAGTGACTTCAGACAAATATTTTATCAGCATGCACTGCTGACAGCTATTTTAGGGAGGTGTTGATATACCACTAATGGTTTTTAAGGCTGTAACCTTTATTAATGCAGTACAGAAACTTTCCTCTTTTAGTTTGTGTTATTATGGAAAACCACTTTTCAGCACTACACAGTCCTCTAAAAGCTAAATAATATGTTAATTACCAGCATAATTAAATACATTTTCAAGTAATGGCAGTAATGCTGGGCTCAATCACACACGGCAGAGATTAAACTCTTTGTTTTTTACGGTCACCCACGGATTTTATTTGTATATTGTTACAGAAACAAGTGAAAGAGGCTTTGGAGAGTCACCGACTGAAAAGAGAAGACATCATTAACATTATTCACAAAGACCAAGACAAAATGGATACCATAAAGGTACTCTCTTCTCCTGGATCCCATGAGATGGCAGCACTTAACAGATAAGAAGACACATGCCCCTTCCTAATGGCTGTTTGCAGTATGTCACTGTGTATATTTACTGGTGCTGTACCATAATGGTTTTGTACTGAAGTGTGTCTTTTTAACCTTTGAACTAGTCCAACCCCTTTCTCACATAACAACTTTATTACATTAGCTTAGCCTTTCAGTTTTTTTCAGACAGTCTATTACCCTAGACTGCACTACACAGCTGTTTAAAGCCAGTGTTGACAGAAACAAAACCATCTGATGTGTGTGTGACAGATGGAAGATAAAGGCTGTGGATGCTGTGATGTTGAACAGGAAATCCTTCTTTACTTAAACATGTTGATTGTTTGATGAGATCTTTGGTGATAAGTGTAACACCATCACTTCCATGTATACGCTAGGTCTATATTTACTCTATGTCTAACAAGGCATATATTATAACATACATTACTCTTCTTGGACCTAGAGAATAACAGAAGAGCTTGAGGCACGAATACATGGGGAATTCAGAGCTCTTCATCAGATACTGCATGATGAGGAGACATATGTGCTGGATCAGCTCAAGAGGGAGCAGCAAGAAGAACTAGAAAAAGTCCGGCATCACCTTGAGCCCATTGAAAAAGCCCTGAGGGACCTTGAGGAGAACATTACGGTACTTGAGAAAGCCAGCAGCACCACTGAGAAAACCACCATGATACAGGTAATGCATAAAGAGTCAGCCATTATGCCTCAAGGGAATAATCAAGCTGAAAATTACAGCTTCATTCTCACGTCTTGAAGTCCTATATTTTGACTGTAGTAGAGTATTCATTTGGAACAACAGTCACTAAAAGGATTTCATTTTGTTTCCTTCCTTTCTAGCTCCCACAGCTAAGGTAAGCTAAATTTTACTGACTGATTTAGTGCTTGTGGCATTTTTGCAACCGTCAAATATTTATCTAATTTTCTCTCCCATTTATATCCAGTGCTGTTTGTCCCGAAAACAAATGAACCACTCTGTGTCTAAAAATGGATGTTGTATTTTTTCTTGACAGACCATGTGTCCAGGTGGAATTGGCCACAGACTTTGATGCAAATGCTTTCAGCAACAAATACATAGCCCCATTACAGTACATCACATGGAGAAAGATGTACAAGTCTCTGAAGCCGGGTAATTTCCTCTTTCTGCGCCTCATTAGTCACCAATGCTCAGTTCCAGATTAGCCTTCTTGTAACAATAGGAGTATTTAATGAACAATCACAAGTGTATTTCATAAAGATGCTGGAGAGGCAGTATTATGGCAAAGATATGATGTTTCTATTTAAAATTCAGCCACTCTATTCAATGTAATAATCAGTGCCTCTTTCTATTTAATTGTTTCACCTCAAGGTCCTTCTCCATTAACGTTTGATATCAACACAGCACACCCCAGCATTAACATCTCTCAAGACAAAACCCTGGCCGTCGAATGTGATACACCGATCCCCCACAAAGCACACCACAAGCGCTTCCTCCAGTGTGTTAATGTTCTGGCCATGCAGTGTTTCCATTCAGGCAAACACTATTGGGAGGTAGCGTTGGGATCCAAACCTAAGTGGGACCTGGGAGTCGCATCTGAGGCTGTGGACAGACATGCTCGCATCAAGCTAAGCCCTGAAAATGGCTATTGGACGCTCAGGCTACGTAACAGGAACGAATACTACGGTGGGACACAGCCATGGACACGACTGCACCTCAGCTCTACCCCTCAGAGGATCGGGGTCTTCTTAGACTGCGAAGAGAGAAGGGTGTCCTTTTACAATGCTGATGATATGAGTCTGATGTTTTCATTCAACGATGGGCCAAGAGGCAAGGTGTTTCCCTTCTTCAGCCCATGCATTAGTAACAGTCAGAAACCTGAGCCTATCCAGCTGCTCCACTATCCTCCTGTCGCTTTGTCTGGCTAACATGGGCACAATCAATAAAAGCTTTTCAGTATGTAAGAGCTGGTCATTCACTTATTGACCATAGACTTTTCTGACTTAGCCACTAAAATAACCATCTGCCATTCTGTTTTCATTAAAGATCCTTATTTTTGATTGCCAAAATCAGCATGTTGTTATTTCTGCAGAAACCAAAAAGTGAACTGTTATAAAATGCAAAACAAATATAAAAATGTTCAGCAATCTTTTTGAAGAGACTCACTGAATTAGCATTTGGAGAAAAGAAGTCTTCATCTTCAAAAACATGTAGTATTTTGGACTGAGTCTGGTTAGCTTTAAAGACATTTTTCAACACAATCATTCACAGTTGACCTTTGAATTAATGCAAAATAATGTGTAGCTTTCTAGTAGGGTTTTGATCACCATCAATCAATATAAAGAAATTATAGTTGGGATTTTATGTATGATTTTGTTGTTTATGCATCATATGTAAATGTTAAATGTCATGTATTCTTTTGAGTAGGTTGGGTTTGTCTCTTATTTAGCTGACTTACTCATTAGTAATCTTTAAATTCATGCCTATACCAAATATTTTGTAACAAATCAACTGTAACCTCCTAGCACATTTTGTGATAAGTACTCTTTTATATACTGTAATATCTGCTGATGTAAATAATAAAGCAAATCACGTCCTCTACACAACCAACAGGGTCTTTGATTCTTTTTGCAGCTGTGACACAGCTACTTCGATGACCCCACTTCATATGATCAAGGATGTTATTAAGAATCATCAAAGCAAAAAGTCCAGCTATGAAGGCTGTTGCTTGATGAGTAGCCAAAGTCATTTAAAATGTGCGACAGTGGGAAGGGGGCGCTGACTCTTGCGCACCTGGACTGGAACTTCTGAATACATGAGCCATCTTCTGACATTTAAACAGCACAAATAGGCGGGCTTTTGGTTATCTTCACAAACACATCAGAGCACCAGCGTCCTGTTTCCTCCTGCCAGGTGAAAGGTCGGATAAACAGAATGGCAGTGTGGCGGCCTAAGCGGCCCTCGGGGGCATGCTAAAGCAGGATGCTCATGCCTCCTCTGCTGACTGGAAAGTGTCAGAATCAACTGCACCCAAGTGAAACCAAGGCTTTTCCTGAACGTTGGCAAAAAGGGGTTAGCAAATGCTGATTAAACCCAATGTGGAAAAACAACAACTCAAAAGTGGGAAAAGTTATCTGAAATATTAAGAAGGAACCCCTGTCACTTTTTTTTTTTTTTACCATCTTTTAAAGTTTATTTATAAAGATCTTTTGGCTCTGCACAAAAGTGGGAAAAAACATAACTTGAAAAACTATAATATCAAATATCTGCATGTGACCCAGTGCCTAAGCTTCATCACTATTTCATTTAAATTATTTATGCTTGTAGCTACTCTGAAAAATAACTGCACCTTAAATATAACGTTTGCTGGTGAGAATGTTTTGCAGCTGAAAATCACATCAAGCTAAGAAAGTGGAACATGGGCATGAACTTGACCGAGTAAGTAGGCTGAATTTGTACACATCCGTCGTGGGGTAGCAACCGTGGATCTGTAATGTGCTTCCTGACCTGCGGACGGGCCGGATGGAGTGCTGACACTTCAAGGACAGGTCCTTGAGTCCTCAGTGTTCTCTCCGGAGCCAGCAGGATTAAAAGCCCAAACCTTTCATCTGACACAGCAGGGACAATCGTGTTATTCTACATGAGGCTATTGTTTGTTATCACTATTGTCTGAGTGACTTGTCAAAATGCTTATGTTTGCACTTTATTCTGCTCATTATAACTTGGTTTGTTTTATATTTGTGATGAGATTTGTCTCAAGTCCCTGGACAAAGCATTGAAAGACTATCAGCACGATTTACAACGTTTATTTTTCTCTGAAGCTGAGGGCACTGTGGGCCAACAACCAAGGGAACACTTTAATTACAACCATTCTATCACAACATTGTGTTTTCGGGTCGATGAGGTGGATTGCCATAAGGGATGTAGGGGGTATGAATTCTTGCAACAACACGGAATGATCCTTTGACTTTTGTTACTGCACACACTCTTTCATTCAGGATAAGAGCAAAAATACAATCAAAGAAAGGCCTGTCTTTACATTTTTTTATCAGCCACTATTGTGTAATGGTTTGCTTGTTTAGGAGTCTTATTATTGCCTCTTAGACTGTGGACATTAGTGCATGTTGTTTGCTTGATTTGTCTTCTAAAGGGCTGTAACTAAAAGCAACACAAGCAGCTAAAGCACGTTTACCTTTGTGTTAGGCTTTCTGTCCATGAGTGCACAGTACACAAGTTTTCAATTTTCAAGATCTGTAAAAGAATCTGAAAAATAAAACAGTGAAGCTCTCTATGGGCTTGTCAGAGAGGCTCGTGCACTCACTACATGCTTCTGCTTCACACTCTAAAGACTCCCAGAGGAGTATAGGTGGCTGTGTGGGCGGCGGGGATCACTGGGGTTAACACGGCTTGGACAAGAGGCTGGAAGAACTCGGCACACTTTGGTTTATTTATTAGAGCCACCATTACAACATGACCCTGAATTAAGTCTTTTAGTTTTGTGGTTCTCCAGACACCAGCTCAGCTTTGGTTGTTGCTTTAGTTCTTTGAATCAACAGGTATTTAGCTGATAAAAGAGCAACGATAAGCAATGTTTACAATATAGGAGAAAATACATTTTTTCTTATCTCTAATTGGCAGTGTATGTACATGTATTGCTCAGAATGATCATTTTTCTATTATCATCAGTTGTTGAGCTTTAAAAATAAAAGCAAATGCAAATCCAACATTACAATTCATTATAATAGGTTGTGTTAATAAATATAATAAAAGGCATTAAAGGCTTATTTAAGAATAAACATGTTGCAGTATCCTCAGTCTAGGGCCAAAACCTGTTTTAATATTTTGGGATGTAACTGTCTCTTGTGTTTGACATACCTGATGTAGAGCATTATCAAAGTGTGGTTCACAGATAAGAGCTGAACTTGTCCAAAGTGTGGGACAGACCCCCATTGACTCACTCACTTCAGTGTGTTTTATGAACTGTCCGGTGGGTGTGCATGCGAGCGCTCCAGTTACAAGCAAAGGAAAGGGAAATCATTGTAAATCCCATTCAGTGCCGTATGCATCCTTTAGACAAAACGGAAAAAAGACGTGTGTGTGTGGGAGAGAGTCTTTTCCCCTTCATTTGGATCCCGTTAGCTTGTCCTGTCCGTCTTTTACGCAGCGTCACCTGAGTTTCACGGACACTACACCTTTTCCACCGCCAGCCTGCCTTAAAACGAAGGAGTAAAGAAAAAAACAAAAACAAAACATCGCTCACTGCTGCAATACTGGAACTGAGATCTGGAAATGAAGACAGATTTCACGCTTTTCTGCCGGACTTGGATAGGGATTGCGTATGCATCAGGTGAGCTGAGACTGACATGGCACATTTTTTGTTTCTGCAAAGTTTTCATTGGCTACTAATAAGTGTTCAAACTTATGTTTAGCAGACAAAAGTTTTGTTCTGGTTCCTTTTGCAGAGTTAAAGTCAAATTTAAGACTGTCATTAGCTTTAACCTAGCTACTAAGTTGTGCTAAATGCATTTAATGTAATTTATTCAACTCCATAAAGTAACGCCTTACATTATGTCAGCTGCATTTTAAACAATTTCTAATTAACATTTAGATATTATGCAATTCAAGGAGTACAAGGTTAAATCAAAATGTTTTTTTAAGCTTGCACATTGGCTCTACATTAGGGCATATGCTGTTATTATATAAAGATGGGCATTAGGTCAAGTGGGCTGATGCTGAGGCAGGTTCAGGTGGTGTAGAGGTGTGTAGGTGGTGTTGAGGTATGTAGGATATATCTCTGAGTCAGAGTGACACATAAAGAGGGGGTCGTGCGCATGTAAATCTCTCTTATCTTCTGCTAGAAATATAAATCAGAATGGAAAAAATGTGCAGCATAGACTGTAGAGCACACATGTCAAACTCAAAGGCCAGGGGGCCAAATGTCACCCTTTGCAACGTTTTAATTAGCCCTCTGATACATTTGTTAGGTGATTTTTAGGAGATTTTGTACAGTGATCAATAAAGACAAAAAGCACTAAACTATTCTTAAGATATGTCATGTGAATTCACAAAATGATGTGTGAAAATAACTCACAAAAGGAGAAAAACTAATGTTAAGAACAAACTGATGTGATGAAGACTGAAGTGAAGATGAAAGCTTACATTTAACCTCTGTAAAATGTAATAAAAGATACCCAAATGTCACAATCTTTGGCCCCTGAAAGGATTCTTATTTCCATTTGTGGCCCCTCACTACTTTGAATTTCACACCACTGCTGTAGAGTATGGGAATCCCTCCTTTCTGATTGACTGTACAGTCTGGCAGTATGCTTTGCAGTTTTATCCAGTGACATGTGAAAGTCTACATTTCAGTCAATGATTGCTGCCGAACAGCTGTTTATAAGGAACAGGGGATATTTTGTAGGGGTCTTTGCCATATGGCTGCCCAAATCATAACTCCAGCCTGAATAGATGGCTCTAGTTTCATAAATATGAGGCTCCCTGGGTGCGTCCTATTATCATTGACAGATAAACAATGAATGTTATTCTATAGAGGAATAAGGACTGATGCTGTTAGTTTCCATTTTAGGGGATTGCCATGTATTCTGCAAGACCTCATCCATGAATATCATTAGCTTTAAAGATAAAGATTGCCCCAAATAGGACTCTAGCTGCACAACTTTAGATGTGTGTTTGCTGTGTTCTTACAAAATACTGCTCTAGGTATTTGCAAATTAGAAATTATTATCACGCTGTGATAATATGTGTTAACTCAAATATTTATATTCATATCAGCTTCTTAAAAAAACACTTTGTAAGTGTAAGACTTAACTTGACCTCAACTGTCTTCACAAAGCAGAAGAAAAGTGAAAATGTTGTGTTAAAGATGCACCATTTTTGTGAAAAATGCCTTTGAATTTTTGGACCTTGACAACTTTTAGAATATATTGTACACTTTTTAAATCAATCTCAGCCTGGAATATTACAAATGTTTTATTGCAGATGACTGAATCATTTTCTGGGCTCACATAATCTACCGACCAAATAATGTGTGACAGACATCTCAGGGGCGTAAGATATGAGTGATGATGGCATTGCTGAGAAGATTGTCCATGTAAACCTATAGTAATTTTAATCTAGATGGGGGATATCATTTACATGGCAGTCGCATTTATAGAAACCTTGACAAATATATTTCATCTTCTTGTTGCATTGTCTTTCTGCTTCGAGTCTTAACAAATATTATTATGATGCATGAGTCTTAAGTCTCATTCTAAATGAGTTGATTGAAAGCTATTGGTAATTTTGTCTAAGGCACTGGAGCTTGATTTTCAAAGGGTTCACTTGAAAGTAATGATGTTTTCCCTAAAGCTGTTGAGGGGAATGAATGTGTTGATTTTACAGTGTTGTTATTGCTTCTTTTTTTTTTTCTTTTTTTTTTGGTGTGTTTGCCTCTGCATGATCAGATCATCACCGTCATCTGATTCTCAACTTGGGATATTTTTTAGTGGTCCTTTTGTAAAGGCCAAGTTTTAGCCACAACAGCACCCTACTCTCAGCACTGCTCTCAGGACTGGACCCTTGAATATCTGCCTAAAACAGAGAGGAATGCTGCTGCTCAATGTGGGAAGGCCTTTGCAGTGAGTCGAAATAAATAGGGCATTTTTTGTCTCACTCATCATGGGCACAGAGCAGCCAGAACCCCTGGGTATGTCAGTGCCTACTCACTCACTTTCTTACCAGGAGCCTAAAGCACCAACGCCAAATATCACTGAGGCTGAGCGATAAGCTCTGTCAACACTAGGAATCTGTGGTGTAAGCCAAATATATGTCCAAGTTGGTGTTAGATGTTGATGAAAACCATCTGTGGTATTTTTTGTCTCTGACCTCTATGTGTTTCCTGTGCCCATTTTTTATGATGGCAGGACTATTGAGACGTTAACCGCTGCCACACAGAACAGTTAGGTTTGAACAGCTATTGTCCCCTTATTACTGCACTTAATAGCATCCTATATCTCTGTAAGGACCGGGGGACCTTAATATGCCTTCAGAGGAACTAGTGACAAACACTGGCCCAAGTGTCCACTCTGAATTGTCCCTTGAGGGTGTTTAGTGTTCCTGCTGTGAAAATTAAATGATAGGCACAGCAGGCTTACTTTTGGTCAATGGTACATTTTTCTTAAAATGTTTTTTCTTCAAAATAGCATTAAAACTCACCCCACATTTAGCACAACTAGAGAAAGAGGATTTTACATTTACAGGTCCTCATAGTTTTTTGTTCAATTCATTTTAAGTTTTTGAAATACTTGTATGGACATGAAAATCACAGTTAAATTAGCACTTAAAGCAAAGAATTAAAACAAATGTTACAGATTAGCTGTTTAATTAAAAACTTCAGACCAATAGGAGCACTCACGGCAGTTTGGGTTTCTGGAGGCAGAAGCTATTTCTAAGTTACAAACTGGTGCTTTGGTGTTGACTTCAGCTGTGTTGCCTTAAGGCAGCTGAAACATTACATTTTCAAATGGCTTTGTGACATCTGTTGCCTTTTTTGTTGATTACTCAACAGATGTTGAGAGCACTGCAAAGGCACAAGATGGATCCAGGTACAGAGTTGTCGTTAGTTGGGTACTGCAACTCCAATGTGTGTTGCTAAGTAACAAGCATTACTTACAGTACATATCAGTCTAAGTCATCTGTCATTGTGATTAGTCCAAATGGCTGTTCAATCCTAGGCCACAGCAGCCGTCGGGTCGCCACCAGTGCTACCTCTTGAGCTTTTCTGAGAAAGAATCCATTGGCAAAGCTTGAGGAAATTGCCATCTTCCTCTCCTTCAGGCTTTCAGCACCAAATATTTGACCTGTCACTCCCTACTTTGCCCTTTTTTCATGGTAACTTAAGCTGCCATATTGATTTAGCTGACTGGGTCAACTGCCATGGCAGTACGGACGTTTTATGGACTAAATCATGGGGAATTAAGTAACAAGCGTAATAATGTGGCTCTTCAGAGTTGGCCCTCAAAGCCCTAGCAGTGTGCGTTTTATTAGCGTGGTAAAGATCACAGCAGGCCCGGGCTGTGTTAATCCCTGACACTCAGTTTAAGTTGCTGGCCCACAGAAATGTCATCATCAGCACTAAACGATTTAATACAGTGCAAAACTTGGAGCAGAATTTACTTACTTTTTACAGAGGACTACTTCTGCTGAGCTACTTCTCACTGATAAAGAGGAAATGCTGCACTGTCCTATGGGCCCATGGACCAGGTACAGGAAAGGATTTAGTCAGGGACAGAGGTTTACACATAGGAAGCTGGCCCAGATGGCCTGTGGCAGCATCCTTAACTCTACAGCCCTCCTCCGACAGGATGTTGGGATGTAACCCTCCACCCCCAACAGCAGAGAGGACAGGGACACAGTGGATGTCATCCTCCTTCATAGTAACAATGAAATCAAAGCCACGCTGCCAGTCAGCCTGTCGCCTGGCTCAGCCCGGCCTTGTGTCCAGATGACACAGGAAGTGGGTTTTATTCTGTCAGACGCACAGACAGTGTGCAGGTCTGCTGCATGGCCTGTTGCCCTTCTGCCTCTCACTGGACAGACCCCGCTGTTTTGGAGTGTTCCAGGCTTGGCCCCTTGCCAGATTCTGTCACTCAAATAACCTTACAGTAAGTCTGTCACCTAAAGTGCTCCCTGAAAACTTCATACAAAGACATTGAATAGATGTGGTGTGTGAATTCTGTGAGCATTTGACCCCCTGTGATCGTATCTAATGATCAGCAGTGAAGTCACTGCACTTGCTATGAAAGGTTTCATATAGAAGTCATGTCACTGAAAACCTTTTTGTGTTTTCAAATGACTCCTGTGTCGCATCCTTTCAGCCCATCTACGACTCCAAGAAAAGCTTTATTTGTTTACACAAGGCTCCTCTTTTCCTGTTCCTGTCATGTGACTGATCAGACACAAAACTACAGAAGTGCAAGGAAGCCCTAGCAGCAACATCTTCTTCACTCTCTATGAAAAAAGGAAGTGGGAAAAGCGTGAACATGATAAAAAAACAGGATATTTGCTTGAAATAAGAAACACACAGCAGCGTCTTTCACACAAGCTTTAATGTGGCCTTTGTTGTATCTGCAGAAAGAGAAACTCTGTGCTCCATGTGCACCTTTGATGCTCTTGACTTGAGCTGGTTTGCCTGTCATAGAAGCTTTACATTTTTAACTGGCTTAGAGTGCATTAAAGTTACTGGCTCTTTCTCCTGTGTGTATGCTCTATGTGGAGTTGGCATGGCTCTTGTGTTGGATAAGATGTCCCGTCACTCACTGTAACAAGTGGAGGCATTAAAATGAGCTCACACAGACCACATAGAAGTCTTAATAAACTCTTAATGAAAAAGCTTACATATATTGCTTTTTGGATGAACATATCACAGCCCCCAGTGCCACCAAAACCAAAACAAGTAATGACCCACTTTCTTCCCAAGTTTTTTTGAAAGTTTCACACAAGAGTATATTACACCATAACTCATAAATAATAAAATGAGCCCATTTGAACAGGGGTTTTGCTTTTTCTCTACTGCTGCCGAGAATCAGTTTGAAAGTCTTTTTTTCTGAAAGTTATAATTAATACAGCTACACCTTGGATCAAAGTTCAGTAGCAAGTGTATGATGCAGAGGTGTGCTATTTTGCTGTTTGCATACATGCTGTTATCTTTCATTTTATTTCAGTGCTTCACAACAGTCTCAGACGTCTTGATGCTGTTGTTCGCTCATTTAATGCCAGGCAGTGAGTCTGTCTCACAACTTTTCTTGCTGCCACTTTTGAGCCACGAAAATTACAAAAAAAAAGTACATCTCGGTATATGAGGAGCTATGAGGAGATCTCTTTGTCACAAGTGTTTCATGTTTGAGCAAAACTGACTGACATCTCGTTCTTGGATGTTCAATGTCACTAACACACATCTCACTCTTTTATTCAAACAAATACAAAGTGTCTCTGGCCTTCATGTTTCCTTGGCAGAGGCAGCTTCAGGGGCTGCAGGCACATATTACTCCCACAGAAAGAATAGACGTCTCCTTTCAACAACAGACAAATTACATTTCTCATAAGTCAGGATTTTACAAGGACGTGTTCAGTGGACTATTCCCCGGGACAAACCTCGTCGAACAGCTGCCAATGAAAAGTCCGACAGAGTCATCTTCTGTAATTATTCAAGTCAGAGTTTCGTTCGCAACATTCTCCAGAGATTGTTGTTTGTGTGAGAGCAATGAGCCTCTTCATAGTTTATAAAGTCATCAGAGTCATTAGCAACCGAGGTTCTTGAAACACAGAGAAGAAGATGAATGCTCCACTGTCAGAGACTGTTAAAGCTGCATTTATCTGTCTGAAGGGTTTGCCCGGCTAAACTTGTTTATGCACTCCGATTACACTATAGTAAAAAGAGGGAGTCAACACTGGTGAAATATTGCAATTATCTTTGTAGCTGAAATAGTGATGTTTCTTTTTGTTGGTTGAAGCTAATCAAACAAAGCTGCTTCTTATCTCTGCAGAACCAGCTGGAATGCATGGGAAAAGAGGGAAACCCAACTCAAATCTTTTTCTGGCTCTGTGCCTCTGCTCACATTTGCTAGGTGCTTGTCTATGAGCCAATCACGAGTCATTGTGGGCCAGAAAAACATTCAGGGCATATAGAAGTGATGGCTCTAGTAGTGCAGCATATTATGGTTGGATATCTCACTGTTAGCAACTATATAATAGTGATACTTTTTATGAGTCACACTATGTAGTATTATTCATGCTTCATGCCTTTTGTTTTGGCATGAATTTGTTTGTTTTTAGTTTATAACTCTGAAACATCTGTGCAGTCAGATAAACAATGCCGTGTTTTCTTCGGGCTCAATAACAAAAATATTAATGTGTCAGAAGCAAATATGCTTTGCATGGGCTGTGTTGTATATACAAATACACCTAAAACATTGATAACAAAACTTTTACAATAAGTTAATCTGACAGGCAAGATGGACTTGAAGTGGCGCAGGGAAAGGTAAGCAATAACTGATGCTTCTGATAAACAACCAGCTACTTAACCATGAATCAGAGCCACTTACTTGTCAAACCTTGAAAGGACTGTGCAGGTTTGAGTACTTCTCTCACTTAGACTGAAGCCTTGTATAAAAAGGTCACAGCCTTTTACAGCAAATAGTTTAATAAAGAATGTGCAGTGGTGCTTACTCTCTGCCCACCTACATTGTTGAAGTGCTGACTGCCCTTTAACAAAAAGTGCTGGTCAGGAACAACACGTTTATAAGGTCCTGCTCCATGCCTTCTCTGTTCAATGCATGGATATTAAGATAAATGTTCCCACAGAGGGGTAGCACACCTGACAATGCACACATCTGTCATGAAGCACATAGCCTGAAAGGTCAGAGCAGGGAAATGTGTTTATTATCAGACGAGATATGCTATCAGCCATGAAGCTCGATGAATTGATGTGTTTGCTTTTCTTTGGCAGTGGCTTTACATGACTCTACATTAGGAACTGTATGCTTTTAATTATGTTTGACAGTAGAACATACATCTATTAATGGGATTATATATTTTCTCAGACCATTTACACAGCAGACAGGCCCCGTTGTCCGCTGTCTCACAGTTTTGAAACATGACTGACTTGATATATTACATCCATATGGGCCATATTGACATGCACTATGTTAACCAGTGTGGCCCCCGGTACAGTGTGGTGCGGAGAAGGGCCCCGTTCGTACCTCATCAATCTGAAGCAGTGAAGTTGGTGGCTGTTTTGGCCGTCAGCCATATGTAGCCCCTCATACACTATGTTATGACTTTGCAGCAATTTCTTCAGCAGTTATGAAAGAGATTTTATGGATGACAAGATAGATGAGACAGCTAAAGTAATATTGTGCACATTAGCCTCAAACCCACCCGGAAAACTCGTCAGAAATGCCCACGTCAGAGTGCACCAAGGTGATTTGTCACAAAGAAAATCAGTGTGAGTAATCTCTGAAATACTTCTTTGCTCTCTGGTGTGTGACACGTCGACTGTACATTGACAGATGCATTTGTCAATCTTATAGCCCGGGTCGGTTGGAGACACATCAAATCAGCAAAAATCTCAACCTCCTGCTTCTTACAGGTGTTCCCTGAGCTGACATCTCTCATCTTGGATCAGTCATGACATTTCACATAGATTTACAATTTGCATTCTGTCTGTCACTGCGCGATCTCTTAAGCGATTGTGCAAGAGGTGTCCATCAGGTTTCAACCTCCGAGCGCATTACTCAGTGTCGACATCCTTCAGACAGAGAAATTAGATTACACAACATCACTCAGGGCTGTCTGATTTGGGGTGCAAAAAGCAGGTTTTAGGAGACCTGGGAGATCAGTTTGTCACGAACCACTTTCGTTGTTTGTCTTGAATTACTGTGATTATAAATGAGTCATTGCTTCTTGCAAAATGTTGGTCTTGATTTTGCAGGTAAGCTGTGTAAGTGTAAAGCCAACATGTAGACTCACCAAAGCCTTAGAAACTCTACTGTCTGCAGAGAGTATTCAGTGTATCCAGTGTGAGCAGCCTGGAGGAATGAATGAAATGGTGCATTTTCCTCCACACTTGCAACTTTTAAATGTGGATGGCAAAGTGATAGAGTGGTGAAATCAATCAAAGTTAGTCATAGTGTAAAAGCTATTTTCACCTTCATGCTTAGGCTCCGATATTACACTGCTCAATCACACTGGAGCCAGATCTTGTCTACGTTTCTGTTCTTAGTAGAAAGAACTGTGCCGTTACTATGTTTTCGGCGCTTTTCTCACCCTTAACTATCTCTTGTAGACCTTGTTTACACGTCTCTACGGCACGGCCCACAGTAAGTGTTTACCTTCACAGTGTTGCAGGCGTGAGAATACTGGACAGTGCTGATGGGACTCAAGCTGTTGGCAGGTTCACATCTGGACTGAGACAATATGTTGGGAAAACTGTACTTCTCCTCTGGGGCAGTGTTTTAGATCGCAGAAAAAGCAGGGAAGGAATATCCTGCTGGGAGTCAAGCTGCGAGAGGTTCATGGACCTTTTCCTTTAGACATGTTTGTTTTCTGTCAGCATGATTACATCAACACTGGATACAAACTAATTAATGCAAGGCATTTTGATAGTTCTGCAGCATTCTGCAATAAAAAATGTGTAAACATGAAAAAGTTGATTAAAATGGCTTGACATATTGGGTAAATGTTTGTGGTTAATTGCTGAAATTGCTTGTAAATGTTAAATAACACGTGTAATAATCTCTAATCTCACTTACTCAGGAATAGTCTCTGTGTGTACTTGAGTGAGTTTTGAAAGACCTAAATGTATTGTTATTTTGACATTTTAACAGAATGCCAGTGCTTTTTTTTTTATTAGTTTCATTAAATAATAGACCAGTTTGCCTCCACTGGAATCAGCCTTTACTGTAAACACGATTAAAAATATTTACACGAGACTAACCTTGCTCTATTGTGCTCTGCAGACAGCAGGATGTGTTGTGGGGTTGTGTTTTGTGCACAAGAATTGCAGTTGTCCAAGGCTCGGGGCTTTGAAGGGCATCAGGTCATTCTGCACAAGCCAGAGAGTGAAGAATGGCCTCTGTTGTTTGTGTTTAATGATGTGTCAGTGAATGCTACCTAATTTGTCAATAATAATCAATTGTTCTGTTTCCAGGAATATAATTTTATAATTTGCTTTTACAAGTTCTGTGTCCACTTCTCGCCCTACCCTTCTGCTTTCCTCCGCTCTTATCTGTCTATTTTGATCCCAAATGATGTCCAGGTGGGGAATAAGTCATGTTGTTACTTTTTCTATATCATCCACTGCAGGTATGGAGTCTGACTATAAGCACTAATAACACCCAGAGGGGGTAGTGGGTTGGTAATGATATTTGAGACTGGCCATGTTAACGGGGTGCATGTCAGAGAATTACCAAATGATCAGGTATTAGAGGTGGAGGCGAGGCGCTCTGAGCAACAACGCCTTGTGATTGCGTCCATGATTGCTCTGTCTGGGTACTTTACAGCATTAGAGCTTGGGAGCCTTTTTGCACCAGTTAGCTTGTAAATACATTGAACAATGTGCTATCAGACTTGCCATCATGTCATATTTCTGCTTCCTGGTGTGATGTGTTGTGACATGGATTTAGCGCTATTTCTGCTTTTTCAGGTTTGGTGATTGGCTTTTCTATGACTCCACCCGTCCTCGACAGCCCCAAAGACGACCTAGTGATCCCAGTTTACCAAACACTCAGCATTACCTGCAGGTACGTGCCATATTGTGAATCAAGTATGTAAAAATATGTTTCTTTGTTTGTTTTTTCATAGTTTGCAATCGAACTGGGAAACGAGGCAGAGATAATTTAGACTACTATGTTTCAATTACTTGTACAACAGGGCTAATAAACACGATGACTAAAAAACGTTGATAAAATTAACAAATTAATTAAAGGTGCTGCATTGTTCCCTGTTCTAAATTACATGATATGACATTCTCTAAGATTATCAGATCCCAGTGTTTGCAATATTACTCTTGCAGTATCCTATGAGGAGGCACACAGCCAGAATTGTTCAATACTATGTGCATAGCAAGACAACTCGATCAAGTTTGAAAACAAAGCCCTTGTTTTAAAGTTCGCTGACGTCTATTATGAAAGCTTTTATAATAAGCGTCCTTTATTCTCGTGAAATCTCGGTTGTGCAGGGTGCTGCCAAGCTGTCAATCCATTTACTGTTTTGAATGTGTGGTTAAAAAAAAAAAGTCTGCTGTCTTTGGAGAGCTGCTGATATATTTTGGACTCATCCCAGTATGGATCTTTAACAGTATTTTCTATGTAAAGAGTCTGTCTCATTTTGTAAAAGTCGTTACCTTTTGTAATTGGATATAATGAAGATTGATGTATGACAAGAATGTTTTTATGCTTAGACTGATTTTTCTAAAGAGTCATTTTCCATCATCACATTTTGTTGCTTCTATAATGTGGACATTTTGGACTTTAGGGGGGGGGGGCAGGTGGTGAAAGCCTGGCTATCAGTTTTCAGACAGCCATTATGACTTCAATCATTCTCATTCAAATTGCCCTGGGGTTAACATGGCATCTCGTAACTGACTTCATGTAATGGGTAATGCATAGTGTATGGAAAACACCGACCATAACATGTCTCGCCTCAAAACTGTTCTTTTATCTGAAAAATGTTTCTATGAACAGGATCATTTCAGAAAAAAGGCACAGAAAAGTCATTTATGCTTTCATACTTTGGAGACATTATACGGTACAATTCATATTCTATCCTAAAGTCATGGTACATTTGGGAGGCCATCACTTTATATCCAAGTGATGAAATTAGTCAATTTAGATTTCTCTGTTCCTAGAAAATATAGTATCTTAAATAATCTTTGTCCTCACTGAATCATGTTCAGAGTGTGACTCTAAAGGTACACTGTGCAAGATTTCCAGGAGTAAAACAAACCTTCACAGCCAAAGCCAAATTCAAGAGTTTCAAGAAAAATTTCAGCACAGGTCTTAGTTGTGAGCTGTGATAGGCTGAAGGTGACATGCCCAAACAGTATGCCCTACATGCAAAAAACAGAAAAAAAGAAAGACAAGCCGTTGCCAGTGTGATGTAAATGCATTTACCTTCAGGTTGTTATAAAGTGTGCGGATTTAACTGTAACATGTTATTTTAATGATAATCTTGATCATCCCAAGCAGAATGTGTGAAACTAAAAACTACAGAACCAGTATTTAGTATCTGGATCTTTTTAACAAGCCGATAGCTCTTCAAACAGTCACTAGTGTCTGCTGTAAACCATGACCTTGTGTGCCATCAGGGGACAGCGCACTCTGGCGTGGACATGGCCTGATCAGATGCTGGTGGCACAGGAGTTAAGTGACCGCCAGGCGCAGCAGCTGACCACCAGCGCCCCCCGGCAGAGGGTGGCAGTGGTCAGCGAGTGTGAGGGTCAGCCCGGGCGGCCGTACTGCAAGAGACTGGTCCTGAGGGGAGCATGGGCCAAAGACACTGGCTACTACCGCTGCTACTACAAGAATGTCAAAGCAATCATTGACGGCACGACGGCTGTCAGCATTTATGCTTTCATCAGAGGTGAGTCATGCTCCTACAGTCATATTCATCATAGTCTTGTTTATTAAAAAAATAATACATACACAAACATGGATAAAGAGACAGTTGTCCTGACATCTGTGTTAGAAGTTAGGGTCAGTTCTTTGTTTAATTCCAAGAGCACTGCTGATTACACAAACCACTGGCTCTTAAAGCTGTGTCTGTGTTTCCTATCTTCCTGTTGAGGATATTAAATTCTGCTGGCTATTACAATAATGAACTATTAAATGAATAGCCTTCAGTACTGCATAAAATGACCATAGTGCACAAGTAGCTTAACTTTAATCCTTGTAATACTCATTTCACTGGTGAGCATATTTTCTTCATAAAAGCGCCTGTAGAAACATTTGCACATCACCATAACCATGTTCCAACAAATGCAATATGAGTAAATTTACTGTAAAAACGTCATTTAATAAGCAATGTTCACCATCAAGATATCTGTGCGTAAAATGTTGATCAGAAAGACAAGTTCAGACATCTTTTTCTTGAGGATACTAATGACTGTGAAATAAAATAACATCACAAAATAAAGTTTGACAATACATTTTATCCCATGCCCCTATTTCCACATATTTATGTAAAAGTGTCTCTGCAGATTGTAGACCTGTTTTGGTGTGTCTAATATGTTGCAAGAGAAAATGTGAAACTATTGATCCCTTTGGGCGCAAGTTGTTTTCTTTGTCCTTTTAGGAATCTGTTCAAGACAACCTCAGAGCATGAATCATAAATCAAATCACGTCTTGTTGAAATATTAGTTTAGATACCGAAGAGGCTATTGCCATATTTCAATCTTAAGTTATTTGCTTATACTGGTGACACCCTGGCAAGATTCTTGCTTCGAAAGCTTTTGAAATTCAAAATTTGTAATTATAGTGAGAGCAAGGAGCACAGTTTTATTTGACTAGACTTTTCAGATTATTGTATTAATGTCATGTCAGTGTTCAACCGTCATCAATGTTTTTACAGCAAGCTCGTACCTTTTGTTAGATGTCTCAGATTGTATTTGAATTCAGTGACTTCTAAAATATTCTTTCCATTTCAAAAACAGCTTTCCTGTGAGGATAGCCACTTTACATTTTTCCTCTGCTCTGTGTGCTTTGAGAGCAAATGAAAAGAGCAAGTGAGAGGAATGATTGTCATTTGGTGGAATCCTGCTGACCAGTTCACTCATGTGAATCGCCTGTTTATCCCCTCTGACAAGGTGCCAAAACAGTTTCCACAGATCACAACGGGGTCTGATCAGAAGCAGGCCAAATTGCGATAAATTAGACCCAGCGTGTGGTGGACCCAAAGGGCCACATGTGGATTCAGTTGGACAGACCCAAGTTGGACAGAAACACAGGCACATAGTACTAAATACACTGACATTCAGACATCCAAACTCATATCCCTGATCCTTTGCAAACTCTGCTCGCCTCAGGCCTGACAGCTCCCCATTGAAAGCAAATTGCATTCTCTCACCTCTAGTGATTTATTGTGTGGAACTTAAACAGCGAGGAGCTGTGTATTATTTCTGTCTCCTATGTGTATTTAGGCCACCTAAAGCTAGAAATATAAGCTCTTCTATTGAAGCCATTGTTTGGCCTTAGAGCAGTGATAGCCAGGAGTGGTGCAGTAAAAGAAAATAACAGGGGACTTATCAATGGGGGGAAAATAAATAAATAACAAAAGAAGCATGCTGTTACATCCATCTTTGGCTGCCTTACAAAAATCAGTTGTATTGGCAGGAAAGCTGGAGATAACCATTTTTTATAATAGTCTGTGAGAATATCAGGTTCACAAAGATAACAGCTGCAATGTAAATTGGTGGCACATTAGCTGTGATGTCTCCCAAAGCCCAGCTGAGAGCTGGAGGTGATAAAGTAGAGGATAAAACACAGGTGCCATGCAGATAGCACAATGAGAAATGCCACTGAAGAGGATTAAACCCTAGTCTGTTTATCAGCTGACGTGTAATAGCAGTTGAAAATGCTCTGCAGAGATTGAGTTGTATTACATAGTCATCACCGTCATTACATGAGAGATCTGGTTGTTGGGTTTAGAAAGTTAGCTCGGTAAAAGGAACCATTAAGCCAACACACACAAGTGCTGGCCTCTAATCAAACTGTGTTTTATCTTCTTTAGATCCAGAGCAGCCGTTTCTCATGAGAGGTGGTCAAAGCTCAGGCAATGACGCCAACATGGAGACCATTTTAGTCACCCGCTTCTCCACTCACGTCACTGTGCCGTGTCTGGTCACTGTCCCTGATCTAAATGTCACTCTGCATGCGGTTTGTGCTCATTATACTTATGTCACACTCCACTTCTTGAACCCAGGCTATCAAATGACCGACTGTGTTATTATTACTTTGTCTCTTCACAGTATCCCAGCACTCTGCAGAAAGGTGGGATGACATGGAACAACAAACGTGGGTGGACTGTTCCCAGACATGTCATAGACGTCCCGATGGTGATTGGAGTTATGTGTGTGGCTACATTGAATGGCAAAAATTACCAATCGGCCAGCTACCTCTTTCACATGACAGGTGAGGAGGCAGCTCTTTTGATATTATATTATATTAGTAACATAGCAGCAAAAGGAAGGTACCAAAGACATGATTACAGATACAGAGTGTCCAAACCTTTTCTCTTCTTAGTTCATCTATAAAGGTAAAGAAAACTCTGCAAACCCTAACAAAGGGAGAATCTAAGAAGGGTGACAAAGAAAGTGATCCACTCCCAGCATGGACAGAAACTATGTGCCACCAGGACAAATATATTATAGAATACAATGCACCCATGATTGCCCCATGCAGCAAAAGATCGTATAGAAGTTCAATAACGTCTGTCAGAAAATTGCATGTTTTCTCTAGTGCCACAGAGGCCAGCACTGTGGGTTCTCTCTGCATGCCCCAGCATCCTTCACATTTCAAAGACATGCAATTAGGACTTTATGTGCAACGACTTTAAAAGCACCCTTGAGGTGAGAGTGAATGGTTGTTTGTTACTAAGAGCTCATCCCGCCTATTGTCCAGGATTCACAGTAACCCACAGTTCAACCTTTAGTACCGAGCAACTAAAATTGCTTGTATCACTGTGTTAGTATGGAGTACTAAGGGAAATATTTTTTATAAATGTTAAGTGTCTTCTCTTTTTTCTTTTTTCATTACAGCCATAAAAGTCTGGTAGTGTGATGAATGACAAAACATGAATGAGTACATTGCAGTACAGATGCTAAAGAGGTTTTCCTCAAAGTTACGCATTACAGAAGTTAGAGCCAATATAAAGTATATCAATTTATATCCTTAGCTATCGGAGACAGTCTGCAATGTAATTTTGCATAGAAGTCAGTGAAACTATTATGCCCCAGCACTGACAGTTTAAAGGACTGCTTCCATTAAGTCGGTTCCTTCCAAAACAACACCCTTTTAATGGGAGCGTGTGAGTTATTATCGTAATAAAATTAAAAGAAAAGACAAAAGGAAGGTAGAAAGAGAAGTTAGGGCATAATTAAAACTAATATAAAAGAGTGAAATTCAGCCTGAAGGCTAACTTTCTAGTGAACTCTGAAAGACCTTGTGTGCTCTTTTGCTGTGAGTGAGATCATTTACCTCTCACTTTGAAAGGAAACTTATACCCACCGCTGCCGGGCCAAAAGTAACAGCCGCATCACTCAGAGAAGAAAGAGAGAGTGAATCTTCAGTCGAAGACCAAATGGAGCGTTTAAACAATCAGACAATCACAGCCTGCCACCAAGACACCGCTGCATTACATGTTTTTTGCACCCCATGTCATTTTGAGACAGAGAAACGAGAAAGACACTGGCCACTGTCCAATGCTTTCATGCTGTTATCTGAAATGAAGGCTTCACTGTGTTCCACTTTAATTTCCTCCACTGATATATAGCCATTTGACACAAGGAATGGAAACAGAGTAAGTGATGGACAGCACAGTCTTTAACGTGAGATGGTTCCTCTGGTCCAAAGGCAAGTCATTTCCTCTGGTGTTGAGAGGAAGGAAAAAACGCTGACGATGTCGCCGTGACCTCTTTCACTGTCTCCCTCCCCGTGTCCCTCACTCTTATTTTGTCCTCCCCTTTTCCCCGGACAGGAAGCCAGGTTTACGATGTCAAGCTGTTTCCTGAGGATCCTGTAGAGCTGATAGTGGGGGAGGCCCTCACCCTGAACTGCACTGCGTTGGTGGAGTTCGACACTGGGGTCGATATCAAGTGGTCTTACCCGGACAGAGAGGTAGCACACCTTAATAACAACATCACTAACACGAAAAAAAACAAACCAGACCATGATCTTGACTTGTTCTCCTCAGTCGAACAGTGTGATCAACACTCAGAGAGAACCTCTGTCCCACGCCACAGCAGCTTTTAGCGTCCTGACCATCCTCAGTGTCAATGTGACGGACACCGGAGCCTACATCTGCAACGTCACCAGCATGGACTCCACACAAACGCAGCAAACACAAGTCATAGTACATGGTAAGCACGAATCACACATAAACTTTCTCTTTCTCATAGACTTTTCCCAGGTCTTCTTTATATTATGAATAATTGATTCCCGAACAAAAGAAGCAGCTTGTATTCTGAGCTAGAGCTGAACAGAAAAGCACACTCTGAAACTATTTTTATACAAACATAGCAAAATGGTCTAAATGTAAGCCCTTTGTATTGTTAGTTTTCAGTTTGGAGTGTGAATCGACCTGAAAGCGATTGCTGTTGTGCAAATAACAAGGTTTGTTTTGCAGAAAAGCCATTCATCCACCTCGACTACAGAAATGGTCCTGTGGTGGAGGTAACTGCTGGCCAGAAGTCTTTTAAATTACAAGTGAATGTGTCTGCCTACCCCACTCCAGAAACCAAGTGGTAAGATGTAGTGTCATGAACCACACAGATTTACGAGCCGAGCCCTTGAGCTGTGTTTTACCTTCGCTCTTTGTTATGTGTTAAGGTATAAAAACGGAAAGCTTGTAAACCAGCGGCCTGAGTTCAAGATGAAAAGGATGAGGATGCACCTTAATCACGTGCTGGAGATCAGGGATGTGTGTCAGAGCGATGCGGGGATCTACACCGTGGTGTTGAAGAACAGTGCCGCGGCGCTCGAACAAAGGCTCAACATCACACTCGCTGTTAATGGTAAGTGCTCCATCTGTATGCTGTCAGCGAGCACTTCTGCGTAATCCTCAGCTACTCATTTTACAATTCAGAAAAGTCGGAATTAGTTACAGAATCGCATTTTATGCACTTGTGTTTTAATAGATTTTTGTTTCTCCAGTTCGGCCCCAGATTCATGAGAAAGAAGTGGCAGATCCGTCCAGTCCTTACCCCAGTGGCAGCAGCCAGACCCTGACATGCACTGCTTTTGGTCTCCCTGCTCCGTCCATTAGCTGGCAGTGGAGAGCCTGGGGTCCGTGTGTCCTCAACAATACCAACAGCAGAATGTAAGTATGACTGTAGTTAGCAACACACATCCTAAAGTCATCGCAGTAATAGTGATGGTTCTTTGACATATACCTGGTGTGTTTTCAACATTTGGACCCCAGGAATGAAAAAAATCTTAAAACTTTAATAACACTCTCATCCATTATAATAGAACAGTGTATATGAAGTTTATTGTAGCTACATTGTGACTAGCCATCTTTTATAGCTCACAGCCGTCTTGTTAATGCATTTCCAGCCATATTCCAAGTACAGACCATTAAAGTTCAGTCTATACAACCCGTAAAGTGCACACTTCTTGTATGCGCGTCTTATGCTTTTGATCAGATAAAGTTTGAAGCAGCGAGAGTGAAAAGACAAGAATTGCCATGCCACACATGAAGCGTAGAGGATAATAATGAGAATAGGTCAGTCTGAAATTGCCCACTGGCTTGAGAGAAAGAAGAGAGGATAAGACGTGATATGAGCAGGGTGAAAATGAACAGGTTGAAGGTACCGAAGTGGAGGTGGATGAAAAGAGCACAGATAAATAGGAGGATGGGCTATGTCTATCCTGGGCTTTTATCCCCCGTGTTGTCAAACTGCACTTGTTGGACTGCAGCTTCTCACACTGTGGTGCCGCTTTTTCACACAGGCATAAGAACACACCATGAACACCACAACATACTTATGTGTTCTGAGATATACATAAACCACCTCAGTGTGTTTGAGATTGACAGGGTTGTCAGGGTGCTATAAAACACACCAACACATATTCACTCAAATACACACATGTAAGCCTATTGCCAGGGATGGCGGTGAGGGTTTTTCATTTTTACCCCCCTCCTCCCCTTTTTTTTCCTTCATCAAAATTCACTGTCATGACATTATATAGTGGACCCTCAGGACAGGCATACACAATCGAATAATTATGTTCTTTTCTTATATGCCACACTGTTGTGGGCCTTTTCATTCAATATCCATCTAATATTGGGCAGCCTCCATTATTCTTCCTCCAAGGTTTAATTTTTGAAGTTGTCCTGACCTTTGAAGGAAGCAGGGAAAATGACTACTAGCTATGCTCCTTTAGGAACTACTCTGAAACACATTTGCTCACAGAAGGCTAAACATCACAGAGCCATGTAAAGTAGGTTAAATGGCAATGTGTTTATTTCTCATGTGGCATGATCTGAGATTTAATCAGTAGAAATTGGGAGGGTTGTTTCCAAATGTACTTAAATCAATTTAAATTTAAATCAATGGGACAAACAGCACCCTCTGGGTTTCAGGACCAAAGCCAATCCAAATCCAGAATTTTGCCCAAGTGTTTCTTTGTATATTTATTGATTCTTGTTGCATTACTTGATTTAAGTGTTTGAACTGAAGCCTTTGAGGAGTGTGAAATGAAACTGACCTCACCGACAGCTGATGTAGGGTTGAGACTTCAGAGACAAATTCAAAAGAAAATGCTATTTCATGTTTCATTAGTTCCCCTGTGATGTTCACACTAAGGGTCTTCATTGTAGAAATTGTTATTTTCATTAGATGCTAGGACCCTAAACATACAGTAATTGTCTCGGTCGTGGGGTGCAAGCTGTTTAGTGGATACGAAAAACCAAAAACAACTGAGGAAGTCTGGTTTGATGTGCCTCTGAAATTCTCCCCCATTGCCCACTCTGTTGCTATGCATGTCAATGAGGGGACATGTCACAGATGTGTCTGTGTTTCTCTCCAGGGTTCGACAAGACAGGAAGGGCCGTAGTGATGGGATGGCTGACTGTCAGAACTGGCAGGACATTAGCTCTGAAAACTCTGTGGGCCAGATTGAGTCGATTGACACGGCAATTGAAGTCGTGGACGGAAGACAAAAGGTTTAATAAAGCTTTTCTTGCATTCTCTTGTATATGAGACAATGATCTCAAAACATACTGAAGTTACCCACTAAACTTATCCTTGAACTTTCATGTTTTTATGTAATTGTCCTAAATTCTGTGAGAACCATGACAAAAGTTGTCAATCAAGAACCATTTCCACAGTAGAAATATTTAGAACGGCCTTCCTCTGCAGACTTCCTGGAAGGCCTGGTTATAAACACATCCCTACAGACATTTGCACAAACACTTACTGCACATTTATCAGCCACAAGCTGAAGAGGAAATCATCACATGAAACGACACACAGGCAAAACACTTGGACATGTCCTGCTGTTTTTCAGTCTCACCTGAGTGTGTTTGCTTCTCGTTGGCCTGTCAGGGCACAATCTGGGTTATGTCGGCTCACAGAATTACATGTCTCCAGTGTCCAGTGTGGTTTTTAAAAAGGTATTTGTTTCACCACACATCCTTCAGAATCTGAACTTCTCTTACCTCACAGATCGTCAGCAGGCTGCACATTCACAATGCCAGCATTTCTATCATGTACAAGTGCACAGCTGAAAACAAGGTGGGGAAAGATGAGCGGCTCGTCTACTTCTATGTGACCAGTGAGTACAATGTAAATGTAAGAGTGCAGATTGTAGAGACCCAAGTAGACTCTTGCTAACAAGCTGCTAGTTAATAGTCCCGTGATTGTACATGCAGTTAAATTTAGCTTACTTTTACTCACACTGTGCTCAGCTAACATGGTGTAACATTTTAAAATAAGGCATGTTTGGCATCATGAAAGTCTGACTTATTTCTAAATGTATACTCTACGCTGCCCGGAAAACGTTCCACTTTCCCCTGAATTTCCCACTCTGTAAATGCAATTAGTTACAGAGTGGCTGTGTGACCTTGCCGACAAATTAGTTTTTGTTATTTTGTTCAGTCCCTGCGAGCAACAGACCAATTATAAGTTTTTTTCTAGTAAAAAAAAAAAGTATTTAATGGGAAGTTGGAATAATTGTTTTACCAAATTCTGCAAAATGTCCCTAGTGTGAATAAATTTGCAGCCAAAAAAAAGTATATTAGTAGAAAATAGTAATAGTAGTAATAGAATATGCAGTAAAAGCAGACTAAATAGATTTCATTGTTTGTAATACACTCCTATACCTATCATGTAAAGTGGAGTATAATTTAATAAACTGATAAAAAATGTTAAATTAGAGTAACGTTACAAGAGTCTGAGTAGTGTCATCAATATTGAAAGTGATTTTCTAGGATCCATTTAAATACCAGTTGATTGAAAGTGGTGATGAATTGAAAGGGTTTTTCTATATTATATTTTGTGGATCACATTGAGAACATTTGCATTCCATTCTTTTCCTATAATTGGAAGTCACAAGCTGTGCAAATAAAACCCAGTCTATTTGCACTGATTAATACCGCCGCTTTCAAATAAGTTTAATAATTAACTGCTCACAACCTCAAACAACTCTTTATGTCCACAGCCATCCCTGAGGGTTTCAGTGTGAACGTGTTGCCCTCTGAGAGCCCCCAGGAGCAGGAGCGCGTCTCTCTGTGCTGCAGCGCTGACAACTACACTTATGAGCATCTGCAGTGGTACCGCCTGGACCCCCAAGCCCTGCGGGACGAGCAGGGCAAGCCCCAGGAGTACTGTAGGAGCGTGCATCTCTACGCTGATGCGCTTGATGGCCATCTCTCCTTTCAGCCATCAACTAACAGCTGGGTCCTGGACTACACCATCCTCTCCATTCAGCTGCAGGATGAGGGTCATTACGTGTGCGAGGCTCAGAGCAGGCGGAACGGAGAAAAGCAGTGCCTGTTCAGATACGTCTCTGTTAAAGGTGAACGACGAAAGCATCAGAAAGACACAGACAACACAGAGAAAAGTCTCTAATTATAGCAGGAAGCTCAACCCCTTCCAGAGCATCTACAGGTCGCTCCGGTACTTGTGCTGCAGGAAAAACCGAAGGCTTAAAAATATACGCACTGACAAACAGAGCCTGAATTTCACACGAAATATTGAGTGGGTTCACTTGCATCAAACATGTGGTGACAGAAAGCAGAGCTAGGTCGCTGGAGGGCTCAAATTCACAAACACATTTGGGCTTCTTTCATGTTGGGTGCTGCAACACTGTATTTCTGCCTTGGGGATAGATGCACATTTAATGGGATTTTTTTTTTTTTGACTTTGGACCTTTTTTCAATCGTTCTACCTCCGTGGGCACACACATTAGAGACCTACCGCTTTGTTGCTCACATTATCACCAACATTACACAGTGTTTAGTTGTTTTCATTGCCTATATTTTTTACACAATAACCCTTATTTTCTGTGCAGCTCTGGAGGCGCCGCAGTACAAGCGTAGTCTCACCAACCAGACGGTGAATGTGACCGAGTCTCTGCGTATGGAGTGTGACGTAGAGGGCAGACCTCGACCTCGTCTCTCTTGGTTTAAAGACAACCAGCCTCTTCACCAAATGTCAGGTGCACAATACGCCCACAGAGGTGTCACACATTTATACAACTGCGCTGCCACCCACCAGCACCCAACGCAGGCAGGCAGCACAGCAGGGCAGCTCTTAGAAAGGTGCCTCACACTGATCGATAGACGTGGATCAGATTTAGTTCAGCTCTTAGATGAGTTGGATGCAACTTAGACTCTTATCACAAAAATAGTGTGTTACTGATGCTGTGTCCTATACTTTGGAAAAACTTTGGAAAGACCCAGAAGTTATTATTGCTGTTGGTCTCCTTTTATTGTGTATAACTTGATTTAGATTATTTATTGGATGAGAGCAACATAGCCAGACTTTACAAGGACGTCTCCAGCAGTACTCTTTCAATGCACACACATTTCCAAATAACCGTACACAATCCCTCAGTTTCCCTTACAAATCAATATAGCATACTTTCTGCAAGAGAGAATTAGACCAAGAAAGCTACGCCTGATTTCATCCCCAAACTATAAATCAAATTAGTTTCTGTTTTATTGCCTTTGCATAATAGATTCATTTACTCTAATCAAGCTCCTTAAAAAGTATGCTGCCCCTTGCTCATATGCATCCACATTTATCCACTGACTTCTGGCGGTAAATGGAGATTTTTGCATCTATTCCGTCTTTGTCAAAGCAAGACCAACAGCTCTTGGTAAAATGTATAGCACTGTGGATAGAAATTGACTTTAGGCAAACCTGATTTACCGCAGCCGTAGTTTCCCATCAGCTAGTTTAGTTGCTACACACACAGCAATGGTTCAGCATAACAATAATACTTTGTTTATACGTGCTCTAAGATCAACAATCTTTTGCACCTATTACCATTTTACCATTACCATTGTATTTTACAATCCTGCACAGCACAAATGACAAGAGCCCATGTGGTGTGACAAATGTGTGTGTGTTTGCTGTATGTAAATAAGGACAGCAACCCCACAGGCCAAAAGACACAGCTCATTAGCTCTCACAGTGAAGATAGATCTCTATTGCAACATCTGTGGAGACGAGAGGGTGATTGGTGACGGGTGAAGAGGGGCACATACCTGGGTCTAAGCAACAGCTGATACTCTGGGTTAAATCCCACTGGCAGCAGGTCTCAGCACAAAGATGTAATGTGATGTAATTTTGGTCATCTATTAACACATAGAGTGGAATGGATTAGATCACATCGATGGGGTTCTCATTTAATCTTTCTTCCCCCCATGTCCATGTGAAGGAATCCAGCTGCACGATTCAAACCAAACCTTGAGTATTCAGCGAGTGAGAGAAGAAGATGCTGGACTTTACACCTGCATTGCCTGCAACCAGAGAGGCTGTGTCCACTCCTCTGCTGCCGTGCGGGTTGTCGGTGAGGCACACAATTACCCACACTGCTACCATATAACTTTCAATATTCATGCCCAGACTTGCTGATGTCTGCAAGCTCACTCAAAGCAATCACATCCTGTTCTACTGTTGTGTTCAGCCATTTACAGTAAAATCACAGGCATTGACTGCTGGCACACTACATATTCAGGATGAATAATCTTATGCTCTGCTGAAAGTGGTTTCTTGATGAATAACTGGCTCCTATACCTAAAGACTTGATGTAAAGATGTCAAGAGAAAGTATGCATTGATAGTCTGTAATAAAGCTCCCACCCCAGTAACTGCATTGTGATAAAAAGTAAAAAAAACAAAAATGAAACATTTGTTGCAGTTACCTTTCTTTTTCTCTCATCCAAAGGGTCAAGTGACAAAGCCAATGTGGAGATTGTAATACTAATCGGCACAGGGGTCATTGCCGTTTTCTTCTGGGCTCTGCTGATTCTCATCTTCTGTAATGTGAAGCGGGTCAGAGGCCAACACATTTTTTACTGTTTATCTGTTTGTTTGTTTGTTTGTTTGTGTGTAAGTGTGTGACCCCCCAAAACTCAGACTTGCTCATTTTTATGTATGATTTCTTCAAGGCAGACAATAAGCTGAGAACAGAAGAACAAAAGAACAAAGATAGAGTTTTTAACCCACTAAGTTCCTGTTGCTTCAGAGATGTCCCAGTGGTTAGGGTTTAAGAATCCTGTGATTGCCAGCTGTCCTCATGCACATTTTGTCTATAATTTTTCTCTCTTCATCTTACATTGGCTCATCATCTCTTCTGTGGCACAGGTTAACCCAGCTGACATAAAGACAGGCTATCTGTCGATTATTATGGACCCAGGAGAGGTGCCTCTCGATGAGCAGTGTGAATACCTGCCCTACGACTCTTCGCAGTGGGAGATCCCCAGGGACCGGCTCAGATTGGGTGAGAGACTTACAAAGCATGGAGGAATATGATAATTGAATGAATGGGACAGAGCAGAATGGAATATTTAGATTGAGGCTTCAGAGTGGAGCAGAGAAAGAAATAGATGGATGAAACAGAACTATCCATTATCCATTTTCTCAGTTTTTAATGGCATGGATTTGGATCAGGGCCAGCATCAGCAAAGTGCTAATGTTAAAGATGTGATCATTCCAAGCTCAGCCTTTTGAGATTGATTTGAGTTTCCAAACACATCTGTTCTCCGAATGCGGCTTATGGAAACGTGCTGTTTTCAGAAAGATACCGTTGAGGCACTAATTCCCTGCCTCTTCGCTTATATGGATGCCAGATGCATTTACATTTTGCAACTGTTACCAAAAGCAAGTGATTATGTGTTTATGTTCTAGCGAGACTAAAACCAAAGCTCAGAATATCAATGTGCGTCAATATTGCCTGTTTTGGTGCCACAGGGAAGGTCTTGGGCCACGGTGCTTTTGGGAAAGTAATGGAAGCATCAATCTACGGCATCAGCAAGAGCAACAGTTTGAACACAGTGGCTGTAAAAATGCTGAAGGGTGAGAATGTACTATTTGTCTGTGTTCCTCTGTATCTGCAGTGCTAATAATCTTGGATGACTGTAAAAAGCTCTGCAGGAAGCCACTTTTGCATCATGTATAGCATACAATAGTTACACAATTAGGTATTTCAGTTTGATTTTCCATTCTGTTTTCCAGACGGAGCCACAGCCAGTGAGCACAAAGCCTTAATGTCCGAATTAAAGATCCTTATTCACATTGGAAACCATCTTAATGTCGTGAACCTTATAGGAGCTTGCACCAAACAAAATGGTAAGTAATGATTTGACAAAGGTTATTGTAGAGCACATACAGTAACCTCTTCTTTGGACAGACCTTTATGTAATATACAGCATCTATCTGAGATAAACGAGAACATCAGATAAAAGCATCTGTAATGAAAATTATTAGTTTGAGTGTGTGAGCGGTGTTCCTCTCTGGCACTACATTCTTTCTTTATTTCATATGTGTTTTTTAGTGCTTGTAGTGCTGCTAGCCCTGTGATTACTCAGAGGCTGACGTATAATTTTGTCCATCTAAAATCAAGACCATTTCAAGACGTGTACAACTGCTACTTACAACTAAAAATAAAATAAAAAAATACTCTACACTAATCATATGTTAACATCAGTACATTCTTCTTTGCCCTATTTGCCCTCAGGTCCGCTCATGGTGATAGTGGAGTACTGCAAGTATGGGAATCTGTCCAATTTCCTGAGAGCCAAGAGAGAGTTCTTCCTCCCATACAGGGTATCCAAGCACTGTGTTATTCTTGCACAACCCGTAAAGTGCACATATTCTTGGCATTCGTTCTCCGGTGCTATCTTTTGATACATTGAACTGTTTTTCGTCTCAGGATCGCTCTCCAAAAACCCAGAGTCAGGTTCGAAGAATGATCGAAGCGGGGCAAATGGAGCAGAGAGTTCGCCATAAGTCTTCACCATCCTCTTTACCGCTCAACACTTCTCAGAACACACCGTCCTGTCAAAGTCCAGCCGTGGAGAAACGTGAGGCCAATCTGAATAATCTGTGTATTATTGCTCATTTTTATAGATGTTCACTACATTTCTTTCCTTATTCTTCCTGACAGTGGAGGACTTGTGGAAAACTCCTCTGACGATAGAAGATCTAATATGCTACAGTTTCCAGGTGGCTCGGGGAATGGAGTTCCTAGCTTCCAGAAAGGTTCATTTCACCTTGTCATTAGCAATAAAATGGTGTATTAAAACAGATTGAAACATTTATTATAGATATGCACTGGTTTGAAGGCACACTGCTCAAATACTAACTCAAAATGTGTGAAAAAAGAACAGTTTACTAATGAATGGGATGCTGTGGAGATGAAAGAAGTGTTAAATCAGTTTGAAGATGAAGGTGCTGCATGAGGTTGTAAGAGCAGACCATATTAAATGTTGTAAATCACTGTAATTGGGGTGAGGTGGGGTAAGACAGACGCAAGACGTTAAGAGTTAAGATCAGAAAAATGAACTTGATACTACTTTGTTACTGCACAACTCATTAAAAAAGTGAGTGCAAAGAATAGTTAGCAATAATAAGAGATGCTGAACAGGCAATTATGTGATATTATAAGAATCAGATTTGATTGTCTGCCTTGTTCCATAGGCTATGTACCTCACAGAGGGAACTGTCATTATTGTGTGAAAGAAGAAGCTATAATGAGAAAAGCTGGAGCAGAGAGATGATAAAGAACAATCAGAACAGAGTCACAGCAGAGCGCTTTGTGTCATAAGCTCTTCCAAACTTAGCTTAAAGGCATGTTAACCAGACCACTGTGTGAAGGATGTCGGGTAGAGCCTTGTCTGGCCGGGACACAGCGGCATGAGATGACTCACAGTGTTTCAAAGCAACAGGTTCTAAAACAACACTTTCTAAATTCACTTTCTGCCACAAATAGAAAATAGATCTGTTGTCTGGTCACAAATATGTACATATGCACGCATTTTTCTGAGCTGTATGTGTGGCCTGTGTGTTCCTGCAGTGTATCCACCGAGACTTGGCAGCACGCAACATTCTCCTGTCAGAGAACAACATTGTGAAGATCTGTGACTTTGGTCTGGCCAGAGACATATACAAAGACCCGGACTACGTCAGGAAAGGAAATGTAAGCTGTCCTCACATTCAAGTCTCAGTCTTATTATCCACATCTCATTTGGGAAACATGTTTTATGAACGAATTTCCATACTGCATCATTGTAACAGCAGGTGCTTTTTACGTTTCTGAATTTCCTCTTCATGCTCTGTTTGAATGTTTGTCAGGCTCGTCTACCTTTAAAGTGGATGGCTCCAGAGAGTATCTTTGACAAAGTGTACACGAGCCAGAGTGATGTGTGGTCCTTTGGAGTTCTTCTCTGGGAAATCTTCTCACTGGGTAAAAAAATCATTTTATTTTATTTTGTTTTAATACAGACAGATGGAAAAACTGTGACGCAATTTCTTGTAAGTTGAATGTTGTGCAAAATTGTCCTTAAGGCAAGTGAAAGATCTGAAGTAAACTCTTTAGTATAAACACTCACTTGTCTATTGGACCTTAACTCTTGTTTCAATTAAAACTTTATTCATCATTGGTCCACATCCAGGTGCCTCTCCATACCCTGGGGTGCAGATTGATGAAGACTTCTGTAAGCGTTTAAAAGACGGCGTCAGGATGAGAGCACCAGAGACAGCCTCCCCTGAAATGTAACCTTCATTTTTTTTCTTTAATGATTCTCTTAACTTTCCACCTTTTGAAGAAAGCCTCCTACTGTTATCCAATTCACCAAATTAATTTTAAAGTACTAAAAAGCATCAAAAATATAAACCTTTTCAGCAACAAGACAAAATGGTATTACATTGTTGGATGCTTGTTGATGTGACCGTGCTGCCCTCTGCTGGTAGATATGGGATCATGTTGGCCTGTTGGCATGGTGAACCTAAAGAGAGACCCCCGTTTCCTGCCCTGGTTCAGATTTTGGGTGACTTGCTACAGGACAATGGCCTCACTGTGAGTTCCCCCTTTTTGTCTTTCATCTTTAAATAGGTCTAGTGGTTAAATACAAGGTGTAATGTCTTTCAGGACACAAAGGACTTTATTCCTCTGAACCAATCACAGAGCTCAGAGGATGATGGTTTCTCACAGGCGTCGTCTCGGCCGCCTTCTGAAGAGGAACTGAGGCTGACTGCTAACAGTCTCGCCACCAGGTAACACTGCTGTCTTCATTTCTGACACAGCAGGCAACGTGACTGGAAATAGATGAATCACTATCCATTATTAATGTGGTTTTGCCAGACAGGTTTTCACATTTTAATGTCTACTAGATTGTGATGGGTCTGTTGAAGTTTATTTTTTATTATTGATACAGTTCATGTTCTCCTTACATATTAAAACTCCATAGGCTCCATTGAAGGACATTGGTTAGGTGTGTGATTGATTTTGTAACATGAAATGCGAATGAGTGGACTAGTCATTTGTTTTTCAGATACTGATATTTTTTCTAATTGTGGTGTATTTTAAGGCAAAAGGTTAGATTGTTGCTAGTGTAATACTGTATATTGATAATGATATAAAGTCATCTAATCAATTAGTTTAATCCCGCTAGAAATGTTAACTGAAGGATTATTTTGTCTGCCATTTGGATCTTGTCATTTTATCACAATCTATACAGGTATTATAACTGTGTGCCCTTTGCTGGCTGTGTGCTTGTGGGATCCAAACAAAGCCAGCCCAGAGTAAGGACTTTTGACGAGTCACCTTTGGAGATGCACCGACAAAAAGCTACTCAAGTATGCTCTTTCTCTCTGTCTTTCTGTGCTCTTCATATCTCTTTTCACCTTTTGTAAAGTGACATTTTGTATTGGGACTTGACTGTGGAAATGTCCTGAGGGTTACCAAAAACATTAACTGTGTTTCTCTAGGATAACCAAACAGACAGTGGCATGGTCCTGGCCTCAGAAGAATTTGAGAGAATTGAGCACAGGCACAGAGGAGTCGGAACAAAAAGGTATCTTTACCATTGCACCTGAAAGTGATCCACTGTTTATCTCTGAATAGACTTGATGACTCAGTATGAGATCAGAGAGACCTGGGAGTGCTGGGTGCTTTCATAGATGATCACTGTTTCAGTTTCAGAATGTTCTTATTTGCGTCAAGCTTTATTGGCAGAGTAACTTAAGTCAGTTTTAATTTTTGTTTCACATGACATTAGATCATTACAACTAAACTGGGGAATGTATTGGGTATACTAAATGTACATAAGAAGAACCTATTTAAATTACATCAGTGGTTTATGAATGAATTAACCCGTAAATGTTAACATCATCCTTTTTTGTGATTGGCCCGTGGTCCTAATGAGGTTATTATGCCTTTTCTCACCAGTCGGATTAGCAGCAGTAGCAGCACAGAGCCTCTCACAGCGTCCCATGGTTCCCTGGGCCGGAGCTATGGCAGCTCGAGGCCCCGTCCCAACTTCTTCAGCCAACTGTCCGGTCAGACCTTTTACAACAACGAGTATGGACACCTGTCGGAGGAGGGTTTCTGTGACTTCTTCTCCTCGCCAGAAGCTCCGTGTCTGGCCTCCTCTAATGTGTGACACAAACCAAAAACAGGGGCCAGAAAAGGGAGAGGGTAAACTATGGACAGCTCAGGTTGAAGGAGGTGGGAGGAGTTTACACATAACATTACTACTTAGACCAGTAAAAGTCATTTAGTAATGCAGATCTCTAATGGAATTTCTCATTCAATACTCATCTCAAATATAACTATCTTCTGGGGCTGCTGCCTCAAAACTGGACTCAGTATATGTGACTAAAGTTTCTCTAACAAGCCACTGGGTGGCAGCATTATGACAAAAACAAACTATTTTTATCTACATATATATTTTTTATCTTTTGTATGCAGAGTCTTCTTCCTTTATTTGTACAAAATATGAATCATATAGGAAGAAATAAAGATGTTAAGTTTATTTTCTCACTAGTGTTTTTGGACAAGTTTGAGTAAAGCAGAAATGCCTAAATGTGGTGTTGTAATTATGATGCCGCTGAAACATACACTTATCATGACCCTAAATGGACCAATCATCTACATGATCTGAAAACTGTGGTTGTGTGTCACGGAGAGGAGGCAGAAATGCTGGGACACCTGAGACCATGAACAAGGACCCAGTGACGAAGGTAAACAGAGGGATGTAGGACGTATAAAGGAGTGAGTCACACTAAGCACCTCTTATCAGAGCTGTACGTAAGCACTCTCCACAGATGACAGCCTGCACAGTGTTAACCACCAGCTGATCTGATGGAAAGGTACAAAGTCCAAGTGAAGGTCCGCTGCTTCTACTTCTGAAAGCAGACAAACTGTAGGTTACAGTTTTAGTGTCGTGCGAAATTGAAAAAATTGAGAACAGCAACTTTAAGTTAACTTTAACTATAAAAAAGATAATTGACAAAATAAATAAGTGAGTTATTACAAAGATAATTTTAGTGAACCTTGGAAAATCCAAATAAAATATACTGCGGAACCCCAAGAAAGACCTAAGACAGCAGTGACTTCTATGGAACCTTTACTGGAGGAACACATAGTGTTACAGTCAATTTAGACCAAACAGGAAACAAATGACCTTTAGTAAAAAGAAAGTTGTGATAACAAAAGTGTAAAAAGACCATAGAGGAAAAAAATATCTTCATACAGAACAAGATATTTTTTACAATTTACAACTTCATCAAGTCTCAGTAAACAAATTCATGTACCATGTAAAAATAAATCTATTCAAAAATGTATAAATCCACAACCTGTTTATCTTTTAAACAAACAGCTCTGAAGAATCATTTGGTATAAATGGGTCAAAAGTGTGTCTTGAAATCTAGCCTGATGCATGATGTAACTGTGTGAAAAGAAATGACAAAACCGGAGCGGTGGCAGACAATGACAAACAATGTAGACCGACTGTGAATTACATTTACATGACACAAAATGTAGTTTGGTGTTTGGTAACAGAACACCTGAAAGTATACTTCACCTCATAATCCAAGCTTAACACTTCCTTCAGTAAATTTCCCTTTTGGGAATCTTGACACAATATAATGAAAGAGTAAACACCTTTATTTTTTACACTTGCCAAATTATTTCTCAATGATTTCCCAAAACATAATTTCCCCTATTATTTTTTACACATTTGTGTCATTCAATGCCTACTCACCTTTAAAATATGGACATAAATCAGTCCTTTTTGAACTTCATTCTAAAAATATCAACTGGTTGAACCCTGAAGCCGAGAGCTGTAGACTTTTCTGGCGCAGTTACAAAATGGCCTCGTTCTCCTCTCGCCTCCTGACATCGAAGACGAAGGAAGTGGACATCTGATATTGAGCAACTGCACGTCACTCGAGCAGATGGAGCTAGAGGAGCTTCAGAAGTCAGATGCAGCCACGTAGCCTGGTAGTTAGATCACGTGCACGAGCCATTTCATCAGTCAATGTGATGAGATCTCAAAAAGAAAGTTGGCTGGATTTAGCTAACAGGCTAGGAACTTAGCACTTAGAATTAAAACAAAAGAAGAGGAAGTTGGGAGTAGTTCTCAGGACATTTTCCCTATCTGGATTTTCTTCCAGGCCTCTGAGGCTGTGAATATACAGGAGTCAATTATGCCTGCCACAGTGAATGTCCCTCCAACAATGGCACATATCTACAAAGAGGGAAAAAAAAGACAAGTCAGTTTCAACACTTCAGTTATAAATAGGTTGACATCAGCTGATTACAAAAGACTCATACTTCAGTTTGTGCTAGAACCCTTCAAAGCTTGACTCACATACTTGGGCCGTGACTCATAATCACATTGTAAGCACACTCATCTCTGATCCAGGCCTTAAGTCATGATAAACTTAAACAATACTAAAGACAAATAACGGTGGTGCTCATCATCCAAGCCACTAATTTAATCCTGACGCTATTATCAGTAAGAGGGAAATCTTTCTGATTAGTTGGCCAAGGTTTTGCCAAGATTCCTCAATCAAGAATAAGGTCAGAAGGGGACTGACAAGGGGAGAGAGAAAAAAAGACAAATCAAACAGAACATAATGTAGAACTGCTAAACTTTAAGGTCTTGGCATTCAAACAAAGTCTACTTAATACATTTTGGACATTCAGACCTTTCAAGACTTTAGACTTAAATGGAAAAGTGATGTCTGACAGTAATTTCTGTTGTTAGCCCAAAAGGAGAGGTCACTCACTGTCGTAATGAAGCGATAGAAAGGCTGTCTCCTCTCTGTGTACTTGACTGTGATTGGACTCAGATCGTATCGAAACCAGATGGCCGGGATGATCCTGCCCGTGTGACTGTAAGCAACATATTCCTGATGGGACAAAAAGGAGAAAGTGTCTTACAGATGTGTGTGTTTTGGAGGCAAACCTGTTGAGACAAAAACAGTGTAATGTCCACAGAGAAAGTTAATCCCATTATGTTTAGGACTCAGTTTAATAAGGCACTATGTCTCAGACTGAACTGGTTCAAGACAAGGTCAAAAATGATTCAATCTTGTTGGTAAAGTCTAAGATAATGTTTTTAATCAGATAATGACATTAGTGAATTTGTATTAAATGGGCCTCAGCCCGAGGTTTATTGGCATTACGTGATGACTTTTTGAAATATTTTCCCCACACCCTCATCCTCCATTCGACACAGCTGAGTTACACTGTTATTAGTCCAAATCCGGGCCCAGCTGTCCGTCAACAGTTCTAAGAAATGTCTTTATGGTTTGTTTACATCTAAAGAGCGTTTCCAGTCACTAGGGGTGAGCTATTAGTTCAGGGTGACTGCACAAGTGGACAACAATACATGCTCAGGCCATATGATGGGACAGCCTAACAGCCTCCCGGGCAAGTACCGACGCATCCCTTTTACAGACGGGACACGCCATTTTGGTGGATTACCTTATTGGCCACAGTGTACTGATAGGAGAACCTCTGTTTGCCTGAGAGATCTTCGTAAACTGTTGGAACAATCTTCAGGATGTAGTCGTGTGAGGCCAGAGCTGCAAGAAAAAAGTCAGATTTAGAGAAATGTACTTTTTACTGAAGTGACTCACTCCAGCCCTTATTTTGAATTTGCACACTGTCAGCTGTTTCCACAGACCAATGTCCAGTAGGTGCCCCGTATCATAAATCATGTCAGCACACCAGCTTACGTAAATGTCAGCAGAGGTTACAGTGAGCACAGGTGCAGTGTGGATACGTACGGTTCGATGAAAGCCTGTCAGCGCCTCCTAATGCATTAAACGCACCCTGGACCTTTTGTACCTGTCGACAATAGATGGGTAGAAGATACACGTTTGGCATTCAATGGACTTCATGTTACTCCTTACTATTAAGAGTTTTCTTTTTTCTTATGTCCCACCTGTAGTTTTTCTCCAAAGGCCAGCTTATGGATGGTGTGGGTCATGTCAGGGTTTTGTGGCTGGGCTGTGGCACTGTGCGTTGACACGTGGAAGTTTCCTGGTACCTGAAAATGTACATACAGACACTCCTAGATTAGTGAGTTTGTGGAAAAAGCACCTGCAAAAACACATTTGGTTAACTAATAATTCAGTCAGAGTACACTGTCAGATGGAAACAGGATGTCCAATGTGTTGGCAGAGAAATACACTCATTTACCATGTTTCCACACACCTCAGTGCTAATGTACAACTGTTGAGCGTTAATCATTTTAAATCTACTGGAAAGAGTGAGGCAAAAAAATTGGGGGGAAAGTCATTGAACACGACTTAGTTAAGTGTAGAGCAAGAATAAATTCCAAATGTTTTTATCCTAATGTGATTATGTGGGACCATAGCGTTGGGTCAACATAGGACAAGGAAAACATACTTTGTTAATGGTGAAAACTCCTTCAAAGCGACACCCAATGCCCTGGTTTAGAGGAATCTTCATCGAGTTGTCAATGTGACCGACTTCATGGCGACCCATCTCATCTTGGATGTCCAAACCCACCACTGTAAAACATAAAGAATAATGGTGAATAACCCTTCATTAAAATTAAAATAAAAAATAAAATTACAAAGTTAAAAAATGACACACTGGTTACATTTTGGTTCTAAAACAAATAAAGAATGTGACCGTGTATGACACACAGTAAACACACGGTGTAAGTTAGGCCCCTATTGCCTGTTTGCCCTTTCAGTTTTTCCATTTACACTTTCTTGACCCTTTGAAGCTTGCAGTGTTTTGGTACGTTGGCAGTGGCCTATTTACAGGACTTTGGCCAGAGCGGGCGTCTCTCAGCTAAAACCTCCTCATGTCATCTGTGTGACCTTTGACATTCAAAACGTAGCTAGCCCGAAATAAAAATCCAGCGCATAAATATAAGCAATGTCTGTCAGAGGGAGCTAGCTAGTTCTCCTTTTAAAGAAACTGGAAATGTGTTGATGCAAAGGAGACACAGAGCAGGGGAAATAATTATGTTTATTGCAAGTGGTTCTGTTTTTCCATGAGGTCACATATTAGGACACAGTATTCTTAAATGTCAACTGAACTTGTGGCTTGCCACCCCGGCAGAGAGAAAGTAAAAAGAATTCCATGATAAAATGAGTCTCTTCTTAGATATAAATGAAAAATAAAATAAAGTAGAGCAGAGAAGGCTAAGTACAATGTTTGAGCTGGTGTTCCAGGGCCCCATAGTTGAGGATTCAGCAAATAAACAAAGCCACCATACAATCATCAAGAGATTTAATTGGATACAGCAGGGGATGGCCTTTGTTTAGGCATGCCATGAGTCCATACACATGGGCAGCAGCTGTGCGTCTGCATGCCAAAGCTTTGCGCACAAGAAATCTGGACTCAATTTTCCACACAAGTATTTATTAGCTTTGCCATTTTTGGAGATCTCTTAGATTGAATCAACATGTGGGTTTTCTTTTTTGTGTGGTAGTTGCCTGTATAATTTGTTAGCAGGCATAGTTTCTAAGGGGAGTCATTAATGTGCATAGAGTAGATGGGCCGACACAGGGGTCTTTATGTTGAGCCTAGTCTGAGAGAGGGGCATCACAAGATCAAAACAGACCAAACACAGACAGGAGGCCGCTGGGGTAAAGTCTAGTGTTATCTAGAGGCATGCCACAACACAGCCGAGTAAACAAACCATTATGTGGCTGAGATAGTCTGCCTCTTTATCTGGGTTATCGTTTATCTTCTGCCAGTGTGTTGTGTTATATTAGAGGCCATGGCAAATGATACCAGTTATGACACTGACAGTTTGTGATAAGAACGTGAGGGGGAAAACCAAACTGTGAAAATAGGACGTAAACAAAAGTAACACATAAACACACACACAAACAGACAATGAGACAAAGAGTTGAATTTGAAATTTGAAGTGTGTATACTCACAGTCACAGTTGAGGTTTGGCAAACTGATGTTTAAACTCACTTCTATTTTCCCGCCACTGTCTTTATCAGGATCGTCCACATACAATTCATTTACTCTGCAACACACAAAGGACAGAAAGATGATTTACTCAACAGTAAATATGAGAAAAATTTGATTACTATTTTTGCTTTCCCTTAGCACATTGCTGTTTGTCATATGGTCACAAAAAAAGCAATAAACTTCATAGGACATCACTTTTTGTCAGATACAAAGTCATCCACTGGGTAATTTCCTTCCTGTTACACCCTCCCCATGTCATCCCTTATTACAAAGCGCCGAGAGGCTGACGCATGCACAAAGACAATTTCCTGTGAGAAAATTGACTCTTTTCATCGGTTACACCATTGACTCAGTGGAATAGAGCATAATGAGGGCATGGATAATAATGATACAGTGTCTATTGTGTATTTTGGGCAGAAAATCCTGGGCCTGGGCGGCAACAAATTAACTCCAGTTTGATATTGTTGCGTTTACAGGATATTACACATGCACTTTGAGGTTTGATGTCCATTGGGTACTTACATTTCAGTAGCTATGAATCCAGTCAGCTCAGAAAGAAACAGGAAGAGTATGAAGACACAGCAGAGAATGGAAACTGTGGGCAGAGAAGCACAACAAATCAACACCTTGTTTACACATTTAAGTCATTACGATCAAACAGGGATTTTAACAGGCATGCCACATTAAATATAATTTGAATAACACCAGAGGGTGATGCAAATGCAAAGCAAAACCCTTACGCCGTGTAGGAATGACTGACCTAATCTATTGACATGAAATCACACTGCAATAAAATTTTTACCCTAAATAGCTGTTTTACTGGTGGTGTTAAGTCTGCCATTACGCAGGTTTGCGAAGACCCTCCTACACTAATAACACATTAAATGCCAGCACAACAGGCAGCCATTACAACATATCTGTTTCAGAGGTGAGCTCATGTGCTGCTCATCCAACAAATAGCTCATTTTAGGTTAAATCACACCAAAAAGGGCTGACGAAGGGCTGAGCTAAATGAGGAAGATTAACCTTAAAAATAAGCTGGCCAAACTTAATCCAGAGTGTAAAAGGGCAAGAACTCAGGGTGTCTGCTTCATTTCATGTGTCAAACAAATCAGTCCCGCGCTGTCATGTGTTTGCCGAGATAAAAATGGAGGGAACTGATCTGTGCAACTCTGGTCTATCTGGTATGGTGAGAGGCTCAGTCAGAAAGCCCTCACTCAGCAGGTGAGTCGTGTTTACGTGGCAACTGTCGCCCGGGATCACATCGTCACATGACCTTGTGGTTTGCAGGGCGTCAGAGCCAAACCTGCGGTCGGTGAAGGCTTTGCATAAGTTGATGTTTAACTAACAAACAATAGGGTGTGTTGCTATGACACATAGGCCACTAATTCAGGTTGTTTAAAGTCTAATTCTTCCCAGGTTACAAAGGAAGGGGATCACTAAGGCTCAAAAACCAGAGCTCTTCAGTTTAAATACTTTTTCCAAACAGCGTGTTTGGGTATGTGGTTTTTTTTTTTAAGTGTGACTCTGCTTAACCTTCTCATGTCCACACTTTTCAAACACACAGGAAGCTTTATCTCAGTGCCACAAAGACCCAGATAGTGTAAAGCCGTGAATCATGCAGTGACATCGAAGGCTAGCCTTGTATTTTCATGTTACTTTTTCCGTCCTGTTCAAGGCTTTTTCTTACTTACAAGGCTCAGACAAGCAAGACTTAATGAACATTAACAAGTTTATGGAATAATATGAATGATGTGCATGTCCCTACAATGTAGCTTCAGAAGACACTGTGGCACAAAAGCAGACTATTGTTCCAAGTAAGTGTCGTAAAAAATGAGTGGAATGCTGCCTTTAAAAGAATGAAAAAACAAAAAGCAGACGGGGGTCAAATATTTGACCTTTAAAAAAAAAAAAAAGGTTTCTGGTTCCCTCTGCGCAAACCAGAACGTGATTTAATCTGCAGTGGGTGAACAGTAACAGTTGCCTAAACTCAATGCCCTCAGTGCCAGACAGCGAACTTGAGTCGATGGAGACAGGAAGGGTGTTGACTGTGAACAGGAAGTCCTTCCTTACATAGTTCCTCTTGGGTGGAAACTATATCTTTAGAAAAAACATTCCCAACCCTGTCACTCAGGAAGGTGTTTATCATGTCATGTGACCTATTAGCATGGATTAATTCTGTTATCACATCTGCTTGACTTTATTTTTCCCTTCACTGTCATCAGCTGACCAATATTTGTATCCACTGAATCAGTATATTATAATCAATGCCATCCTGATTAGACCATAACTTTTGGATGACAAGTTGGGAAACACATGGTCTGACAGGAAAAGCATTAAGATTTCCATTGATGACTTGTTCAGTGCCTGAGGCAACAAATGACTGATCTTTAAAATTCCTGTCATACTGGTTACGCTAACACAGGTACTGCACTATGCTGACAAAACACATTAGACAAGCAGCTACTTGAACAACTTTTTGTGAAGTGTTCCTCAAATACTCCACCCCTATCGGGGAATTCACTGGCACCACTTTCTGCAGACCAGTTTATACCATAAGCCCTAAAGTATAATTGTGGTGATTTAGTGATTTGGTTTTGTAGTAGGCTACTTACTGAAGGCTCCTGTGTATGTGGGCTGGGTGAGATCTTTTGGCACTTTCCTGTAGATATCAAATCTGTGAAGAAAAGGGGAAAAAATACAAAAGAAATGAGAGGGTGAGAAAAAAAGGAAAGAAAACGTAAACAGTACGTGCTGAGAAAAGAAGCACAGTGTGTACTCATCAGACTGTGCAATATTACAGAAGAGTGTTGGAATGTTAGCTCTGGACCGGGGCCATTCGACACATAACACAGGCCCCGGACGTCCAGCTTTTACAGGGCGACACCTCTTCCTTTTTCAATGTGAGCCTTTGTAATTCTGACCTGACCCCAAAAACATTCTCCACACGCATCCAGTGTAAACACACTCACTGAGAACAAATATAAACAGGACTGCAATAACAAACGACAGATGTATTCACTTGTGAAACAATATCTATGTATTTTTGTGCCAACATTTGCTACAGCCAGGCACGTCATAATAATCTTGCCCATATCATTATATGTAAAACAAATTTACAAATACTACAGAATATTTAAAAGTATTTGATAAAATAGCAATAGCAGCTCATGTGCTGTACATCTTATTTTAAAATGACAACATTAAGATTTGCATTTCTTCAACTCCCCTGTAGATGCTACTCTGATGCTGCTCTTGGATAAAAACTGCACACTTCTTGTGAAGAACTGTTGCTGTCTACTCAAGGATTGAAGAGAGAGGCAGAGAAAATATCTGCTACTCAATATCAAAACTATTTAGGTTCCTCGGTTCTTGTGCATGTCCTTTTTGGGCAGTGAAACATATTCGACCCCAAACTCTGTTGCTGAGTAAGTAAACTCCACCCAGTCCCTCTGTGGACCAGAGCTGAGGACTAAAGCACTTTGAGGCTGCCAGTGAGTTCTCACAGTTAATACAGAGAGGAATCGGGAGGGTGGGCTTCCTGTCCAGCCCAGGCCCCGCTGTTTCACTTGTTTTGCCTGAGCCCCATTTGTGTGTTTTTTTTAGCTCAAACCTTCAGACAGCTTCCCTTCATTCCTTCATATCACAGCCACATCTATACAACTTCCTGCACCTATGTCCCTTTGCAGTGAGCTCACCTAATGGCAGGTCAGGCAGGAAGTGCAGGACAGACAGTAAAAAAGGACCGGGAGGCTGAAGGAGGGGAGGGGTCCTGGATCAGGATTAGATGACTTACATGACATGTCTCCACCCAAACACAATGAATCTGGGACCTGTACTTGTTGTTTTTGAGTTGTTCTGTAAAAAAATGCCAAATGCCTAAGGATCATCTCAGTAACTGCAACACAGTACATATAATATTAATTTATATTTGCTCCAATATTTTTTTACTTACTTCAGTGCCAGCCCAACAGTTAAAATTTATAGGATCTACACTAACCTTTTACCTTGTTGTTATTTAACTAGTCTTTGTGGAAAAAAAAAGTTTAGTCATCAGTTTTGAGAGAAAAATAATGCAGGTGCCAAAAGACTCTACCCATCACAAACACTTGGCTTACTTTGTTGTTTTTTGTACAGACCCAGTGTTTGCAAAGTTGAACTAATCTTCCAATGAAATCCTAATCAAAGCCTTAAAAAGACACCAGTCTGCGTCTGAGCTGATGTTACAAATAGCTCAGATCTCCATCTTTAGTCGCAGTATGTGTTACTTTAGCTGTTGAGATGAATTCACATCTGAACGATACAAGATCTTTTTTCAGCAGTCACATGTGGTGCAAGATGGAAACCAAAGCTGCATGTAAACTGCAAATAGCCTCAATCGGATGTAGGTCGTCTGGACGTTAATATCTAGACACATGATACAGGGTATGCATTACACTTTTAAATAGAGACTGTTGACGTCAGTTTAATAAATATAAAGGCCAAAGCAGTATTAATGTCCAATTATTTTTAAAGAAGAGCCAGATTTGATCATGTGAGACTGATTTTATACCTATATTTAAGACCTAACTATAATCATTATAAAAACAAGGCTCTTGACCAATTCTGTTTTCAGTGGCAATAAAAGTAAGCTCCATTGCAATATAGGCAGATCAGTGTCTCCTCTGTATCAGTAACTCATTTACATATCAGTGAGTGTGACTAGACCTCAGTTTCATTCAGAGTCTCAGCTCTGAATACTCATCAATATTAAAGTGCCGTTGAGAACACGCGTCTGTGCCAATTGACGTTTTTAGCTTACTGAAATATCACCACTTCCCCAGTGCTCAGTCTTTGCAAACAGGGCTCACATGTTTTGTTATGAGCAAGGACAGGATGTACCATCGTCTCTCTGCCGACAACAGCGAATGAAAGCACAGGCTGCCTCTCAAGGAACGGCCTTACTAAATAAACCATTTCACACAAATGAGTCATGAAGTCGGTTGACTAAAGCCACATTAGGTGAGCTCACATCAGCAAACAACGCAAAAGCCTCCACGACGTACGCATGCCTTTAATTTATTCATCTCCTCAACGAACGTGCACCTCAAGTCAAAACACTGGTCAGTGGATGGTGTCCATTCAAGTGTAAAGCACACCGACCAAAACATGAAGTATCCCTACTGAGGCTGTAGAGATCCATGACCTAATCCAGCAGGAGCAAACACTACCTCACCCGCGACACGACGACACCTACGTGAGCAAACACATGACATAATCTGAAGGAGCTGTCAGCAGAAAAGGTTATTTACTTATTATGCACTGGCGCTGAAATCTGGCCTTTTAGTTGGCTGGCTTTTATGTTTAATAAGTTTTGCTCCTGTAGGTATATTACATGTCAGAGAAATGTTTCAGAGAGTTTCAGGAATGAGAATCAAGTGTTGATAGTGAGTTTTGGTTCAGTGCATCATTTCCATTTTTTGACTTTCTGTTGTTAGCCTTGAGAAATTTAAATTGTAAATCAGTTAATATCAAGCTTTCAGATCCATTCTATTAAATGCAACATAATCAAGCAGTTACAGCACTTACTAATATAATTTACTTTTCTTATTGTCAAACCTCAAAGAAACCATTTCATGAACAAAAAAAATCATAACTGAGCCTTGATCTAAGTTGCAGCACCATATACTGTATCTAATCATCCACAGTTGCTGAACCTCCTGCAAATTAAACACAATAAAGTGAAATATATTTTTGTGAATTACTACAACATGAATAAATACAGGGGTATACTGCGCCCTGTAACTGACTGATGTCATGTTTCTCACTTGGTCGTGCTGAGTAACGTCTCTGTATTTCTGGTTGGAAGGAAACCTGCAACAGTTCAAGGGTTTGGTCAGACTTTTGCAATGCAGTTTTTGTATCAGGACACCACGTCAGTGAGCCATGAGAACTGGACATTTCCTAACATTACCCACTCTCACACAGTTACTTCATGCTGGAAAAGTGCTTTAGTACAATTCAGACTAAAATGACATGATGTATATTGCGAAACTAACTATTTAACAGCAATGTCAGCAAAGTTCAACTAAAAGAGAGTGGATTTAATGAAAAAGACAATTTGACACTGACCTGATGAGTAACCAATATGTAATTTATGACAGCACCACACACAAAAGCATGAGTTTTGAAGACAACCCTCTCACTTTACTTTTTTTTGCTCTAAATCCATCCATTTTTAATTGAATTGAATTTGAATTTTTATTGAAGTATACTTCAGAGCTTGAACCTGCATTAGACAATACAAAACACTGATCAATGTCTGACAGTTTGTCTGGATCATTATGCAAATGACATTAAGCCAAAACATCCTTTACTTTGATCAGGTAGTGTGCTCTGTTGACTGTGTGACCTGTATTCAGTTTTATAGGTGTGACTAAGAGCTTTTTGCGAAGTATCAATGGAGTCAATGAGACAGCCCAACTCTAGAGAAAACTGTGGAGCTGAGAGTTTATTGGCGCACACTGAATGCACATTATTTTGTATTAGGTGTTAGAAGGTAGCTTTCAGTGTTGGCATGAGAAACCTGCTGTTGCGCAAGCGTTAACTCCAGACTAAGACCTGAGCATCACTTCAGTCACTGCCAGTGTCAGTCTCATCACATTGCGGAACAACACAACTCATTCATGTGAAATGTAAAGCCCACATGAGCAACATGCTAGCCAGCCCTTTGATTCATACAGAGCCCAGAGACGGCTAACCTCCACAGCTGCCCCGTCACATCTGTACCCAAACAAAAAGAAATCCCGGACTCACCTCCTCACATCGAAAGGCATGGTGTTTGCACGTTAGACACCGGGAAATAAGTGGACAAAGCGACAAACAACAGGCAACCATAGAGGTTTCTTCAGCGCTACCGGTGGTTCATCGGTACCGGGCTGACGTCAGCTTAGGACGCTTTGCAGAATATGATTGGGTGAGAGCTACTTCCGGTTCCTGGTGATTCTTCTTCCGACTAGAAACAAACTAACCACGGACGTAGAATAAAATACAAAAAACAAAACAATAATAATAATAATAATGTAATGAAATTAAACTCAAAGCGCTGCAAGTGACACCAGTTAGAGATATGAAAATAAATATAAAATACAGATCTTAAAGGTATACTTTAAAACTTTCACTTTGCAAGGTCTGTCAATACGAAATGCTTGTATTAGTAACCAGTTAGTTTGTGTTTAAAGTTTTCCAGCTGCTTCAAATCCCTCATGCCACTTATTTAATCTAAGCTCAGTACAAACAGAGTGGTTGAAACCAGTGGCGCCCCAATGCTGTATCTGTTGTTGGGCTTCAAACAAAGGACAGACCCTGTTATTTCCCCAGACTGTTCAGCCATTGCCTGTAGTGATAATGACAGTAAACAGACACCAATGACAGCAAGTGACAGTGAGGCTGGACCACAGGAAATGTCTTTTTGTCATCCTCTCTTTCATTTCCTTTTTTGTTTTGGGTTGTTTATGGGTCATCATTATGGGAATGGCAAACAGAGGGAAAAGCCTTGCTCTATTTTCAGACATGTATTTAAGTGTTCTGTCATACACTGAAACAATGAGCACGAATTCTCAGAATGAATTTAAGAAATCAAGTTACTAGAGTCAAATGATAAGAGATCATTTGATTTGATCGTCAATTGATTTTTGAAATTGAGTAAAGCAAAGAGAAACTGAAACATATTTTAGCAGATTTGGAAAGTACAAATCTTTATATGTTTAATCATGAATAGGGAAGAGCCAGATAAGGTTTTGTGGCAGTAATAGCCTAAATATATGTATAAAAAAACCCTCCAGTTTTAGTTTACTTGTTCAAACAAGGCTTTTACTGGATCTATTTCCTAAGCTGAAACACTGTGCTTTTTGCCTGTCATCATTGTATCATTATTGCTTTCTAAACTTCCCACACGCTCACAGGGAAAGACGCTTGTACAATAAGAACACAATGTTTGGGTACAGACTGTTTTGAGAGTCTGTTTGACCCCCCTTTTTTGTGTAGTGTGTAACATTCCAGCTTTACGGCATGTGTCTCACAGTTGACTCATCTCACAGGAGTGTTAGGTTAAACTGAGTGGAGAGTTTTTGCACTCTGTTGTGATTGGTTGAGTTTCTGTCTTTAAAGCTTCCTCTCCCTTCCCCCTCTTCCTTTCTCACATAACCCATCTATTTTCCCTTCACCTGAGGTAAAACTGTGTATTCATCGTGGTTGAAAGGCTTGCCTTGTCCAACTTCCAAGAAAAGAAAATGACAACAACATGATGTAATGTTTAAGATAGATCTAGGACTTATACCCAACTTAGATATAAACTAAAATAAACTTTATTAATCCACAAGGGACTGTTACAGAAGCTCGGTTACAGACAAAACAAAAAAATAACATGGGAGTGGTACCTTTTGAAACATTCTTATTTAGTTTTAATGTAAATTTATGTGGAAACGATGTATTTTTCCTTTTGAAATATTTGTCCATATGGTCATTTTGTTTTAAAAAGAGGTGTTTCAAGAATATAAACTATGTATAACAACTATCACTAAGTAAAATAACAGTAAAAAATAATTATAATAATTGTAACTGTGACTGTTGGTACAATGTGTTTATGATAAACTATGCTTGAAGTGAAACAGGAAATGGAATGTCAAATATATAGGAGAATGTCACAACACTACCTGCTTTCAAATCTGCTTTGTAAACATATGTTTCACAACAAAACAACTGTGACACATTCTTGCTGTGTAGTTTTCGGAAGTAACCTTTTACACACCCTTCTGTCAACAAATGTTGTGATCATTCTCCTCCTTTCTTGTCAGACAGGTTAGCAAGCCCTTCGAGTAAGTAAACCACGCCACATATAAAAAGGATTTCCCATGGGTAATGTTTGTATTCTTAAAAGAAACTGTGACTTCGAAGAAAACAAAGGGAAAAAAAGTCAAGTAAGAAAAAATACCAAATGAAACCCAAACGACAGGCCGAGAGATGCCCATCTGCTCTTGTATTCCTGGCAGGCCACTGTTTTGTTTTCAGCATGTGGAAATTTACTGGACTTCAGATTTCTATACAGTGATTAACTTTTATGGTTAGCCTTTGCTCTCGGGGCATTGAACACTATGTACTTATGGCCAATAAAAACAAAGAATGAACATTTATGGCCCCTGTGGCAGATATTTACTTATTATCTTATTATTTGTCAACTCTCAGGTGAAGAGGCAAAATAGAAATCTAATTAAGCACACGTATCATCATGGAAAATTTGGCAAATTCCAAAATATATACTCAAAACTGATCTGGGTTAAACTTGTAACAATGACAGGTTGGATGACTCATTGTTATGTCAAACATGACATAAAGTTATCAACCTATAATTTCCAGAAGGCCAGGACTAATGGTAATTTTTCCCTTTTCACAAATAAAAATACAAAAAAAAGAAAAAAAGAAATGCAAATACAGAAAATACAAAAAAAAAAAAAAAAAAAAAGAATGGTAATGTCAAGCAATACGTATAGAATGTGGACATTATATTATACTTATTACAGTTAATATATATAGCATTTAGTGAACTGTATTTAAAATAAATAAATAATAATTTTTTTTTTTTAAGTTTTATTGTTAGTATGTGACCAACCTACCCGTTTGCACTTTTTAAATAGTTGTGTGTTAACTTTGTTGTGATTGTGGACAGTTTTAAACTAACCTGGAGTACGTGCCCGCGCCTGTACGTGCACTGTACCTCTACAGAAATGTCCAGCTTGTACGAGCACGTTCCGCTCGGTCCCGCTCTGTTGCACTCACTCTGGGAGTGCGTGATGACGTCTGCGCCCCTGGCAACCAGCCAATCGGGGCGGTCCTTGACGTCAACACTTCTCATTCACAACGACGGACCGTATATAAAGGGCTGTGAGAAAGACAGGGGCTACTCATTGTAAAGTTTATTAAATTAAACTTTTAAAACAAAGAAGTTCTAGAAAAGTGAAGTAAAGGACTTGCTTCGACAGTTTTATAGTCTTTTGTTTGTTTTTATTTTTCTTCTCCACTTGGAACAAAGGACTCCCGCCTAACTTCTGAAGAGGACTTTACTGACTTTAAGCTTCACACTGTTGTCCTCTCCGTCGCGCTTTATGTATTTGGATTTACATTTCCTTTCCCGCCGTCCTACTATGGTCATAATGGAGGTCCCCACCATCGACTGTGCGTCCCTCCATGAGTTTTTGGAGGACGACGTCCCAAGCTGCCTTGTCCTCGACTGCCGCTCTTTCCTGTCTTTCAACTCGTCCCATATCTCGGGCTCCAGTAATGTCCGCTTCAGTACTATAGTACGAAGGAGGGCCAGAGGAGGCCTGGGACTCGAACACATCGTGCCCAACGAGGACACGAGAAACCGGCTTCTGTCCGGGGAGTACCAGTCCGTTGTGCTTCTCGACGACAGGAGTTTGGACCTAAGCCAGGCCAAGAAAGACGGGACTCTAATGCTTGCTGTTACGGCCATGTGTCGCGATCCATGTGGAGCTCGTGTTTTTATTCTTAAAGGTAAGGGGGAAAAATTAAAACGAATATGATAGAACAACTGTTTTCATGTGTCCTAACAACGGTCACAAATGTGGCTTTCAGCTGTCACCACACCAGCTGGTGTTGGTGTAAACAATGTTCCAAAATAACCCCATGAGCAGTTGTCACCTATTTCAACTATTTAAGTGTATATGTATCTCTCTGCTGTTATCTGACCTTAGTTTTATTTTGAACTCTTTTTACAGGTGGATTTGAAACATTTTCCACAGAATATCCGGAGATGTGTACCAAACCTACACCTCCACAGGGGCTCAGTTTACCTTTGAGCTCCAGTCATCCAGAGAGTGCAGATCCAGGCTGTAGTCCATGCAATACCCCTCTATATGACCAGGTTTGTATTTTTATTATTGTTTTTTACATTAAGCCAGCTTATACACTATAACATGGTTGTTTTTCTTGTGGCACTGTAAGGCTAACCAAATATTTTATTGTCTTTTATCTAGGGTGGCCCTGTAGAGATCTTGCCCTTTTTGTATCTTGGCAGCGCCTACCACGCTTCCAGAAAAGACATGCTGGACATGTTGGGGATCACTGCTCTTATCAACGTTTCTGCCAACTGTCCGAACCACTTTGAAGACTCCTATCTTTACAAGAGCATCCCCGTCGAGGACAACCACAAAGCTGATATCAGCTCCTGGTTCAACGAGGCCATAGAGTTTATCGGTGAGTGTTTATAGCTGCTATTTTAGCTCACTTTACACTCCTACAACTGCCAAAATGTGAGCAGCCTATCCCAGCTGTCACCTCAGAGCCAGTTGCAATACAAACAACACCCCTCCCCCTTCTTCCTCCTTGACTTCCAGATTTAAATTTTAAAAAGTTCCCTCCAAAACTGGCCAGCTGGCTTGGCACAGGCTCCTACTTTACTACAATGGCGGTTACATCATCATTCCTGAAAAAGGGATGCCCCTTTTTTATGTGTGTGAGGCAGCGCCCCCAAACTGATTTTGTGATGGCTGGGTTTGAATAGCTCCCTCCAAACACCGCTCTTTGTTCTCTGGGAACAAAAGGCAATTTCTCCTCACTCAGTGTCGGCCTTCCTCCCAGATCAATACCCCCAGCAGGGGTCTGCTCCCCTCTTTTGTCTACATTCAGACTGCCTCCTCAGAGAATTACCCCCTTGCTCACACCAGGCACCCCTATTATCACTGTTCCTGCCTCTTAATGAGAGTCCTTAAATATAAATGGCTGCTGGAAGTGTTACAAGTAAATAGAGCTTGTGCCTTCCTGTGATGGGCTGCTTTGGATGTTTTATAACCTTTATAAATATGTTGACTAATCTGGCTTGTTCTTTCTCCACAGACTCTGTCAGAAATAAAGGAGGCCGTGTATTTGTGCACTGTCAAGCCGGCATCTCCCGCTCCGCCACCATTTGTCTTGCCTACCTAATGCGAACCAACCGTGTGAAGCTTGATGAAGCCTTTGAGTTTGTCAAGCAGCGTCGCAGTATCATTTCCCCAAACTTCAGCTTCATGGGTCAGCTTCTTCAGTTTGAGTCCCAGGTCTTGGCCTCTTCGACCTGCTCCTCGGAGGCAGGCAGTCCAGCCATCGGCAACAACACAACAGTCTTTAACTTCCCCGTCTCCATCCCTGTACACACCTCAGCAGGACAGCGCTCCTTCCTCCACAGTCCTATCACAACTTCACCCAGCTGCTGAAGCAAGACTTTTCTAAAAGACTAAGAAGTGAACTGCACAGAACTTAGCTCCCACATAGATTTTTCTTTGGTGGTACTGGCATTACCAGAAAGAACAGCTTTGTTTGGGGGCAGTTCAGCTGACTGGCCAATCTGGCTATAAGCAGGCCTTAATATTTCAAAGGGAGACTTGATGGCTACTATTAGGCAGTATTTATGTGTAACCTCCTGCAACAATGTGAATTACTATTCACAGTTTTAATTCAAGACAGGGGAAATGGCTGAAATCCATCTAATCGACTCTTGCTTTTTTTTTTTCAAAGGCATCTGCTTCAGATAATCATAATCATTTCTATAACAAATTATTCATGGTTTTCTCAGGAATATTCACTTATCTTGGTCAAAAAATTGGTCTCTGCTGGTTAAAGAGAGCAGTCAAACCTTTAGCCAGTCTGGCATTGAAGTAAACGTTTTGTTTTTTTTGACGAACAATGAATGTACCCCCCGTGTTTTGTTGTTAGTGTGGCACATCATGAATCTTTGATGAAACTGACATGTTGAGGAAAACTGACCAATGAATACCTCATGTTTCTGTACTGTGTACTGCGTCGCTGAGACAGAAAGAGCCTCCAAGTAGTGACTAAAAAGGGTTCTGACGACTTTCTGACATATTTATTGAACTAAAGTAATATATTTCTTTATCATATCTATTTTTGCATCTGTTTGTTTAAATGTTGTTTTTATACTGTTGAATAAATCATTGAACTTTTGTACTTGGATTGCTATCTCATTTAGTCTTCTAAGCAAACTACTAACACACACACACATACATATATATATGTGAAGGGAATTTGTTAGAGCATACTTTAAAATCAAATACATACATGAAACAAGGTAGTTTAATGATATGAGATGCTATACTACAGAAAATTGAGTATAGCACAACAGCAGCTTTTCTATCCCATGTAATGGAATCCTACTGCGTATATCTACTTCAAAACTTTACCACCAGAAGGAGCATGACATCATGTTGTAGGCCATTGTTTTGGCCACGCTCTCTTATCATTGTGCGAGGCCAGGCCTGCAGCAGGAGGCCTAAGATTCACCAAAGCAGCCCTCCCTCTGCGGCCACAATAGGAACAGCTGCAAGGCGTTTGGGAAAAGTGTGACAACTAAAGAGCATTGAGGGCTCAGTCAAGCTCCGGCCTTGTGTCCCCTGCCCCAAACACCAAAGGGAGGTGGAGACAGAGAGACGACCGTGAAAGGGAAAGGAATATGTTTGGGTTGCAAATTAGCCAAAGCACTGCCTCTGTGACCCTTGGTGGTGTGAGAAAAAAACCCCGAGGAGTCTCTAAAGCCTTTAACACATTCTGAAGTTAACAATTTTAGCCTAGAATATCCACAGCTTTTAAACTCCAGCGTAAACATGCAATATATGAAAATAAAAACAGTGTCCGTGGCTCATTCATGACTTCACCAGCTCCCCGTGACATGCCGTGGTTTTTGGTGACATATGTGCACCCCAGACCCCCCCTAAACCAGCCACAATATGCGCCTCGCTTTGTGTCTTCAGACTTCCTGTTGTCATGAGCGAGGCTGGCAGGAGCGTGTGTCTGTCTCTGGGTGCGTGTGAAAGTCGTTAGGCGCCTTTTATGATCCGATGAGGGTGAAAGGCTGTCAATTGGCAAGCTGGGAGCATTAGACGATCTGTGGCCATGTGAGACAATGTCAAGGTGTTATTTCTGTAACATTAGTCTGAACCTGAAGCAAAACAAATGGTTAATCCCAAACGATGTCCCAAAACAAACTTCTGAGCCTCTTCCAATACAACCTCCTCCATGTCATTCGTCTTACACTGTGTACACTTAAATTATATTGACAACTTGCTGTTTCATTTGGCAACTGAGCTCCGACTTGACTTCAAAGTCCATTTAATTAACATGATCCTCAGAAAACAAAGATTATATAATGTGTCAGACAACACTGCCATCACAGGAAGGCAAACACTCCCACCTCTGGTTTTTACATCATCCAGTCTCTGTCGTATGTGTGGGACTGACATTTAATAAAAGGAATTAACATTTGGACATCATTGTTTCATAGACAAGTGCAAGTTCTGGTTTATTTCTGGTTATTGGATTAGATTTGATACTATTATGTAAATCTGAGTGACAGGCAACCTTAAAATCATATGGCAACACAAATCTTGCAGTTTAGTTGCAGACAAACGCCTTTACTTGGAGGAAATTGTATTAACTGAAACTATGGCAAAACACGAACACACAACATGAAAAGAAAAGGCTTAAAAACAATGTACAAAATGGTAATTGCCTCCCTTTGTAAACAGGATTTAAACCTGCAGCAGTATTGTTGCTGTTGGATATAACATGGCCAGTACAAGTCTGTGAAAACACGAACACAATGTGTCCACAACAGAATTATCCCAGTATTCTTGTAGCTACAGTGTGAATGTGATTAGCAGTGGCTGCTAGAGTCGGCAAAGTAATTACACCTCTCACACTTCATACTGCCCCAATTCGATTAAGCCTCCCAAACACACACTGGTCCCTGGCCGAGGAGACTTATTCTACACATTGATGTCATGGCACAATACTCACCTGCAGTAAATCTGTAAGAGGATTACGAGTGTGACAAGAGGCCTGTGTAACATTCAGAGGCTGCACTGTTGTGGCTTGTTCTAACCTTGACTTCAAACACCCACTCCTAAATCTTCACATGCAGTTTCATATAAAAGAAACACCGCAGTGACGTAAAGCATAAGGCGAATAAAGATAGACTTTGATTTGTGTGATACACAAAGAATTCATAGATTTTTCATATGACGTTTACAAACACGGTGTATTCAAGAGAGGCCAGACATTCTGCCGTTGCATGACAGGAGCTGAGATAAGGCCAGATCTTTCACATGATAACCCTGGACTTGTATAGCTCAAGGAATGTCAGGAAATTACGTATGGACGCCATGTGAAGTGGCTTTTCCTTGCCGGCGGGGCTCTTTTTCCTCCAACAACCCTATCTGGAATGTCAGACAATGGAGGAACTCTGTTGGGTGCTGGGTATAGTCAAGCTTTTCTAAAAAATACATTTAAAAGTCATAAAGTAAAAGTAAATAAATCCAAAAGTGTCCGAAAAACATTTGTAAATAACATGATCCATCTGAATGCCAGACATAGGTCAGACACCTTTGACTGGACACTGAGCCTTTTGCACTCTGATGACCCTTAAACTCAGCTTGTATTTTTCCACTGGCTCGAGGTCTAGGGTTGTGTTCACAAGCAGAATTGAGATCCTGTGTGGAGTATTCAAGGAATGTTTGGCATCCTGTCTTCTACGCTCGCTACAGTCTGGCTCAATGATGTCACACCCAAAGAAAATTTATTAGGAGAAATGCCAAAGGCTCAAGCAGATGTTCCCACTTTATGTTAGAAGGTGCAGAATAACTCTGGACCATAATCAAGGTATAAAATACAAAAAACATATCGAGCCAGTAAAATATGTGTGTTATGTCACTATTAACCTTAAAAAGCAGACGAGTCCATCTGTTTTTTATCAGTGTGACCTAAGAGCATCAGTTTGGATCCAGAAAATATACAGCTCTTATACAACCCTTATGAGGAAACCTGTGAGGCCACACTTAAACATTCACTTTTGAGAAGAAACTACTTAAGTTACTTAAGTTACTTCAACTTACTTCAAAGTTAAAGGTATAAGCTAATCCCTTTCCTGGAGATAAACGTTTGTTGTATATACGTATACAGTCTATTAAAACTGAATATTGTGCTTTGATTTAATGTCCTGCTCCAATGTTCACAGCAGGGGTAAACATTAACAAAAGCTGAATTACAGTGACTAACCTGGATTTTGGAATGGATTGCTCATGGGCCTCCTGAGCTTTGTGTGTGAGTGCCTCCTTGTGGATGAGACCTGGAGCCACCCAGGAGACTTAATTAGTACTTTCCTTACCTCCTGGTCTGAGGCCTCCATTCTCCACTGCTCATTCTCTTCGTTGACATTAAACTGTGATATTATTTCAGCAATCTTAAGTTCAAATTTTGTGAATTTTTTTAAATGCATGAAACCCTGTGCTGGATAAGACGTGTTAAGTGGCTGTAATTCTGTTGACTTTTGAACCATGATGTTAATGTGTAACTTTACAGCGAGAGGCAGTTTTACAGAGGGGTATTACTTGAAAAATCAACACTGAACACTGAATATGTGCTGTATTTTATTTTATTTTTTAATAAACTTTAACTTGCTTACAAATCAATAGACATTTTTATGGTCTTCGCATTTAAGAGTAATTTCCTATTTGCTATTGTCCTTTCAGCTTCTTATTGATCCAATATTTTTTGACTGAAATAACTGCACATTATATTAGACTGAAGTGTTTCTCAGCTGCACTCCACTAAATATACTTTGATTTAAGCAAGTAACAGTAAATTACATTACTTTTACTTATGTGTAGGCACGTGTTCTGTTATCCACTTGCTCAAGGACAGGAATATTACCAAGCCCTCCCACTTTGGCTTTTTTTTGCAGGCGTTGGCACCAGTCATTGTGTATCTTTAACGGTTCCTCCAAACACACACTACTGCTCCACGTGCCGGCGGCCTTCCCCCTTTTCAGGTTGAACTTTATTGGACAGAATAAAGAGATAACCTTACCCACGTGCTGGTGTGTACACATCTTCAAATTTCAGGCGGGATTCTCTTGTGAACAAAAAGGCGCAGTTTCAGAAAAACGAGAAGCCATGAACTGGAAGAGACAGCAAGAAGTCAGTTGAACACTTCACCAATTCACTCTCTTTAGTTTTGAGTAAAAAAAGAAGATGGGGAAAAGCCAGTCGAGCATGTGCGGTAACGTGTGCAGTTTAGCTTTAGGCAACAATAGGAAGACACTTAAAAGCAGCACAGAAGGTAAGATATTTGAATCGTAATTATGTACAGATGCATTTACTGTTTAACATTTAAGCAGCACTCATAATGATAATATCACAGGTGTAATATTTTGATTGTTGTGCATTTATCAGACTGCTTCATGACTGACAGACAGAAAAAGACAAGACATGATGTATTCTGTTATTTATAGTGAAGTGTGTGTTGTTGCCTGGCGCTCATTGGCTGCTTTGGGGAGTGTTGTGTTTTTGAGTCTGCTTCGCACAGACCCCTAGTGATGTCATATGTTTCCCAGACCCCCGGGGGCTGATGGGAAAGAAGGACCGAATTGTTATGAGAATAGAAAAAGGGAAGTCACTGGACATGAAGCAATTTAATCCAGAGGGAAAGACAATAAACACATGCTCTGTGTTTGGAAACTTCTGGTCCTAAAATGTTTGCAACTCTTCCTGTTGGCTTGACTTGTTTATGCCACTGTTCTCTAAGCGGGGTATATTATTTTTGGTTTTAGAATGGATATTTACAAGAAGATGATATGTTTGGCAGATTTTATGTTAATCTCTTATGGGGTGCAGCAATTAAGTTAAAGCTGCAGCTGAGAATATATTGTGCACAAGCAAGGAAATCATACACCGACTACTTTGAATATTGAGTGAAAGTTGGCCTTTTGGCATTTGTAACCATGTTTATGTGGAAAAACCCATTGATATTTAAATGTTAAAAGTGTTACAAATGAGAGACAAAAAGATTACAAGCAGTGGCAGGGAACATTTTCTTTAAATTTGGTCAAAGGAGTGGCCATAGCCAGAGTTTGAGTAAGGGATTAGAAATCAATAGTCCAGACTATTTGTTCTTATTGTTAGTGTTGTTGTGTAATATTGTATTTGTAAGCAAAAGTCATGGCCAAATGGTTCCAATAATAAAATGAATTAATGTCAGATATCCACATTCAGCTTTATAATTCATCTCTACAGAGCACATTAAACCTGTTGTGTTTTTGCAGACTGCTATTGTCACAACATGAAAACCAATACAGAAAAATCATTTATTTATGAAAGAAAGAAAAAAAATCTGAATTTGAATACTTGGCTTGTGTCTTGTTGTTCAAACCAGAAAGGCCATTAGAGGGCGACATTTTACTACAATCCCAACCGAAACTAGGGGTGGTTCTTTCAGGGAGCACTTCAGGATTTGACTTTGGCAAGTGAAAGGATGAGTTCATTGAATTATCATAGCCAGCTACTATGCAGCTTTTCCTCTTCTAAAGACACTGCAAAAAGGAATAAAAACACTTTTATATATGCAATTAAATGTCAGTTTTTAAAGGCATTAGAAGGACAATTTACACTGGGAATAGAAGGATGCCCTTAGCCATATTATTTAGGTGTATGAGTGTCACATCAATTGCCATCTGTTTGTATAAATGATATAACTGATTGCTTTTAGATGTCTGTATTTCGTTTGACAGAAGAATAATGTTTTTAAGATGAGGATGGAGGTGGAGAAAGCTGTTGGAAAAACCTCAGTGTAGAGTTTCAGCCCAGACCTGACGTCGAACACAAAGATCCATCACTGTGACGGCTTCATCTGTTGTTTGTCCTTTTACATCTTCACCGCTTTCTGTCAGGTTGCCCAAGTGTACGCAGAAACACTGACGGAAGGGAAGTTGTGTGTGTCTATTTGTGTGCGGCGTTTACTGCACGATTACGAGCCTGGCTGTTTCTCTCACATGTCATGGGGCTCTTGGGGGAGCGTGTTAAACATTCAGCAGCGTCTTAATTATTCAGAAGTCTTTACTTGCTCGTGTGCTATGGTAAAAATAGAAGGAAAATTAATCGGAATAAGAGACTGAATTGTAAGCTTTAGTTTTGGTGCAGCTGACTTTTAGCTGGTGTTTATTTGTGTTAGGGAGATATTAGTAAAAGCAGTAGTAAATGAATTGCCTTTGGCCCCAGATTCTTCCTTGTTGCTAATAATCCTATGGGACAGTAGATACACTTTAGGAAAGGAAGTTCTCATATTTACGAGTTCCCAAAATAGCCTTGTCACCCAACGCTCTCAGTGTATCAGTGTCCTTGTCTGAAGCATGGGGCCCTGCAGAGGGTTCCCACATGTGTCACAGGCCAGTGTCATGACATGGGAGCCAGCGAGGGAGGAAAAGGGCCAGGGAACGGGCAGATAGAGAAAATAATGAGTAAGATAAATAAAAGAGGTGAAGACAAAAGCGGTGGGTAGAAGTTGAACAGAGGCTGCATTATGGACAGGAAAAGGGCCACAGATGGCGGAAGCTCTCAGCAGTCTTCATGTGCTAAAGGTGAAGCGAGTGGCGGTGAAACTGAGCCCGTCGTGAAATCAAAGGCGAGGATTGCATAACGGGCTGTTTATGGAGCTTTTGTCATTCATCTTCTCAGTCAGAGCTGTAACTCCTACCTGCTGCTCGTTCAAGTTGTTTACCTGCTCGGCCCAAAGAGCACGCCGTGAAGTATACATTGTAAGGCCCCGCACATCCCGAGTGTTCCCGACTCTGAGATCAGCTTACGGGACGGTCACTGGCTGGAGTCTCGGGCACTAAAGTTGCCTTTGATGTGTGGTATGCAGGCCATCTATGGGGCAGGAATCTACAGTCAAGTTCCCATGAATTATCAGGTGTGTTTTAACATCACTTAGGGGCAGGCCTCTCAGTGCTCACCATGGTTACACACACTGGTGATTAAAAGTCAATAGCCCCCCTCCGAGAAGATAATGCAATCACTGGAGGTTCGGTTTAGTGGAACCCTTGCAGCAACGATTTACAATTAACTTGATTACAGTTACATCTTAGAAGTAATTATATATAATACAGTATGTGTCTCCAGTCTTTATATAATCCCCCTTTTCAGTTTTAAGAAAGTCTATATGCACTATGAACAGGATCTTAAAAATACAGAAAAAAATGTTCATTGGTAGAGATCATAAGCATTAAACAGTAAAAAGATGATATAAATGACCAGAACGACGTTAGAACAGCATAATTAGCAGCAATATTTAAGAAAACTGAGCTAAAAAAGACCAAATTATCAGACCGACACAAAAAAATGGCCGCTACAAAGCTGACCAGGGAACTGGCACAGGTTTTTAAAAAAAATGTAAATATGGGTTCCCTGAAGAGAAAAAATGTTTGGGAAACCCTGATCCAGACTGTCATTCTTTCCCACACACATGATTGATTTATGGCCAGGACAGTAGTCAAATAACCTATGAGTTAAAACAACACATATACCTTCCTCAAATGGCTAGGACCACACAATGTGTTTTGGTGTGGTGCCACGCAGCCGGACAGTCTTGACAGTGATTGGTCATTCCAGCTGCCTCTCACCGTCTTCAGTCTGCCTGTCACTGACATGGTGCAGAAGTCCAAGTGAACTAAGGATTTTCGCCTAATGATAATTTAAAGACAGAAAACTCGTGCTTGCTGAAGCTTTAAGGCACACAGCAGAGAATCAGAAGAGCATGCTCTAATGTGACACTGGTTGATTAATCCCATCATCGTCTGACTTATCGGGGTGGAAATAAACACTGATATTCTGCAGACTTTTCAGTAGGAATTCACCAACTCAGATGTTTATTTTGGTTTGGGGCCTGACTCGGGTCAGCCAAGTGAAACTGATGTGACTTTAAGCAAAACAAAGGGAGTTGGGCTTTTGCTGCTGAGCTATACAGTTTTGGAGGCAATGGAGTCATCTCTGTCCACATGATCTTTTTTATTATTAAAGACGGGGCAAACTGGGGATATGACTTGGATGTACCCCATTTTAAGCAAAATAGTAAAATATAACAGACACAGTAGGCCTTACACCCCCCTATGCCATTTGTGTAAGCTTTGGAGAGTTGGATAAGATAGATCAAAAGACCATGATAAATATTTTACAGCAGTGATTGACAGACATTTTTAGCTAATGTCAGAATCTGTGCATGAGATCCTGAAGCAAGACCTAATAGCTCTATAGAGTGTCCATGTTAGCGACGCACTGGAAACAAGGGACAGGCAGCAGGTATCAGCTCCAGACCCATAGTACAAAAATAGCATATTTAACCTTCTTGTGGTGTGAGCTAAATAAATAGATGTGTGGCTTTCTGCTGTCTCCATGTCACACGACACAAGGCATTACTCTTTGTATTTGTTAAAACCTAAGAGAGTAGAGCTGTGGGCCTTCAAACTGTCCTTGAAACAAAGAAGCAGCACATTATACCCAGAGGTGTCTGTCATGATAGTTCACACAAATGACTTCTGTGGCCAGAGCTCAGGAAGAAGAGCCTTGTGCCCCTGTCACTGTCAGTTTTGTGTCCTCTGCAGTGATGCATGGCTCAATGGAGAGCTTACATTGTATATTATTATGTTAATTCTTCTCACAAATGTCTTCATTTTGCATTTTTTTTTTGCATTTTCCCTTCTCTGTACAATGGTCATAGACTGTAAAAAAAAAAAATCATTCATCAGAGGAACTATCATAATGGCTCAGTTGCAGTAGAAATGAATGGGCCAGTGAACAGTACATAAAACAAGAGAGTAAATGAAGCCAAAAAGTGATACTTCAGGTGTTCAGGAAACATGAAGCATGAAACTATTAAAGGTACAAAAGAACCAGATGTAGACAGGTCAGGCCTTTATGTGGAACATAGCAGTGGTCCTGTTCCTATACCATAACTTCAGCTGTCGGTCGAAGCATTTTCTCACTGCCTTTGTGCCATGAATAACCTTTAGAAAAGGACACGGAAGAGGCAGCTCATTAAACATAGACAGGAAAGCTGCAATTGTAGAGACCTTACTGTGTGTTCATCTTAAGGTCTGTGCACACAAATGCAAAGAGGGGTATGCTCAGAGGAAATATTCTATTATGTAATGCACTACCTGGAGCACACCACTCTCCTGCTGTACCCACTTTGTTGAGACTGCAGAGACAAACTAATGGGCAGCATTTACATGACAGCTGCTGACTGTTCTTGAACTTCGTGGAAACCCTACGTTTGTTAAGGGGAGACAGGTGACTGCTTGGACAGGGGTAATAATAGAAAAGGTCATAACCCTGGGGTGTCCCCTGTGTTGTTCAGGCTTTTTAAGGTTAAGACCTATACCTCTGTGTACTAATGTAAACAGCATGGCAACAGAGTAGAACATTTAAACTGCATTGCATTTGATATGGTTTAAAATGTTTTTTAATTACTTCAGTGTATGTTGCAGCTAGTGCGTTTTCTTAGAAATCATAATACTTGGGTGACACATATAAAAAAAGGAACAAAAATATGTTAGTTTAAAGGTAAAATAGTTGTACCCGAAAAGCCACAACCAGTGCTGCTCAGCAGTTCCTCAAACCACTCACATTTCTCTAATGAGATTTTGGATTCTTTTCTCCTGAATTTCTGAGAGAGAAGCAATTTGGAGGTTAGAATCTGGGAGCCTGAAGGCAAATTCTGACAAACCTTTAACTACTTGGGGAGCGAGTTCCTCTTTGAACCTTGTCATAAATTCTAATGATGTTAATAGGCTTAATTGGGATCTTCTTAACTATGGGCTTGGTATTTAATATGCACCAACACACCACTAGCATGCACTGGAAGCATACCACATCCCCTGCTGTACGTCTAACAGCATTAATGTGACTATGGCACAGGACATTTACTGCTGTGGTGCAGCAGTGAAATGCTGTGGTCAACAGCATCCATTTCTCTTTATTATATAAACCCACTAAACACATATATTTATGCTTTTAGCGTCAATAATTTAATAATTTAATTACATTAAGTTCAATCCCAGGCAGTTTTTTTCACTCAGTCCATCTCCTCATCTATACACTGTAAAAGTGTGTTCTGTTTACAAACTTTCACTTCATAAATTTTAACATCTATTTCAAGAGCTGACAATATGTCTTGACTTGGGTTGGTATTCTGAGAGGAGGTAGTTCAAAGATGACAAAGACCTTGACATAGACACCCAAGTTGGCAAGAGAAGGGACAGAGCCTTGTGTCTGTAGCTACCGTGTAAAAGAGAAGAGGCTGGCCTTGTTGTTCTGGGCAAAGACTATTTCCTGCATCTCCTTCAGTGGAGCATCCGCTCCTCATCCCAGAAAACACTTAGACAATGGAACAGATGGAGGAAGAACACAGTCCGTGCATCTGGTTAAATGCATTGAAGGGTCATTTTTAGCATGTCTCCCACTGACAGTGGCCCTAAAACAACATTTTAGTGGAGACGGGCCACTGTTTCATGCGTCTGTACTTTACTCAAATGATTGTTAAAGGAATGCTATTCACTGGCTCCCTCCATGAAACTAGCTGTAGGTCATCTTTAAATAGAAATTCAAGACATTTTGTAAAACACAATTCTGTAAGTGATACCTGTACTCAGCACTCTCAGCAGTGACACTCGCCTTTGGTCAGTGGACAATTCATCTATGAGCTACCTACATGACTACATATACTACCTTGTGTTAAAAAAACCCAAACAAAAAAGTGTAATACACAGTTATACATACAAGATTAGAGGTTTCATTATATCTTCATTAAAGGGATTATATGTATCTCTGTTATTATTAAATAATTCTCACAAGTATATAGTATATCACAAGTATATTGTGCAAATGATCAAATTTGTCATATGTTTACCCCATTGACCTAAGGGCCATTTAAAAGACCTGTGACCAAAATTTAACTGGTTCATCTTTAGATCAAACCCATTGTTGATTTAATGGAAACACTCCAGTAGTCTTTATATAATTCTTTTTGAGCAACTATTAAATGCAAGTATTTACATGAAGATTTTTGGGGAAGGTAAATAAACTGAAGACTGAAAAATATTCAGAATCCAAATCGCGACTTTTTTTTTACTTCAACAACGCTGTAAACCCCCAACAAACCATAATCATGACCTGTAGTAGTTTGTCTATTAACACTAACATTAGAGGATAGTTCCACTGAATCTTCAAATAAAATAAAACGTTACGAGTTATCGATGAAGGCCAAATGTCAATTTACAGCATTACTGTTTGGGCGCATAACAGCGGCAGTCTTTTGTTTTCCCAATTTACACCACTTGCCAATGATTCATTTCTCTGTCATGTTTTTAATTTAGTGAAATTTTAAATTGCAGATGTGAAACCAAGCATGCATGTACTTTGTCTGCTAAAGCCTGCCACAGCATTTGTTCTCATGATCTGAGGATTTTGTAAATTAGAACAATCTGTGAGGGCACTGAGCGCACAAGATCTCTGTCGAAAATGAGTCCAATTAAAGGCAAATGCTGCATAGTTGCTTTCAATATAGTTTTTTTTTTAAAAGCAAAGTATTTGAGCTTTGTATGTTTCATCTCGAGAGTGGGGGACTTTTTCACCACACAATGGCTTTGGCAGCCGTTGAACTTGTACTGCATGATCTTAAAGCAGGTGCTTGACTCCGATGGCCTGTTAAGAGTCAACCCCAACAAGAAGACAGGAGCCCATATTGGAAACAGATGGGAGTGCACTGTAGTAGAAAAACTAGAGTAAAAAGAGGTGACGCTGTTGTACGAACGTGGCTCATTGTGTTTTTGACGGAGATGCTTATGTTAACACTGAAGTTAGGTATGACTCACTCCATCCATTAGATCAGTGGCTGGGGTTTGGACAGCAGCCTTCCCCTGACACTAAGACCAACACATACAAACTTCCTCAAACAACCATCTGCTCAGAATTTTACTCACGACTTTTAAAGAGAATTCTACTTGTGCGAATGCAACACTGTGCTGTCCAAGGACCAGTCGCTGGGCTGCAGTCGCATCGCTCTGGGCCAAGTTTCCTTGAGCGCAGGAGGCATGTGTGTGCCCTCCTTCTCTGGAAATAACTCCATTCACTGTGGGGGCCCTCGTGCTACATCACAGATGCGTGATAACCAAAAAAGGGGACAGCGCGCATTTAGGTTCATCTCAGAGCAATGCATTCCGGCGTGGATCCAGTTTAATATAAATAGACACAGCTTACAACTGTTTGTACCGTGTGCCCTTCACCTAGTTATGTCAGTATAAAACATAACGCCTACACATTTACTGCATTCACTGCCAAATGAAACACACAAGAACATGGCTGGAAGAATGGCCAGAAGAGTTTTAAAAAGTGGCGATATTGCCTTGCTTTTGTGACAATGAGCAGTCACACATAAAATGGAGAACTTCAGCTTCAATCAGTTGGTGTGGCGGATGTGTCCAGGGGCTTCTTTGCTTTTGACATGATGCAAGAGCAATCGGTTTGACATATCTGTGCTAACTGTGTCCATGGGTCCTAAGAAGATCCTAAAGCTGGTTATAAATGGGTAATAAAAAGCATGATTTCAAAAGCAAGGACATGTTCAGTGAATCCAGTGAATGAAAGTTTGGGACAATACAACCACAGCATGAGCCACAAATAAAAAACAGTTTAACAGTACAATATGTGACTGAAGTCAATGATTCATTTCTATGCAGAGAAATGTGGTTCAATTTTTGAAAACATAAAAATCTAGCCTGGTTTTTCAGTGGTGTTCCTTTCACAGAACAAGATGAGACATACACTATATGGATGAAGGTTTTGTTCGATGGATCGCTAATGTCAGCACTCTTCCAGTTCGGGAAAGCAGACAAGAGTAATACCACAGAGACTGTACCAGATGCTGCTGTAAATGGTGCCCACTGACATTTTTAAACACTTTAACGGCACATATTGCTCCCTGTACAAATAAGGAACAAATAAAAAAGCAGTCATAATGAAGTAAATGCATGTAACTAGTCTGGTGTTATAAATCAATATGCTTGCTATAAGGGTACAAGAGATTTCTTCTGGATTTTGGTTGCTGTAATTAACAGTTAAAAATGAGTGTGTTTTTAATGTTTGAGCTGAAAAACACTTGGGATGAAATCACTGGAACAATTATTACACGTTCATTAACACCCCACAGTCTGCATGGAGGCAGTAAAGCATGCATCAAGGGGAGCAGCACTTGTTACTGCAGCGCGTACCGTGTTTACAGGGAAGGCTTGATTGCAGACTCCGATGGCTGCCTCACATTCACTTCCTGTGTTAATCCCCCTTTTTTCTGTCGCAACTTTAAAAAGGACAGCAGGGGAATTTCACTTCGGCTTCAGTTTAACCCCAAACACTATTCAAATTCGAGGCTCGTACAAGGACTCGAGCATATCCTGCTAAAACAAACAGCACTGAGGCGGTCAAAACAAAACAAATACTTTTGTCTTTGGGTTATATTTAGTTTAGGCGGGCTTTCACCCAAACGCCATGCCTTGCGAAATCAGTCAGATCCTACATGTGCAAAGTGGCATCTGAAGCCCAGAAGCATGTTCCCTTTAATTGTGAAAAAAAATGAATCAGCAGTATGGTCCAACTTCTACCATATACCATACAAGAGTGTTTTCCAATTAGTCACAATCTGTTTTAAGCATTTGCATATCTCTGCTTGTCTTTTGGGCAGGATTTTTAATTTGGAGATCCAGAGATAGTCCAAATCTTTTATGGGCTCAGTCCTATACAAACCCTGCAGGCCACAGAGCTCCTCAGAGAGCGTTGTGGTCAAGAAGACAGGAAACAGCTTGAGAGAAGCCTAACAGTCAAGGCTGTGGGAGGGCAAAGGATAAGGGTGGGAAAAGTAGGGGGATTTCCTAAAATGTAGCTCAAAACCTTCATCCAAACTGACCTTATTTGTAGATCCCATCAGAATAGGTGACTGTATTATGATCGCGTGATGTCTGGAGCATGTATAATGATCAGGATTTATTTGAAGGTCCTATATTATACTATTTTGAACATTATACAATGTATTTTGGATACATTTAGGTTACCATATCACGTTTTGCAACATGAAACACACAATAATGATCTTATACAAGCGGTTTGGATGAGCTCTCATCATGAGTCCAAAGTGAACGGTCTGATTTGGGGCTGTCACTTTAAGGCTCAGCTCTCCTGTGTTGGCTCCGCCCACTCATGACGTCACGCTAGCGCTCCGCTGGAAACAGACTGAAGTAAACATGGTACATGTTTGTAATAACTTTTTCAGCAATGGCTTTGAGAGTAAATGAGCCGTATATCTTCGACCCAGAGTCTGACTCTGAGTTCGAAGAACGTGAGCAAACACAAAGACCTCGAAGGCTTCTACAAGACGTTTCTGCTTGGTAAATGAGAAACTATTTATTGTGTATGTTTCTATGGTGTAGCCCGTAGCATAGCCCGTGTTAACTGCTTCTGTTTATCGGTGCACATGTGGAAATGACCGTACAATACCTACTGAAGTTGAGAATGTATGCTGCCTGGAGACTCCTAAGGAGCTGGTGTGCAGTGTATTGAAAGAACTATAATAAAGTAGCCTAGCAATATGTAGAGCTATGCAGTAATACTTGTTAGTAATACATGTTGCTGACTGTAAGTAAGCTAACACAGTAGCAGCGATGCTTCTCTGTGTCTGAGCTGCAGAGCACGGCACTTGTTGACAGTGCAGGAGAGAGGGGCAGGAGGAGTGTGGAGGAGCACTTCCTGGAGAGGAGTGGTTTATTTCACTTATTGACGTCATTGTGTGAAACAGCTTGTTGAAAGGACTGTAGCTCAAACTAAATAAATTACTTAAACATGCGCGAATGAAATAAAACACAACTTTGGGTATGTGTGAGGTAGAAACAACGTTAAAACATGGTTAAAAGCTCAGAAAAGTCGATTTAGCATAATATGGGACCTTTGAGTAAGGGTCAGTGGCAGTACAAGCAACTGTCCATTAGAGGAGCTGATAGGGAAATGTTGAGGAATAATGGTGGCAAAATAATGAGGACATACTGCTTTACTAAGTGAGTTTAGGGAACACTTCAAACGAAACACTTAAAAAAACACAGAAAATGTATATCAAGTACTTATTCACTGGTCTGGCCAACATAGTTTAATTTAACCTTTACAAATTTAGACACATTATTGCACTTCTACCTCTTCTATTTAGTCTTTATCTAGTATCAGTCCTAAACCAGAACCTACTAAATTTAAACACTTTCACAACACTGTAGGCTACTGCACGACCCTTTATATGCAAATACTGTCATCCTATCAGCCCCACAGGCCTGATGCTGTGGAGTACACACTCATCAAGCATCAACCCCAGCCCTGAGTGAATTACTCTGGGCATTATTCAGTGGCCGTGCGCGTGAGAGGGATCCCTGCTCACTGTGTCTTTAAAGTCGTGCAGTGGGGGAGCCTTGACTAAAGAAAGGAGGGGTTGCTGTGCGCCAGTTGGAGGTGTCCGCTTGTCGCTGAGGTTTGGGCTTGACATTAGAAGAAGAGCGCGTCCATCCTTCAGCTCTGAGATCAATGTGAGCGCAGTCAGCCCCATTGGCACACACGCACGGGCACACTTCGGAGATACATGGATGGACAGACAGACGCTGCAGTCGGATTTAAGTTGCCCACCGGTGCGACGAATTTCTGGAAATAATGGGGAACACGACACCTAAGCCGTTGATAGGTGAGAAATGTTCACTTGGACCATTCGCTATGTTTGTAAGTCACACGCGCACGGTATGTCTTATGGAAACGAAAACGATACACATGGCTGGTGCTCATTCCTGTCGTATTCGATGTGCGCAGAGACGCGCTTCCATCACGGCGGAGCTGAGCGTGATTCCCAGGAACATGTCCAAGCTGCGCTCTGAGAAATACACGCTGAAATTTGTCTATCAGTGCCAAAATATCGATTCAATATTTTTAACAGGCCATGCATCTTAAGTATAACAAGGATCATAGGTAGGCTACAGCAGACTGACAGGGCTGCTGAACTGAACTGATTTAGAATAAGAAATCTATCCTTTCATGAAGATGCAGGTTAGATTTTGATAAGCTTTGGACATTTCCACGTTTTTTATTTCAGCCAGTCTTTTTACAGTGATAACATTAGAAGCTTTGTTGTGTTTGCATGATGCACTAAAATTAGTTATCACTTGTGCCTCTGGTTTCACTTTACTTTACTTTGTGTCACTCTCTTGCTTGCATACACAAACAACATCTTTATAGTGTCATGCACAAATGTGATTGTTGTCCAGTTAAGTGCCACATGTTTTACAAAAGCATATCTTGATTGCCTGTGAATAATTACTTGGACTGTGATTGCCACAGCATAAAGCTGGTGTTTACCAGATCTTTATGAAGCGCCCTAGTACATTATCTAATAATCAGCCCCTCTTCTCCAGCTCACTTTGATTTAATGTCCTTCACACTCCCACACCGCACCACCCACTCACTGGAGAGACCACTGGAGGGAACCACTAGGTAAAATGATGTGGTTCCTGCCACCAGAGCCAGCTGACGTAGGGTTTGGACTGAGAGCTGTTAGTCACAGAGGAGCACAAGTGCTGGCAGCTCAGGCCCTGTTGCTTCAACTGGATATGGTTTCAATTAACAAGGAATTGATAGAAAATCTGCCTTGTTGCAATCTCTCTCAAACATTGTATCTTTGAACAGTACAGCATCTCAGCAAAATACAGCATCTGTGAGGAAGGTTATGTGAAGCTCTTATGTCTTCTCTTAGCTTCTTGCAACAAAAAAGCAGCATGTTATGCATATTAAAGTAGGATGAAAACATATAGCCTGGAGATACAAAAGTGTAAGAGCGATGTTTACAGCTGAATAAAGATCATCTTGTGGTCACAAATAACTCCCGATCTGCCCGATCCACAAAACAGTTTTACATTTAAAAAAGAAAGGCCTCTTCCTTGGCACACAACTTGTCTTGTGCAGTCTTATGATTATACTTGTATAAGCTTCTTCTTTCATCGAAACAGCAGCAAGACAAGAATGTGATGTCACTCCCAAATGTCCATTTTGGAAGAATCTGTATGTGCGAGGTTTGAGATTGTTTTTCATGGTCAAAATCTCTCAGTTGCTTCAGTAGGCCTCTGTGTGGCATTTTCTTTTTTGTCCGCCACTCTCTGTAAGATCCATGGATACAGGGGGTACTGTTTATCTTGTGCTCGGATATCTGTTTATCTCCAAGTCCATCAGAAGCACCCCCAGTCATTTTTGTCCTTCACATGACAGGTCTGGTGGGAATTTAATGTAGAGCTTAAAAAAGCATCAAAGCATAGGAGAACAGGCTTGTTTCTAACCTGAGCCACGTGATTTGGAAACAGTCTGGGTATAGTTAGACCGCTGGTACTGAGCCCCATCCAATAACATGAAGTGGCTCCCACTGTGTCACTTACCAAAGTAATTCCTGAAAAGCTATATTCCCAGAGAAGGAGTCAGGGAAGCACCCACATGTCATTTGAGAATTTACAGATGTTCCTGCTGCTGCTTCATAGTTTAGAATATAATCAGTGATAATGTCTAATTTGGGAAATGTGCTGTGGAACATTTGATTGAGTTATTGCTTTTACTAAGATCACAGTGAATTTTAAACAGAAATGTAATCACAGAGTTTGCCCCACAGCAGCAGGAATGCAGCCTCACTTTGAATATTGGACCACTGCCAGTCTATACCATAAACAGTCTGCAGCTCTCATTTCGATTTCATATGAAAAGCCCAGTATCTGGCTCCGTCTCGTATGATTTCTAGCCCTTGTTAATCGGATGTGCGACACTCATCAAAACATTCTTTTCCCAAGTAGGACATTCACTCCTGTAAAGATGTGATTAAAGATTAGCCATTTTATTGGGGCATTTCCTCACTGTGTGATTCATTCTCCACTTCTGAAGATAACTGCGATGGATGAAAGGGGCTATTCAGAGTTTGTTTATGCTGTAGGCCAAGGGGTGTGTGTCGCCCATAAATAAGAGGAAGATTTTATGTGCTTCTTGTCAGTGGTCTTTGGTGATATTTTCCTTCTGCTATTTTGCTTCTAAAATTAGCCCAAGCAAACATGTTGGTTTAATATTTTTGAGTGTTGTAAATGCCCCATATGGATGCGATGAGAGCCTGAAATGCAATAGTTTTCCTTATTAAACGATAAATGTAGGTTAGATGGGAAAAGGACACTTGTCTGTCTTGTGTCAGTGTGGGAAAGGAAGTGTCTCAGACCATGGGCTCCTTTACATAACTGGTCCCTGCCCTCTAAACCAACTGTCATGAACCACTTGTGAACAACTTATAGTGTGCTGAGATGTTTGCCTGTCTTTCCAACAGCTGGCATTGCTAAAGTTGCTATTTTGACCTTGTCAGAGTTATAAAAACAGACCTAGTTTTTGCATACCACTGTTCTCATCTAATTCTGCTGATCAGGTCATTGATAGCTCTGCGTTTTCCTTACTGTGTCCTTGGTATTTTTTTTCCTCCTGGACAGATGCGACTCTGCAACCCCGCCCGGTGGCCAACAGGCAGTACTACACACTGCCCAACAGTGGACCAGGAGTAGAGAGAAGGACGTCTGCTCCTCCACTCAGCATCAACTTGGAGTCGCCACGGTTTCACCCACATGCAAAAGGAAAGAATATCCGACTGGATGGCCAGCTTCGTCGAGCTGCGCGCAAAAACAGCTTCTGTAATGGCATCACGTTTAGCCACAGACCCGTCCACCTGTATGAGAAGGTAGGAGTCCCTGTTTACCACTCTTTTTTAATGAACTTATGATGAACATTATAAGATTAACATTGTTACTAATTACTTTTCTATTAGGTGCGACTTCGTCTGACTGGTGTGCACACAGGATGGAGTGGAGCTCTCCGTTTTGGTTTCACTAGTCTTGACCCCAGCGAACTCATGTCTACAGACATCCCCAAGTACGCTTGCCCCGACCTTGTGACCCGACCTGGTTACTGGGCAAAAGCTTTGCCTGAAAGACTTGCTTTGAAAGACAATGTATTGTCATTCTGGGCCGATCGTCATGGACGTGTTTTCTACAGCATCAATGATGGAGAGCCTATCCTTTTCCACTGTGGCCTCAGCATTGGCTGTCCACTGTGGGCCATCATAGACATCTATGGCATCACTCAGGAGGTCACACTGCTTGGTAAGAATTATAGCTTTCATTAATACATTCACTTCAATATAATTAGCAAACTAATGGGAAAATGTCAGTTATGGAAATTTTCTGTTAACTTCTGACATACTTTGAGACTCAACTAGAGAGCTGTGTATTCTGAACATGGCTTTGACAACCCTGAAACCCCAGGAGTCAACACATCTGCAGCTATTTTAAGCAACTGTGTGTAAAGACCCACAGCAGCAGCCTGTGGCTGCCCACCCACTCATAGATCCACTGTTAATGTCACAAAACCAGCTGTTATTTGTAGAAAAATCCCAACAAAGCCACAGTCTGACAGACAAGACAAACCTAAGAACACAGGAGAGCAATGTCGATCAAACCTAGTCTTCTACTATTACCGCTTTCTGCCCTGTGGTACCCTCTATCTTTATTTCTATTGCCCTCTCAACTGAGGATCGCTCTTGTACTCATTGGCTGTGTTTATTCTCAGTTTGTCAGGAGCTTTGACCATGTTTGGTCAAGACGCAGATCCCTGGAGCTTTGGTGAGGGGCCAGTGCACTCTGCTGCTCCTACATCACTAGAAATAGTAATAAAGGAATGTATCATGGGTTCAAGAAGAAACACGGCCTCTATACTTCTGTAGATTAAGCTAATATTACATACAATCTTTTTTATATATACATCGGCTGTAATATAAGATTTATGCATAATCCACTTAAGTAAGCTTACATTGGTCATAGCGCATAGAGGCAACAAAGAAAATTAAAAATTTCAAACAATTATTTGATCCTATTTGCTGTACTAGCCACACCCAAAATGAGACAATGGAAAATTAATGAAAAAACAATATACAGAGATTGATGTAGAATTACCTTATATTGATGTAAAACTGCCTTTCTAATTTTAAAATGGGCATGAATAATACAGGAAGCATTCAGACCTCATCCATCACTTTCAGTGGTGGCACCAGCCGACATGAAGGGTTGTGGTGTATGCTGGTATTTAAGATTTCTGATGTGCCCATTTGAGTAGAAGTACACATCCAAATTAACGTAGACAAATTTCCCCCCGGATGCATCATGCACAAAGAAAAAGAATCAAACTGACAGGAGCTTACTTTGGGGCAGATCATATGACTAAGTCACATATTAAAACTTGCTTGTATTTTCCGCCACAGAAAGCACATTTGCTGAGAGTGTGGGGCCCAGCTGTCTGAGCGCAGCCCGCCTCAGTGCCTATCTGCCCCAGAGTAGCCACGACTCAGCCAACTACAACAACAACCAGCTGGAGAACAACCAGGCCGCCGCCAAGATGGCCGACCTTCAGCTCAACAGCTACACACAGCTCATCCCGTGCTGCTCCACCACTTCCTCCTCCACTCCCTCTTCTGCCTCCACGGGCTTCACTGCCCCCAGGGTGGTCCGCACTGGCCTCCCCTCTCCACTGGACAATGACTTGCACTTTCACCCCATCCGCGGCTCTGACGTCATACTCTCGGCTGACCGCTCGGCCGCTTGCATCCACTTTCTGGACAGCAGTCGGACTCTTGTGTTCAGTGACCGGCCCCTCCACGTTGGAGAGACTTTATACGTGGAGGTGGGTCACTTGGGCCTGCCGTACTTTGGGGCACTGCTGTTTGGTTTAACATCCTGCGATCCAGCTAGTCTACACGCTGCAGATCTACCGGCTGATCCAGAGCTTCTGCTGGACCGTAAAGAGTACTGGGTGGTCCACCGGGGTATCCCCATGCCCTGCTCTGGGGACGTGCTCAGTTTTACCCTGCTGCCCACTGGAGAGGTGCACCAGGGGGTCAACGGGGTGGGGCGCGGACGGCTGCTTTGTGTAGACTCCTCTCAGGTCCTGTGGGCCTTTTTTACCCTCCACGGTGCTGTCAACAGACTCAGGATACTAGGTAAGACCAGTGCACATAAAGATAGGATCAGTGAAGGTTTCTGTAACATAAATAATGGACAAAGAACTTATTGGGTTAAACACAATTAAGGACCATTTTTCACAGAGTAACGAATGTTGAATAGTTTATACATGTGTTTATTTTGGAGCTCCAAGTTCAGCTTATAACAAACCTTCAGGAAAACTGAACATGTAAATAAGCCAGAAACCTTTTTTGTTTTGTGGCCTTTATTAGGAAAATTTGTAGATAAAAGTCAAGTCCTTTGAACAGTAGTGCAGGTTTTCACATTTATTCTTATTCCCACTTGTCCCATCATCAGACCTTGTTTTTATACATTTTTGATTTAACAGCGTCAAGCTGAAGAAAAACCACTGTAAAACGCCAAAGATGCGTATCCAACATAACTCATTAGCTCTGCATTCTAGCATTATTTCATTACTGGTTTGTTTAAGGAAACATGTATGAATATATTATCCTTATATTTATTGTGCCTGTATATTTCTCTACGTTATCTGGTGACACAGGAACACTGCAATCAAGTCCCGCCCCCAGCCTTTCTCAGAGCAGCAGCCCGGACGACAGCGACTCAGACTTGGCCTTCAGCGTTAACAGGTCGTCCTCTGCCTCCGAATCCTCTCTGGGTGAGTTCTGCAAACACAGACATGCATTTAGTATCAATCACAAGATCAAGATCATCAAACGTTTTTGTTAATAATTTGGTTTTATGGTTTTCGGGTGTGAGACTATTTCAAATCAGATAGTATTAATGGAATGTCTTGGTGAATAAATCTTATAATGACTTAATAGAGTGGATATATTTAGGCATGCATTTCATAAATTCAATGGGATTTTTGGTAAGTGCTGAACATTGGACATTTGCCATTTTGTCCAAGTGATAGAAATTATATTAAAATTGAAAACCTGTCCCCAGAACAAGCCCATTCTGTGGCACTATTACACATAAAAATCTATTATAGTAGATGTGATAATAAAACTTCACAAGGTAGGGTCCATCTTATGACCCTATGGATCTAAAAACTGAGTGAAAACTGTAGCAAAATGTTTCTGATACATAAAGGAGAATTTAAATATGGCCAATTCTTTACTTTATGTAGATCCAAAACATGCAAGATTAGATAGCTATAGTGCTGTACTTACAAGCATAGTCAACAGTCCATTAATATCTGCTCCATCTGAAGCCTACTCATGTTCTCCTTTTTCTCTTTCAAGTGACGGCCCCCAGCTCCCCCCTCAGTCCTCAGGTCTCTCCCACTCTGGCCGTCCCAGAACTGCCCCCTTGTGGCAAAAACGGAGAGTGCACCATCTGCTTTGACCAGGACGTAGACACGGTTATCTACACCTGTGGGCACATGTGTCTGTGCAACGACTGCGGACTCAAGTTAAAGAGACAAATCAATGCCTGCTGTCCCATCTGCAGAAGGCCCATCAAGGACGTGATCAAAACGTACCGGCCATGATTTGGCATCCACTGGTGGGACACTTGTCACAAAACGTCCAGGCACTATTTCTCAGGCGGGATTGGGAAGGGCACTAGCCAAAATTGGACATAATGTGCCTAAATGGGAACATCCATTTTATAACATTTCTAGACATAGATGATAAAAGCTTAGAGATGTGCTCATTAAAACGCACATGTGAGCTTCTATATTTTAAGATAAAAAATGTGCACCTGTTTTGTATTTTCCATGTGATTTTATCTTGTTTCACACAATTTGTATTTGCTGAGCAGAAAAAAACTGCTGTGAATTTTATTCCTATGTCCCTTAGCCCTCGTGTTCCCAGATCAACTGTACATGTGCTTCAGCAGAGTAGTCTCTGACTTCTAGTGCCTTAGATTTTTCACATGTTAGTGTCTGACTCAATATGCGACAGATCCTAGCCATATTTTCAATGTACAGTGTAGAAAGATTTTGAAAAAAGACAAGGAACGAGGAAGTGAAAACAGTGAAACAATATGAGAAGTGAGTTTAAGGGGAAAAAAGATGTGCTTTAAGAAAAATATGTTTGAAATATGATTGGATAAATATGTTTTGCACAATGAGAGTTTAATAAAAGTGAGATAAATGTGACTCTTTTTTATTATGCTTCATGATTAGATAATGTTTTAAGATTGCAAATCATATTTTTGACACTGCAACATATGGGAGCCTGCAGCCTATATAAGTATTTCTAATATCAATCAATGATTTTATCCAAAACAGTTTTGGTAAAGTCTGCTAAGTGGAGTAGTCTAGCCCAATAGGTTAAGGTCATTATGACAATTAATACTTGTGTATAACTTCACAGGTTAAGTTTACTACAATAATCATAGATTAACACTACAGCTGACAATAAGACAATAGTGAACCTCAAGTGTGTAGCCTGCTTTAAATATTGTGTGCATAGACTGATTTTTAAAAGGTACACTATGCACAAGTATTTTAGAAGTAGTACATTGTTCTAGAGGATCAAAGACCAAAGTTACCCTTCATTTAACAGGCCTTCATATTAAGATCTGACTAAAATGAAGCTTAACGAATAATCATGAAGCCCCTTTAATGTCATGTCATGTGTTTGTATGACTCAGAGTTAGACACAGGACGGCGCTATTTCCATGCGTAACGACTCCAATAAAATGGATCATCGTGAGCAAGTTATAGTGAACGCACATTTTACAGAAAAAAATATTCCTTTCAAGCGGTGCTCCAAGTCCTGTTACGCGTAATTACTTAGGAATTATTAAAGCGTTCATAACCATTAATACTTACTTAACAGTAAAAGTATGAATGAGTGATTGAAACCCTACGGATCGGAATCATATTAAGCCGAGAACTGTTTTAGTCATGCTATCGGCGACCCGCACTCCAACGCGCGTCCCCTCGCATCCAAGCCCAGCGCCCTCTCATTTCCATTACGCACAGGAGAGCGTTCACACTGGAGCGATCGGGCGTCTGGGCAGAATGGAGCAGTGCGCAGGGACGGCAGCTTCGGCGGGCAGCAGTGAAACACGAGCATTTCTATCACCTTACCATGTAACCTCGCCCATTATAGACTGCTACGGTTATCAGGACGCGAGGGCAGAAGTTGCTCCATAAGTTGTTGAAGAAACCCTTCGGGATTTCTGGGGGGCGCATGGGGAGTTTTAGCGTTCAACGATGGCAGCTGAGCCCTGAGGGGACATGGATTTACAAGTGAAGGATGGAGCAAACGAGTCTGTGAACAGTTCTCTTGTGCCCCCCCAAAACAAGAGCACCGAGAGCGGACTGAGCGCCTCCACTTCCCCCGGAGTGTCCACTGCGCTGGCCAGCGTGCTGATCTTCACCATCGTGGTAGACATTCTGGGAAACGTGCTGGTCATACTGTCCGTGTACAGAAACAAAAAGCTCAGGAATGCAGGTAGGAAACTGTGTCTGTTGTTGTTGTTTTTTTTGTTTTTTTGGTGCGTGGCGGCTGAACAATTACATGCTGCTCGGGTCTAATTTGTCTAATTTGAAGTAAACAGCATTGAAACTCACTAAAACACAAAAAAGGTTTGATTATGTTTAGCCAAAAATAATTTTCAAGCCTATTAACTCACTATTTCTTGATTCAAAGACATGGTTTAAACTCTTATTTTTACAGAATATTTAAAAACTTACATCATTTGAACATATAACATTTTCCAGAGCCTCAAAATAGCATTTCATTAAGATCCTGAATTACAGCTTGTCCCCTTCATTCACCTCATCTCCAGTTATGTAATGCATAACATACAGTGTGACCGCTGTGTTTGACTCTAATCAGGAGATTTGCCTTGTGTGTTTCTTCCCGACTCCACACACAGCCTGCCTTTCCCTCATATTTCTTCATAAATAATAACACTATCCCTTTTACACGTCTGGCTTTATCCTTGGTGCTTCAGCTCCAGATAAATCAAATCCTCCCTTCTTACACCTACAGTATATCAAGACCTGTAGTGTCCTGCGACGCCAAGGTGAGACTCTCTGCTATATGGCTTATATGTCCTTTTCGACACTAACTCATATCCTGAAAGATCCTGACAGTTTGAAGGTGAATGGCATAATCATTTTTCTTTCTTTTATTTGACAAGCTTTATTCATTGTTGTTCTTAGACTTAATTTCCAAGCCCATAAAAAGATATTGCAATAATCAATGAGGGTTTGTTGTTTGGTCACAGGACACCCTGTGCTGTAAATACAAATGGAACTCACTAGCTTTGAATGTTTAACTGTACATGCTAAATGGAAAGTGCTACAAGGCTAAATGTTCACAGAAATGGGATTTTATTATAGTCTCATTTGTTTACCAATTCCACGAATCATAAATTATTTCAAATATAGGTAGGTTTACTAAGTGGGCACCATGAATACTCTGAATAACTGTAAGCATTAAATTAAGAGTGCCACACTGCTGTAAAAAGAGCAAACTGGATTTCAAACACTTAGATACATCATGGTTTTATCTGAAAATGAAATGACAATGACATGCATGAACACAAAGCCCCGGAGCTTTAACACAGCACGCTGCAGAAGTCTGACTGTCATTGTCATGTTCACAGTTGTCGGGATACTCTCAGTAATGACTAGGTGACAAGTCCAAATGTGCTAGGCCATGAATAGATATCATAGTAGTAGTCCCACTCTGTAATTGTTTTATGCACAAAGTTTAATCACAAATTCCCCCAGCTTTTAACGTTTTTTGTCCATACACCTGAGTGCTTAATAATGGCATGCAAAACCACTATATCACATCCCTTTATTTATCAGAGACAGTATTATAATGGTGTGTTGAATGAGAAGCTGGTACCGTGATGTTTTATCAAAGTGTTTACAAAGAACAAATACATGAACAATGCTCCCTCATTACAGCGCAGACTATCGCCGGCTGTCTGTCTGTATGGCTGAAAGTATAGATAGAGTGGGGCACCAAACACAAAAGACGAATCCCGGCGGTCACAACATGATGCTAATGAGAACATACATGAGGCACAGGGATTAGGTCGGCGAAGGTTTGGCATAAAGAGCTGTCAATTACAATTTCAAATACATTACGTAATATACCTAATGCGCCAAAAGCAGTTCAGCGTTTAAAAAAATGCTTAGGACCCGGACACTAATTTGATTATCTGATTTCCAACAAAAAATGACATAGTTGACTGGTCTCAAACAAAAAGAGCAGGAGTAAATGGCCTGTTCAAAAGTCTTCTAAACACACCGGTAGATTTACTGCAGTGACTGGAGGCCCTGTGTTGGTACTAATTGGACTGGTTTTAGTCACACGAGAGACCCTCCTAAAACATAACAACGCCAACATGAGCTCGATCTGTTAATGTTTGGATCAAGTCTGCTCTTAAGTGACTGATACCGTTACAGTTAGCCTGATAACAATCCCTCCTTTGTCTAAAACGAGCTATTAATAGTTTAAATGAATGTTTAGTTGTGCAGTCTGAAAGATTGACCGGGTAGTGGTTGTGGTATTACAAAACTAAATGCTCTGAGCCTTCCGAGTAACCCCGTTTTTATTATGTATGATTTAATGGTGATGACATTAGTGCCAGAGTTTTTCGTGTGACTGCCCAAAAAAAATACTGTTCATTAGCCTGTTTTCACACTGCTGGATGCCTCACACGCAGCAGACCTTTACGCCCGGCTGATTCCCTATACCCCCTTTCTACATGCTCTCTGGAAAACAACACGGAAATATATACCATGCCATCATTTTAACTCTGTGTTCCAATTTCACACATTTGTAGCTTCTCTCAAGTGTGCACATGTAATAGGCTCTATCCACTCTGTCTCACAGGATAGGCCCTACCACTATAGGACCGCCAATAGGGTGTTGACACTAAACTTTCCCAACGGGGTTAACCATACTAAAAATACACGGACAAACTACCCCCATGAGAGGAAGAGGGACACGGAAGGAAAATTGCAAAGGGCAGCAGATGGAAGCGGGAAAGACTGTATGTGTCCAGTGTGTGTGTGGTTGGCACTAATATGTCGGGGACTGTGACTAAGCCCCGGATAGACTTCACTTTTGACTTGACAAAAAAGCTAAAAAGCGGAGTGTCCAGAGGGGGGGTTAATTGAGTCAGTGGACATCGTGACTCAAACCAGAAGCAGATTTAAATTGACAGAGCAGATCCAAGGGGGATATCACTTAGCACAGTACATTAAACATGTCTTCCTGACAACACAATTGTTTATGACATTTAATGTGGTAAGTGAGGAGGTACAAGACTATTAGATTATACGGTTATGTCACACACCTGAGACAAAAATGCATCTCCTGTTTGCAGCTTTGGCTTTCTCCGGGCGACCTTCCTACCATCTACATAAATCATTCATTCATTCACCAAACATCAGTCACACCAGACGTAACTTCTGTGACCTAAAAGTTTGATGACGACGATGTTGAAATTTTAGACTGGGCTCATAGCAGAGTCTATGACCAGAGGCAACTCCAGTCAGTTTAATGTAAAACTTCTTAGAAAACATTCTCTGGCACTAAACATGAGTCCATGAAGTAGTCACAACTGATTTATCATTGCTAATAATGTCCTTGCCGTAAGGTTATTCTCGCTTCTTTACGATAACATGGCTGACTAAATCCAAAGTAGTCTAATTTGGGAGATGCGCTTATAGTAATGGGCTGTTCTCTTATACTCTTGCCGGGACTCCTACACTTTTTTCATTAAGTTATATATTCCTCAAAGGTGTGTAAATATAGCAATGTGATTATAGGCGCAGAGTATCACGTTTCCAGTATGAGCTGTGAGACTGATGCGTTTCAGCTAGCCTGACAGACCAGCACAAGCCCCTTGCATGTGCACACATCATATCATATGAGTTGTCAGATATTAAATTGAGTCGACTGTCGTGTTTTGTTTCATCCTTTTGAATTTCCTTGCACCTTGCTTCCTTGCCAAGGCTGTGTACTGATCTTTTTTAATAGATGGTTGTTTTACTTTTGACACAGCTGGAGTGAAACCGTGCCACACAGCAGATATGCCTACATTGTGCGGAGGCCCTATTTAAATCCACATCCAGATTTATTTGTGTGTGGGTGAGAGGAACTTTATGTAGTGTTATATTTTTGGACATCCTATTGTGCAGTGTATTATTCTGGTGACAAATATCTGTTGAATAGTACACAACTATTCAGCTCAGCTCTGCTTCCACCGGCACTGAGCTGAATTGTTGATGACTTTATACTTTTGATCAATAGCTCGTCTGATTTATGCTGCATATATGCACTGAACTGGCTGGCAGAGTCACCTGACATTTTGGAAAGATTGTGTCCAGCCAGATGATTACACAGCTAGTGGTGTTAAAGGAAGGAAGTGGCCTCTACCCAATCAGCCATCAGCTCCCAACATACAGCGATGGATAATAATAGCTCCCTAAGATGGAAGCAGCACCACTCTATTCTTGTATGCAGGCGTGAGAGTGAATTTGATTTAGCCTTAAAAAAAAAAAAAATAAATAAATAAATAAATAAACAAGTTCACCAGGTACCCCAATGTCCAACGCTGGATTTGCAGTCAGCACATTGTGAATAATGTGTATCTCACAAGAACTTATCAGAGCAACAGAACATACCTAGCTCTCAAACCAAAGAAGGAAAGCAGAAGACATAGCAGGAAAGCAGCTTCACTGGGCCCAAGGCTGTCTAATCAAGATGAACTAAGTTATGTGACTGCATACACACATGTTGTCTAGGGCTGCACAATACTAGCACATAAAACACATGCAAAAACTATTTTGAATGTTGCAACAACAATTCAAGCTGTGATATTTGTATACTCTTTGTAAAAAATGTTTAATGTTAAATCTTAGCAGAGGCTTAATGAATATTAAACTCTTAACCAGGACTAAATCAAGACTGAACAGGTCTAAACTAGGACTAAATCTAGGAATGAACCAGGTCTAAACCAGGACATTTTTTGTTTGATTAAATGCTCTGTTTAGGGAATGATTTTGAAAAGCAATTGCAATACTGTCTTTGTGATAAGGATACAGCGCCCAAATCTTTCTCTCTTTGTTTGTATTAAATGTATATACAGTACTAAAGTTTCAGACTTTATTAATGCTGTTCCTGAAAATACAAACTTTAGCATTTATTTTGTTTGAAATCGAGTCGGGGATAAAGATGGAACCACTTCACACACCCTCATGACAGCACTGCACCTTTTAGGATGAGGTGAGACTTGAGAAAGAGAGACATATCTTGGACTGGAATGTGAACATAAAAGGGGCTCCTGTTGTGTTAAGGGGGCTTTTCTGGGATTTTGAGTTAAAAGAATTACTTTCTTCAAGTTCAGAGCCTTAGAAGGATTTGAAATGAGCTAATTGCACACAGAGAGTTTACGGTTCATTGAGTCGTTATAAAACTGATGGCAACAAAACAAAGGCGCAAAGTCGTCTGGCCATTTCACAGCACTCGCCTTGGTGGTGTTTTAGCACTTACCTCATCCTCTTTACAATAAGAGGAGAGGGTTCAGCCAGACAGAGCTGAGGCTGGAGCATGCCTTGACCAGAGCACATGAGAACACAGAGCTGCATGATGTCAGGCAGAAGTCAAAGCCCTGCACAATGACAAATGCACACACTGAGCACTGGGAGCATCACAAATACAATCTGACAGATTTGCCCACTGAGCTGACTCGAGGATGAAGAACAAATGCTTTTATTTTTATCTCAGCTAGACACACAGAGAAGTTCAACATTTTGTAAAGAGCATTTACCGGAAAAGAGATTGATTTGTTTGAGTAAATTTTTTTATTTTTTATTTTTATCATTTTTACATTGGTAAAGCTGATAGAAGAGTGATTGATTGCTGAAATGATTTAATGCAATAAGGTAAGTTCAGAAGACTAAATTAAAATTAGACTGGTTGCTAAACAACCCATACCTCTGTGGTAAATGGATTAAAAGCCTTAAGCACTGAGGATTGATGGCCAACATGTGTTTTAAATCCACCGCTGTCATATCTGCCAATCAGCACTGTTGATTCAGCTGTGGAAAAAAGTTGCGCCTTTAAGTTTAACTTTATATCATACCCCCAATGTCTGAGTTAAACTCTAAAAAATAAGATGTCACATTTAACCTTTTGTATTTGGTAGAAATGCACATGCTTTATTCAGTGATGTAATTATCCATGAGAGTTAGTGGGTACAGTTACTAATACACTGTACTCTAATGTTTATTTGGTTAGCTTCAACTTTTTCAAATATTAATTTAATCTGGAAAATTAACGCTCACATTGTTTCACACACATTACTTTTACAATGCAACATGCTCCAAGTTCCTATTGGCTGCTCCCCTCAGGGGTCGCCACAACGGAGTAATGAGTAGTTTGGCATGTTTTTACGCTGGATGCCCTTCCTGACACAGCCCTCTCCATTCACCCGGGCTTGGAACTGGCACAGGTGTGGCTGGAGCTCCCAGTGGATTCTGCTGCACTCAAGGCGGGTGTACTAACCTCCGCAACATAGAGGAGCCTGTTCCAGAAACTTATGGGAAGCAAATGTTTTTTTTACTTAGTTATGGCTCTGTTGTATGTTCTTTCTGTCTATCGTCTGATCTGACCCAACATTACAATTTGATTTATTGTTTTTTCCCCCCACCAAGAACAGCTGCACTGTACCGTTATCAGATGTCATTTTCTATGATTCACGTCTTCTGAGGAGATCCAGTGACACTTTGTATAAGACCCCATGAGGCAGACAGGAAGCCGTTGGATAAAATTGAATGATAAAACCACCCATGATATTGTTTATGTAATAAGTATGCTTTTTCTCAGGGCAAGGACAAAAAAAATGGTCTGGCAAATCTTTTTTTATGTGCCAGAAACAATAAATGAATAGAGATTTGTTGGACATATGCAGTTTTAAGAGTTGTAATCCCAAAGTTCTGGCTGTTTAACTTTTCAGTCTGGCTCTGTGCAGTACTAAAGAGTACAGCTCATTAAAATTTCCTTCATAAGGCACAATGAAGTTGTTCTTTCATGATTAGAAGATACAGTCATACTTCCAGTGACCTAGTATATTTTAAGAAATTTATCCCCAAGCACTGAGTGCTACTTCCGTTAATCACAAACCATTTTCAGTCATGTTGTGACTGATATCTAATTTTGTTTTGTTCCTACAGGCAACATCTTTGTGGTGAGCTTGTCAGTGGCTGACCTAGTGGTGGCGCTATATCCCTACCCTCTGGTGCTGACAGCTATCTTCCACAATGACTGGACTATGGGCGACTTGCACTGCCAGGCCAGTGGTTTCATCATGGGGCTAAGCGTTATTGGCTCTATCTTTAACATTACTGCCATCGCCATCAACCGCTACTGCTACATCTGCCACAGCCTGCATTATGACCGTCTGTACAGCCTGAGGAACACCTGCTGCTACCTGGGCCTTACCTGGCTGCTCACCGCCATCGCAACTGTGCCCAACTTTTTTGTGGGATCTTTGCAGTATGACCCTCGCATCTACTCCTGCACCTTTGCTCAGACTGTCAGCTCCTATTACACAGTCTCTGTAGTGGTTATTCACTTTCTCATCCCACTGTCAGTGGTGTCTTACTGCTACATGAGGATATGGGTGCTGGTGATTCAAGTCAAACACAGGGTCAAACCAGAGCAGAGGACAAAGCTCAAGCCAAGCGACGTGAGGAACTTCCTTACTATGTTTATGGTCTTTGTGTTGTTTGCTGTGTGCTGGGCTCCACTCAACCTCATCGGCCTGGCTGTAGCTATAAACCCTAGCAAGGTTGCACCAAACATACCTGAGTGGCTCTTTGTTACAAGCTACTTCATGGCGTACTTCAATAGCTGCCTCAATGCCATTATATACGGCCTGCTGAACCAAAACTTCCGCAAAGAGTACAAGACTATCCTCCTAGCTCTTTGCATCCCTCGTTTGCTCCTAATGGAGACATCCAGATGTGCCACAGAGGGCCTGAAGAGTAAGCCTTCACCTGCTGTAACAAACAATAATATGGCAGAGATAAATGTATGAAGTAATGTTTGACTGGGAAATGAATATAAAGTTACTCATAATGGATGTGTGCCTTGAAATCTTTCAGTGCCTTTAAAAACGGAGTGATTTCAATCTAATACATTTGTGACAAATCCAGAAAGTATCTTTTTAAGGAGTGCTCTGTAAATGTTATAGTACTGGCTTTGAGAGAAGCACATGAATTGGATGAGATTAACAGAAGACAATGCCAAACTAAACACCCTGGAATCCTGCCTTTATCTATATCACATACTGCCTTTTTATACGTTAGCTTTATCCCTACCGAAGCCACAATGACTGACTGAAATAAAAAATGATTAAATAACTTTCATACAAAACATTTCATCCAAAGTCTGCTTAAACTAAGGTAGGAATGTTTTGTTTTCTCAAAAGCATACATTTATCAAGTGTGTTATTTTTCCAGTAAGATTTAATCGCATTTGGCGAAGACACTGACGCCAGCCTCTGTTTTATAGAGCGGAAAGTCATTAAGTGTATCAATAGTACAGTATAATGCTCTATGACAGCGCAGACAGTAAATAAATAATAGAACCAACTCATAATTATAAATTTACTAATAAGAATAACCCTTTTTGGCAGGGGTACACTTCCTAACATGTACATCTCGTGCATGAGAATGAACTGCTGCACTATTTGCACAGTTTGATCATATACATCATCATCAGCATTGCTAAAAAATAAAGAATTCCCATTACCTTTACACCTTTAGACTGTGAATTAATTATAAAATAGTCAGGATTGTGTTTTACTTTCTAACTTAACTTATAGTTTTTATGTAATGCTCAGTAAAATAATTTCAAATAGTAAATCAATAGTTCTTCTATTTTTGTATTTGCATTTTAGATTAAGACTATCAAAATGGGGAAGGTGCCAATCAGGACACATCTTGGTTGCAATAGATAAGCATATCTGTATTTTAGTGGAAATGTCTGGTACAAGCCAAATGTCCCTTTCAGTGAGAATAGAGGCTGTGTTAATACACCCTGATCCTGGTTTAGCCTTAGGCTTGTCTTCTGAGCAGTGAAGACCTTAAAAGACACACAAGGAAGACTGTCCAAGCCTTGGCTCTGGTCTGAGTTCAGAGCATGAAACTATGAGAAGTGCTTTGTGAGTTAAAGACGCATTCAGGGGTCTGGATTTTATAGTATTAACTTTTATCATTGCTGTCAATTCTTTGGGTCAACAATTTATTGGACCAAATTTTCAAATCCTCAGGCGCTTCCTGTTTTAGACCCTAGTAGTCTAAGTAAAAAAAAAATAGTGAAAGAAAAAGAACTGAGGATAAACAAAGCTAGCTTTCTTGTTTATTAAATGCCTGGGGGATATGATATGAATCAGGAGCCAGATGTAATTTTGTGATAGTGGGGGTGTACTAAAGTACATGTCATCTGAGCTAAGATGAGCTTTGACAGCTTCGCAGCATAACTTCCACACGGCCAACAAACTCCAAGCATGTCACCTCACAAGGAGGCCTTGAGGTGTCAAAAGGACAACGCCAGTAATATGATGCACCTACTGGAATATTAAGAGGTTGCATGTTCCCGACGGCTAATTCAAGCTTCTAACTATATGTGGCATGTTTTGTTTACCGTCAGATCCATTGTTGACTCTTTGGTGCCGGCTTACTGTGTGGATGTGCTGGTCAAGGCTGAGCTTCGACAGACAGCCTGGAAGTAAATGCACTGACTGTTAATGGGTGATTACAGATGCAGAAATCTGAGTCAGTGGGACTTTATATAAAGGGGCTCAAGCAGTCAGGTGTCACCAGGACCGCAAAATGGCACAAAACTGTTCATTTCTGCTTGCAATCTTACATGTCAATGTCTGTCATGTGGAAAAGAAGCAGCCCACATGTCAGTGCAAAGCCAGTCACAGATGAGTGGCAAAGGGGACTGGAGGGAAGATGACAGTGTCAGCTCTACTACACAAAGAGCTGCAGACTAATAACAGTCATATATCTCACTTCATGCTCCTTTTAACCTCATTTCTTGTCATTTAAAAATTAAAAACGGACAATGGCTATGCACAATTTAACATCTTAATTTTATTACAGGCTAAACATATCTTGCTGTTTTGGCATAACTCCAATACTTGTGTGTAGGTATGTAGCCCAATAACCATAGCAAATTTTGATCAACTTTTATCTTAAATAGCCAAAGTTGCACACAACTCCATCAATCAAACTTTCAGACTGAGTAGCTGAGACATCTAGTCTGTCCACCCACACTGTTTGTCATTTTGCCCATGATTTAATATGAACCCATGACTTGTGGGGACATTTTTCTTGCGAGTTATGTTTGATGACAGAATCATCTTTGCATGTTGATCAAATCAGACTTCAGTCATTGCTATTCTATGTAGTTTTATTACAATGTCTATTCTGTTGTATTTATGAGATATAATTAGCTCTATTATTAAACAAAATATATTGAGTTTATACCACAAACAACCAACCACAGCTGAATATCGGTGTGTCCTGTTCTATAGGCCTGCCTAAGAAAGAAACTGCATTTTTATATTATCATTCTGCATGTGTATGTTGCACAATGCAGCATCCACTTGATGTCACTGGGTATTTATTTTTTAAACTGGAACAAGCATTAGGGGCTTAGGCACAAACACAGTGTTGTCTGGGGACAGGGCAATCTTTCCACAATTCCACATCATTTTTCATATATTTCTCTCTAGTTCTTAATTTGAGAATCATTTCCACAACAGCAGAAAACTTCCACAAATGTGGGTAAAACAAAATGGTTGAGCAATGAGGCATTATATCACCTATTGCTAGCATGACATGACAGTTTTTTGCCCGCTGGTTGGAGCCAGTCGCAGCTCGCTATTTGCACACAGGAATTTCAGCAGCTCTTGCACATCAACGCATTTTACAGCAGTGGGGTTTCACTGCAGGCCTGCTGCCACAATAGCAAGTCTCCTAATGGATTTGTACATTGAGTTTAACGCTGTCAGTGTTCTCATGCATATGATGTGTTCCTACATGTCCCAGTGGGTATGGGTCACAATACTACCAGGAGGTTCTCAGAGTCATAACTCAAGCAGGCCAGTGAGGGAAGAGAATAGGAAAGAGTGAATTTATTTACAATAGACCTTCATTTTATTGTATGTGGGGATTGTAAATGCAATGTTAAATGTTTAATAGGCCATAAATCACTCCCATAGTTCCTTGAGTTTCCTTTGTATGTAACCCTACAATCTGGTCAAACTGAATGTCACCACTGGTCGCAGTTGATGTAAAGCTGTCAGCCATTCAATACTCCACTTGTTAATTTGTATTTAATTTGAAATGGAAATGTTGTGTACAGTAATAGCTCTGTGTAATGACACTGATGTTGCTTGGTCAAAACAACAGGTGTGAAGCGGGCTGCCTCGTGTTTGACATAGAGCAGTGGTGACAGATGGAATGTGCAAAAGGCACAACTAGGGGAGTCCAGTCACACAGAACCAGAACATGGGAAATAATAGGAAAGGTCATGGGCCAAAATCCTTGGAGCAACATTACGCAACCTTTTGACACCGAGTTAACATACAGTTATTCCATTGGGAGACAGACTAGTGACTTTTTGGAAGTGATATACTTCAAATTGATGTGGCCATAACAGATTTAACATGTGTGGCCAGAGAGGGCAATATGGTTTCCGCTTATTATAGGAGCTGTGCAATAAAATATTTAATATATTTTTAGTTTGCATTTGTGTCCAGACAAAATAACATCTCAGCATTTGGGAAGGATGTACAATTAATTTAGGCTAATTTTCAATGGTCTGTTTACAAAAGGAGGAGGTGTTTATTTTTGTATTCATTCTATTGACTTAACTCATGTTAACTGAACACAAAGACAGATATCCTTCCTGTGGGACAGAAATATTTGCAAAGCTAACATACATATTTATTTTGGCCCTGATACAAAAATGTCTGAAATAGTGTTTCTTATGCGTGCAGGTTGATATTGGTGCTGTCAGTAGAAGGAGCTATGAACACAATAAAAAATGTCCACCCCAAAGATATTTTAAAAACACCATCAAAACTGTATACGCTTTTATTTTTTTATTTATTTAGATAATGACAAAGTAATTAGATGCAATGGCTGCAAAATTCATTTGGCTCAGTGAAAAGCACTACCATGAATTCTACATGATCTGAAGCAAGAAATGAATAAACCAAAAAGGCAAAAAGTAGCTATTTTTCAAAATGTCCCAGAGACTCTATCATAATAATTTGAAAATGCTTTGCTGCAATGATTCTGTAGTAATGACATCCTGAAGGACCATTTCATAATCTTGAGGGTGTGAACCTGTCACAGAGCACAAAATGATTACAATGAACACACATGACTGAATTGTTCAACGTGGTTTTGTGTGGTCTCAGCGGAGGGCCCCTTTCGAATGCACTGAGGAACCTGCTGTGTGTGGGACCTGCAAGAGCAAAGCTAACTGAGGCAGAAAGAGCCACTCCTTGACACTAAGAGAGACTGCAACTGGAATTTTATACAAGAGGTTAGAGTTATTTTGAAAGCATGTTGTAACCATCATGATAAAACTCTGATCTGAACTAACATTGCAAGCACTGAAATTCATGTAGGCAACCCAAGCACATGTATAACCATATATACAGAAATCTAGCAGAATTAATGTTTTCTTTTCTCCAGAGAATTTATAATGCAATTTTTTTCTTATGATGGCAGAGAAGGCCTATTAATCAACCCCTTCTCATTACAAAAATGTTTTGTCAAGATAACAGCATCGCATTAAAAGGGTAAATAAAGTACGCTCAAGGTACAACACAAAAACTTCTTATAATTTATTTTCTGGCCTATCTCTTACCAGAACAACTGCAACTGACCACTGCTCTGAAATGTGCAGGCTACTGAACTCACGTGGTCTTTTGGTTGAATGACTCTGACCTCGCGAGATTTCTATTTGTCACGTGACAGCCGCGTGACTCGTTGCGGAAGAAAGGATTTGTAACAACACAGTACATAGGAAAGTAGCGGCTATCATTGCAACAGGTTCAGCCTACTCATTTCACCTTCCTTTGGTACTCTATCCGCCTCACAATGGACGGAAATGTAAAATCATCTCTAGACGCCTCATCTGGACCCCCGCCATATTACAGAGGGTAAGTGAACACGAGTCAGATGGGGTAAGCTGCTTTAGCTAGCTAGCATGTTGTCGACGCAGTGAATGAGTCTGACAATACAGTGATACTTAGCCTTTAAACCCCTGCGCCCCGGTGTGTGGTGATGCTGAACATGTGCCCCTGTGCACATTAATCATCATCTAATCTAACATCTTTCCCACATGAGTAGGAACAGTGTCGGCGTCCCGTAGTTTCCTAACAGTAGTTTCTTGTTGTCTTTGTGTCTTGTTTTATCTCGACTGAGTCATGAACTTGTATTCCTTTGTAGAAATGAGAGCTCCCTGGTTTCAGCCCTGAAGACACTGCTTTTTTTCACAATCCTGATGGTCACGCTGCCCATTGGACTGTACTTTGCTTCAAAGGCTTACATCTTTGAGGGTAAGTTTTGTTGTAACCTCTGGGGTTGTTTTGCAGGTCACATGCAGTTTTTCTGTGTTTAATCTTCCACACAAATTTAGATAAAAGAAAAAAGCCACTTCAGCAATTTTTTCACCAGGTTTTATGCCTCTTATCTTTGGTTTTATTAAAGTTGTACCAAAAAGTCAGAGCCAGGCCAATACTGGGTGCAATTCACATGAAGACAAAGTTACATTAACAATAAATATTACAGTGTCATAGTTCCCATTTTTTTAATTTTATGTTACTTTTATTAAAACAGAACCCCAACTTCTTATGTGTATTTTTTATTTTATGTATTTATGTATGTGTATTTTATGTGGTCTCCTGTATGTTGGCAAAATAAATTATTAATCGTTTAACATAGTAAACAAATGTCATGACCTCATAACAACATGGCAAGTTTTAAATAATTTAACTTCAGTTGTAAATCTTTTGAAACAAACACTGCTATCATTGAAGGCACGTATGTAGTGAGTGTGTGATGAACGCTAATTCAGGAACAAACAAATTACAAAATGAGTGCAGCTAAGCAGGGCTGGGTAGGCTGGGGCTCCCAGGTTCAGTTGGGACAGATTTATAGTAGTTGAGAGGCATGGGGCCCAGGTGTTTACAGTGAGATTTCTGATTTATCGACAGTGCGCAGAGAATATAAGTACTGACTCAAGACTACCCCAACAAATATGATTTTTTGAAAGGTGAACAGATACATAGATCAGTCTACACAGCACCACCAGGAGGGCTTCCACAGAAGGTCTTTGCAAAGGGCAGGTACTTTAGATAAATACCCGTCCGATGATTGGGTGACCCTCCTGTCAGTGACAAGGTCAGCGATAACAAGGTAACACAGTATTGTTTACATTAGTAACAGCTTCGTTGTCAAACCTAAACTTCTAGTGGTGCCGCATCATTGGTCTTAAACGACCACATAGATTTGATAAAAACAAGATTTTGGGGGGTTTATGAACTCACAAATCTTGTACAAATACAGCTGCTGGGCAAGATTAATAATGTACAGGAAGGCTGCATCATGTTGTGCATGAGTGCATTACATGGATATTTTAAAACTTTGTTCGTGGCTTTAAAATGGAAATGACAACCCCTCTGGCAAAGTAAATGTTTTAGGTGTAAACTAAAAATGCTGTTTATTTTAAGCTCAATAAAATGTTTTTAAACGCCTTGTGACTGTTTAACACATTATGATCTAAGATGATTTGACTAATTACTAGTGTGTGTGTGTATATATATATAATTAGTGTTGTGTATTATGTACACTGACCTCTGTGTTGCTGTTAGATCTGTCCTCTCTCTTTTTCAGGTTCAATGAAGATGTCCAGCTCTGACAGTTACTTCTATGCTGCCATTGTGGCAGTGCTTGCTGTGCATGTGGTCTTGGCCTTGTTTGTATATGTGGCCTGGAATGAAGGCTCGCCTAAAGGGAAAGGCAAACATGATTAAGACTGTTCTTATCAGCTCGTAAGACCGGAGGAGACGGGCATGACATGGGTATTGATGTATACCCCCTCCATGGACTCCAACTGTAAACACATTATCTACCGACCAGATAGCAAGAGGATCTGGTTTACGTAGAGGCTTTAACCAGAAGGTTAAAATATGAGAGCTCTAGGAGTGGAGGATGTGAAATGTTTTCACCAGCTTAATAGGCTGTTTGAGTTTCTTTCTGTTTGTTCAACTCATGTTGATCATGGATGGCCCTTTATTTTGAGAGGCTCTGTTTCCCTGTGCTCTTTTGTCCCATTGCAGTAAGGACTTATTTTTGCATTTTAAAGATTTGATTCTAAAATGTAAGCATTTTGTACAGATACAACTGAAATAAAAAGTCTGAGGATCACAAATTACTTTATTAGTTCCTCGAAAGCCAGTTATGAAAATGGCCTACAATATAAGTACTGAGAACAATTAGTTTGATCTTTGTTTTCTTGTAAAATTGTGCTTCCCTCTGTGATTGTTAATGTTTGTATGCGTTTGTGTTGTTTTAGATTTTCGTAATAGAAACTTAATGAAACAGAACATTATTGAAATAAAAGAGCTGTTTTGTCTTCATGTTTGTCCATTTGACTGTGTATAGAGAAGATGCTGAGTGGATGAGACTGCAAACTTGAAATAACATAAATTGGAAAGGCCACAATTACTTTTTGCTGATGAAAATGTACAAAGAAAGCAATATCATGTTATTTTCTAATCTAACAAGGACTCTGATAAAATTCAGTTTTTTAAAATTAGACTTTTAATAGAAGACGCATGTCTGCATGCCATAATTTCCCCTTTACATCTGTTTGGTAAGCCACACTTAAGGGTGTTGCACACAGCTGCATATGTTTTAGTTGAGTTTTACTTGCTTGAAACAAGGTTTACCTTGAAAGTTAAACATTTGAAATAAAGAATGAACCAGAAAGAACAATATTAAAAAGGTTTTAGAGGAAGGCCTCTCCAGTTTGCCCTTGGAGACATTCTATTTTGGTGACCTAAAATCTTTACAGACTCACATAAATGCATTGTTTTGTGAAGTATTTAATTTTAAAATTGCAATACTTTTTTTTTTTTTTTCACTGGAACAATCCCATGCTTCAAAGGAGCTAAACTCTTCAGATGTCTGCTGAGACAACAATCCATGTGAGACCATAAGGGCTTTGTTCTTCTGTGCAGAGAAATGCATTTGTCACACGGTGGCAGCACACAATCTGTTCCCAGCATAGAGACAACACAAGGGGAGCCAAGACTTGAACTGACAGATGCCAGGCCTTAATGATGTTTTCTGCCTCAGAACCCATGTCAGCAGCTGATTTCAGTTTGTTTTCCCCTGTTTCGTGTGAGTCTCTTTTCAACAGCTCCCCAGTGCAACATGCTGAACATAATCAGCAGAGTTAGTGGTGAGGTGATGAGGTGACAGGCCTGCGGATATAGTCAGCAAACATTAGAAGGTCCATTTTCCTTTTGGCTGTGATAAACTATAACCTCTTTTGTCACTTATCACAAATTAGCAGATTTGGGGCATTATATCAATTGAAAAAAAGTGACCAAAGTGAACTGAACAGTCCTTTCTACAATAACTAAGCTATAAGCTATAAGCTAGATATTGACATAAGGGCACTTTCCAAACATGACCAGCAGATGGCGCGCTTATCAAATGGTGCAGTCGCATGTACTGTAAAAGAAAAACGGCAGTGTGCATAAGATATACAGCAGGTCAATTCAACAAAAAGGGAACTAAAATAAATTAGAAAAACAAAGATAATAATAACAGGAGACATAAAATAGGCTGGCGAGTGAATGAAACTAACAGTTGGCTTTTTCCTACTATAGGCTATTTCCCATGACATCTTGTAAGAATATTTTAGGCTATTATATACGTGATTGAACAAAATGTAACATCAGTTAAAACTGTCATAACTTCCTCTTCCTGTCCCTATAATTATTTGGAGATAAGGTGTACAGCTTTCCTTTTGAGCCCACATTCTTGTATTAAGGTTTAGGATATTTATGAACTAAATCAACTAAATCAAACGAATTTTCAGCCTATGTAGAAGTTTAATGAGGCTGCTAATATAACTACATTTAAATATTACATTAAAATATGTGCATAGGGAAGGTCCATTATTAGTAGAAAATATGTTTACAGTCCATGGTTTAGTCTATAAGTGGAGTGAAATATGCTGTGTCTTCTATAATAGTCCAATTTTTTGATAAAGTTGACATTTTTGGACCCAGGCAAGGAGGATTTCATTTCAAAGTGCTGGATATCCATACGTGCCCATAACTCACATCTGTTCAGCTGTCGACATTTAAAACCAAAGTGTTACCTTTCCAGAAGATGACCATGAATTGTGCATATGGATCATGTATGTATTCAATAACCTTCAAAACTTTATATTCTCTAAGGCTCTCTAATGATTTATGGGGCTACACTTTACAAACAATGATGCCAGCTTTTTATCTTGTTAGACTATCATTTGTTTTCTTGAAAGACAAAAAAAAAAAAAAAAAAGGAAAATATACTGTTTCTGGCACCAACTTACATTAAATTGGCTTGTTCAGACTATTGAGTCATTTCTCAATAATAAAGTTTTATAGTTAAACATGTTTTGTTTTATTGGGTTTGGTACATAGTGTTTTCCCTTCCCTGTACGCACTGAACATTGAAAGGAAGTGATGAAGGTCAGAACGAAGGTATGACAAAGATGAACGTGCGAGTGTTGACGTGCTGTATTTTCTTTGCGTGGGTGACTGGTGTGTTGCATGCGTACATCTATGGCTTTACACATGTTTATTCTCACTCAACCAAATGTCTTTGTATGAGTCCAACTGCACGTGACAGAGTCTTACGTTATATAGTAATTGTTTTCTTTAGCAATTTCATATATTACTTTTATTATGATTTTTAGAGAATGATTTCAACATGGTGCAATACTTACATTACAATTAACTAACTTAAGACAGGTTTATTTCAGTTACAAATTTGGTTATCACAAAGTGCTTTACACACAACACATGACAGACGCAAACAGAGTATAAACAAAGTTGAGTAAAATGTGCTTGCAATTATGTATCTGGCACAATAAAAAGTGACAGTACATGTGTGTGAACTCCTGAGACCAGTGCAATTTCTTTCAGAGGCGCATCCTGGAGTTTTTCCAGTGTCCAATATATTGTAAGTTATTGCACAATGTTTCATTTCAAGTCAAAACAAGTGAACTATGTTGTTTTGTGCCATAAACAGTTTCAAAAATCCTTCCTGTCATGATTTCTTCAAATGAGACCAAGTGCTCCAACGTCTTCATCCTGATTTGACTCTTCAAGTATTGGCAACTTGAGCACATAGGTTTTTTGCTCATTACTCATTGTACTGCATTCTCAAATGTGAAAAAAACATTTGTACCGTTAAAATGCTACAGTGGGGGAACAGTCTATGTATTGCAGTACAAGTTTCTTCTTGTTCTGCGTTAAACTCATCCCCCATCAGTTGGAATGAGTCAAGCCAGTGCCACCTTTAAGAGTCCAGACAGTCGACATGTGTGAATGCTTCATATGCAACATATGATCCCTTCACAGCAATTTAAGACCCTACAGAGAAACATGAAGCTCCTCATATCTTCAGATCATCTATTCTAGTCTTGTTGCTGCTGTGTTTGGCACTTCGGCCTGGCCTGGCCTGTGTAGGTGACCCAGGGGCTGAACCTGCTCCCTTCTTTCCTTTCAGGTCACATTCCTCTGGTTTGCAACTGCTGCTCCTTTCCACCGCCAAGTTGTCTTTATTTTGTTTGTAAGCTGTTTTGCTGTGATAGGGAAGGAAGGAGGAGTCTGTCCCATCAGACAGAGGTGAGAGGTCATAACTGGGTATAGGAGGGTAAGCAGGCTGGACTTGGGGGTGGCCACTGAAGTATTCATCGTAACTTGGTGCAATTGGCACAGCGGTGTCACTGGTGTCCTTTGAGATTCTTATCGGGGAACCTTTATATCTCCTGTAGGTGATGGCCTGGCGACATTTGGTGAAACCCAGGTGATAGATCTCTATGAGGTTGAGCAACAGAGACACACTGGAAACTCCCAGCATAAAGATGATAAAGATAGTTTTCTCTGTGGGACGGGAAATGTAGCAGTTGACCACGTTAGGGCAGGGCTGCCTATCACACGTGTACATGGGCTTTAGTTGAAAGCCGTACAAGAGGTACTGAGCTACAATAAAACCTACCTCAAACAGTGTCTTAAAGATTACATTAAACACATACGTGCGGAGGAGTTCCCCCTGGATACGTACCCGACCCTTATCGTCTCTCACTAAAGGTTTTTTGTGCTTAGCATCAGAAATGAGAATCTGCTTGTCTGTATGATGAGCATGTTCTTTATCCATATCCTTTTCCTTTTCTTTCTGCTTTTCCTCCATCCGCACCAGGTGGAGGATGTGTCCCAAATAGATCAATGTGGGCGTAGACACAAAAATGATCTGCAGCACCCAAAACCTGATATGGGAAATGGGGAAGGTGATGTCGTAGCAGACGTTTTCACAACCGGGCTGCTTGGTGTCACAGGTGAAGCCTGACTGCTCATCGCCCCACACCTTCTCTGTGGCAGCGCTCAGAATCAGGATGCGAAAGATGAACAGCACAGTTAGCCACACCTTTCCCACCACAGTGGAGTGCTCCTGGGCTTTTTCAAGAAGCTTTCCCAGCAGATTCCAGTCTCCCATGGCTGTGTGAATTCAAACCTGCAATCAAACATGATGAAAATCAATTTGTTGCATAAATATAAAGTGATACAAGACATGACATAATTTCTGCTTATTAAAAAAAAACAACGTAAAAAATTGCATTGACTTTTTTTGATGAGAAAGAAATCTTAGAATCATTGACCAACTTTCTTATATATTTAATATTTTAATAGTCTTTTGGGAGACAAGTTCAGAGGATTGTGCTACCGAATGACCTTTTCCACGTAGATGTAGACAGGTTTATATTTACTTTAGGAGGGTATATATTTGGTAAGTGTGGACAGGGGGTAAGGCAGCTTCCAAATCATGTTTCTGCTGTTCTTTGCCTTCAAAGCACCCAAGCCACAGCAACATGATCCACATGCAGTAAAATCAAACACCAGGCAGAAATGGTGAATTAGAAATGGTAATTCATTTCAATGAATCCCCTACATTTTGTGCAGTATAAATATATCCAAATAGGTTTACTGTACACTAGCATTTATAGGTCAGGCCTATTTAAAGATTCTAAGTAAAATCTTTTGACTCTGTCTTCCTTACAGTCTCCTAGAGGTATTTAGAACAGTAAATACCATGTTGTACCAATACAATGTTTTTCAATGTGTGAAAAAAATTCAAAACCACCAAACCCATTAATACTGATATACTTTGTAACCCACCTTCTCAACTTAAACATCTCGTATGGTGAATCCTTCCTTGACTACTGTTGTCCATGAGGCCATTTGCTTCCTTGACAGGCCTCAGTGTAAGGTTGGTCTTTTGGCCATCAGTAATGCCCTTGAATGGACAGGAAAAGTAGACTTCTGCTGGCCACCGCGTCTGTTTCACACCAACAATTCCCACTGATTCAGCCTCGACTTCAAATCCAGCTGAGGTAGTAGGCCTCTTCAGCACAGGGCCTGCAGGTCTGCCACTCAACACAACACACATAACTCAGTAGTTTAACTCTCAGCCATGTCCAGCCTGCCCTCCCCCTCAGGGTTAATTTTGGCACGGGGCACACTCATATAAACTGTCAGAGCCCCTCTACTCGCTTGTTACAGTGAATGACAAGGAAGCCGGCCAATGAAGTTGTCTGGTAAATCTGTCTGACCACAAATGTTTGAACAGTCTAATTATAGCACAAAGGTCTCTCCTATTAAAGGGGTGTATATGTGGGGGTCACTAGATAGAAATGACTAGCCATCTGCAAACTATTCAGTGTTGATCATCCACACAATATGATTTGATGAACACTGTACCATATGAATACATTAAAGCAGTTGTCAAAAGAAAACCAATAAAGAAGGCAAATGACAGACTCCTGAAAATAAGGCTAACACAACACATTTTGAGCAGAAGCGATCAACGTTTCTCTTTAAACCAGACACTAATATTCAAATTCCATTATCCACAGAATATACACATTTCTACTGATTTCTATTGTGGTTAGCTAATCAATTCTATATTACTGGACGGGAAAGTTTAATCTCACCACCTGCTATTTTAATGCATTATAGGATACAAAAAATTAAAGGACATACAATATACATTTAAAAACTTGACATCTGCACCTTTAGGTGTAAACTATACATTGATTTTGTTTGCATCTCAGTTTAAATATTTCATGAAAAATGTCCATCAGCAGCTAAAATTCGTCAGTCATACAAAAGAACTGTATATAAATGTGTGTAAATAACTTAATGTGTAGGCTAAAGCTGTTCTGAGGACATTTGTATACTTTACAGTAAAGATCAAGAGTGGGGTCTAAAAGGCAGAACACCTCTCTTCCTTCTCGGTAGGACTTTTTTTGGTCACAGTGAACTTTGATTTGAGAGACTGATCTGTTATCAGATTTATTTCATTTTGCTTATAAGAAGACAACCTTTGACTGATCCAGTCTACTTTGGACTCATCCTTAGATTTGCAAAAGCAGCGTTTGCAGGCTCTGCCTATGAGGTATAGCACCTCAGCCAGGTTGAGCAGCACACACACTCCAGACACAGCCAGCATGAAAACTGTGAATATAGTCTTTTCTGTTGGCCTGGAAACAAAACAGTCCACTATGTTGGGGCAGGGGTATGAGTCACACTTCACCAGCCGCACCATTTTAAAGTCAGGATAGATCAAGTAGAAGATGTATAGGAAGGCCACCTCAAATAGTATTCTAAAGATAATGCTGATCATGTATGTCCACCACAGGGCTCCAGTGATCTGAAACTTCTGGTTCTTGATATGTTCCAGCTCCCTCGGGCTGCCACGGCCTGACCTTCTCAGGATCTTCTTGTCAGTGTGTCGACGGTGGGCCACATGCATGGCCACAAGCAGAGCAGGGGTGGACACCAAAATTAGTTGGAGCGCCCACAGCCGGATGTGGGATATAGGAAAGAACTGGTCGTAGCAAACACTATTGCAGCCAGGCTGCTGGGTGTTGCAGATAAAGCCTGACTTCTCATCCCCCCAGACACTCTCAGCAGCAACCACCAGGACCAGAATACGGAAAATGAAGATGACAGACAGCCAAATGCGTCCAATACCAGTAGAGTGCCTGTTTACGCCGCTGATCACGGCATAAAAAGAACCCCAGTTCATTTTCGACTCCAGGTCTGCAAAAAATCAAAAGATGTCAGGCAAGTTAACAAAAAATACAATCAATTTAATAAAGTTTAGAATATGTAACATGCTATCTCATTGAAGCCTCTTTAAGGCTCTAATTGAAGGAAACTAACCATAGCTTTCACTTTGTTGCAGTTTTCAATCTGCTGTAGCATAATGCATAAAGTTAGTGGTGGTCTATTACAAGGTTTACCAGTCTTAGCCGGTTGTGCATGCGGCATAAGCAGTGCCGGATCCAAAGATGGCCATCTTATAGTGTATAGCTTGAATATCCTGGGTTTGGCAAGGAACAACAGACAAGATGTGCCAAGTAGCTTGCTGGCTGTATAAAAGCAGGGGCGATGGCCTACCACCACCGTCATAAGACGCAACAGGTCAAAGCCAATTGCAAATCATTCAATAAGCCACGTGATATTGTCAGCCTGTATTAATACTGTACTCCCAAACTGACCTACAGCCCAGTTACAGACTGACAGACTGCCAGCAAATTTTCCAAGGGTCCGCCAAGACATCTTATTATGACAGACCTCTATTGTTCACAAAACCAGCTGAGGACTTGAATTTGGTCAAATAAAACCATCAAATAATATTTTAACAGAAACATGTGAAGGCCATGACATCTAAGGCATGTCAGCCTGTCAGCATCACTCTAAATCACCATGCAGACTGAATTTACCATAAAACAGTAAAAATATAGAATATATATTTTACCTTCTGCTGTGATGGTACACAAAAATGTGTACAAAATGTGTAGATATGAATTCAAATATTGTGTTTTTTAGAAGGCCAAAGGACTGGATTTAGAACACCATGCGTTTGGCAAATGCTAATCATTCCTCCGCCACTAGCCACTGCCCTGCACCGTAACAGTCATATGCTCTTATATAAACTATTTACATACAATGGCTCCCATTATTGGGCTGCAACAAGACCCTTTAGAATTCAGATCAAACGCCTCGATTTCCGCCTACCCCGGGCAAAAGAAAGAATCTGTGTGGACACAAAGGCCTTAGCCTGCCACATTATTTATTGTGCTTGGCAGGGCAGGGAAGTGAAGGACTCCTTTGACCTGAGCCTCTGTCACTGAGAGCAGAGTCACTAGCAGATCTGCACAGTCAAAACTAATGAACTGTTCAGCAAAGACAAACATATTTTATGTTGTTAATGTAAAGTATAAAAAAAACACTGAAAAATAAATAAGGAAAAACAAGTAAAACAACCTAAAAGTAGAATCTTATTGTTTCTTAAAGCATCATAAATACTGACAAGATTAAAATCAAGTGTTTTTTATGAATTAATGAAAAAGACATTTAATACTGTTCAACTGAAATTTAATTAAGAACTTTGTAAATTTTTCAGATATTTAGTGACTTTGCAAAAGAAAAGAAAAAAAACAAAACAACTTGGTACTTTATCAAAGTATATATTACTATTTTTCTAACTTGAGTGTTCAGAAAACTGGTTGCATGCTATCTGGCTGTTTTTGACATTGGTTTCGCCTGCTTGAGGCAAAACTATTAGTGGTTTTGCTTTGTTTCATGGCATGTTATATTCGTCTTTTTTGTATTTGTGTTTTCACTGAGGGTTTGAGAGTCTGAGAGTTTCTTCCAGAGCTGTATGTACCAAATGTAATCACACTTCATATCAATTTAAGTTGCCCTTTACATGGGTCAATATTCTCTGTGAACAAGTACAAACAATTTACATTCACAATAAACTTGAAGGCAAGTGCCAACACAATGCAGCTGTTTGTCATGCACTGTCAGATGACCTACAGCAGCGTAGTGTGCCATGAGCAGTTTTGCGTCACTTATGACAAATGCTGTAGGAAGTGTTGGGTGGCCTGGTAATTCCTTCAATGAAACAGATCTCATTTATATTCTTGCTATAGAAGAGAATTCTTTCTACAATGAAAAGGCACAACTTTGAACTAAAGATACTTATCTTTATTAAATCAGAAATGTACTGAAAAACAACTGCCAAAAAGACAAAATTCACACATTGTAAAAAAAAAATGCAAAAAAATATAAAACAAGTTTTAAAAATAAATGTTTTATAATAACAGAAAATTTGTATATTCAAATTAATTCACATGTAAACCTTATTTTAAGTATGCCCTATAATAACTGCAAATTCAGCAGTTTGTCATTATTTAGGTTAACTGCTTACTCGATTACTTGTACCCAGGTGGTTTATTGTAATTACAATAAACAGGTTACAATACAGCCCTGTGTAATTTACTTTGAGTATAGCATGAGATGAGGTATTTCTCCCATTCTAAATTTTGCTTCTTCGTCTTAAGTTGAACTGTGCCTAAAAAGGAAAACAAACATAAATGGCTACACATACAAAGAGTACACATTCACTTACATGTGGGATTAGGGTTATATCAGGACAACTTACCTCCTTTGGCACCATTCTTCAGTTTATCATGTTTTGCATGTCCGTTCTGTGTCAGTCTTAGAGACAGTGATGCACCTCTCCTACAACACAGCAAATGACAAGACAGTTATTATCAAGTGATGGCCCTTGACAAATAAAATACACATAGAATTTTAATTCAAGTTTATACATTAATTTCTATTTAACATTATGCTATTTACAAAGTTTTATCTTTACAACCTCATAGCTGCAATCTTTCCTTTTTCCAGGAAGAGCTCAACTGTAACTCTGTGCCCCTCTGGGTAAAGTCTGGCATAGAGTGTCCTGTTGTGCACCATCGCTCTGAACCAGCCCACTGCTTCCTCAGACCAGTCCCTTCCGCTCACAGGCGATACCTGAGGGGGGTTCACCAACAAAATACCATGAACAGCGATAATACATTTCCTTTATCACTAATTGGAAGATAAGACTGAGACTAATTATGTGTGGACAAATGCCAATAATGCTGTTACACGGTGCTTTAACCATGACCGCATATGCAAATCCAGACTAATCCACACCATTTTCTACCATTACAATAAAAGTAAAAACACAACAAATAAAAGACAAATATAATTGTAATACCTACATGTGCTAAAGATACATGTAGAGCCTGGAGTGGCAGGGCAGCCATTTCAGAGGTCAGTTCCTTTATATTTGATAAAGAAAGACAAAAAGAGTCTCCATAGTCCAGCCTCCTCGCCTCCACATTAATAGACATCTCTCCAGAGCTGTCATTAATATTATCTTATAATCAAAAGACAGAACATGGCAGGTTATTACACACAAGCAAAGGGACACTGCCATCTAGAGGTGCAGATATGCAAATCCATCCATTAGACCTACCTTTACTTACTCCACATATCTTTGTCACCTGAGACCTGCACCACTGTTTCTGTTGAGGAAACCAGCCCATGACTTTGGTGCCAATGTCTGGAATACAGTTCTGCTCAGCATATGAACTACTTGCTTTCCAGCTGCTGCATAAGAGAAAAAATAATAATGACAACCAGAAACATGGGGGATATAAAAAAAAATCTACAAAGAAAGCATTGACCAAAAAAAAAAAAAAAAGGCAGTACTTTAAGTCATGTGAATGTAATCATAGGAGAATCAGAAAGGGTTGTGAAAAGCAGACAAAAAACAGACAAGTGATTAGGAGCCGGGCAGAACAACTTACTCTGTGACAAGTGTCTGCAGTTTCTCACTGGCGTCTGCATGCTGGATGTAGAAGCTACCAGGGCTGGTAATATGGGTCACCACAACTTCAATCTCTTCAAATCTCCTGTTCTGAAACTCGGGAATAGTTACACCATTCTCTGCTGGCATTTTTGTACTTGTAGTGTCATTCTGAATGGCAAGATCTGTCCATGGCACAGTTACATCCAGGACCTTCACCTGACCAGTTATATTATCATCACTGGCCACTGAGCTATTATCTGAATGGTCCACATCTGTAATTATGTCTGCTATATCCCACAGTTCAGTCTTGGTCGCAATCACACAGGTATAAGTCAGAGAGCCGCTTGATTCCACTCGTTTCAGTTTGAAAACCGGTGTGTGAGTTTCAGTATCTGAGAGCAGTCCTGAGGGTTTGAACTGGTAACTTTGCATTTTATCATCCGAAGGAAATGCTGGCTGTGGTGGGTCTAAAAAAGTGGTATTCCACTCAATAACACTGACATTTAGTGCACCTGTGTTTTTAGCCTTCACTTTGAGGAAGTGAATAAGCTGAGAGGATGTTTGTTTTTGGTGTTGCAGCTGGATATCATCATCACCACATCCCCATTTCATTAGCGGTATCCTTTGTATGGGTTCACTGTAGCTGGTTGCTGAGTGTATGGCTGGAATAGGTGGTAGTAGTGGTGGCTCCTGAGCATTTATTTTGCTACTAACACTACCAGCAGGTGGTAAGGTTGCCTCATTGGACGAGCAGTCTTCCACAGAAACATTAATTTGCTCCGTTTTTTTCAAGATGTTGGCATCCTGTTCTCTGCAGTCATTGTTTGATGAGATGCTGCAAATTACATCCTTCTCCTGGACTTTCAGTGTTTGGGGAATGACCAAATGCTTTAGATGTTGAAAGCGCAGTGTGGCTCCAAGCACCTGGACAGCTTTGCTTATAGAGCTTGACATAATGTTCCGTAACATAGGCCCAAACTTGATAACATTTTTCTCAACAGGTTGTACAGGCACTGTAATAAAATAAGCAAGTAAAGAAAGTGTTGAGAGTATACTGAACATTTGAAATAAGAAGTTGACAATCTGTCTGAATTTACTTACTGGGTTTCAAGTCCTTCAGAAAAGCTGAGAAATTATGAATAGCTTGACATTTAACATCCAAATTTTGCGAAAGATCTCTGAATGCATCAGTTGAGACTGAAGAATTTATAAAATCGTGGACCTCTTTGTAGGCCTGCGGAAGCATGACCATACTCATATGAAAACTCGGTGATATTTAATTCTTTATTTTATATTTTTTTTAACAAAGATAAAGTGGACTAAAAGAATGACAAAACTGACACGTAGCTCCCCAGACTCCTCAACTATTAGAGGATTGTCCGTTTTAGCCTAATTAAAAGAAACGACTGCAAGTTTTTTTTTTTTTTTGTACTTGTCTTAAAACGTTTTTTAAAATGATATGAATAATTTCAGTTTTCATCAAACATGATCCAACAAACCTGATATATTAAATTCTCAATGATTAGTTACCTGAATTAAGCTAACGGAAGGTTAAGCATGTAGCATCATGTTATCTGCTCACTTTATTTTATTGGAAAAGACCATTATAACTTACCTTGTTAATTAAGTTGTCCAACTCTTTGTGAATTGCATTACGGGCATTTTCCAGTAGAAACAGTTTGTAGGTGAGTTGCACTTTTTGGTTAACTCTGAGGGGGGCCTGGAGCTGCACCACCTGCCGCTGATGGACACTCATTTTCGGGTTCACTGTAAGCTAGCAACGACACAAACACACATAAAGTAAGGGCCAGTTCACTAACTATTCCTACAGCGCTGATAAATTCACATTACCTGAGTGTTACAAAATGGGTTTCCACCGTTTTGTCAGTGTATCTTTATAAATAAACCAGTAACGTCCGTTCTTTCCTCAGCTCAACACTGCAGACTTTGGTGGCGCCGCCATGATGCCGAAAAGTAACACGCTGCTGCTGTAACTGAACGTGATTGAAAAAAAGGCGTTTTATATTTGCTGCTATCGTCTGTGTGATGGTGTCCTGCCCTTTCTTCAGCTTTTTTGTAGATGTAACACTCTAAAACCTAATGTTAGGTAGCTCTGATTGTTACCCCACCCACTATTTAACCATGGCTGGCATGGCTTTGACTTCAACCATGATGCCTCTCCATTGAACCAATTGAAGTCTTCATGAGCAAGTGGGGAAAGGTTAAAAGTCCCATATTTTTTTTTTTCTATTTTGAACATTATACAGTGCATTTTGGATACATTTAGGTTACCATATCACGTTTTGCAACATGAAACACACAATATTTGTCTTATACAAGCGATTTGGATGAGTTCTCATCATGAGTCCAAAGTGAACGGTCTGATTTGGCGCTGTCACTTTAAGGCTCAGCTCTTCCGTGTTGGCTCCGCCCACTCATGACGTCACGCTATAGCTACGCGAGCTACGCTGGAAACAGACTGAAGTAAACACAGTACATGGTAGTAATAACTTTTTCAGCAATAGCTTTAAGAGTAAATGAGCCGTATATCTTTGACCCAGAGTCTGATTCTGAGTTCGAAGAACATGAGCAAACACAAAGACCTCGAAGGCTTCTACAAGATGTCTCTGCTTGGTAAATGAGAAACTATTTATTGTGTATGTTTCTATGGTGTAGCCCGTAGCATAGCGCGTGTTAACTGCTTCTGTTTATATGTGCACATGTGGAAATGCTATGCAGTAACACTTGTTAGTAATACATTATGCTGACGGTAAGTAAGCTAACACAGTAGCAGCGATGCTTCTCTGGGTCTGAGCTGCAGAGCACGGCACTTGTTGACAGTGCAGGAGAGAGGGGCAGGAGGAGTGTGGAGGAGCACTTCCTGGAGAGGAGTGGTTTATTTCACATATTGACGTCATTGTGTGAAACAGCTTGTTGAAAGGACTGTAGCTCAAACTAAATAAATTACTTAAACATGCGCGAATGAAACAAAACACAACTTTGGGTATGTGTTTGAGGTAGAAACAACGTTAGAACATGGTTAAAAGCTCAGAAAAGCTGATTTCGCATAATATGGGACCTTTAACATCCCAAATAGTTCAGGCTTAATTTTTCCCCGTTATCTACCAAAATTGTGAATATTGTAGTTTTATGACATTAGAAATGAACTTAATCAAGCTTTGCTGCATTTTGTCTTTTTTATTTGTGTAACCCATAGGCGTGTAAAATATAAAAGTACTGCTGCGGTGTTGTTTTGCTATCTTGTCAACACAAAAAGAATGTGTCTTGAACTATTATTTTTGAGTGCAATTTTGCAGTGCCACGTGTTTTAAATTGCTCAGCCTAACTTGCTCAACTGGCGAACAACCTAGGAGCTGATTGCTGTTGTGTGCTTTGGTCTCTAGGATGATGTGGTGTTGGACCCTTGTCAATGATAAAACAAAGCAGAAAGAATAAACCACACATAAAAGTTTGATTAATTGATTTATTATTATAAGTTAAATCTAGTTCATGCAACGTGACAAAGTGATTCTCCTCGTGTTCTACTTAAATGAACGCTCTAGTCTCTCTAGATGCATTTATTTGTAATTGTCTTTATTTTAAATCAAACAATAAAATGCATTTGTGAGCAAAACAGTTTCTTGCAGACTTTGAAGACTACTATTAATAATACAGCTAAAAATAAAATCAGTATGAACATTTGTCCAATGTGATTTTGCTGTGTATTTGTTTGCACAAAACAGTAAATCAGAGGGTTTTTTACATACTCTGTCATCAGAATTTTGACTTCCCCTGCACTGCACTCAGCATTACTCATGTCAGCCAGTTTAACCTTTGACTCATTTAGGATTGTCAACCATTCACTGTCACAACAGTTAAATGGATTGCCACTAATATACATTATTTCAAGGTACTTAGACAAATTAGACAGTAAGGACTCATTTAAAGATGCCAGAATGTTGTTTCTTATGTCAATTTCTGTCAGAGGTGAATAGCTTATGCTGTTTGGTACAATGTCAAAGTTGTTATTTGACACGTTTAGATGGGTTAGTGCAGGCATATGTGGTAATGCTAAGTCAGGGCTCTCCATGTTGAGTTCACTGAGAGTCAAAGACTGAAGTGTTTTCTGTAAACCTTCTAGTGCCCCTTCCTGCATTACCATATTTGGATTATTTGCAAGGTTAAGGGAAACCAACTGGCTTCTTTCAAATGCGTTTTTATACAGTTTCTTAATGTTATTTTCTCTGAGGTTTAGATGTTTAAGAGTCTTTAACTGCCCAAATAATATGCAGGACATATTTGAAAATCTGAGTTTTTGTTTCAGTTTAGAGCTTGAATAAGCACAGGGTTGTACAGAATTGTCTTGTAGATTCATAGTCTCTAGTTGTGTAAGGGCCTCAAGAAAGAGGGGTGATATATAGACAAGTCCATTGCTTTGTAGGTCAAGGTGCGTAAGTGAGGAGTAGAAAATGTCTCGATTGGATCCTATTTCACTGTTTCTGATATTCCAGATAATATTTTGCACACAATTATGACTAAAATGAAGTGTTTCCAAGCTGGAGAGAAGGCTTAAAGTTTCTAATGGGAAACCCCTAAAGTGGTTGTAGCTAAGGTCAATGTAAACCAGGGGCATCAGTCTCCAGTTAGAGTGAAGGTAGTTTTTCTCTGATGCAATATGATTCCCATCTACAATCTCATAGTAAAGAGCGTTGTCCTCTGATACCATTTCAGCTTCTGAAGTCAGGGCGCCAATGTTGTTTTTCTGTAAATATAGATACTTTAAGCGGTTTAACTTGGGTACAATAGGAAAATATAGAAGTTTGTTGAAACTCAGATCAAGTATTTCCAGCCTGTATAGTCGCTCATCTTCATGTGTAACAAAGAACTCAACTGAATTTCTGCTTAGATTCAGATATTTAAGTTGATACAACTTAAAATCACAAATATTCACTAGATTGTTATGGGCCATATTTAGCGCCTCTAATCGGGTCAATGGCTCAAATGTCCCTTGCTCTATAAGTGATATCAGATTGTTGTCAATTGAAATGGTCCTCAAGTTTTTACTGTTTTCAAACATGCTGTGTGAAAGTCTCTGTAATGCATTACCGTTCATCTTTAGCTGATCAAGAGAGGATTTGTTTCGTAGGTACAATTTCACTGCATCATCGCTCAAACTGTTCATAGATATGTCCAAACTCCTCAGTCCACTGATGGATTGGAGGGCTTTGCTGTTTCTGCCTAGGTTGTTGTTCAGCTTGTTCCGGGACAAATTCAACTCTTCGAGTTCAGCCAGGTTTTCGAAAAAACCCTCAGAGATGAAATCCAGCTGGTTGGAGCTCACATCCAGCTGCTCCAAGTATGGCAAAGCAAGTGTGTGCAACTGTCTGATGAAGTTATTGGACAGGTCTAGCCTTCTCAGCCTTACGTCCAAATCCAGGGGGACAGAATGAAGGTTGTGGTTGCTCCAGGACTGCTCCTTAGAATGAAGGGAACATTAATCATAATCATACAATAAACTATGGGGGCCAGCAGAACTAAAAACAAATAATGTCATCTTTGATGATGATGACATAAAAAATGACAAATTTGTAATTCCTCTCAATCTTACCTTTGAGTATGGCAGTCCATTTACATAAAGCCAATGACTCAGTGAGTAAAGCAATACAAGACAGGACCACATGTGCTCGACCATTCTGTCTCTTTTGCTTCTGCTGCTGCTGCTAGCTTTTGTTTCTAGACCTTATATAAACATAACACTACAATTATATCCATTTGATAGAGACAAACAGCTGTGGACAAAAGATAAGGACAAAAGACTGAAGATGCTATATTTAGAATGCATTTATTTCCTGAAGATTCCAAAAAGTTACCCCACATACTTACAATTAAAAAAAACATATTTCAGATGTAAACTTGAAAATGGTTGCAATTTATAAACTTTTTTATAGTAAACCTCACAGCCCCAAAATAGCAGTAAAAATGTATATTTGTTTGCACTCAATATTCAGCAAAATTATACGTTAAGAAAAAGGCCCAGTTGGTGTGACTAGAAGCTCTTTGTTGGTTAAAGGATTTCACAAGTAAAATGGAGTTTATAACATCCTCTTTTTTATCAAATGAATGTTCATATATGGCCTCTAATACTGCTTCGCTGTCATAAAGCCTTTTATCAGCATCCTGTCAGCTCAGTGTCGCTTCATCCTGCCACATGCAGCTCCACAGTTATCACATGTCATTCTGTCTTGTTTTAGTCGACATGTATGACACCAAAAAAAGTTGACTCTGCATCCATTGAGATAAAAGGTTGTGGCCTGTCAGGTATCACCAGTTCTAGCTCATTGTCTTGATGAAGGTGGACTATTCCTGAAAAAGTAAAGGCATCATCATCATCATCATAAAACCAAAATAAATTACTATCTTAAAAAAAAGAAATCTAAATTCTTCTAGCAATTCCAATTAGACAGAAATGTGGTACCCATGAATGGTTCTCATGCAAACAAAGTGCTGTACCTATCTAAACATAGTGTGACCTTTTGTGGCCCAGTGTACCTAAACTACCTTCACATACTGTATTTAGTTTGGCTTGAAAATAGTGTCAACACTGCCTATTTTAAGAGGTCAGAAGAAGTGCTGCACTCACCGGAAGTGTAGCAAGTATTGGCAGAATTTACTTCTGGCATCTCCTGCACACACCTCAAGAGCGGTGTTGATTTTGTCACCGGCGTAGCTGGGCTCAATTTTTGTATAACATACCCCATAACTATGTCAAGGTTCTCAAACAAAACCTGTGAAATATCCAGAACATTAAGCTAATAGATGGAACAAATCAGATGCATTATTAATTTAGATATGCTTGGATTACAGTGACACAATACTTGTCCAAACACCAAGTAATAACCATCATCTTGGACAACAATTCTGTTTTCCTTAGTTGAAATTGTATTTCCTTGCTGTACAGAAACAGTCCAAGGGATCACTGTTATATTTCCTGAGGGAAAAGTAAAGTTACACTTATTCAAAATAATGGCAGTCACTACAAGACTAAAGCCAAAGATTTCAATTTAGTTTTACCTCTGCTGACTGGCTGTTTGTTAGTGTTAGCTGTTAACTGCAGAAATGATGTTGGACCTGAGGAGAGACGGAAATAAACACTTCTTTCATTTTATTAACTTAGCACACAGTTTATGGTTTCACTACCAGATTAGACTATGGCTAATAGACTCTTTCTAGCTCCAGCCCACCTCTGCAGCTGTCCTGTTCCCTTTTCATTCTCCTAGAAGATATCTTCAGAGAACTCTGAATATTTTGGAAAGGTCTAGGCTTCAAATCCTAAGAGAAAACAAAGCATTGAGAAATAATTTATTATTCCAGTGCTAGCCGAATATTCACTAATAGCATAAATCTCAGTAGTACTATCTCCAAGATGACTCCATCCTGAATAATCAGTGACATACCTCCCTTGTTTTAGACATCTTGGCCATCTTCCCATTGACTCCCTCAGAACGTGGATGATTTAATTGTTGAATTATGTCCCCTTGGAGTTTTTGAAAATCATTGTCTAAAATACTGGCTCTGTGTACCAGGAAAAGACTAAGACAAAACATAAGAGCTGTGAGTGATAATAACGCATTGTACAGCATATTGAGATATGCAGTCTGAATGTCTTCAAGTTACTCAAATGGGTGAGGTCATGCATCAGTTAACCCCGGAAAGCTAAAGGTTTGGTTTCAAAATTAGTTTCTAAATGGGGAACTAGAGAACTTTTTTTTTTCTGTGCTTCTCAACATGAAACTTATAGATTATAAAAAGATTACAGCCCAATTTACTTTGTATTGTGAAGAGCCATGCTTTAATAAATACAAAATCTTCACTCAGAAAGAACATTTGTTTTTGCCAGAGAGGTCTGATGTAAAATATGATATGCAAAGCTTTATAAATTAAATCCAACAGCCACAGGAAGAGACACAGACAAATGCATTTAGACAGAAAATGAGACATTTTAATCCATTAATCAACTCAATTTACAAAAGTATATCCCATTTTATATACAATATGTACAAAGACGTATAAACAACTATCATTTTTCCGCATGGATTAATTCACACGGTAACCAAACAATAGCACTGTATCAAAACACATCACTAATATTCTGCAGGGCTGCTGTAGTGCAAATGTGTGCAAAATATATAGTGCTGTTGCTCCGTGAATACCTTATAACTCCAGTTTTAAAATCAGCCTTGCACAGATACTTTTCTATCCAGTTAAAATAATTTTATGATCTTTTACACATTTTTATAGCCCAGGAACATACGGGCATCCCAAAAGCTTTGATGATCCCCTTACCAATAACTGTTATTTGATTACATTCAATAAAAAGCCCAAGTATACAAATGGTAGGTAAAAATCATTTTGGAGATACAAGATTATCATTCAACAGCACTCAGAAGTATCTAATATGAATCATTTGTCAGCGCAGTGTCTCATGTTATAAAGAAATGCTGTTTTGACACATATCATGACTATAAATAGAAACAGTTGTTTGATGAATAAGAAGACATGTGGCTCATCAAAGCCTCTCTCTTTGCACTGAATCGATGTCAAGGGAGACATAACAGTCTGTGATGCCCTTTAAATATAGTGCTATGAAAGAAAGCTGAAGTCACCCTAGGGCCCTCTCAAATTTAATAACTCAACAGATTTCAATTATCTTATTGACACAGTCACATGGGCCAAGACTTGAGCTAGATGTTTCTTCTCAACAAACCAAGTCTGAGGGATTGTTGTGTGCAACTTGGTTGTGTTTTTTGTTGAAGTCTCTGGGTGTGTAGTTATCAGTTCTGTCCAGCAGATGGAGCCTCTCCAAGTCTGACACTTCCAAGGAATGTTGTGTGGTTGGTCATACTGATGAGCGTGTCCTCATAAACAATGCGTATGGAGATTCTCTGACCAGCACGCAGTAGGCTCACCCCAGCCGTATAGCAGGTGTTGAACTTGCGCTGGCCCGTCTCAATGCTGCAGGTGCAGCGGAGAAAAGGATTGGAGTCCACCATCACCTCATAACTGGCAATGTCAGTGAAGTTGAGGTAGTATACCTGAAGGGTAGAGGAGAAATAACATTCACAAAAAACTGAGAGGGGTAGTTAACACAAGCCTACATGATAATCAGGGCTTATTTAAAGCCTCAACGACTGGGATACAGGAGTAGCCAACATGAAGGCCTAGCAAAACACAGCGGCAAAAGACGATGTTATGTTTGACGATATCATTTGTCATGCAAAAGCAAACAGGATTTTAAGTTCAACAACAGAACACCAATTAGCTTTGAACTATAAATTTAAAGAGTTACGTCAAAGACCGTACTCACTTCTACCTGACTATAAATGAAGTAGACACCGTCCAGCAGCACCTCCAGCTCTCCAGAGCGAGAGTGCATTTTGAATACACGGTGATGGATGGACACCATCTTCCAGTTCCTAAGGATGCCTTCAGAGAGATCTAAATATTTGTCAACAAACAAGAGGCAGACAACATAAATAGCTTTCAGCAGTGTTTAACTACAACCAGAGCACCATTCACAGATGTTAAATATCAACTTGTTAATGATGCTTGTACTCCTTCCTGACTGACAAAATGACCATTATCCGTCTGAGTGCAAGGCTGTTAGGCATACAGACTTTCAAAAAAGAAGCTTAAATTTTCCTTTAACCTGTTGGCCATTATGAATTTTTAATGTAGATAATTTCAAAGGTGCATTTCTGTTAACCAGCACATATGCCTTGAGCAGTTTTAAACTTGACACCTCAGCTTTGATTTAACTTGTCTTTTATTTGTTTGGCCTTCGCAAATGCAAGTTTAACTAAGCATAGAAAACAGACCCACCTTCTCTCACTTGAATTGTTGTTTCCTGCCCTTGCAAGTGAACCACTGCAGGCTGAAAAACAAAGATTACTAATAACTAATATGAACACAGAGCAGCTTCTTCAGTGATAGTGTGAAGGTTAAATATTTAATTAACAAAGTGACATAATGTACCTGGAATTCTCTCACTTTTGACCTATCAGGAACCCCTGCAGAAATAAAAGAGACATACTTTATCACAGCTGCAATCACATGATGATTAAAACAAAACAAACACTGAAATAGTTTGAGCATAGATCACTGCTATCCCACACTGTGTTTGACATCCTGCATCAGAAACTCTCTCTGGAAAGGCAATGAGTTCATTGATTTTGACAACTTGAGAGCCCCTTCTAGTGTGGGAACATGTCTACATGCACTGTAATCTAAGAACAAATCTCTAAGCTTGTGGGTGTTTTCAGCTTCTCTGGCTTGTGCATGAGTATTGGTTATCTCAGTACATTTATGGTGTCATTTCTATTTTTAAGCCACATACCTGCTGGGCCTTGGGCGCCCGGAGGCCCCTGTGGCCCGGGAGGTCCAGGAGGTCCTGCAGGCCCCATAACATTGCTTCCTGGAAAACCAGGGATTCCGGGGATGCCCGGTGGCCCCTGTGGGCCCGGGGGACCAGGAGGACCAGGGGGCCCCGGCACAGGCCTTTTCTTTCCTGTAAAGAAATGAACTAAATGTTAGAATGAATGCATTATATTAATTAATTATATGAATAGAGCATCAGTGATGACTGTAAATAATGCGATCAAAAGGCAAGAGGGAGATTTATGTTTACATTGTACATAGTGGTTGCTTCACATTCACTGTAAAGCAGCACTGTGTAACTTTTCATGATCTGCTGCCAATGATAGACTGCAAATGAACTTCTGAAAACTGTCATGGGATAAGTTATGTGTTATGTCTCAATATGTATCTTATGTTTCTTGTGTTATGTGGTCTCATTAGATTGTATTATGCTTTTTTAATTTAGGGTTACATCCAGTAGTATCTGGTATGCCAAATGCACTGCATTAAAAAGAGGGTTTATTTTTCCTGTTTTATACTTTACTTTCATACTTACTTACTTTTATACTTACTTACTTTTTTATACTTTTGGGCTACATATTTTTATTATTATTATTATTATTATGAGGCTACATATTTTAGTAGCAGGTAGAAATAAATCTGGGACAAATACAACTAGAAATAGGTTGAATAGTTTGAATTTTATATTACCTTTTTTCTTTTCTTTTCTTTTTTCCTTCCCTGTCGATTCTGAAAGAAACAAAAACAGTGTGATTAACATTAAAATGGTCTCCAGAACAATTATCATCTCAGATAACATCTAGAGTATCCAGCCCATTCACTGTAGGTATCCTTAATAGGCGAAAATAACAGATTCAGATGTTCTGCAAGGAGCGATGGAGTGGAGGTATGTCAGTCTGTGGTATCTTCTAGTGTAGTAATTTGTAAGTGTGGTTTCACCTCCTCTGTATGAACAAGTGCCTTAAGCATTCACAGGCAGTGGAACTGGAGAAGATCATTAGAGAGATACTTTATCCTGCCAAAATCCTTTTCTTTGAATTAAACCCAGATGGAGAAGGCAGATGAAAGTGTGTATACATATGTGTGCGCGTGTGTTAGTGTGTGTCTCCTATTTACAATGGTGTGTGTGTGTTCTTGCATGCAGCCTTGGTGGGGCATCTATGTCAGTGCATGACACACAAACACGGGTATGGCTCTACAGTTGAAGAATACCTTTCAAAAAGCCGTCTCGCTGCTCTTGTGTTTACCATGTCATTACAACTACAAAGGCCATTTAACCTTAAAACCTCACAGTTTGAGTCCCCCTCAAACATATGGCCAGTGTTTCTCCCCTGGCTAAATGACTGGATGCATCCGCATAGATTTCTCTTAACGAGCAGCCTATCTCGAATCTGGTGCCCGTTAGGAGCACCACAAACCGACACATGCACACACACTCACACGTGCAAACACAGGACACGCACATGCACTCTAAAACACACATCTAAGGCTGAAATTACAAAAGCCTTTGTCTGTGTGCTCAGAGCAGAGGAGAGACCTGGGAATGATTAGTGTTTAGAGGCTCGGGACTTTACTGATTTATGTAGAAAGTCTCAAAGGTGAGTTTTTTCTTCTAATTTAAACACAATCACTAAACTCCCCCCCCCCAAGTATTCAGTGTCACGCCACAGACTCTGGAATGCCTTGTGATCATGCTGCACTTGTTGCACTCAGACATCAACTTCAAAGGCGTACTTTTTATTTGCATAGCTCACATTCTAAACAAAAACTACAAAAGCTAATTCAGACATATTGAACATATGGCTTTGTCTTGAACTATTGATTATGATGAATCAGTCCAGTTAATGAAAGCCATCAAGTCACATGATGAGCTTTCCCAAAAATTACCAGCAGGATCTTTAAAATGATTGTTTTACAAAGTGAATAAAAGTAGTACTCTCAGATGTTTCAGGCCTGATACAAAGCACAGCTGGTTTCCTCAGTTTAGAGAGCATCTACTCAGTTGAAAGATATTTCAGGGGCCTGTTGTTGTTATGACTCAGGGACAGCAACATAGGGCTTTGTCTGCTTTAAATTGGTGAAACCCTCAAAAACTTTATTTGTCCTGGTCTGCAGTTAAACCAATAATCATTTCCATTCTGTTCAATCTCCTGCTCTACAAACTCAACAACATTATGTGGCTGAGGTGCTTTGCTCAGTTGAGTAAGCATAAAGCAGAAAAGCATTTCCATAAAGTGAGAAACCATTGACAAAACATTTTCAGAATTTCTAGCTTTGAAACCACTGTAAGCCTATTTATTTACACTGTACCCAATCCCCATCAAATAAACAAGAACTGTAGAAACATTGCTCAACAGATGACATGCTATTGGCAATAACATCTGGAAAACTGTGATGCAGGTGCTCTTCCCTCAACTACAAGTGCTCTAAATATGGGAAGTCAAGGGCGACATTTGCTGGCGAAAAAGAGACAGTGAAGACTATGTACCTGTGTCTAACTGCTTTCCAGGACTTCTTTTCGCCCGTTGTGTTATGCCTCTGTTGTCCTCTATGGCAAACAAGGCGCTCTTTCTGTGCAGTAACTTCTCCTGGTAAAACAAAATGAAGAAATATTCATATATTATTATTGAAGAATTTATACAACAATCAAATTCATGTAATAAATTATGCATTATTTAACAGTATTAATTGAGAGCAGCTCGTATTATTTCTCTGAAGCCAAAAAGATTTGTTTAGAGCAACTACGTAACATTCTGCTCTTTATGGTATAATGTTTGCACAGAGATAACTAGGGGCATTTAAAAAGAAGCGAGACACTGTCAGCCAGAACACTCATTTGTGGCCAAGTCATTGTCTGTCCCATTGGGCCTGTAACCTATCCTGTAACCCAAGTCACTTTTGTCTGTGTTTCTGCTGTTAGAGACAGTCACCTGGACGCGTCTGCTCTAAAATTCACCTTTTTACACAAAAGGAGGACATGAATTGCGGTTAATCTGAGAGCAATACCCATTCATGTGGCACCTGGTCCCAGCCCAATTCAAGGGTAGTATGAATAAGCAACAAAAAAAATTGGGAAGTCAAGAAAAGAGCATGATGGCGACACTGGTCTGAGCTCATCTGTAAAAACAGGAAAAGCTGCGCTCAAGTGGTGGGGTGTTCCCATGGGCAAGTGAGTGGCGGGACAAACCACATGCCTTCTAATGTGACTGGTTTTGGTCGACCTACATTCACACGAACTCTGTACAACATGCTGCCCTGGCTTTAACCATCCAAGGCACGGCCAGCCCTGACAACACAACATTTCATGATTAAAATACACATTCTTTAAAACGCACAATGCAAACAAATGCAACGCCAGTTTGTGATTACTTTTTTGGACTATTCCCAGGATTTGACAGACAGAGAAACTCTTAACTTACACTTAAAACAAGACCACCCAAAGCCTTCTTTTCATCAAGCGCTGCTATATTTGAGATCACTTACGGTCACACATTGGACTGTCAGCATAAATAATGACATGAGTGCAGGGCGTAAAGGCTTCAAATTGCTGCGGACAAGCAACCATATGAGCTGTTTTGTGCTGGACATCTGCTCGGAGTTTGGATAACTTACAAGTTTGAAGCAGTGACACGTGCTGCACCTTAACATGGATCAAAAGATAATAGAAATGTTGTCATGGTTTAGTCTTTATTGCTTGAGACACAGCAGACAACCTTGCCGGCCTTTGCACAGTTAGGTACAAGATGACTCCATTGTAATTGTAAAAAAAACCCTCGTCCTAAATGCAGAGTGAACTCCCAGTGCCTCTTTGTGTGGTTTTAAGGAGAGCCACTGAAAGACAGAGAAGAAAAGTTACGTTTTGATTTTGGTCTATATCTCGTCTCAGATGTGGGATCCCCCTCCTGTGGTGTGGGATGGGTTGGATCGTGTCAAACACCCCCACTGGCTGCGCTGGGCAAATTCAAAGTAGTCTATATCCCTGACCGGCTGCCAACCACGTCTGACCTTATAAGCATGGGAATTCCAGCCTGATGGAGAAGTATGTGTTGGGAGGGTTTATCGACACACAGACCTCCAGATGTTCCCGCGAGCAGTGCCGTTCGCTGTTCATTTGGTGTGCAGGTGTCTCCACATCTCCTCTCCAGCTGTTGGCATATAGGAGGCTTTTACTTCTCAAAGAATTTGGGTGTATGTTCGGACATATGGCATTACACTTTTGTCTGTTCTGACAGCCAAACATGATTCAACAGCCAATTCCTGGCCCGGCATTAGGCTCATTCACAACAACAAAAACAAACAAGCAATCTGCTAGGCTACTACCAAAATGGTGGTTAAAGATGAAGGCAACTAATCCAACATGCAAAACTTTTTTTTTTTTTTTTTTGAGAACTTTGAGAAATGGTTTTGCGTTCTTGTTTGCTTTATTTCACTTCATTACAACATTTATAGCCTTCATACCCTTCAAAGGCACGCAGAGTTACAGTAAATCAGGATGACAACGTGTTGGTATGTATGCCAAGTGCCAACTATTGAGTAAACCATTCTTTTTCAGCGCAAGGGAGAAATGCTATTAATTAGAGGGCTTTCAAATCTTCAAAGCATGGGGGGTGCACTTGTGCGAAGTGAACGCGATTCCCTGTTGCTCCGTGAGGATATGACTAAAATTCAGTCACCCCAGGGATGTGTAATTTAGTGATCACAAGACTTTTTAAGGCCCTATTAACACATACTATTAAAAAGCCTCCTAGTTTCTTTTACACAATTTTAGAATTAAAATATTAAAATTAAATGACAGTTGATTTTTTTATTTACTTCTACACAATGAACAATTTGTCTTTTGAACACCTTTACAAGCTTTTAAACCTATTAGAGTAAGTACACTGTAGTCATAGAGCCAACATCCTTGAACTAATAATGAAAGGTTAGTCATAAATGACTTCAGACCATGTGAGTTTACAAAGTTCAGGAGGTGAAACTGGGGTCTGTTAGTTGAAGAAGCACAGAGGGAAACAGTGGTTACTTCTAACAACATTAAGGGCCAACACTATCTAAAGATTAAGCCTCAGGACATCCTTATGATCAACAAGATGAGACATGGTCACGCCTTAAACACCATTCCCAGCTCTAACAGACCATATGTTTTAAGCCTCAACTTGTAATTTAATAATCCAATATCCATAAGATCATCCACAAAAGCTGTGGAACGTATCCCGAAGGAAATGTTGCCTGTCAGCAGCCAATCACATCTTAGATTGTTGCAACAAAGCTGGCAATATGACTTCAATCCCAAAGCTGTGAAAGTATTGATAATTTATTATTTTTGAAACGTTTGGGACTCTGGACTTAATCTTCACTGGGTGTCTACACCATCTGTCTGTCAAGACTTTCAATCAAATGAAAAACCTTGCAGACTTCTTTCTAATGTTGCTTCATTCTTTGTCCTCTGCTCTCACACACCTTTGTCCACACTCATTCATTTCTGATTGGGAGACTTTTTTCTGGTCATAATTACAGTAGATGTGGGTGACAGGCCACCCTGGTGCTCCAAAGCATGTATGCTGCTAAGGACTTTGTGTCCCATCAAACTGACTTTTTTAATAGCCGTTAACTAGACTCCAGATGTTTCAGCATCTGTTCTTTGTGACACTTTGAAGGCATACATCAGAAGAGAAAATATAATATAATGGTTATAAGAAAAATGTTAAGCTCAGGAATAAAACTATCCACACTTTAGCAATTACATTCTCACAGGGACCATTTTTATTACATTTCACTTACCCCCGTCAGGTGAACAAAGGTCAGCCACTTGTTCGTATTCTCCAATGCCCTGCATCACACTTTTACCTTACACTTATAAGAAAGGCACACCACAGTGGAGCTTTTTTACTCTTGGGAACAGCACAGATCTGTTCCACAGCTGGGATTTACTGCCTTGCTCAAGGGTATAACAACTGGGATTGTTGAGGGGAAGCCTGTTTGTTCACTTCCTTGGCCCAAGTCATAAATGACCAAATAATTTGCTCTCATTACCAAGGTACCAGAAGGATCTAAGCAAGTGTGAGATGTTAAGTGCTGCACATAATGAATCACTTTCTACTTACAAGATCTTACCAAAATGTTTATTATTCCCAATAACTATCACGTAACATCTTGAAAGCACATTCTGCAACAATGACAAAATAGTGCTAGGAAAAGCTAAAAAGGTTGTGAATGCCAGTTTGGCGTGCATGAAGACAATTGTTGCCATTTCTTTTCATCTGAAGAGTCAAGCTGTAGAAAATTTCATAGTCATTCTGACAGACATTTGACATTCTCAAACTGTGTTTTATTTGCTGTGCCTTATTTAGTCTGCATCTCATCACTGTAAATCCCTCTTGGACAGACTTACATATGAGAGGTTCCTCTGCTGTTCACAAGAAGACTGAAAAGTGATTGCAGACTTGTCGTATTAAAGCTTACAAATCCTTCTTTGGACGTTTCCATATCAGGTGTCTGAATAAGAATTTCTGTCAGACATTTCTTGTTTCAAAAGCAGACCCTGTTTATATTACAACACACACACGCAAAATTAAATCCAATATAAATAAAACTACTCAGGTAACAATAGGTATAAAAGAACAGAATATCTCAAAACTCACAACAGTCCAAGTAGAAGCTCGATATTTCAGTGAGCTCAACTTTTACATTTTCATGTTCCCACAATATAGTGAGCAAATGTTCTCCATATTATTCTTTAGGAATACTCAATGTGCCAAGTTGATTTACGTTTGACAATGGCCAACAGAGAAAAATATTTGACATGGGGCAAATTTGAAAAGCAAAGCTGTTTCTCATGAAGTTGGGCCGCATCACTTGTCTTTTACAAACACAGTGAAACCACAATAAAGTGTTAGTCTGTCTGCACTGATATCCAGCACATGATACCACGCTCTATGTCAGATGTATGTGGATGTGGTATTACAGTTTGTTCCTGAACTGTTTTTGTGGTTGTGTTCTTGAATAGGCTTTTCCTATTCTGTTACACTTATTTGTATACCTGCACTTCACTTCACATTTCACTGATGCTGCTGTGATGCCTTTGATGAAGATGTGTGTGAAATATCCAATAAACAATCTCAAGACCTGCGAGAAAGATTCTTCAAAGGATACATCTCAAACGTTAACAAGTGCGGCTGTTGCGTCCAAATGCCACATGCTCCTGTTTCTCCAACTATGTAAACTGTGGGATGTGTAATCAGAGTTGTTTAATGCAGACATCTGGCAAGGACAGCATCACAGCGCTGTTAAATATTTACAGCTGGGCCACAGTCTTTCACCTCATGAAGCGTCACCATCTGGGTTCAATACCAGGGCCATCTCACTCCGCTTTAACTAGGGAAACCACTACTATCTAAAATAAGCTCAGCAGAGGACATGCTGAGGACTAAATGAATAGCCACGGCTTCACACTTAAGAAAGGAAAATGTTACACATACATCAGCAAGAGAAAAAGTTGGACTTTGCTGATGTTTCTTACAGAGGGACTGACATTCCTCTGGGTTACTATCAGACAGTTCAGCACAACTAAATGTCCAGCCAATGGCCCCACACGGAGGATCATTTTCGCTCTAAAAGGTTACACAAGCAATGACAATATGAGCTAATTGGGCACGTATTGCAAAGTTGGGATCTACACTTGGTCCCTTTGTACTGATGAAATTAGGGAGTGTGTAGTGTTTGAGGGGTGGAGGGTGCAGTTGCCAAAGCCACAGACAACACAATGAACATTCAATCAGCCAGCTGCCAGAAAAGAAAACACATGTGAGACGAAGCTGGCCTGCCTCCAAGTACCAAGTGCCCCATCTAAGTCCTGATGAATTTACATCAGCCCTTGGGCTTTGCACCTGCTGGTGATCCACTTAATTTTCTGTCCACCTGCTGCAGCACACAGCCTGACTGACCTGTGCGTGTGAATCCAACTGGGCTTACTGCCCAAGTTCTGAGCATCCACCTCTGTCTGTTTAGGAGGAGCACTGGAAACAGGACAGACTCAGTGAAATGTTTATTTTCACCTGTGAAAGCTACCCTTAATAAATTAAGTTAGACGTGCTCATCTGAACCTGAAGCCATCCAAGAGACATTGGCCAGGTGACAGACTTGAAGCTTATACCTTTGTGATTTTTTTGTCCAAGAGGGATCACGCAAACGGCACCGATCACTCAAAACATACTTGTCTGGAGACTTCAAACTTTGCGACATGCTACTGTAAATGAAGTTGCCCAGAAACATGCCATAACAGAGCGCAGACACATAACCTGACACCGCGCAATAGCTGGGGTAACAGGAGGACTCCACAAAGGTGAATAAACACGAATAGCCTTACTAAGAAGAATGAAAACAATGCTTTCTTGGAGAGAGCTACTGCTTTGCTTGATTTTTTTTGGGATTTTTTTACCGTTGTCTTCCTGCTCATAGTTACCTCTTCCGGACGTTCCACGCCGGTGTCCATTCGCGGGTGGCCGGGCGTGTACACCTCTGCAGGGTCAACTAGGTCAGGCCCCAGCGCTGTCAACGTGGAGTCTCGCTTCTGGTGAATAATTTCCCTTTTCACTTCAGACCGCAAGTCCAAATAGCAGACGAGTGTGACAGCGTGTAGAGACAGCGACAGCAGGAATAATCCCAGGAAGACAACACTACTGCTCCTACTCCTGCACTTCTTGTTACACGTGCATGGGTCTGCGCTGGGCATCACTTTGCCCGGGAAATCCTCTCCAGAAGAACCATAACACGCCATTATCGGACAGAGCCACAGCCAGGTGTTGTTTATCTCGACATAATCAGGACGTTTGTCTCGGCCGGGCCGCGGCTATTCATTGACGTACAGACTCATAGGTGCAGCAGGCAGCGGGTCGTAGCAAACTTGTGCGAGTATCTGTAGTAACAATGGGGACACGCCCACCTCTCCTCTGATTGGTCCGTGGCAATTATGAGCCACTTAATGCGCGCCCGAGGATGGGACTGGATGCAACAAGGTGCAGTGAGTGAGCATCACCTAATGGACGAGCCGCATTACTGCATTTCCCACTGGAGGCAAGTCTGAGATCTGTTTGACACTGTTTGAACCACTGCACTAAAATGATGAATGTTGTTTTACTTTCTGTTTTGTCGCATGAATGGAAGGAGTGATCAGTGAGGTAGTAACTGTATTGTTTATGCGTGTGTTTAGGCTTTAGACATGCTATTTGTCATTTGTATACTTTGTTTGGCACTTTGTTTTATGATGTGGGTGGCATATTGAGAGGTGGTGCTGTGTGAAGGACTAGGGCAAAACCACGTGGTAAATATAACAACTAGCGTCATCAGATCAAAGGATGGAAAAGTGTTGCATATTATTTTCTTAAATGGACCGCACCCTGTATAGTTATATTTAATTACATCTGGACCCTGACAGGATCAGTATGGTAACAAACTTGAAGAAATGTCACACTGGGGTCAGCGTCGGTCTGTGTACAACACCATCACATACTCCAAACACTTGTCATGCAGCTGTACTTAAACAGTATGACATTTACGTTGCCAAAATGCAAGCTGAGAACAATACTTGAACAAGATGAAATGTGGCGTTTAAAAGGTTTCACTTTTTTCTGCATTCACACACCAACCTTGCTTCTTTTGCAGACACTTTGATCTTTGAAGCAAGGAACCAAAGGAGGGTATGGATCGGTCTGCTCTTGAATCCTGGATGATGAAACCAGAACACAGAGAAGGGCTGAAACTTGGTACTTGATGGATCACCGACTTAGATTAGTTTTCAGGCAAGTGCCACAAAACATCTATCCTTGTTTCTTTGAGACAAAACGTGACATTTGTGTGTACTTGACCTTCAGAAAGGTACATTCTTTCATGATTTAGACTGACAGGCAATGAGTAATGTGTCGATGGTCTGCTCTTTGTGCTCTAAAAAGATTTAATTGAGAAGAATGGCTTGTGGAGATGAGGAAATGCATTTGGTCTGAAGCTGATTACTAGCAAAATGTAAGAATCCATTTGTTTGAAAATGATGACTATGCACCTATTGCTTAAATATTACAGTGCATTTCTCCAGAGTACAATTTTATCTGCTGAAAAAGTGCTTCATGTCAGCTGCCACTGAAGGGCAGCATTGCCAAGCCCTAAATCAATAGCACAACATACCAGAATTGAACTTTTTTAAACTGCTAATTTTGCTAAAAATATATTTGTTTTTTTCTTTTGTGTTTGTATCTCTAGATAGCTTCCCTGTGGGCTTCGGATTTCAGGCTTAGCTGCCTCCCTCTTTTGTGTGAAGTCAATCCTTCATTCTTAGAATATAGTGAAGTTGTGGAGAAAAAAGCATTCAAAATAACCCTCACTGGGCTTGTGACTGAGAGCCCAGTCTAAGCATATTTGTCACACTTTTCATCAGAGGAGCAATGACTTTGAGAAGTGGAAAATTTAGCACTGGAATAGTAATGCATTTTGATCATTTCTACCTATTTGATATTGCTATATATAAGGGTGCAAGGAGAAGTTCTCGAGGTAATAATCAAATTGTATTTCACATTATCAGTGCCATGCCATAGCCTTGAGTTAAAACATGATGAGCCAGTGAGTCACCTTTGTGTCCAGTGCCTTGTTTAGACAGTTACCATAACAACACAACTTTTAAGTCAAACATAATTGAAACCAGTTTTTCGTGATTGTTTATTTGGCATCCCAAAAAAGCTTGAATAAGTCATATAACATCCCCCGGGTTTCAATACAGCATCCATAAATGGTGTGCCACTCTATCCTCTCTGAGCTTATAACAAGATTTACAGGCTTTGGCTGCCAGATGATAGATTTTTGCAGGAGGATAGGCTCTCGTGTATTTTACCACATAGCATTGAGTGGAGTGGTGGGCTGTTGCCTCTGAGACTTGCAGCTTCCACACTCTGTTAGAAGAATCTGGCTGCTGCTTCAAAAGTTAGTAGGCGCTAAATGCCTCGTTTGGTCCCTCCCACCTTGATGTCTACTCTATATTTTAAAGAGCACTCATTTCTAACTGACTTTAAAATTGCCATTTTGAGTTAAGGCAATGGCATAACAGTAAATTCAATTCCCTGTCATTACATATTATAGTGAGTCGTTCAGGCCATTCCTCTCTGTTATTTCATTCTAAGTAGTCATTGTTTCCGCACACTAAATTGCAGAGGTGTAACCTTGGCTAATTGATATGCTGTGGCATTTGATTTCTTTCCTATAAATCTCCTGGAGATTGAACTACGTCTCCAATTTCCCTGAACAATGATTAATTTGCTCTCATTGTGGGTGTCTGTCTTCGGAGTCTTTATCAAGATCAGAAAGTGCAGGCTCTGCCCAACATATCACACTCTTCCAACACACTTTCTCTCTGTTGCTGGTCGAGTACATTGGATTAACCCAAGTGATTGTTATACCACATTAAAATGGTGCAATTTAGTGGCCTTTTTAGCATGCAAGGAGATTGTGTATGTGTTTTCCCAAGCAACCATTTTCAGAAGGAAAAAAAGAGTAAACAAAGAGACTTGGACTTAATTAACCTTTTTCTGTTTGACTGTTATGCCTATTGAAGGTTTTGACTAAATATTGTGTTCTTCCTTGTCTACAGTTGTCAGCTCCTCCAGTAAGCAAGGGACATAAAAATGGCCATTTCTTTTTTGTGCAGACCAGACTTGACATCTTAGAAGTTTTAGATCCTGCAGCATATCTTTAGTGGTCTAGTGGAGTCCAGGCTGCAACAGGCCAGGGCTATTTTGATTTGCTGTATTATAGCCAATAGGTGGTCATATGCAGTTACAGATCTGTACTGTGGTAACACACAAGAAAATAAATAATACTGGCACTGGTTTTGTTAAAATATACTAAACTTCAAGTATGTCAAAATGAGTAATGATACCCATTATATAAATAGAAGTCACATAATTACATTTCTGTTACACTTTTTGTTTAGAAATGGCTTCAGTTGCTATCTTCGTCTAGACTAGGCCTAAACAAATGAGTTGATTTTCAGTTGTTGAAGTGGTGTTGAAGTGAAACTGACTACTATCTGTCAGGTTTTTCCATAGACGGCCTTGAGCCTAATGTTTGTGAACTCGTTTGATTGTTAACATACTTTTATGAATATTCATGTCAATCCTTTGCAGTAGTTTATCAAACAGATATTTTGTAGTGAAGCTTCTTCTTGGACTGACAAGCACAACAAATTCTCTGGTCTCTTCTGTTGAGATTAAGGTCACAGCGACAAATTACACATTCAAATGGCTTCTTTATACCTTTAAGTATTATGCCACAATTTTTTTTTTATTCTTTCCTGGAATTTCCTTTATTAAATTAATGTTCGGCTTTTTAGGGATTAAATTGCTCTGTAACCTTGCACTTCAAAGTTCCTGAGATAGTTTAGTCTATATTCTTGTTGACACTTGTATATCTTGGACGTGCTATGATGCTGAGCCCAATAAAGAGGTGAAATATGAGTGAGACACATGTTTATATGAGCCTTTATATGTGCCAAGATGATAGTTTACGGCTTCTTTGGTTCCTGGATGCTTTCCGAGATGGTTTCTGAAGACTTGGGTAGGCTGCCAACTCCGTGATCGCAACCTCTGCCAGCTTCAATAAACAGTCACAAGCCATATCAAAAACTCTAAGCTGGACCAACAGCATGATCAAGAGGTGCACCTGAGGTGAACCCAGAGGTAATCTACTCCTCTGCCCTGCGCGCCGAGCGGCACTTTGTGTTTATTCCTCTCTGTCTTTTGGCTTAAATCGCTTCTGGTTTGGAAAAGGAATAATATTTTCTAGTGGTTGCAGTGTCACTGTTTAGATTCAGTCATTGATATCACATCCAGTACTTCACATACTACCACAAGACATTTTCTTTCACTTGTTTCTGTCTTTCTAAATCATACTTTAATCCCAACCTGTTTTCCAACATTGCTGTAGAGGGAAAATATAATTTGCCCGGGTCAGCGTGCACATTTTTCCTTTGGTGGTGAGTTCACCTCACTCGACAAGATGAACGACTTGAGAGCCCTTGTTGGGAAATGGATGTTGTTAAACAATACAAGTCCCTCTTCCCCCTCAACAGCAGAATGGACAGGCTCAAAAATGTGAATGGGAACTATGAAAAGGTCAAGCACTGAAAGTAATTGCTGTCTTGACCAAAACGAAGGAAAACATGATGTTTGTGGCTCACTACAGGGACAGCATATCAGATTGCAGGCGTAGCACAAGTATACCTACATGGAAAAATACTACTGTATACTTTTGTTATTAAATTCTCAGAAACACCGCTGCATTGTTTGTACCAAAGCACAATTTCATGTATTTGTCTATTGACTTTTACTTTGTCTTCTGTTTTAACTTGAATGTCATTAGCAACATTAGCAACTCCACAGAAACATGTGAATAGAAGTGCTGTGTGAATAATTAGACAGAAATATCAACCACTACATTCATGTTGACACCATTACCACGCATGAGTTATAGGTTTGTTTGAACTGCAGTGACGTAAGATAAATAGAGCTGCAAAGAATAGTTAGTCGCAACATTTCAGCTGCTGGCACTCAAGACTCAAATATAATGTCAGTGATAGCCTGTTAAATAGTGTATTGTTATATTATTATAACAAAGTATTTTTACTTGTATGCATGTGTTAGGGAGGTCAGGAATGCAATGATTAATGCAAGAGCTTGTTTTAATTTTAAATTAAGGTGAACTTCTCATCGTCTTACATAGAAGTCTCAATTTAGTTTAGATTGTCTGTTTGTATTGTGATCCTTTATATATTCTCCTCTGTGGATTCCAATAACATACAGCGAATATCAATCCACTGTACAAACTACAGATGTTGATGCTAAAAGCCAAGTGATGCTGGTTACAACAAATTAAATGCATATGTACATTTCAAGCAGAACTGATGTAACAGTAACAATCATTTTTTACATTTTACAAGCTTTGTAAAAAAAATCTGATGCAGATACCGTCATGTTCTAACCTTCATTCAGAATGGAATCTGTTGTTTTCTGTATATTTTGCATGAATGAGAAAAGGACACCCAAGACAAATTTCAAGCCATCTATTGGAAGTCGTGTTTTATTTTGCTAATAAATGGAGCCTGTAAAAAGTTTTCTAAGTGCTGGACTTCTATATACAGTTATTGACTGGTTGGACCATGTTTGTATATCAGAGCTGGACAGGACAGGATAATTCATTGTAGACTCACAAGAAGCATTACCAGTTAAATTAACAATCAATGAGTAAACCTTTGCTTTAAATTTATTATAGGAGCCGAACATGGAGCTGGGGCTTCTCTGTGATGTAGTTTTCAAACGATGAAGATTTAAAGGTGCCAAGCCACAGAAACCCAGTTAGTTGACTACAATGACCATAATTCACTGGCCCTGTAGAGTAAGACAAAGTGCATCTGGGTGTCAGGGCTTGAGCGCTGCAGTGATTTGCAGTGTGTCTGTTGAGAGGAGTGTACATTTGAAATGTAGCTTGAAAACAGGTGCATGTGCAGGAGGCAGAGTGGTGAAAGATCATTAGCTCATACAAAATGTTGAAAACCTTAGGTAAAACTTATGGCCTGCATTGGTTGAAAGCCACTTTTAAGCTAAAAGAAAATATAATTATATTATGGAGATGTCTTTTTTGTTTCATCTTTAAACAATGCCACTCTGCTGACCCTCTAGCATTTTTACATCGTCAGAAATGGTCATTGTGACAATAGATGTAAGGTTAGATGGAGTTTCTGCAGAACTAAGTACTTGAGTCAGGTAACTTCATCATGTGTTACTTACAAGACTAGCAGAAGCTGTGTTACTAATGTTAATTAGGTACATAGCTAAAATATCAAAGTATCTGCTGATGAAGTCTTAATTAGAATATTTCCTTGTCTTGACCTTGAAAAATAATGTGTGAGACTTTTTTGCTGATGGTCTCAACTCCTCCATGCCCTCTATCTCCTTCCCTCCATCTCATTATCTCTCCAAATATCATAACTTATTCAGAAGGCCTTAAAAGGTAGACAATACCCTGACACAGCAATATTCACCAGGAGTCGGCCAGTTCATTAAAAACCTCATCAGACATGCACAACACAAACACGCACACACACAGAAATGAATTCAGCTTTCTGGGAACTGTAGCCCTGCGGTGCTAACAAGTCCCCCTTAGCTCTGATATTGTGCCTTATCGAGACACATGATCCGCATCTGTCCCATCTGAAAGCACTTTATCAAACCGTAAACCTGCATACATCATATACCAGTGATTTGTCCCCTTTACTAGATGTGCTTTGCAGTTCTATCTTGTCTCATTAGGTTTTTATATGAGCATATTTTTAATGTCTGCTCTATTTTATTAACAAGGCGAGTTGAGTGTAAGAATTATGTCCCACCAACATACTGAAAATGACATTATGATAGAAAAAGGCTGCTCAAGTTAACTATCTATACACTTATTTATCAATCGCCTTCAGAATTGGTTTCAGCCATTTTGCTAAAACTAACTAGTGCTATGTGCTTTTCTCCATCTTCCAGCCAATATTCTCTTGTTGAAACATAAAACTTGAATGCTTTTTGATGCTGAACTTTCAGTGTTAGGTTGTATTTCTGCATGTTCCATTCAAAGTCTAAAGTAAGGATGCCGACCTGTGATACTCGATGATGCCGTGCACCAATAAACGGTCCAGTCAGTAAAGTATGAGGCTGGCTGAGATGACTAAACATTTGGTAAATTACTCCTTGGTACAGAGAGGGGCTTGGAACATACTATACCAGATGAAAATGATCTTTGTTTTTTGGCTGGCGGCATCAGGATATGACTGTACAGCTGGCAGCACATGCTCACACACAACCTGCTACCTTTGGTGTGTCACCGGCAAAGTAATTCCTGAGCTGAAAGTCTTTTACATTATGTTGTCAAGTGTCACATAGCCTGATCATTTTCCCTTTTGGCAGTCTGTGTTTAAATTATCCGCACCTGGTTGCCATGTTGCTTGTATGTTTTTGATGAAAATCACTTGCTGAGGAATGCTTTGCGATAGTCTCTCAGTAGAATAGCTCAGGGCTTTATTAGGGACCATACGCCTGTCTGACAACACACGCCCGATGTTGTGTTAAATCCCATATGCAGCAGTGTGTTACTCTGAGCGTCTTAAGACTTGTATGCATACGTGTGTGTGTGTGCGCTGTTAGGTAAACGGCCCTCTTCAGCTTTATTACCTGGCCATGAATCATGAGCCTTCATTACAGCCTGCTCATTGTGCTCTGAAGGTTAAGCAAACCAATTAGAGTTCCCCACACGCCGTTGGGGTTCTCAGCAACAACTGCATCACCACGCCTTGCATTTTAAACAGGCAGACAAGCACTGAGGATTAAAGATGGGGAGAGCAGAAGGTAGCAGAGTTCAGAGTGTTTAGGCGGACAAGGACGGAGGTGAAGTTCATGGTCGGGAAGAAATAGTGGGGGAAACAGACTAGGAGAGCATCAAAGAGTAAGAAAGGCCTATTAAAAGAAATGACACCGCCACGGTTCAGTGCGCCCGTGCGCTGGGCGGCTGCAGCCCTGTGCTTAATGCTCTCTGGCTGTCAGCGCCACAGTCAGCAACACTGCCTGGCTGCTCCCGGGGGGAAGCTGTGTTGCTCTGTGCTCTCGATTAACTCTGCCGCTTATTAGAATAGATACCAGGAAAGAAGTCAGTCAAGCAGTGAGCACATCCGATAGAGTGCAGACGCGGCGCACTGTAATCATTATGTGAAGTGTAATTTTGGAGAGTTCTTCCACCAGATAGATGTGAAGTTTAGATAGAGATCCTTTGATTATGCCTACGCTTGAACTCCACACGTATTGGATTTGACTGATACGCAGAGGCTTCTTCAAAGATTTTTTAATTGTCATCACATTCATTTTCACCCTCCTCCATGGATGAATGAACGGTTAGATTTGTCTGTCGGGAAGATTTAAAGCCAGTGTACACTTGCATCAGGAGCAATTTGGCAGTGGATTTTTGAGACGATGACAGCGCTAGTCTCTTATTCCGGTGGGCACCCCTTGAGATTCAGGGACTCTGAAAGCTCTGTCAAAGGAAGTTTACCAGAAAACAGCTGAAAATCTAGCTTTCATCCACTCGCAAAATAGATAAGGGTGCATAAAATCGTTTCTTTTAAAATTGTACAAAGAAAGGTCAGTGCATTGGAGAATTGTGACAAGCTGTGTAAAAGAGGTGACGTTTTTTTTTTTTTTACTGCTGACCCTCTGTGAAGTTTGAAGGTATTTAAAATAACTAAGCTCGTCACAGGGACAGGACAAGGGTGGGTGGAAAAGAGAGGCACTCATCTCAAGGAGGATATATAAAGATGTGAGGCGATGGCTAGGAAAGGCTGACGTTGGCGCACTAACTTGCAATATTAGCATTTCAGAGGGAATAGTAGAGGAATCAGCTAGGAAACAAAAAGGCTGGATCAGCACTGACTGACAGAACCAAGGACTAATGTTTGGTGTAAAAAAAAGCCCTTTCTCCTTGTGCTGTCTCTTCCTGCTGTTTTGAGCCATAACAACCAGAGATGAATGACAGCTTCTCATTGTGTCTGGTCCTTTAAGCAATTATTGTCATTCAGTGTGCTCCTTGATATTTCTTGGCATTTTAAAGGAAAAACATTTTTCCTGGCATTGATGTTTCCTTGTAGAGTCCAGTCAAAACGTATAATTGGCATTTTTCATTCCCAAGTAGTAATAAAGTATGCTTGGTGCATTTGTAACAACTGAACCTTCCTAATGCCTTAACTTGAACACTTGATAAAACTTTGGTGTGAAAAAGCAGATTTTGGTCTTGCATTGGATATCTTATCCATTGCCCCATGCCTATAGTTGCAAAATGGCCTCTCCATCTGTCCAGCTGCATCCAATAGAGATAAAGTTGGCTTAACATTGGGGAGATATAGCAGTATCTGTCTTGAGTTCAAAATGCTAATATACTGCATAGTTCAAGAGGTAAAAATCATCTTGCCACAAAATATCAATATCCTGCATGTGTTTATGTACATATTATCCTGCATGTGTTTATGTACATATAGTATGTATGTATGATTAGGCCTTCACTAACAACATAACTTTTTACCATGCAAAATCAATAAGATATCGAGCCTCAAACTCTTGAAAACAGAAAAATAACCCTTGCAGAAGTGACAGGGCATCTTGAGTGAACTCATAAAACCCCAGATCACCACTAATCAAAATCTACTATGTTTTATGTAGTTTTGAAAGTTTCTTGGTGATGCAATGAGATTATTTATTTATCGCAGTTGTAATTGGACGTTATTTAGTGCAGATGTAAACACATATCTGTGTATAGTTTGCCCACTGTATATTTGCTGACGTATCGCTGGCATGGCGTGCTGTTGTATCCTGCCGGGTGTGTTTGATGTGGCCTTTGGCGCTGCCCTCACAGTTACACTCTTCATTTTGTCCCTTTCCTTTAGTCCTTTACAGTTTCTGCTGCCCGTCAGCTTGACCCGTTTTAAAATGCCATGATCATCAAAGGGGAAAAAAAGCCTGGAAATGTCTGTTAGTGCTGAGTTCAGACTTCCCATTCACGAGCCTCTGAAAGCCGCGCTCACCGCAACCTGATAACAGTTCCAGGTGTCTGGGTGGTGTCCAAATGGCAGCGTATAGTCTTCACTCAAGTCGAGTGCTTGGCCTTTCACTTTCCATATTTTTGGATCCTGACTCCCACTTCACACACCTCGTGTGTTCCCCCTGCCTTTGATGAATCTTTATTAAAGTGCTTTTTAAAGATGATTCTGCATTGATAAATGAAGTGCTTTGACAAGTCTTCCCGTTAGTCTTCAGTTCCTTTCTGCCCCGAGATGGGAGCATATTTACTCAGTCAGCAACTTTATTATCAGAAAGCTTAGTTCTCTGGAAGCTGCTGTTTCCATAAGATATTTTGTAATGTCACATCTCCTGGGATAATTTGTATAAGGCGATGTGAAAACAGGTTTTTCCTTGGCTACTTTATCAGCTTTGTGCATTATTCATGTGCAAGGTCATCCCAGGTATATTGCTTTGGGCCATCCCAGTTCTTACACCGAACACACAGGCTGCATATTTTTACTCAAGCACTACTTCAACTGTTAGATTTGGGATTTGATAACTTGTCCTTGAGGCGGTGAGGCTCAGGGCAAAGTAATGCTTCCTCTAACTATATCTACCCCTCTTCTATTCCCAATCTGCAGTTGCACAAGTGGTCGAAGTCCTTCCTTTCCCTGCCTGAAAAACTGAGAATTCTACTGGCCGGACTCATATTCATCCTCCTCTTTCCCAGAGCACAATGCAAATGCTTAAAAAAAGTTCTCCCTCCATAGAATTGATGTGACTGGAATGTAAAAGTGCCAACATGACCCAGTTTCTCTATTATCACAAAGTGTTGAACATGCAAAAAATGTGGAGATGAGTCTTAAAATGAGAAGAGCCAGTGTGTCCTTAAGGCATGTGGCTGGAATGAAATCTATCCAACCCAACCAATGCAATCTGGGAAGAAAACATTCAAGCTGCTTTGATATAGTCATGCTTTTGCACTTGCCTTCGCTTGCTTCTTGTTGGGATGGCTCCTGTCCCATTGGCCCTCTGGCGCTTCGGAGGAAACAGAATCACAGGGCAGGTTTTCAAATGGCTGAAGTGTTTCCTTTTAATCAGTGAAGACTCTAGTGACCTACGTGTCATCTTTAAGCATGAGGACACTTTCAGCTTATCCATAGACTGATAAGGTAATATCCTTATCTCTCTGGAACAACTTTTACACATTTTAAGCAGCTGTTGGCTCTGTCACTTTTTGGCCTGTCAGTTCTTCTTGCCTGCAGTGTAATTAGGAAGTGATTTAACAAAGCAATTAAAATACTGTCAAGGGTTTTCAGTTGCGTGCACATTTGAATTCTGTTATTGGCAGCCGTAAATGAAGTCCACTGTGGTTTTATTTTGAAATGACCTGTTGTTGGGTGTCAGATCTCATAGAAATTCAGAAAGCATCTACCAAAAAAAGTGTAGGAATCCTGCCAAAATTTCCAACTACTTTTGTTATCATTTTGTAGCTGTGCTCCACCTGGGTTTATTCAACTTAACCCAAAATTTGGCAATAATGTCCACTAGCCAAACAAGTCTGATAACAGCAGTTTCTTATGCAAGCAAAAGTGAAAAAAATGTCTGGTTTTAGCTGTACTAGAATTATAAACCAAATCCTGGGGAAAGACACACTACCTCTTAAAATCTGAAGGAAAAACACGAGCATCAACATGAAAACCACAGTTCACTTAACAGCCATTAGCATCAATAGATTAAAGGAAAACATATGTTGAAAGGGCTCTAAAATAACAGCCTGCAGCCTGAACCTTTCAGTGCCTTCCTCCGATGCAAGCTGTAACTTTCACTGTTTATTCCCACATCGCTCACACTTATCTTGCGCCTTTCAGTGCAGATGGCGCTACAAACAAACTGCAAGCGTTTGAGTCATGTTTCATAAAAGCAAGCCAATTACAGCAAACATATTCTTAGACATTTGCTATGAATGACTTAAATGAAAGTGTTTCAGAGCCTAATTCACTTTGCATCTTGGAATTTTCAGTTTCAGGGTCCAATCTACACAAGGGAGCGCCGGTGGGAGCATCAGGCTTCCTTGCCGCAGTAGGAGGGTGGTATCATGATTAATTTAGGCTTGTTTTGTCAGTGCAGGAAGCCACAAAAAGCTCATTACAATCAGCTGGGTTTTGTCACAGTCTGGGTTCCCTGTAATCTACCATAGAGAGGCAGAGCGATACAGCCTCCATGAATATGAGCTGATGATGATTGCATGATTTATGCATGAACGTCATACCTTAAGACCATCCAGCATAACAGAAAACTTCAAAATTGTGAAATTAAAGCATTTTTCTCTATTCTCTTAATGTTTGTTTTAGGCTCTCAAGCACATCACTCACAAACCAAAGTGTAGCAACTCAACACAAGTGTTTAACACAGAAGCATAAGATAACAGAGGTTTGTTTGATGGAATATTTACTTGTACAAAGCTATTAAGAAACATGTTGTAAGCTGTCATGTTCCTTTCAAACTACATTGAGTATTCACTTTGGTGCATGTGTCTGTTTGACTTTGGGCTTTCACTGACATTACCTGCAATTAGGCTGCCTTAATTGCCTTTGACTTTGGCACATTAATTTTGAATTAGGACACTGATTGATTGTTCTATGAGTCACACGAGTGATGTGTGCGTTGACCTTACACTGAGCTCATCTCACGTGGGCACTGACCCTCTGATAAACACAGACGGGCCTCCCAGACTGCACAGTGTGTGCGGCACTAGTGACGTGCCCTAGAGTTTTCCCGTTAGCGCTGATGGATGATGATGCGCTGCTTACTGCTGTCCAGAGCTTGCCCCTATCAAGGTTTCACCGCAGCCATGTCTTTTATTAATAATCTTTGACTTTGGTTGGCCCTATATTGAAAAAAACTATTAAGGATATCAGCATACTCTAAATACATACAAACATACATACAAACGTACACTAAGCAAGTTTATTCTCAAGTAAAAATCAATAATGTTTAAAGGTTGCAGTGGCATAAATAAATCTGTTAATAGCTGTACCAGTTGTAGGAGTAATTTGGCACAAGCCCTTCAACATGGCGAGGAGTCTATTGTAACTGCTCAAAAGATAGGAAAAGCTTCACCACGTTGTGCACTCATATGTAGGGTAATAGCAAAAGGAAATATTTGAAATACAAGACATTATTATTATTATTAGTAGCATTATTACTACTATTACTACTACTACTACTACTAATATTATTATCATTATTATTATTATTATCATTATTATTATTATTATTATTATTACAAACCTTCTTCTACAGTCAATTTAGGACAGTATAATAAAATGTGATGTAACCTAAAGGAGGAATTTTTTTTATTTTTTTTATTTTTACCCTTAAAGAAATCTCTATGGGGCAGAAAAAAAGTTGTTTTTTTTGGAAATGAATGAAATTTGGCACATATATCCAAGATGTCAAGACAAAATAAAAGTCTCTCTCCATGTCCTAACTTTAACTGTGTTTCCGCGGCAACGACTCAAATATTTACACTATAGGTTTCTAATTCCAGTGGAAAAGTGGTGTTATGAGATCTTCGACTACAGTCATAATGAGAAACAAGCAAGCCTATCAAACCTTGCATGTAGACTTTTATGATGTTATGATAATATGACAAACTTGTGGCCTGATCCTTCACTTTCTGAGCAAGTGGGTCTGGAACCCCTCCCACTGAATACAACTTCTACCCTATTTAATACAAACTGACCAATCATAACTTTTTACTGTATCTAAAATAGGACCGCCTCAATGCAATGCGCTATTTTTCTGATTGGTTGTATGTTTATTTAACTTCATTGGTCTAGAGACAGTTTATGCTACATACGTTGGCACTGCCCCCTAGATTCTAATTGGTTGTCTATCCAATCTGCGTCCATTTGTGCTGCCCCCTGGAAATCAAACTTGAATTGAGTGGGACCAGACTAATTCATCAAACTTGGTTTTATTGATGTTTTCTGTGTAACTGTAGGGAAGTAAAATCTTAAAACACAGTTTGTAAGATGAACGACTTGAAAGTTATAAAACAGATTAACTGATGTGTCAAAATCTAGTTTCTATTTTCAAATGCAATAGATCTCAAGTCTGAGATGGATGGAAAGGTAACATTTTGTTTAAACTTCACTTCTCAACAACTTTGGCCAGTGCGTCTATTTTCTAAAGATGGATTACTCTGCAAAGTGATGTTGACAGATGCGGTCACTGACACATTATTGAAGACTGAATACAGGAATTGGCAGTTCACTCGTTTAGAATGACTGATGGAGGAAAACTTTAAAAATCCCCATTTCTCAGGTCATGTTTCTTTTATCTGCAGACTGGAGTCATCACTACATTATAAGAGCAACTTCACAAGTTAAAAAGTGCAAGCCTCCTTCAGGCCTTTGATGTCCGTTTGCATTGCAAACTCTGCCTCTTAACTCTTGCCACAGAATTTCCTCTCACCTTTCCCTCATACTTTTTTTTTTTTTACTTCCTCAACTTTCGTCTCCCTTGCGCTCTCAACTCCCTCGACTCAGCCCTATCTCTTACGTATTCCTTTTGCTGGGCTCTGTGGGTTGCGAAACAGATATTTAACAAGCGCTTGGCAGACTGTGCCCTGGATGTGGCAGCTGTGGAAAAAAAAGGTTGATGTGGCCCTCTTTACCACAGGAGAGTGAATCCCAGTGTGGGAGTCTCCAGATGGGCTCAGTGTGAAGCAGGTCACCCCTGGTTCTTCTAGATGAGCCCCATACGGAATAAGACTGCATATCTGAATACTAAATACACATCGGATGTAATTAATTACCTGAATGCATTTAGAGCTACATTTACATACTGCACCTGAAATTCATTTAATAGGCACTGCACTCAAACGTGGACCCCATATCGATTTTGTACAGTATATATTTCTCACATTAATGCACTGACCTTTGTCACCACACATTAAAAATGTGTGACAGCTGCTTTGATCTCTCCTTGCTCCAATGCATCTTTCTCTGTGTCTTGTACAATGCCGGCTGCTGATATTCTCACTGCGTGCCTCTGTGCTGACACTGCTTTCCTCTGCATCCCATTGATTCAGGAGGCCTGAGTGATAGATGGCTTTAATAAAGCAAGGTGCAGTCCCCCCAAATAAATGAGCAAACTCAGGATTTATTACCAACATCTGCATTTTAAGGGGACTAAACAGGGTCTAAGCTGGGAAACACTCTTCATCCTCATACTCACACAATGTAAAATGAGGGCCAAGAGTGTATGAATTGAGCTTTCATTCATTTTGTCACTTCATTCTCTTTGAATAAAAGAGGATGGTGGTCTGCTTTTTTTTTTTACACTTTTTACAGAAGGCAGTTTGGGGCTGGTTCAGATTTTGAAACAAGTCTTTGCTTTTTATGAGAAAAAGAATTGGCTTCTAGGAAATGTGGTTTCATGGTGGTACCAACACTTTACTACGTCAAACTTTCAAGATTTTTTTTTTTTCTTTCTCTCTGGGTCAGGGTAACTTTTATTTTGTAAATCAGGTGAATCTTTTCATAAGAAAAAATACACAAATCGAAATGTTCTTTCTGAAAAATGAGTCTGACAACTTAAAGGCCAACGCCTGAAAATGTGAATCAGAGACTTATTCAGTTTAAATGATAGTCAAATATATTAGACCATCTACAATAATTGAAAATCTGACTTTACAGAATACATGTTTAAAGTGTTGGGAATGAGTCTTTTTAGAGAGAGACAACTCTACAGTCTGTGAAAATGCAAACCAATTACTAGAAGGTCCCCACTCTGAACCAATGTACCATCTCCCATCATCTCAGGCCAGAACTAGTGCTTGGTTCATCTCGGTGAAATATGGCCAGAACGTTTCTTCTCTCCTTTTCCAACAAACTGTTCTTTTGAAGCTGCACTATTCTCCCTTTGAAGCAAAGTGTTCAGTGCTGATTTGTCCCCACATATAGGCTCGTTTTGTTATAAACAGCCACACATTATATTTGCCCTCTCCTTTTTAGTCATGGCAGCGCTACAGGCTGCTTAATGGTGGTGATTTATCCGCGCTTGGTGCCAGTGGAGCTAAATCTCTTCTCCCCTTGGCACTGAAACAGTAGCGTGCATGGTTTAATTTCAGCTCTGAAAGACTGTCATGCTGCAGTGATAACGCAGGCCTGTTTGCCAGTGATTGGACTAATTAATAGGCTCACACATGATCCGCAGCTGTCTTACCCAGTTACAGCAGGGCAAAGAAGAGAGCAAAAAGAAAAGGGCAAAATAAAGTAGCTTGACCCGTGAACTTCATAGCTCCTTTTGAAACAGTAGGGACCCTCCTTAACTTTGATGTGTACTCTCACAACGTGGATTTACTAAATACCTAAATAGGACAAAGGCTATAAAACACCAGAAAATTGTGCTCAGAAATGACGGCAACATTTCCAAGCATGTTTGTTTATTGGTGACAGAGTCTTGACATCTCAGTCCATAATTGCAAACACATTTAGCAGCTAGAGCCCATTTTCATTTACCCACTCGTACTCCCCACGGTTCCTTACAAATCTGACACACTGAAAGGTTTACACAAGACTTTCTCCATTGCTCCCCACTCTGTCTCACTGCAGTTGACCCACCAAGGCTTTACACAATGGGCGCTTGGGTCGCTGTCCCTCAGTGTAGCGCTGACTGAGCTGGGACTTAATGAAACAAATGGCATGTTTACCACACGAGCATTAGGCGACTGTAGCCTATGCCTCACTGGGGGGAGTGATGTTTGTGCACAGACGGGCCTAGTGACAGTGATTAATGGCTCCACTCCAAAGAGGGTAATTTACCTTAAAAGCACAGTCTGTCATTTTTGCCACCAGGGGGCTCTAAATGAAGAACAACAGAAAGGACTTTTATGGATTAAAAATGAAGTCCTCAAAGACAGGGTAATGCAAAAACATTTTTCCTATGTTGCTCAGTTGCACATGAGTATGTTGTCATTTGATTAAAATTGTGGCAGATGTGGTCTTGATGGCAAGAAGCGTTCATTTCATTCCCTCAGGACAAACCATGAATGGACTTCTGTTATGTCACGTTACACATCTGCAGCGCAGCATTTTAATAAACTGTATTCGATTAGCACATTACTCGAAACAACATTGTATTTGAGATGGAGAGAGGTTTCTTTAGGTCAGACTTTTGTAAAATGTACATTTCAAATTGAACAGTAAAGTAAATTTGTGTTAAATATGTCATCTAAATGTGCACTCTCTGTAAGGTTTACAATGTAAATGATACAGATGTGGTTTTTGTGTGTGTTTATTTATAATTAAGAAATACAGTGACTGTGGTTGAATATTAATATAGTGTGTTGAACCAGTGTTGTAAACTAAACACTGGACAAAAAATGGACATTTTCCTTTAAAGAACTAACACACCTGACATTTATTGTCAAAATCTCCAACTATAGTACTACTGTAGAGATTAATTACACAATAATTAATGTGAGAAGAACAGCTGAGTATGATGCAGATTTAGCCCAATTCTTGCTGTGTCTTTGTTTTATTCAGTGAACTCATAAGTGTAATTCTCTCAGCCTCAAGCCAAGATTAAGCTCTCCTATGAGCAGACTACTGTCCCATACCTCCTTTACTACACCCCAGGTGATCAAAGTCATTCTGTTTTCCTGTGGTGATGGTTTAGGGTTGTTTGGGTGTCCAAAAGCAGAAGGGCATTGCAAGCAGAGACCGGTCTGTAAATGATTCATATTGTACAGGCAGGCACATTTATGCTCGTGCTGATTTTAAACCTGCTGAATGATGTCCTCTAGCTCAAGGTCTGGGGTCCCTGAGTGGATATTACGCCTTGGGGTTAGTCCTGTTAAAACAGAAGAAGGTATTTCCTTCCTTCTGTGCAATGTTCTACACATATGTTTCAGGAGCTTTTTGATGAAATGTGGCATTGGTGGGCCATTAGGGCAGCCATGTTCAGTCACTGCACAGCCAATGCTAATCTGCTCTGGGACAATCTGCGCTGGCTCTATTCCCCCTGTGGAAATGTGTCAATCTGCTAGCAGGGCCAATGAACACCTCTCATATGTTACACTCTTCACTCGGGGGGCTCATTCTCTCACTTCCACATAATCTCAGTCACTGTTTCTCCCTTTTTACTCCTACCTCCTTTTCGTGCCATTACACCAGTCAATCCCCACCAAGATGAAGTATAGGATAAGGTCTAGGTTTCTGCAGGCTCTCATTGGGGCTTAATGAATACCATTAATTCAATCCAGGGACTTGTTGGGATGGACGTGGCCTTTGTCCAGACATGATTAAGCAGTGCTATCAGTTATCAATTGTAATGAGCTTTTGTGGCTGTGGGAGACGGCCGCAATAATAACATCTTTGTCAGATCAGCTGTTGTAAAAGCGTATCCTGAGGATACAGCTGTGAATGTGGGAGAATGAGCTAAAAACAGCAATAGTTGGCTCAGTATTTGAAAGTCTACAAATGCTGCCTGGTCTAAGAGGAGGGCGCTGTGTTTGATTGTGACATGGTCTATCTGTTCCTGTATATTGAAAATTAGCCTCCAAAGGACAATTGATGACAACAGCCACCCCTGCGCAATCAACAATGTGGTGTTGCTTATGGATTTAAATACCTTTATTGTCAAATCCTTAGATACTGGATGATGTCAGCATGTCAGTAGTTGCGGTCATGCTAATACCGACTCATCAGGAACGCTGAATCTGTAAGGTCTTTGCCCTTATAATCTTAAATAATTCAAACAAAGCGCAGTCACCATTCAGTTTTTATGAGCCCCGTGTGGCAGTTCAAGGCAGTTTCAGCCTGTTTATATCCAATCTCCCTCATGTGTCCTCAGCTCAGCCTTCCTTAATTTTGCATTTGCTTGCAGTCTGTGAAGCTATAAGCCTTGTGTTCACTGCAGGTTTTCAATAATGAGCTCTGCAGCTATTAGAAGGATTGTGTAGTCTTAACAAAGAACTACTGTCTTTGTAAACACCCAGCTCTGCTATGATTCATGGTGCAGGTTATTTAAGTGCACATATGACTTTTAAGATAAACCCAAGGGTAAATTCCTGGATGTCTTTAGAAAGCCTTACCAACAAACAAAAACAAATAAGCCGTCAAAGCGAGCTACTGAAGGCTACGGGAGGAGTCCATTGTGAAGGACTCCAGAGCAGAGCGGCACCAGGCCTGAATGATGCACTCATTCTTTCATCTCTTCCATAATGTTATTAAAAGTTGGAGCCTGGAGGCCACAAAGGTTCGGCAAAGGATTATTATTTCAAGCTTCCAACAAAATAAATCATTCTTTATCAAAGACCGCAGCCCCCATGAACTGCGTAACCGAATTGAACAGTGTTTGAGGCTAGTATCCCTTTACTGTTCTTGTCAAATGAGCTATTGCTTAAGGAGCTAGCTCAAGTGTATCTTTCTCTGTAAGACATGGATGTTATGCACGCACAAATGAAAGAGCACTAACATTTTCTCTACCTGAAGCATGTGGGATGACAGGGAAATGACAGCATCCCTCATCTGCAGAATGCAATGTTAGCCATGTATCTTTAATGATTGCTGAGTTAATGCACACATTTCTTCAGAACTTCTTCACCTTTTACCTTTGCATGCAGTCACCATGAATGCTCTGCTGACATTTTATGAGAGAATATATTGGCCAGAACTGTCCCTATTGTTATTTCACATACTTCTGTAATGCAATTTCAGAACAACAATATCGCTCCCGCTGCTCGGGCTTGTTCTGTATCTCTCCGGCTGGGGTGTCTCCTGATTGGACAAGGCCTTTTGCAGCTTCGGCACTTCTTTTCACTGTGTCCCAGTTGATCGGTGTGCGTCAAAAGCTGCAGAGCGTATGAAGTGTTCTTGTTGCTGTTATAGTCAAAGAAGAAAATGACAGTGAATTTCCAAAATGTGCTCCATTTAGCACAGACAGTACTTCCCTTGGTTCCCACTCGAGGGTTCACCGGGACACTGGCTGGGATTTCACTTTGGAGATGATGGGAATGATATTGTCCAGAGCAATGGTTACAATTTGTGCTGGAGACCGCAATAAAGCAAGGTTTTCAAACATAGACTAGATTTTCATTTTTCCCTCTGTTTGTTCCAGTTTGCCTTTTGCACGACATGGGACTACATAAACATCAGGATGTAAACATTTTATAGAGAAACAGTGTCTTGTTCCTGTAGCTACGTGAACCAAAGGGGAAACAAGGTTATGCACATTTCCCAGAAAATGCTGTCTACTGTTTATTGCTGTCTTTATGAATCTTTAGAGATATGAATATTGTAGCACAGAGATGCTTAAAATCCAAACTGCTCATGGAAAAGCAACTAAACATTGTGTCCTTATTTCTTATTTAAACCAAAGGTATTTTAATGCAAGAAGCAGTTGTTTTGTATCTCCTCAAACCTGCTGTGTGTGTACTGTATGTAATGTATAACTATAGAAGTCTGGACAGTAACAAATAACATATTCTCATTATATATGAAATTTACAAAATATACTGTATGTTTGCTGTCCAGTAAAACAATCAGGGCATTTTTTCAGCATGATTTGAATGTGATATGCTTTTAGTACTGCTGCAAATAAGAGAATGAATGGATTTAATTGTTTCCTGACTAGCCTCATATTTGTTATTCAACCCACCCAGTATCTTTTATGAATCATTGTTCAATTTTTTGCAAAATTTGTGGCTCCTCATTACCTGTCAGTTATTGTCAGTTTCTTTAAAACCATTTAAACACTTCTAAAAGAACTCCAGATGAAGGTACAGTGCACCTGCAGAGCCGAACTGTGATTGGTCCTTTTGTATTTCTTGATCAGGTGAAGTTGTCCTTTCAGAGCCTTTGGCTGCTTTGACGGGTTGGGTGGACCCCAACAACTATATTGTAATGGAGCTGCTAATGTCGTGGTCTTACAGACTTACACATTTCTGAAAAGCAATTGTGCCATATAGTGTAATAGTGGTTTGATTTAGATTTGATTAGATTTTTTTTTCTTTTGGGAAACAGAGCCTGGAGTCAAATACCATCTTATTGTGGAGGACTCAGAAGTTTACAGTGTAATAATGTGGCATATTATGGTCTAGCTAAAAGCCTGCACTTTTCCTGAATCTGTTTCTAGAGATTATATCCCCACAGAAAAAAAATTGGTAATAAATGGCGATTAACACATTTTTACAAATTTACTAGTCAATAGATTGAGAGCGTGCTGCCTGCAACAATAACGAAGAACTCCACTGTCCAGATGAAGTCCGACTGAGGGACTTGTCAGGTCTAATGGGCTGTATTATTAACACTGCGGGACTTCAGCCATGCTAATTTGGTTCACTTTCCACTTTCACAACTTTAAAACTAATGTACATGACTACATTAGTGCATTAGTTAGAGTTAGTCACAGTCATGCTAAAGCTACTGACACTGCCAACACATCAAAATCTGATGTATACAGTAAAATGCAAGCAAAGGCCTGACACTGTCCATATAGACTCTCCATGTTACTTTGACAGTCATAGAGGCATGTGTACTGACTGTGCATTAATCTCATTTTGTTATGTAAAATCTGCATATTATATCCTTAAACCTACTCTTAAATCTTCATATGGGATATAAAGTTGTCCAGACTCAGACTTTTAAGCTATTTATCCTGAGCAAGAAGCAGAGCCAATGTTTGGAAGGCTGATCGTTGTCAAGAGAGACTTAAATGTCAAGTGTAGGTGCAATTGAAGATAACAGAGGAGTAAGTAAAGTAAGAAGGACCAAGGCCAAATGGAACAAGTAAGTTGAGATCTGATTTATTCATTGTGCCCTTGGAGACAGAGATGGGGTAAAAGACTACAGCAGAGTGCAAAGTGATGGAGCAACTGAACCAGAAAGACTTTTTTTTTTTTTTGGTCTGTGGTAATCAAAGTACCCCCCTATGACACGTCCTCCTTCAGCAATTGGCGTTCTCACTTTCTTTTCATGTCACTCACTTGCACACACAGAGAAGCCACAGTGTTTGTCATTCCGTCTTTCATGGAGAGAATTTTTTTACTTCTGAAATTTTATGAAAAGAAAATTTGAATTTAAATGCTTTTTTGGTACTTTATTTAAATCCTTTTTTTTAATACCAAATGCCAACCTCAAAACGAAAAGCAGATTCAATGTCGTGAAGTTAATTTTAAGTGTAGTAGTGGCATTAGTGGTGGTTACTGGTAATGCAACCCAGACAGCAAAGGCAGTGACTTTAGTTCACAAGGGAAAAAAAAAGTTAAGTGGTGGTGCTTTAATGTTAGAAGTGCATATAAATGGGATTCATCTCTTTCAGGCCTGCATTTTCCTATGGATTGATGTATACATATACTTTTTTATTGTTTTAGTAGAGTCTCCAGGAGAGTGTCAGATGCTGTTGTCTGTTGTTGATGTGTGCGTTGACATATATATTGTGATTTGTGCTGTCAAGTGTATCATAAACAAAGCATAAGTCCTGTTTTCTCACTTCTTCTTTGTATATCACTTTTCACTGTTTTGATATATTGCACATGTACATTTAATAACAGTGTTGACACATTAGTAAATACTTGCATGGCATAGTTCCACAGTTTTCAACTTTAGACCATGTCATACCTCGTGCCGTTGCCCTTCCTTTTCTTGTTATACTAGCACATCTTCCTCATTGATAGTTAAAATAAACTAGTTCCAGCGAGTATGGTCTCTTCAGCGTGGCGTACTGCAGTGCACCACTTGCACAGAACATTGTCTTATTCCTTAGGCAGTAGAGCAAAGGAAGAACAAAAAGGCAATATCGTTTCATGCTTTGTCAGAATGGGTTGTTTTTGACCGGTACAATGTAGTGTTTTTTTCTGCTGCCAGAGTCTGGCGCAGTGTATAAATCCAAAATCATAGTGCCTGCATCTAAAAATGAAAGGAAGAGGGGAGAAAACACTGGTCTTCTGCCATGTTTGTTGGATTTGTTATTTGAGCTGTGGAAAGCTGGAAACCCTGGAAAGAATTCATTCTGCCACACAAAGCAGACCTTGAGACCAATAGAATGACAGGAATGTCTGGACAGTCTATTGGGTATTTGTTGATTTGCTGTGCATCTGAATATTTACACTAGCACAGCATATTAAGCTAATCCTGATGAGGTTTTGAAAATCTCATGCTGGCATTTAAACTACAGTGTCCTGCCTAGAGCAATGTGCTCTATAAGAGACTGCTGGTTATAATAACACTTTATTGATCGTGACACAAAACATCATATGAAGACGAAGAGAGAGAAAGATCACATATCGGAGGAAGCTGTCAATGAAGCGTTCAGTGAAAAGATGCAGAGTGAGAGAGATGGTGCCGCATATTGATCCAAAACATGCACACTCCCACCGACTAACAGCTCAATATAGAAGTTTTACATCCCTCTGCAGAGTCTGAATAGTTCGCTCTATTTGTATTGTGTTTAACCCAGAAACCAATACAATGTGGTGCTTTGGCCAAAAAACGCCATAAAGTATTAGTGATGACATTGTGGATGGTCAGGCTTGGGAAAGATGCAGAAACAGTGAGAGGATGATCTGATCCACCAATCAGAGCCTGAAAACATGGGCGCTGTCCAGGTTTTGTCTCAGGACCATCAAAAAGAGTCTGAGGCATAATAGACTCATACCTGAATAGACCATAATAGACTTTACCTGAATAGAGGCAGTATCTATTCAGGTAAAATGTCACAAACTGGAGTATTGCTTTCATAAACTAGCTTTGGTAAATTAGCTTCTACTTGGCTGGTCTGTTATTTATTTATTTATTTCTTAATTGAGAACTTTGAAAACTGAAAGTGTTTAAAGAAAATAAAAGTAAATAATTCACTCAATATTTCATGACATTTCTGTGAACTCTAGTCAATATGAGCCAAGCATCAGTATCACTTCCTTTAGCCCATTATTTTATAGCCGCTTTACTCAAAGTGTACAGGCTGTGAAATGAACACGTGCACAGGACCCTTTCTGTACATTTTATTTACAAAATATAGTAAAATTTGTCTGTACAGCGCCTCTCTAATGAGGTTCAGTAAATAATGCATGCATTCCTTGCTCTTTTGCACTCACTACTATAGGCCTGGTGAATTAGTTTTTTCACAGAAAGGTGAGACTTACAAAAAGAGAATAGGTGATTTACAAAAGAATAGCCAGGCCTGGATTTCTAGCTTTAAACTAAGGTCAGTTGTGAGCAGAAGAGCTTGTCAAGCATCACCGATTTCACATGCAATTTCTAAATAAAAGAAAAAAGGGAACAGATTGTTCATTTTTAATGTAATTAATATTCTAAATGTACACAGTTTTTCAGCTTTCTTTTGCTTCACATTATCATTTTCTAGAAAACTATCGGTCCATAGTTTCAAGTTATTATAATAATTATTCTAAATCCTATGAAATCACAGTCTTTTGAAAAGAAAACATTACAGCAATATGGAAATGTGCTAAGCTTCAGGACACTCCCTGTTTGTATTCTTAGTGTATTTTTTTATTTACTAAGTGAAGTCACCAAACACCGTAATGCTTCATAAAGAAAGTGAAATGAAATGTGAACCACAGCTTACAGTAAAATGTGCAATTATTTGAAAAAAAAAAACCCTCCCAAAAAACAATAAGGTAATCCAAGATACTACAGTTTCAACGCCATTACTGTTATCTTTGAATTGGGCTGCAGTTCATCTGCAGCTACCCTTTCAGTTTGGTTTACTTTCATTTACAGAAGACTTTATTGACTTCAGGGAAAGACTGATTTTTCTTTGGAGCGTCAGATCCGTGCTCCCTTGTTATTTTACAAACTGGAAATCACAAACAGATTTTTAAATGAAGCATAAACACTTGCTTTTTCACACTCTATTGTCATACAAAACACACTCTGGCAGTATTGGAAGTGCGACTCATGTCCTAGTTTGTGAAACGTCAAAAACAACCAGATCCTTTCTTCTCCATCGTTCAGAAGACAGCGGCAGCAGCACCAGCACTAGTTTGTTTTTTAAATACAAACATTGTCTGGGGCGTTTCCTTCTAATGATCTGTCTTTCAAACAGGAACATAGTCACGACAAGTGACTCAAAACAGTATAAAAATCAAATGTCTAGTAATACCCAGTGTCATACAGTGCACTGTATCATCGATCTAATAAACATATTGAAACACATAGAACCAGTCAAAATCTGGTGGCAGAAGGATGAAGAGTAATCTGATCATAATGATTACAACAAATTGATTCCACATATAATATTTGTCTTCTGTGTGGCACTTTAAAGTGTGCTTAGGGTTGCAAATGATGGCTTTAGTTCATTCTTTCAGTCAAATGTTGGATTCTTTTTAAATCTTTGCACCATTCTTCTGTTTTTTATGTGTTTTTTTCAAGCAAAAAAGCAATGTTCATTGTGTATGAGTTGCATTGATTGGACTCAGAGTTCCATAAGGCACTGAGAGGAGAAAAAGGCGCCGGCTCTTCCCTTGACCAGTCCTGTCGTGTCATCTTTGCAGATTATCGTGCTGTTGTCCGACCCAAGAGGATTTTTGGCTCGGAACGCAATCCCCCGTTGATCCTGTCTTTTTATACAGTACATGTTAAGTCACAGTTGTAAGGGACAATGGAAATGTTTCCTCGACCTGCGGCAGCATACAGAGAAAAAGCCGACAGTTTAGACAGAACTGAGACAAGCACAAGAAGATCATTAAAACATCAATCCATGTGGTGATTCTGTTTGACTCAAGTCGAAGCTAAAAAAGCTGTTGTAAACACCATGTCTCAGGCTTGTGGTGGAACATTAAAAACCACATCTAAAACTGCGAAATGAATGAATTGTTTACGGTCATGGCTTGGTCATGAGCTTCACTATATTTCTAATTTCATGTTGTGATTGGTCAGTTCACATGTCCTGAAGTTCCCCCCAAGTGCTATTTAATACTGCTTCAAATGGCCAATAAAAATGGCTCAAAACATTTTGTTGCTGATGGGTTTTAAATGTATTTTTGCTGCTGCAGGCACTCAGACCTAATTCAATTCACCTTTTTGTGCTGAGGATAAAAACACCAGAAGGACGGATACAAACTAGAAAATACAACATATCTAAAAAAAAAAATGGTTTACTCCTTCACACAGTTCCACTAGAAAGATCCCATCAAAAGACAAAATTAGCCTCTACATAAAGACATTCTTTTTAATAATTGTTTGCAAATTCTGGAATAATTCTGGAATAATTCTAGTTTGTGGCACACACTTAAGGCATCACAACGTGTAATGTTGGAGAATGTTGCTTTAACATGGATGATTCATTCTGTAGCCCGAGGCTGTAGCCATGTTGCTATAGGTTACGAGGCCTGACACATTTCTCAGCACTTGCTTGATTTTTCTAGTGCACTTGTTTGGTTCAACATGACAGCCACAAATAACTTAACAAAAAGCCCCTGTGCTAAACATGCACATGAATAATTGAGTCTAAACGATACTAAAGAGAGTTAAATCATTCATAACCGCAGTGCTTTGGGAACGTCGAGCTGACAAATACATACCTCTAGATCTTAACGCTCTCGGTTCCGTACACGTTGTAGCCTTCTCTGTATGTGGCAAAGTTCTGGGTGTTGGTCGGGGGAGTCGGCTTAAAGTTCTGGGCATTCTTTGCCAGTTTGAGGCGTTTAGTTTCTTGCCGTGATTTATAACAGAACTCTATCAGAGCCACCATCATGGCTAGCCCCAGCCCTCCGACCAGAATATAGAAGACACCAGCCACATTGCTTAGGCTGAGAGCACTTGTCTTGTCCTGGAGGCAAGTGAATAAGAGAATTTAGAGTTCTGCAGTGGAGCAAGGCCAACAGCATAAAATACAGCCTGGATCCTTACAACTGAGGCTTACCTAGCCTTGAGTACTACAACTGCTTTATTATATCATCTTATTCTATTTCCTAGTGCTACAAGTGGCAGATAATAAATTCTAATGCAGATACAAAAATGTTAAAGTCATCGTTTTAACAGACTGTCCTATTTCTAAAGCTATCATCACTTTTCAATGGCTATAGCTGATGTTGAGGTGAATGTAGATCTGCGTCCTGTCCTATTTAGTCTCTTGTATTGACCATGTTAGGAAGCTGGTCAGTATCGCATAGGTCGACCCTCTGAAATATCCTGTCTTTTTAAATCTTCTTAGCGACATGTACGTATAACTCTTATGGCAACATTGTCATACAGTACAGTCAAATTCATTATAGATGAATGGTATCTCTTTTCTAAGTCAAAAAGAAACCATTTTGCTGCTGCTTACCTACCAAACATATTCATTAAAAATTTGTTCATTAGAGTTTTACTATTTGCACTTTTAACCCAATGAGTATGAGTGACTAGGCTAAGGGCTCGCGATTTGATTCTGTTGCTGTCTCTCAGAGGGTTAAATTGTTGGTTTATTACATTCTTTGACTTGATCCGGAGTGGGAACGCAGCCTCGACACAACCGAGCAGCCGCGAGATTTAGAGCGCACCCCGGGGGGCGCACTCGCTGCACCCACAAGTTGAATTTGAGTAACACATCACAGCGAGGGGGTGGCCTGGTTGTTCATCACACCACAGGAAGCCAAAGAATCCAATAGACGCTTCTCTATGCAAACTAGTAACAACGCAAATAAATCAAATTTTCATTAACAGTTTGGTAAATAGGAACAGCAGCATAATGGTTAAAAGTATCATGAATGTCAAAGAGTGAAAATGAGCAAAAAAGAGCATTTATCAACAACGGTTAACTGCTGTGATTCAATTTAAACTTTATCTATAAGGCATGCTAGTCATTTCCCCAGAGCATTAGCATTACACAAAAATGACTTTCCACATTTTCTACTGCAAAAAAGTGTCTAATTTTAATGGCATCATTTTGTAATTGAGGGAAATGGAGCCTTGGAATAAAGCCACATTAAAACTGGATTGCAGTTTGTGGCATGTTCAAAAGATTATACATAAAAAAAGGAAAAGGAAAAGAAAGTATATGTAGCAAATAAACAAAATGTATACTGTAGATGCTATTGAATCTTGTTTTGCATATGAATATTACGTCAAAATGCAATTTGGAATCAGTACAAAAGACCTGCAGCGACTGACCTTACTTCCAGAGTCCTTGGTTCCACATTCACCCTTATCGTACCACCATTTGTTTTTCAGCTTGTCTAAGATGCCTTGTTCACTGAGTTTCAATACTGCAAGGTTTACAGGAGTTCTTCACGTGGGAAATAACATAAATAACATTATATTATGTTATTTTATGTTATTCAACTTTAAACTACTACATACTTAACAAAGCGATAAAGCAGGGCTCCTGGCTGTGTCAACATAACAGAGAGCAGGCATTCTACCCATGACCTCGAAACCCCTAGTCTAAAGCCAGGACCTACCCATATCGCTTTGAGTAATCGGCAGACGCTGTTAACGTGGCGACGAGCAGGTACCAAAGTACAGCCTGCAAGTCTCTGAATATCAAAAATCGCAGAGCCACATTGATGTGAGAAGTAGGGGAGCTTTCTGAGCAGCATTTACCAAGTTTAGTCAAACAGGAACTTTGTCTTACCAAACAGAAAGATTTTCAAATATAAAACATTTACCGTCAGGTACCATGAGGCACGACAACAATCAATTCCTAAAGTATTACACCTAATTTCTTTTCAGAGCTACTGAGCTCAAAACTAAAGCTTTATTAATTCTTCCATCTTTTATCCTGATGTGTTGCTACGAGAGGCTTATCTGGGAATTGCGAACAGATTAGCGTCAGATGAGTGTGTCCTGAGGAAACTGCACAGAGCTGCAGCTTCAAAACGATTCCTCCACTGGATATCTATAGAATTATAAAATACACTCACAGTGTATAAACATTTTGGTTTCATATTTTACTGTGGAGAGAAAAAAGGTGAGTCTACATTATTACTGAAATGGAACAGGAAAATAGCGTGTCGATAAATGAGTGACCTGTCTGCTCCCTGGGAACAAAACCCCTCGAGGGGATCCACACAATGCATAATGCACTGAGAGAAGATTACACCACTGTATATACTTCATAGCCAATCCTGAGAAACCAACTGAAGCCTGGACCATTGTCTTGGCTCAGAGAGACATTGATTAACAATGCAATTACCCCGTAACATGCTCCATGTCTGAAACTCAATCTAAGCTCCACTGTGTTGTGCCTGGAGCCAAAAAGACTTGTGTTAACTGTGCTTCAGTCGGCATCTCCTTCTGAGTGTTGGAGCTGTAAGCAGGACGGAACAAATTATAACTGCTTCAGGCCTCTTTATTCCACCTCATCTGAACCGGCCCCTTCACTGATTCATGGAGAACAAGGCAGGGTGAAGAGGGACAGGAGTCGCCATCAGATGATAAAAGATCGATTACAGCACAGATGTTTAAAATGCTCTTGTGTATACTTTCAGAAGCTGGCCACAAGAGAAACAAGGCAAAACAGTAATACTTCTATCATGCAACATGTGTCTGCCTGATATTTTAACAAATCACTTAATCTATGACTGTACTTACTGACAGGCGGCTATTAAAAAAAAATAATAATAAAAAATGGCTCACTCTTTATGGTTGTCCAGACCAAGCCATGACGAATGGCGTTTGGGGGGTAATGACACAATCTGCAGGACACTGGGCCCTGCAGTTAGTCTGTAATCTGGCCAATTACCTGCCCTAAATCATCACATATGTGACGACAGTATCATTTATCATCAAGCTGAACCTGCATTATTAAGGGCATAATGCCTCTGCCTTATGTGTAATTTAGCAGAAATAGCACTTTGCCTTATGGCCTGTAATGTCGCTAAGGTTATAGTAGGTTGTCACTGCTGAGAAAAGCTTTACAACGTTGGCCTCCATTGTAGAAAGATCATGCATCATTTCATCACCGAAAAAGAAGAAATCTGATGGTCACAGAGATCAAAGCAGGGTTACCACTGGTTAATAAAAACTGAACAGATATGAACTAAGTGGACAGCACAGGTGGTTTAAAGGACAAGCAGATAAAAATGACATGACGTGTTATTAATTAGAATTCTCACGATTGCCTGTAATGCTTAGTCCCCTCAAGACACCGCTGTTCCCCTTGCTTTCCTGTCGGCCTCAGCTGAGCAGCCATTTTGAAGCTTTTGGCCATTAAGCATACTTTATCATGTTGGCTTTAGAGCTCATGGGTTCTGGGCCAGTGTCAAGGATGTGAAGCAGCTGTGCAATCAATTACTGCAAAGCCATCTTTTAGAGGATTAGCCAAGTTTACCTTAATGGGTCAAAGACAGGAGGTTATGGCCTTCCTGGAACAACATAGTCAAATACATATGGGTGTAGTAAGTGAGTTCTTGAGTACACTGAGGTTTTATCGACACCAGAGCTACCTATGACTCAAAGATAATCTATGCTACAGATGTACAAGGAGTATTAAACTACTCTTTCACTACATCTGCAGGGCACATTTACATAAAACAACAACTTAAAAGTATTAACAAAAGCATCTGTGTTGGTTAGACAAAGGCTCCTTAGTCTGAGCTGAGCTGTGAAATGGGCTGATCAGGCAGGGCATTATATAATAATGCACTGGTATGCTCTCCAGGCCAGCAGTTGGCCCACTGCAGAGGACAGTTGGTTTGGTTCTGGTTGGTCTGTCGTAACAGCCTCGCCGATTACTCTGCACTATAGTACCCGATTGTGGTGACATCGAGGCTGACCTTGGAGTCACCTCCCCCGCTGCCGCACTCTCCCTTGTCGTACCACCATTTGTTTTTCAATTTGTCCAAGAGGCCTTGCTCATTCAGTTTTAAAACTGCCAGGTTAACAGCATTTCTTGAAACGATAAAACATAACTTGTAAGAAAATGCACAGGTCCGTGAGAAATCTAATGCAAAGTAAGCATCATAATTAAAGCTAATGGTAGGAGGACTACCACTGTCATTGGAAGGGGCTTAAGCACAGAATCTGTTCATTAAAATGGTCTAGGAAAGGACAAATTGTTTAAGAATTTCAGGAATATGGAGAGATAAGAATATAAGGTAAAGACAATGTTAAATCTTGGAAAAGGTGGCATGAAGGGTTACGTTGTTTAGAACTGAAGTGTGCGGGATGGGGACACTTGTCATTGAGAAGAAAAGTAACAACAACAAACATCATGCAATTAACATTCGTCACAAGTGACAGCGCAGCTTTTAAAGGCTAAATTGAAAAACCATTGAACTGTTAAATTAAAAGTGACAACACAACAGTCAGGTAAGACGGCACACGGGACAGAAGGAGAGACCGAAGGAGAGAGAAAAGCAACAGTAAGAGAACAGAAGTATGAAATGCTTTGTTAGCTTTATCCTTATTATCTGGATCGGTTAAAATTAGCATGTTAAAGCGTATACAAATCTGTAGAAAACATGTAAAAAGTCATCTTCCAAGTGCATTAAAAGACATACTACCGTTACCTCGATGTCCACAACAAAACAAGGGGAGAAAGGAGAATGACAACAGGGGGACATCAGGGTAGGTGGAATACTATAACAACATGGAGGATATTGTTATATTATTCCACCCACCTTAATGCTGAGCCTTTGGGTGTCGCCACACCGTAGCCTTTCGAGTCGAGGTTCCCGCCCACTTTCATGGTGTCGCACGGCTTCCGCTGCTCGATGTACTCATTCATGGTGGACTCGAGGAGAAAGGCGAACTTGCCCTTTGACTTTCGCACTCGGGCAACGCCATCGGGGGTGGTCTTTACAAACACTGAGGGTTCAGCGGATTTCATGTAAGACCACATCTTCTCATAAACGGCTATTTTGGATCGCTGTTCGAGAGAAGACAAGGAAAGAGACTTTAGAAAAAAGGGAAAACATTCAGACATTTGGAGAATGGATTTTGTTGGATTTTTGTGCTTAATGATCACATTTTTGAAAAAGCCGCAATGAAGTATTCATAGACACCTTTGAATGTGGTCATCTGATATCTAGAAATACTTCCAGAAAAAAACAGGGAAGAAAAACAATCACTTAGGACTTTTTGCAGGATCATTATGTACAAGAATCCATTGTTTTTACCTTAAACACATATCACAGAGCTGACAAAGCAGGAAGTCTATCTGTAGATTATTGTACCAACAAAAAAGATTTAGATGACATTTGAGCATTATCACAAAGAACTGTTTACCATTAATGTGTAAGTGGTTACAATCTTAAAGAGCCAGCGCGTCTAACATCGGACCGTAATGCTTCTTAAGTTCATTGGAACTAGATACGAAGGCTGTAGCTCCAGTCAAATTTGGGATAGTAATGCTTCATGCTTCCCAAACTCCATCCTGTTTCCAAATCCGGCAACCTTCTCTGCCAACTCTGAAAGGCCCATTGTGAATATTTCTTGATACTATATAGATCACAGATAGAGGCATGTGTGTGTGGATATGAGCATCACACATCACCACAACGGTCTTAAAATGAAATCAGGCTGAATTGTAGAAATAACTTCAGTAATTACACTTTTTGACATAAACTTGAATATAATAAAGTAATAAATTATATGGGAACTTTATGTGCAAGAGTTTGAACCAGTTCTTACTTATTAAATTTAAGCTGTGGTTTATAGTTTTAATATCACCTTTGCAGACACTGATTCCAGCATCACTCAAACATCTTAATAAAGGTCATGTTTTGTGGAGCGTGTTACAAAACCAATGCAAACCATCACAAAGTCACTCACATGAGCTTTACCGGTAGCAATCTCAGTCAGAGTGCTAACAGTAATAAGCATCAGTCGAATTGATTTGACATGCTTTTCATACAGCAAGGCCTGGTTCAAGCAGCCATTCCCCTTGTGGTACTTGGTGAAAGGATGGATGGATCCCAAATAAACAAGAGGGTTTTGTTTTTCTAACAATCAGTAACAAATAAATGAGCCAGACAGGGTAAAACGAAGATGGAAATTGAGATTGTAAAATAAGTACAGGCTGCTCATAGTTGACAAATGGCCCAAGCAATTTAAATGGATTGGAAATAAAATAAAAGCAATTTTTGTCTTGTCTGCAAAGAAATCTCAATCTCGAGATAAGTAACATTTGTAAAGCTGTTAAAAATGGCAGATTTGGTTTTGAAGTCTGTTTTTGTGGGAGATGCGGTAATAGTTACACTAGCTCATTTCTACAAGTGCTTTTTTTTGGGGGGGCCTCAGGCATGTTAGTAAATAGGTCATAACCTCAATCACAAAGTTGAGAAAACAAAGATCGTTATTTAAGTTGTTTCAGTGAAAATCATGTGGTCTTACTCGACGTAGAATGTCAGAATGATTAGCGGACGTTAATGGGAACAATACCCCTCAGACAGGAGCATATAAATCATTCTAGGATCAGTATTAATAAACCGAAGCATTAACCTTGACCTGACAGAAGTGCTGCAGTGGCTTCATGTAATCATATACGATTTGTTTGTGGGCCTCTGTCACAGTTCATCAGGCGACGGCTCCAGATTAGACGAGACAGCAACATAACACAAATTAAAAAATCTGCATGATGAATGTTTGTTGCTTATAGGAATTGAAGTCACGACACTGGCCGTTCTGTTTGGCTACACACGCTCATGGATGTACGGAGCGGGGAAAAACAGTTCGGGTTATAGATGAGATGAGGTTTTGCTGACAATTTACTTCAATGCATTCAATTTGAATGTGTCACACATCAGAAAGAAAGAGGAAAACAAGGCGTTAATCATAATTTACAGTGAAGAGACTAAACCAGTACTGTAATCATAACTTAAATCAGGAATATTATAGGACTAAACCTGCAGTTTTACCTAAACAGTGGTAAACCCTGATCATAACATGAATAAATCTATGACATTTAAACATTAACAGTGGGACTCCAGCAGGCCTCTTGTTAGATTTATGACTACACCCTGGAAAGACTTGTTTGAAGACAGTTTCTCCCAAAATTAGAGGCTCATCTGATGCTATTAGAAATGCTCTGCGGCTTGCTCTATGAAGGCTCTATGAAAACAAAAAAAAAGTGGATCTTGGAATTGATTACAGACAACAGAGTGAAGTGCCTTGGTGCTTTATGAAGTCAGCGTGTTAATATCAGAGCAAGGACAAAATGTGACCAAAACCAATCACACAACAACAAAATCCAGCAACAAAATGTTTTAAAGACTCCCAACAGGGAATGACATATTTAATTATAGACTATTGGCTTGTAAATGTGCTGGGAAACAGCAGATTGTAATGCACTGGGAGTCGACTTTCACCTCCCCTGAATATAATTATTCACATTCTGCTCTATGGTGGTCATTTAAAATTCAATTAGGCAATAATGCCCACAAAAGTCCATCATCAATGAACAGACAATTTGTTGAGCAATTACATACTGCCACAAATACAGCTTTATATTCACACCATAATGGTTCTGTATGCACATAGTGCTATGTTTGAAAGAGCTCCCAGACAATTAAAGGGGCGGCTAAATGATTGTATGTGGCAAAAAAGATGCTAGGTTGCATGTTGAGTATCTTTCAAATGGCACAACCCTCCACATTGAAATGCGTCTTTCAATTAGAATGAAAAAGGAGCGTCTCTATTTGCATTAAAGCAGATGAACAGGCGGTTTTTGAACAGCCCCCCTACATTTACTGAGATATCTATTTTAGACCCTCAGGCCATTGGAAACTATTAGACAAGTGACGGTAGACAAGCAAAAGGGAATATCAAGATACATTTTACCAAATATCTGTTAAACCTTGAATGTATAATACAATGTGTGCTAGATAGTACTATTAACATTTGCTCTAGATTTGTTTAGGCTTAAGGAAAAAATTCAGTCCGTCTTAAAAGGTCTGAGAAAATCCAGAGGGAATAATTGATTGAATAATTGATCAGAACCTTCTGTATTTTCTCCTTCACCATTCTTTACAGCACAGTAAGTTTCAGTATTGATTGTTTTGTTTGCTCTGACAGAACTACATTAATTTTTTACACTATGTTCTTTGGACAATCATATGCTTTTTTCACACATTTAATGCAAACAATTGATTTCAGATAAAATATATTTATTTTGAGGCTACATGTAATGATTGAGGTAAAGAGAATAATGCAGAGTCTGTCATTCAAGTGATTAAAGCAGAAGTCACAGAAAATCACCTTGTCCATTCTAAATACCCACTTAATTTGCATTAATTCAGTGTTAAGCAGCATTTCCAGACCTTTGTCCATTGCCCTCCACGCTGCAGCCTGCTTTTTTTTTTATTCTTTCCCTGGCACTGGCGGCTGCTTTCATTACAGCTTCCCTCACGTAACACTCCACTGCTTGTGTATCTAAATGCCATCTTCAGACACACACCAGTACATTTCCTTCTACTTCTACTTCACTTTCCACTTTGTTTGTGGACATCACCACTCCCCCCCCCAATATCCTACGTACACTTGGACTACCTGTATCTCAAGTATGCAGAAATGAAAGTTGAGGCTCTGGGGTTGTACTTTGTTACTGAAGTGCCACACACTACGGCTTGAATACCAATTGCTTGCCTTTGATGCATGTTGCTGGACCGCGTGCTGTTGCTGCTCATCTACAGTTTGACATAACCCACTGAGAGTGCTGCATTTCCTCTGAGGTTACGCCTGTGCCAGACTAGCCTATCATCACTTTTGTCAGCTTTTTCTTTTCATGTAAACATGCTCTAATCTTCATAGCCGCCTCCCTTTCACTCACATTGAAACACAAAGTGACAAGTCGGTGAGGAGCTGTTCTAAAGTCTGCCATATATAATTTGAGGATGATCTAATGATTTCTTTTGTGCTTATTTATAAGGATATTTTGCTCGGAGTGTTTCACAAAATATGTCCAACCAACACTTTCACTCTCTAATTTTCACCCTGGAGATTTTATAAGGGTATTTTCTGTTCTCTAAAATCTGTGTGATTTCAGAGATACCGCTCCCTGTGTGGACAAGGAATTAATATTGTTGTGAGCTGTTTAAAGCTTTACAGTCGGCGCTACAACAACTGAGAAATGAAATTGATTTTCATGCTTAGTAAAATGCATTTGTGACTGCACTCAGGCTGTTGTTTCCAGCCACACCTGCACACCAGTGAGATGCATGAGGTCTGCCACTGAGGCCAGAGGTAATAAAGGGTCTTTTGAAAAGGACAGAAAGCATTCTTTCATTGTTAGGCTGTTAAATGAGGTGCATGAAGGGACAGCAGTGTGGTTGTCTTTAATGGTCTCACCCTAGTCTTTACACACAATTAAACAGCCACATCAGCCTACTTTATCATCCCGGCCATTATTCGTCTCCTTGAATGAAAAAGTAACCAAACCGAGCCTTTTGATGAAATAAAACCTCATCAAGAGGATAAACATGGGCGTTTGTAATCATCCAAAGCACAAATACGCAACTGACAGCATGAAAAGATCCCTGACAGGAACCGAACCAATGAAACAAACCGCAGCGGTGCAGCCGTGGGTGACAGCTGCTATGTTGAGGAAGAGCAACACAAAACCCGGAGCTATCCCGCCTTCTCTCAAGGTAAAGCAACAGACAGCCTGGAGACAGAGGAGACGGTGCCCAAACAAGCGGCATAGTCTGGGGACGAGGAAGCCAAGAGTGGGGAAAGCTGCACTGCCAAGCGCCTAGAGCCAAGCAGACTTCCGCTGGGCACGTCAGCGGGCTCCCAGGCCAGCTGTCCTAGTCAGCAGCAGAATGGAGGCTTTCTGGGGGGGATCTCGACCCTCTACTTTGGAAAATTCCTGTAGTTCTTCTAAGTTTTACCAACCACATCTAAAGATACGCACAGTGCTGTGAACACAATCAAGTTTTAAACATAAAATCACTGAGAAAATTGTTAAACTACAGAGGCTGTTATATATAGTAGTTATAGTAGTAGTAGTTTGTATAATTGGTGAACCTGAACTGATCATGTGACACTGCCCAAAATGCCAGTATCAAACGCAAACTGACAATTTTTTGTTGTACTGTGTTTTATCCTTTCCCTAACTTCTTACAATAATGCATTTTCATTCCAGTGATACGACTGATACAAAATTCTCCAAAAGTAAAGTTACAGCTGAACATTTGTACTATTTTCGGTTTGTCAGGCCCATGTAAAATAAACCAGGTGAAATCATCAAAAATTTAAGCCAGAGAGACTCAGAGATGATGACATATGTCTAGTCTGAAACATTGGACTTGAATTCAGATTTCCAGCTGTCTGTTCCCACATGTCTCTAATTAAGGCTGAATGTATTTCCTCCAAAATCCATCTGAAATAGGACTTGAACTCTTCTTAATCAGTGTGTCTTTCCTTGTCAGTACCTCTGCAGCTTTAATTAGAAAGTGCTTCGAAAAGCAGTTCACACATGTCATTTTTTGAAGACTTGGCCATGTAACTAGGACATTCATTAAAAAGAATAAGAAAGTGTGACTGGACTTGGACCACCTCTCATATTGTCGTCCACTAGGCCCGTAAAGTCTGTATGGTGTGTAATTGGCATCCATCAGTGCCATATGTCTATGACAGAGACATATAGCACACTGCTGTGTATATACACCTGCAGCATCTGTGATTCAAGAGCAATGGCACATGTTACTTTATGAGGAATAAAGTGTTGCTGTCACACATGTCACAGACCATGTTCCTCAGGATTTATTACATTCACATTACCCCACGGCTTAAGCTCTCTCTTTGTTCTTTACCAACTTTAACAGAATTGAAAGTAACTCTTTTAAGACGCATCTTTGTCTGAAAAAACAACATAATTTTGATTTTACATTGTGTTGTTGTAAGCACTTCAACCCAGGGGTTAAAACAAATGAATAGCTCTTTCTGCCAACAGGCTGCAGCTGTGAAACATATGAATTGTTTCTTTCCTGCTGATGAGTAATGAGGGAGCGTGAGATAAAAGAGCGTCATATTGCTTCTTCGTCTTCACAGGCACAGTGCTGTTTCATTTATTCTTTTTCAACTTATTGCTCAGCAAATGCCTTAGATGGAAACTGTTAATGTGTCTGTGCCTAAAGCCAAGCATCGATGAATTTCACAGCAGAAGGCTGATGACCCTAAAGATATGCGCCGCTGCTTAACTCCAGCCTGTGCTTGGCTTTTGGGGACTAATACACTCCCGCTTTGAATTTTAGTTAATTTATGACTTAATTGCCAGCCGAGTCCCTCAATGCCGCGGGACACACTGTATTGCTTTTTCCATCTGAACCATCTTTAAGGCTGCTCCATTTGACCTACAGGGCTCTTTTTCATCAGCTCCAATTTGCTGTCTATGGCTAGCTACCTAATTATATTTCATGAGCTGACCCAAGTTTGAGCCTGATGTGGGTGCTTTGATTAGCCTCCTGTTTTTTATCACCTCCGAGTCTTCCACGTTGTTATCACACTTTCTGCTGACAGCCCCGGCTGCCTCAAGGTTGCACACTGCAGTACCGCCGCATTAATTTCACAATTATGTCAGAGGGGTTCAAGAACTGCTCCTCTGTCAACATTCCTCATTTCGAGCAATCTTACGCAGGTCAATAATGTTGTGATAAAGGTGGAGAGAAGAAAAGCGGCAAAGAGGAGTTTATCAAGGACATTACACAAACAGGCCAAACTGTTGAGCCCTCTGGGTTATTAGTTACTTGTGCTCGGACTACAAACTCTGATAAGTGCTGTGTGAGTGGAAATGCGTATGCGCTACTCACCCTAAAAAACTCCTTTGTAGAACCTGAGTCTAGAGTGCCATATGCTATCTCAGTCTGCTTGGCCAGATCCTCAGCACTTTCTATAGGAGAGACCATCCTCTCGACTGTCAAGAAGGCAGCCAGGTTGGCCGTGTAGGAGGAGATGATGATGAGGGTGAAGAACCACCAAACACCGCCAACGATTCGACCCGACAGAGACCTGGGGTTAGGAAAAACACAGCATGTGAGAGATTCATTTAGTACCTTCTGATGGTAAGGTATGGTCTGATGGTCTGATGGAAGGTGTGATTGCTGATTAACATATTATAATGAAGAAATTAATCCTCACAAGACCATTTTCCTCTTTTGTTCTTTCTGTCCCAGCACTTACACTTGCGCACTGACTTATTACATAAAAGCATAGGTTATAACTAATAGTCTACTTTGTTTAATGCAGCTTAATGTTATATGAAGCTTTATGTAGCCACTGTTGTACTGTCCGCTTGTTAATTCTACTGGAGCTGACCCACCTTGGAGAGATGTCACAGCCCTGCTGCATGAAGGCGCCCAGAGAGAACCAAAGAGAATTGAAGATGCCAAAGTCATTGGGAGGGTCAGGAGGGGTTTGGGGGTCTTTGGTCTCATCCTGCTCCTCGAGGTTCCACTCATACGGACTGAATCGACTGACGAGGAACAGTACCACGCTCACCCCAATATAGGCAAACACTATACACATCCAGATCTCATAGGCCAGCGGGTCGAGGAAAGAGAAAACTCCAGGCTTGGACTTTTGTGGCTTCTTTATCATAATGGAGATGCCCAAGCTCATAAAGGGCTTGGAAAAGTCTATCACCTCCTCTCGAACCAGAGTAATGGTGAGAGGTGCAACGGCTATATCTGCTCTCTGGAAACAGGGACATGCACAGCAAGCATTAGATATGAGCGACGGAACAAAGACACCTGTAATTTCAAATAAAAGACTGGACTGAATGTGGGAATAGAAAGCAGTGTTAACACATTCTACATTTGATCATGAGAAATGCAAACAAGAGAAGCAGCAGGCTACACAAGCATCAGACTGTGTGGTGAACTTGAGTTCATAAAATGTATACTGCTAATTTTGTGTTACCACTTTGGGAAATGGCTCGAAGGGAAAGAGACAGCTTGGAAAAACTCCATCAAGGCAGATGGGGGTTTGAGTCATGCTTGACCAATTGCTCTTTAATCAGGACTCAAGGAGATACAGTGAGAGTAAAAACATTTCGATTGTCCCATGTGTTGCTCTAAGGCTGTTGTGATTCCAGATACAATGAAAAAGTCAGCCATATGATATGTTTAATAAACACAGCAAGAATGGACAATTATTAAAATTGCTTTATTTGGATTTGAGAAAGCTTGATGTATATAAAAGCAGTTGTGTCAACTTCACCACATCCCTTTGAGCATTGGGTGGATTTCCCAAACACATCTAAATCTGGCATAAGCCTTATTTTCTCCAAGCTGTTTCTCTTTATCTCCCTCCTTTGCTCTGCTGCTTCAATCACATTGTCTTATCAAAACACATCCATGGAGATGGTCCTGCAGTTTGAGAAATAACAATGGATTTCTTTGTAAAAGCAAAATAAAATAATTAATCATGTTAGACAGTGTTAGTGCAGCTTGTGAGAGTGTGATTAATTAAATATTGCTCCTCTTCAAAGCAGCCACTCTGTGAAGTGAAGGACAATTCTTAGTATTGTGCACTATTGTCATTTTATGTCCAAATAGAGAAAACATTCGATTGAAGAAAATGCTTTTTACAAGGTCAAAGAAAGAACAAATAGGCCCAATAAACATGAGTGTTTTCTTTGCCCTGTCAACACAGCGTTGTGAAGGGCTATAACCATTTAATCCTTGTGCAGGCGTAAGCAGCGCTCAATCAATGGTGAGGGAAACCAAGCAATAAAGACCAGCCTCAGGCCTAACCTTTAAAAGACAACTAAAATCAAATTAATTTACTGGTCAAAAGGTCAAAATGTAGAAAACTATTAGTCCCGGCCCACATGCTGTAAAATTACAAGACTGGGAAGATTCGACAGCAAAGTGATTGGTATATTTCCCCCTTGCATCTGCAGAGAGTGGACTTTTCCCATTTGAAAGGCAATTTGGTAGCGATCGCACATCAAACCAAGCAGTGTCTGCAGCTGATAACTGGGAAATTGAACAGATGAGGAATCCTAACCCTCATGCATTTTGTATTTGGCCCCTTGTCAACTATTGTGGCCCTGAAGAAATAAGGGTGAATGGCAGGGGGGGGTAATTTGGGAATGCAGGAGGTGTTGCGCTCTCTTACATGTAAAACACGGCGTGACCCTTCGCTAATGCGTGAGGTGCAACCTTTAATGGAGCGCAACACATATGGATCTTGTTGTTTCAAACCACAAACCATCATTTAGCTGTTGATTCGATAGCAGATTTTCTCAGCTGTGAATTTACAATGTGGCATATTCATCATAGACATCAAACATTGAACATAATTACACAATCACTTCAAAGGCATACAATCTTTCATCAAAGTGATTACAGTGTGCTTGCCATATGGACTCATTGTTTTCATGTACCTACCTCTGTTTCAGCTGTAAGAGAGCTTTCTAAGTGAGAGGGATTAATTGCAATGAACAGCACTGAGAAATGATTTCATTTTCTCCGTCTCAAGATGATCACCAACCCTCCAATGCCTGAGGCTGCATTTGACAAATTCACTCACAGCTGAGTTTCCTGACACAGCATTACACTTTGAACTGGACAAGAGCTGATGAGTTCAAAATGAGTTGGTGATAACCTTAAGACAGAAAAATGAGATCTCCTCTCATGTTGAAGTTCCTTGCAAACTGTCATGTAATCAGTGAAAACAAGGCTCCCAGTACTCACCCCATAGACCAGTTCACCCACCATCCCGTTCCACGTCTTGGTCTCGGGGTCACGGGCTCCATACTTCCCATCCATTACTATAGACAGTTTGTACTTAATTCCAACATGTTTGGCAATCTCAGATGCTAAATCGACGCAGTAGCCTTCATATCTCTCATTCCCCTCCAGATGCATATAATTTTTCTTGTACATCACATAAGGAGCTTCCTGTTGATTCAAACACACTTGGTTTATTCAACTCCCATGCCCTTGCACACATTCAGTCAGACAGTCATATGCACACATGCCCCCACCCTCACTCATAGACAGTTTCTGAATATTAAAGGCTGTTATACCCAGAGTCATGCAGTCATGCAGATATAGATGAAGCCCGACAAATGCATAAATATGCACTGATAAGAGAAGCGCAATCATGTGGTCACACTGCTCTCATCAAAGCTGTGGCAGCCAGACACCAAGCCCAATGCACTCAATCCTTTTTGAGCCCAAGGGTACAACTCCGGGAGAGTTATGGAAAGAAAGAGCACAAAGTTTCTGTGGGAAGGAGCAGCACGCCAGACTGAATTTTTGATCTGGGCTGGGAGACATTGGTATGCAAGGTGTGGGTCCGCTCTGAGTGGGTGGGATGGGAATGGGGATGGGTTTCATAAGTAAATGCCAGTGACAGGAGAGGGATCAGAGTGCCCATTGTATCTTAACATATTCAAGCACATTGCACCAAGGCGTGGTTAAAGACTGTTCCATTCCAAAGAAATACAAAATAAGGAAATTAAAGAAAAGGAGCCATTGTTTGCGGTTCATAAGAAATGCAAAATACTACATAAATAAAATAAATAATTACAGTAGGAGAGCAGGAGCGTGCTAGTTATCCTCTCCTTTCAAAAGGCTGGTGCAGCTTGTCTTTTCTTTTACTGAGCACATAATCATTATCAAACAATAAGGCTGCTCAGGAGAGCACGCATCGTCATTACAGCCACACACAATTAAAGTGCATGTAGGAGCGCAATGGTTTGTTTGTTCTGTGCTGAACGTATCCCCTCACCTTGGATCCATTGAGTGTTTCCCTCGAGTGAACACATGTTTACCTCCTGACTGTATTTCTCATCTACAGATGTTAAATGTTTCCTTGTGCTATTGAGTGATGCTGGCTTGTTCCTCTGAATACAAAATCTGCAAAATGCCAGAGCTCTTTCTTGTTCTCCAAACATTGTTATATGCTGTTTTAAAATGTTTGTTTGCAGTATTGGGTAATTGTGATACTATTGTATAAGCCTGCCACATTATGTTGGATAAATACAGTTGCATTTAAATAAATATAAACCATGACCTGTTTGCTTAATCTGGGTTTGCTGGAGTTATACTTCAACACAGAACAGTTTTGGGAGCAATACAAAATAGATTGGACTAACCACGTTCTATTTCACCTCCAATGCAGATTATTTTGCTTTGCCCAGCTCTGAAACCATTCCTCTAATCCTGTAGTCATTCTTCGGCCAGTCTATCCCAATGTCAGTGAACATTTACTTAATGAGGACAGACAGGTCTACTTACGTATGTGTTTGTATGCTTTTGTAATTGATGGAGTCAACCATAATAATTGTACCATTATTGTGATGTCACTGCTACGACAGGCCACTGAAGTATGGAAAATCAAAATGCTTTGACACCCACACTGATACAGTTGAAACACTCTCCTCGTGGGATCGACTGTTTCGACATGTAGTGAGTGGATGGAAAGCAACTCAAAAAAGATGTGGTTCTACCCGCCCAGGACAGAATGTATCACTCATCAGAATCAACACCATGACCTTGAGTGGCAGAATACTTCAAACATTTAAACTGCATGGAAAGTGTACCATAATAGTAGTGACCACAATCGTTCGATTTTCCACTGAGGAGTCGTTGGTAACCTGCGGGTCCATAATATTTACAAATCGAGTGTACTCATTCCAGTACCCAATCTGCAAAGAGAAAACAGTGGTTAGTGATGCACCGTTGTTTGTAAGCATACACTGTCAAAATAATGGATTAAGAGCTCTTTTGTTATGTAGAAGTGAGGGTTTGAAACAGAAATTAGCAGAACACAACGAATACTGTGGTCTGTTAATTCAAAGCATCAACAAAGGTCTGTTCTACATGAAGTCAATCATACAGAAGTACTAAATGTGTTGTTTTCTTTTACAAAATAGTCAAGGGTGCAAAATATATGTGGATTATACCTTTGCAAAACACAAGCATATGGCAGACTGAAGCCCCTCCCACTTTCAGCTACTCAGGTTTTATTGTAAATAATTGATATGCAGGGCCGTGAACTGCATACACATTTAATAATTTAGCATAATATCCCACTGGCTGCAGTTCCTTCTGCACAGGGCTGCCATTGCAGTTTCTCTGTATTCTGCTGTACAGATGCTTGAGTCAAACTAATGTCAAGTGTTTGTTTGCCCATCTGAAATAATGGGTCTGGCTCATGATGAAACGTGTTGCATATGTTGCTGCCAATACTCTAACTGTTGCTGGCTAGGCTTTCCCTCCTCACATCTGGTCTGTGCTCTTTTTTTTTGCCCTCAGATCTTTAAATGTTTCGGCCAGACAGGTGTACAAGACTGCAGAGATTTTAAAACACCAAGTGGAGGCGCTAGAGAGCAGCAAACTTATCAAACTTCACACAGTTGTTAAAATATGGGATGCACAGTGGTTAGTGCACTTGCCTGACTGATAAAAGCAGTTATGTCTGATATTTGAGGAGTGAGCTGCTTTGGGACAAGACTCGTGTTATGGAGAGCTGCTCTAGAGGCAAAGGTCTGATCTTGGGCCGAGCAGCCTGAGCAGTTATCAGTCTATACATCACATATGACAGTCACAGCTAAGAACCTTCATCCTCTAACTGTCAGTGGGTGACAGGGACTCCAGGATGAGACAAACTACTGCCCAGCTTGTCTCATCTTCTCTTGTTCCCTCACTCTCCTATGACCCTCTTCCTCCGCTCGCTTCTCTTTCTCTCGATCTGGCTATTGCCCGAGATGACTGTGAGGGCTGTGTGATGCTAATTGAAGTGTGGGCTTCAGAGGCCTGTGAGGCAGGCGGCATAATCACACGTCATATCAGACTGAGCCCACACTTATCCAGCTAACGAGAAATTCACAGCTGTCTCTTGGAAGTTGGCGAGGTTATAAAACCAGAGGTCATCATATGTTACTGGTTAAAATGCAAATGTACCAGTGGGAATTGCCGTTTTGAAGAGCAGCCAGAGGAATTCTTGGATCTCTTTTTACTGTAATTGGTTATTTGAATGGTGATTACTGTCAGAGCAGGACCAAAATTCATGGCTGTCCCGTGGCTTAGAAAAGGTCTTATATCACTCTTTTGATAGGACAGTTTGAGCTATCAGATCGTGGGCTGTGTGTGATTTGTAGGGCTATGTAATAATTGGAATATAGCTCATCGATGCTGCTACCTAACCGAGGTAGAGAAAGGCAATCAGCATTACTCTGTTCTGTCCTTTGAGCCCTGCTGGTCCCATGGCACAATGAATGACTGCACAAGCCCTCTGTACTTTAATCAATGGCAGTGGAGGCTTGTTTGAAAATGTCATGCTGCTTTATTAAACACTTGTTAGGCCTGAATCAAAGGAAAGAGGACTGCACGTAGCTAAAACTAATCTGGTGAGTGTTTGGTGTTTTTTTTTTTAATTTATAGATCAATAAATCATAAGAATTCTGTCTTAACCAAACCTGGTTGGGTTCTCTTGATAAAGCCTATACTTTTGAGCAGTTGACAGTTGACAGCTGATGGAGGCCGTCACTCAGTCTTACCTTCCTCGGCCCACCTGTTTTCATCTCATAAACGTCTATGGTGTAGTTGGTCCTGCGGCCGTAGTTGTCAAACTGGATATTTCCAGTCATACCCTGCACTTGGACCTGCCATGTGGGACAGACACAGACAGGGGGGAAGTAGAAAAGCAATCACTTTGCATATAGAGCTGGTATTAAGGTGCTCATGTCCATGGAGCTACTGGAGTGAGCGCAGTCTGTTAATCAAATGATGAACTGGATACACTTTAATAAAAGATGTAGTTTTATGGTAATGAGAGGCTGGATTTGAGTGAGCTCTCTGCAAAGATATCTGGAGGCAGAGGGAGGAGAACAGCTCTGCGCTCTCTGTCACTTTCCATCTTTATCACACTGGCGCTTGCTATCTCTGCCTCACTTCTTCTTCAAGCCTTTCTTTACTTATCAGTCGGCCACACTCTCTCTCTCTCTCTCTCTCTCTCTCTCTCTCTGTCTTTTACTTTTCCATCCCTCCTCGAGCCTCCTACCGTTTTGAGAGCTCTCTCAATGTCGATGCCTTGGCTCCAAGGTACCGCAGGATTGGCTAGACAGTCTCCAGCGCTGCCTCGCCGGGACACATCCACGCGCTGGCGTCGCAGGTACCGAAAGGCCTCCGCTATCACCAGGATGGCATCATGGGTCAGAGCCGAAGTGTACTGTGGGAAGCAGAAACAGCAGTGAGATATATGCTAAAATCTGATTAAACTTTTCATTAAAGAATGTCAAGTGTCGTAAGCCAAGTTAGATAAGCACAAAAACTTTACAGTGAGGCAGAAGAGAAGAATGGTCAGGACCTTTCCTAAAAGTTTTACTGCAGTTTTAGCTGAAGATGGAAGTCTAATGCATTACTTTATCTCCTACGCATTTCCCCGTCATGTTAGCTTGACCTTTTCACCTCTGAGGCTTGAGACACTTGGTTGTTGACCACTGCACCATGACAAAATCTAATTAAATGCCATTCAAAATCCATTTCTTTCTTGATCATTGTTTAATTAGATGTAAATTGAAGCTGTGATATAACCTTGCCTTGCACTGCCTATCAATATATTGATTCTTGGACGGGATGAAACACAAAGCTGAGAAAGCAAGGGGTCGGAGGAGGAGAAGCCGAGAATGACAAAGGCAAACAAAGGATGAGAGGAGGAGAAGTGATAGAGAGCACTTCAGAGGCGACCAGTAGTTGTATTCTGCATGCACAATGAAAAGCCTTGCAAGCAAAGTACCTTCAGAGGAGTGTTTCGGGCTTCGGGGAATTCTCTTTCATCTAGCCGCTCCCAGCGCTGCATAAACTGCTGTACAATAGGGTTCTCAGGGTTGACTATCTGAAACCCTGATATGTTAGCTCCACCAGCAAAGACTTTGTCCAAGCTCACATTCGAAAATCCCTGGGATGAGACACAAAAGAAATAAAGGAAGGGAAGACTCATGTAACTTGTTCTACTTTGAAGTTTTTTTTTTAATATAACCTGGGGGTTCGCTCCACAAAATATCAGTAATGTTGGCAGCGTGTGGCAGTGGACATTTTATAGAGTACTCTGCACTGCATGAGCAACATGTGTTTGCATTTACACTCAAGCTAATGTTTCTCTTTGTGGTGTAACCTGAATGTATTCACAGGTTAAAAATCTGCCTTCAGATACTTTCATGTGTGTGTCACATCATTTACAACATACTTGAACCAGCTGGACTCATTATGCTCAGATCTTTGCAAAGCGCTATAAAGATCTGAGCATCCAGGTGCATTCAAAGGTGCAACATGCAACACGCAAGACCCTATGTATTAGCATCAATAATCATATTTCCTAGTGTTTCTTTATTGCCATCCTGTAATATTTTCAGTAGCAGAAGACTTTCTCTACAGTTATTTCTAGGGTAGCAAAACAAACCAAGCACTGATTATTAGAATTTTAAATCTGATATATTTTGCACTTCTAATTGCAGCTAAATCCCACACAAAAAACTGTATATCTATTCCTCACTATTAGGAATTGTGTGCATGTTGTTTTTTTATGCACCACTGAGTCATGGAATTCTAGGACAAATGTGTTAGAGTACAAGAGGCTACATTTCCACTCACTGCATTATATGACCACACACTTTTAGCAAAGGTAGATCATTCATTTAAATGTTAAATGTCTATGCATTGCTTAGTGAATTACACATGTGGCTCTTGTCTCTCCTTATTTCATAAAAAAGCCTTTAATCTTCTCATATGTGTTGTTCAAGGCAAGTCCCATCACATGCAGCATGGAGCAGATCCTGGTTTCACCCAGGGGAATGAGAGGGTTATTACTCACAAGATTGGCCAGAATGTAGTGGTAACCACGGCTGTTCTTCCCCAGAGTCACAACCTATGGCAGAAAAACATCGATACAGTAAACCATCCATGAGAGCAGAGCTGGAAGCCAGCACTAAAAGCCCCCCCTCTGTGTGCATGGAGGGATGTCCTGCAAGTACACGGGATGCGTCTGAAGTTTGAAAAAAAGAAAAGCACCCATAGAATAACAAGTAAGGAGAGGAAGCTTTCATTAAGAAGGAGCTGATAATGAACTATGCAGCATATTTCAATATTCTGCTCACTTGTATCTCATAGTGCAGGGAGTCATAGGGCAACTGTTGGACAGAAGGTGGGATGAGAGATAAAAAAAAAAATTCAAAGAAGGCTACAGTGAGACATGTGAGATGTAGAGCTCATTCTGCTTTGAAAAATATCACACCTTTGGAGCACAACAACCCACGCAGCTGTCTGAAAATAGTTGTCGGTGTTCTAAGCATTTCTATAATTGTGATACCAACCATATGCTTTCTTTTATCCTAGATTCTCTTCTTGTTCTAGTCCACAAATTTATCCCCTTGTCAACTTTAAATTGGCTTGGCTTTGACATGCTGGACATGCCCTTCAACTTGTCCTCACAACGTCTGTTATTTATGACTTTCCACTGGGTGGATTTCTGAATGGTTGCCATGTACAGACATGTCAATTGTGTCTCGGTTTTCATCTGCGATCAAACACAAGAACACAAGTTTACAGCAAAATCAACATGTTTGCACATGTCCTGGCTCTGTCACAAAAACAAACTGTTGGCTTGTCATCTGTTTGCGTGTGTCTTACTTGTGTTACTTATTTGTTTCAGTTGATGTATTTGTGACATTCCCAATGAGGACAGAGAGAACTTCACGGCTTAAGCAATCGTCTTTAAACAACATGTTGATTTCAATGAATAGCTGCTCTTAGGCGTATCAATTAAGTGATTGTGCAACTGTGTACAGTAGCAGCAAATAATTATCTTTGCGTGAGCTGGAGATAATTCATATTCACTTGTCCCCTCTTTTGGACATTGGGAGTTACTTCATAAATAGGCCTTGATGGTGTTTTTCTCAAAGTGAAGCACATGGGGGAGCACAAACACATCAAGCAATTCATTCATGCTATCAAGCTGCTTCAGAGGGTCATCATTCTCTGACAGCCTCCTCGTCATTAAAGCTTTACACTTGGAGCACTGCAGGGTGTCAGACTCAGGGAACAAACCAAGAAAGTGAACTGAAAACAAAAAGAAAATGAGCTGATTATCATTCTGAAGTAGCGGGAGTTGGCTTTTAAAATCCATCCATTGGCAGCTAATGAGTAAGTGACAGGAGGCTATAGTGAAAATAGGAGCCTAACATGCTGGCTTTAATTCCCTCTGCATTTTCGTGGACAGGCATCTCAGCTAACCTTGACTCTGGCCGCACGCCTGTTCCTCACACCTGCCCTGAAGCCTGGCAGAGAAAGGCCTGACCCCTCTGCCTGTTCACAGCCAGCCTGGCAACGACTACAAGACACAACCTCAGGACTGAGCACAGCATGACAGCAATGACACCGAGCTACAAAAAAAAAAAAAAATCTCCTCTTTAATTAGCTGCACTGTATGATCAAGCTGCAATTGAGAATGATTGATTTTGTTGTAGTAGCTCAGATCTTGGCCTGTAACGTCCCGGGATATTGCCAGAGTGATAACTATCTTTTAATAGTGCTGATAAGATTTTATTTAGATCTGTTGTATTTTCCTATTGAGATGTAATATTATTCAACCAATAAAATGCTATCATTGTGCGGGCCAGTGGGTTGTCAATAAACACAAGGAAATTAATATCGTCTTGTGTTGAAAAGGCTAAACTTCAGTCAGTGCCTGTGAACAATGTACTGGCTCAGATCTCTTTCCCTATGAGCACCATTAAAGTTACTTTACTTTACCACAATTGCATCAAAGTGTGCATCATTTTTCAGTTGATGAAGTTGTTTGGCACAAAGACTGCAAAAAACTTTTAAAAATACTGTATGTTTAGAAGTTAAAAAGAATGGTGCAGCCTTTATGCTAATGTTCGCTAATCAAATCCTGACTTGGTTCTGCATGGTCAGGCAGACATTAGAGAACTATTGATTTTCTTGGTCTTTTGGAATGAAACCACAGTTCTTCCAAGCTTTTTTTTATTTTTTATAATCCTAAACATTACAAATATAATTTAAGCTTTTCAATTTTCCTGCTGTTCCTGCATTTCACACAAACACCTGCATTTGCATTAACCTGAAAATGTAAGTCCCTTAGCTTCTGAGCTTTCTGCCCTTTTCCTGGCTCCACTCTCCTTCAATTGATTTATGTTGCTGTTAATTTATTGTTATAGCACACATACAAACAAGCACAGCCCCACTTACCAATTAGCCCGTTTCCCTGTGACACTGAAGAGAAGAAATGTGTTTGGGCTGTCTACCCTTTAAGTAATGCGAATCCTTATTGCATACAGTGTACCGTCTGGCACATTGATCCACCAGTGGATTCTAGCACCTTTTGTTCTGCTATTGAAGAAGATCTCCTGTTTTGCAGCCGGGACTTTTTCCTTAAAGGCTGATGGAAAGAGACAAGCACAATGACCTTGACTTCACCCTCGCTCAGGCTGGGCGTGCTTGGCCTGCCAGACAGAGAGGCCTTCATGTAAAACTAAGGCTACACATTCTTAATAAAGTGTTTTCCTCCAAGTTTGACCTTTCAGTTCAGCCACACAGAACAAACTTATAGGATCCCCAGAGTGTATAAAAAGTATTTATTAGTGTCTGTGTTAAAAAAAAACCCAAACTCTCTTAAATACTGTTCTTCTACATATTATTGTCAGTAACTGATGGAATAAAAATACACTAGTCTGTAGATTTGTTATTGCTAAATATTATTTACCAATCAGGGCCAACCAATAAAAGGTGAGTACTGAGGAATTACCATAATGTTAAAAAGACAACTGACCAGTCAGAGCAGACTCGAATGGAAACTTAGTGAATACAACCAACTCACAGAAAACCACTAAAGGGTGCAAGTTACACCTAATTAATTGTTAATTAATCTTTTTAATTAACTGATAAAATCTTCCGTGTAGCTATCAAAGCGAGTGGCGAGATAGAATTTCCAAGTGTGAATTGTGTTAACATTGCTTGCTTAATCAAATTACACACACAGTGGAAACAAAAAGCTGGAAACAGGAAAAATGATGTGTATGCTTTCTTTTCCTTGTACCTGCTATTAAAACTTATACATGAGCATTACGAATCAGGGCTCTGCTAACAAGCGATTTGACTTGGATGTAAATATATCACACTACTCATCCCACTGTGGGGATTAGAGCCCTAAATGAGATATGGCAGCTTTGATCCAGGACGACTTTGCTCTCCTCAGCCTCCAGTCGGGCCCAAGGCTCTTGGTAGAAGTGCTGTTGGTGGAGCACTCTCTAATTAACAGCCCGTGTAGAGCAATGGCTGAGATGCTTTTCTTGGCAGCCATGATATTCTTCTAAAGACACTGTAAATGTTGGCCTTTCCCCAAACGATGATGGTTTTAGAAACACCTGACTCTTGCAGTTATGTCTAAGATGCATTTAAAGTATAAAACCCTTTATGGGGGAAGGAAGTACTGGCATTACCCGGCGCAATTGATGTTTACTTAAGTCTTAGGTAATGGTTCTTTCATTTATAAGCTGTATTTTTTCCTAAAAAGAATTCTCAATAGAGTTGTGTAGAGTTAGCCTTTTATTGAGTGGCGGAGGCGGCAGGTCACATTCACTCAAACGATAACGCTTTAATCCCTTTTAATTCTATAATCTCAGGACGTAAATGGCCCTTAAAAGCCAAGGTTGGTGGCAAGGATTTTAAAGCTCTGCGTATCACCGGCTTTTACATTGAACAAGAAATGTTCAGCTGTTTCTCTCAGCTGTGGGGAAAATAAGCTGATGTCAGATCAGTGGCACCACATCAGACTTGAGCTCACTTCCCTCCTCTGGCCTTTGCACCACATTAAAAAAACCCATGTTGGCCAGAAAGGGAAACACAGTCAAAATAATTAAGAGGATGTAAATGCCTAAAGGCTAATGTGTCAGTTTTTACATAAGAATCTTAGAAAATTAAAGAGTTATATTTGAGCATTTTTGAGATGGAGCCAGTCATACAGCACTACTCCCCTGTTTAATAGTCAGCTTTTAATGCTGAGAATTGACTGAAAGCCTCTGATACTGCTGGTGTTTTTCAATAAGCTACACAATCTATTCTTTAGCTCTCTCCAGAATGCTGTCCAGCTCAGATTTCCTTTTTTCTTGGATTTAATAAAACATGTCTTGCCCCCTTCTCTAGGAGCAGGGACTACATGTAGGCTGTCTTCATGGAAAGGAAATATGGCCACCCTTCATGCCTCCACACGCAGCAGAATGTTCTAACAAATCCCCAGATGCACTTCTCTCTTTTTTTTTTTTTTTTTTTGAATTCTTTGAACAACTTATTGTTTTTCTTCCTGCATTAAATTGCAGCATTGTGGCCGGGAGAGTGCTTATAGCCTGTCTGTCTTTGAACAGCTTGCGTGCCCTGGGCCTGTCCCAATAGCTGTAGCCTTTTTTTTTTTTCCAACACGCTTTTCTTTACACTCGTGATGAGCAGGTTGTTGCCTCTGAGCAGACTCCAGTGCACAAATCCCAGGCGGAAAGGAGGCCAACAAAGAGCATAAAGGCAAATAAGAGTTTATATGTGTGACTGCAAATGCATCACATAGGCAGAAGTGTATACAGTAAATATATACAATGTGACCGTGACCATGCATGTAGATGATTCCAAAGCAAATGACTGTGTTAGATGTAGCCGTAGCTTTTATTTAATGCCACAACACATTCTGATCCACACTGCAATGATGGCTCATTGAGACACATTTCAGAAAGCAGAGCTGGCAGAGCTTTGCCCATTATTGTCGTAAGGCAAAGGATGCCATTGGGTTAATTTATCTGCAGTGCGGTGTATTGATGGCAAAGTCCTATGGGCAATAAATCCTGAGTGGTTGTAACAGCATAAAATGATAATGGCCCCAGTGTAGCTATGCCAGTGTGTCCCAAAACTGAATTTGTAGGGGTACAACTTACAGTGCTCTTATATGAGCTAATGAAAAGCTGTCTGATGCAGCAATATGCAAATACACCTCTCTACTGTTTTCTCTTGCATCATGTGGAGTGATAAATGCAGCTAATAAAAGTGACAGCTGAGTGTGCAGATCACTGTGGGAGCAGCACCTTCAGTAGTTTTGTTTTATGCAGCTACATTTTTAAAATACCTGTCCTGCACCTGAGTATAAAGATTGATTAGGTAAAAGACAAAAATAAGCAAAATGCTGAATACTTGTACAGTGGCAAGCATATATGCCTTCATTTTCTTGACTTTTGCTCACACTGCATAAGGACAATTCTGCAGGTGCTCTGTGTTTGCAGTAGCTGTAATTTTTGCTTATCTTCAACTTTTAATATGAGCATAAGAAGTAAAGGAATAGTTCAGTATTTTGTACATTTTTTTTTCTCTGAGCTACTTATTTATAGGAGCAGCAATACTGCTAATGTGGTTCATGATGTGTATGTTGTTTTTAAAGAAGACAATTAACAAAGTTCTAAATGATCCCTTCAATTAATTCATTAAGTGAAATGTATTCTCTCTAAAAGGGATTATAAATACTGTGATTTGCAAATGACTACAGTGTGTTGATGACAGATGACAGTACCATAGCTGGGCAGCCTGTTATTTCACACTGTACCACTAGATGGAGTTGTGAGCTACTGAACTTGACAGTAGTCAGTTCTTTGTTGCTGAAGCTCTTGGTGTGAGATTTTACAGTATGTTTTTACAGAATATCACCAACTGTTGATGTTCAAGTGCCTGAACTCAGGTTCACATGACACATTTTGCACACAATGAGCTGATTATTTTGTTCAAAGTAATTCCAAACTTCACTACGCTTAGAGGTGGAGGACACCATTCTGTCATCAAATACTACACTAGAAGTTTTCCATTGGGCGCTCCACTGCTCCACCTAATGCATCGGTGTAACTAGTTTTAGTTTATGTTAAGACTTCATTATGGATTGATTTCATTTATAGCCAGCAAAAAATAAATAAAAAAATAAAATTAAAAAATCTGCGAAATTCGAATAGTTTTTTTATTTTTCGAATAAATATTGCAGATCGAATATTCAAATATCTACCCACACCCCTACTTTCTAACACATAAATAGTTGTAATCTCATCAAACCATAGCATTATCTGTAAATAGATTTTTAAAATTGATTATTCACACGGCATTTGTGGAATATTTCAACTGCAGAGTCCAATTTCAGAAATATGTGAGCTGTAATAACATGCTGCTTCAACTGGCTTTTATAATGTGCACTGTAATGCATACAGTAACTGTGAGTCGGTGAGATGTTCCCATATGAAGAAAAAAATACTGTAACTGCCTCAAGGCCACAAGGCTAAAGGTAGAGGATCAAACATGAAAAGCAGCAGAGATGACTTTCCTGTACGTAACAATTGTGGCTGCATAGGAAAATGAAAGCTTGCCTGTTCAAGATAGCTCTCCACTCCGTGAACTTCATTGCCTGGTATTAAGACATTCATTCTGCAGTGGAATTGCTCTGAGTGAAATCATAAAACTAAGCCACTGAGCTGATTCCCATTTCCCCCAGCAATCAGCACCGCTATCTGTCCTGCCTTATGACACTCTCTGAACAGCCAATGACCTTGACAGATTGAAGCGTCGTTTCAACATTGTGACACATCAGCGCTGGGTTTAGTTTTAAATTGTCCTCTCCTCACCTGAGATGAGACTCGATCTGTCCACAATCAGTGGTTAATAGAGCAGCGGCAGCCGGTGGGAGCAGCAGGGGTCCACACAGCTGACAGTGGGTGCCATTTTTTGGTGTGATTGGCCGCATGGGAGACAGTCTATTGTTTATTTAATATATGTTACAGCCCAGTGATGGGATAGACATTGTGCAGTGTGAAGTCTAGCGTATTTTCTCAAAGGTGAGCCATTTACATCAAAACGAGGCGGGAAAATGAATACAACATTGTATATTTGATGTAGTGGAGTATTCTTTTGATATGGTGTTATGTTTTGGTTTCTGTGTTAAATTCATCATATGTTTACTTAGATGGAAACCTACAAGTCAGTTCAGGACTAAGACTGCTGCTGGCATCAGGAGATTATGAGAAGGGCCAATTACCTAAAGATCTGTATATAATGCTTTGGGAATGAGAAGCGGTTAGACATAACTCAGTGAGAGAGAGAGAGGAAGAAATAATTAATGGATCATTATTGTTTGTTTGGGGCCAAATCCAATTATTGCTACAGACATTAACACTGGATTCCTCACATGTAACGTGTAATGAAAAAAGGCTAATGACATATTCTCATAACAGGAAACCGATTTTAGCAAATTCTAAAAAACAGGAAATGTGCAGAACAAGAATTAAATTAGATACAGCAAATTCATTCTAAAAGCAATTCTGCTTTAAACTATGAGTCTGGAATCAAATTAGATTTATAAAAAAACAAGTGAAACTAACAGTCATTGAGGGGATATTGTTAAGCAGAGAGAAGCCAATATCTAAATGAATGTTAACGAGCAGAATCCAATTCGGCAGCTGATTGCCTTGTGAGCGGCAGGCTGCAGTGTTGGGCCAAGGAGATGCATGGCATAATAGCCACTCATCATGGTAATTGTGTTTCCCCTACTACAAGGATTGGTAGACCTTTCATTTTCTCCTCAGGCAGTGGACGTGAGAGAGGAACCGAAGGGCTTTAGGGGGGTTGTTAGAGGAGGATTAAAAAGGCTGCATCATCAGTGGTCTCTCCAAATGGCTGCTCACGCTCAGACCTCTCAACCTCTGGCTCTCGGGCAATCTCCACAACACACTGGTTTTTAAACACGCCAAGCCTCATATTCTGTAATATCTAGCCAAGATGCTCAAACAGGTGGGATTATTTTTGTTCCTCATATTCATCTTTGTGTTCTGACTTACAGGAGGCTGCATAAAACCTCTCATGTTTTCTCCCCTTAATATGATACAAGCAAAACTATATGAATTAGATGTCTCCATAGATTCAAGAAACTAAAAAGAGACTCAATAGACAATAGATATGGTGTTAAGTTATTAGACTATCTATAAAATTAAATATTGGTATAATCTTTAGCAGGAAGTTACTTTGTAGAAATACAGTAAAAATGAACAAAAAGATTAAGTGGCTGGTGATACTTATGTCATATTAATGATGATCAGGACATGTCTGTCTGATATTTATATCTGTCGGAACACAGCCGAACAAAGCTGTCCAATGCTTATGTTAACACTTAAAGAACCAAGCCATTTTTTCATATTTTTTGTCCGCCTGGTCTGTCTGTGTATTAATGCATGTATAATCTTAACCCTTTCAAGCACAGTCAAGTAATACACATCTGTGGTTTTTTTTCAGGACAATCTGGGCTATCAGAATATGTATGCTAAAATTATGTCACATGACGGGATTAAAAGTTATATGACTATATAAACGAAAATTGAATTTTACAGAATTTAATCTAAAAAAAAACACAGAACAACTATTTACATGCTTTTCCATTTGCAATTATTAGTCTCTCAGGCCTTGCCTATCAGTAAAAAAAAACCAAAACAATAACTTTTTTTAAAATTTGAAGTAAATTAAACATACATGTGCCACATGCGCATTCAAAATGCGCAATAAGTGCGTGCCATACACTCTGTAAAGCTTGTGCATAAAGCTTGTGTACATTTTTATGGGCAAAGGTTGTGTGTAAATGTTTCTTTTAGCCATAAACTTTCTATTTGATACTGGTAGTGAACTTTCTTCTCTCAAGATGATCTTTGGTTACTCCTAATTGGATGCTAACTTCATAACAACAGGAGAAGAAGAATTGGGCGAATCTGATTGGTCGACAGTCCGGCCAGAAGTCATTATTGTTTACGTCAAGCCTCAAAATGGATTTGCACGTTTTGACGGCGTTAATGTGGTGGATTTACTCAGCGAAGTTTCCGGAAAAAACGCCGCACTTAACGACTGAATTGAAAACTTTCTCGAAAGGATATAATTGCCCCGAGCCCACTGTAGATTGCCGAAAGGGTAAGCTTCTAAACACAATTTTCCCCATTAAGTTCTGTTGTGTAGTTTTAGAGCTATTCAGCAAAATACTGACGCTGCGGCGTGGGGGCGCCGGCGCTCCAGTGGAGTTATAAGGGTTTAAACAACTGCATCCTTATATATTACACATCTTCCATCAGCCAAATTATCAGTCTAAATCATCGTCTCTGTGACTGATAAACTGTATCTGATTTACATGCAGTGACAAGCCCCTTTATCTTTTGTCATTGTAGAAAAAATATGCCCTGCAATTATCTTGTTGTATTGTGACTCACCAAAACAAGTTGATGGGCAGCGTGGGTGTAAAGTTAGATAATAGACACACATATTGCAGACCTCACCTGTTCCAGTATGGTGTTAATCCTGTCCACCTCACAGTCGATGACATAGCGTTTCTCCTGTCTTCTGTCCATCTCTTCGATGATGCGTTTAAACTCCGCCGCGTCGGTGGCGCTGCTGACGGAGCGGGCGGTCACCTGCCAGTTGTTGGCCACCGCAGCCTCCATGATGGCCTGCAGTATGGAGAAACCTGGGGAAAAAAAGAGCCACAGGATTAGACTGACCCACAATAACAGTTATGCAAGAAGTAAGTGGCTACTAATTTATTCTGGAGAGGTATTTGCTGAAATCCAAAGGTTAAAGGTCGTCTCATTACAATCTAAAAGAGCTACGGTCTGCGAGTCCACTAAAATATTGCCGAGACTTTGTGTGCCGCATTGAATTCACATTTGCATTTTGAGGAGGCAATATCATAATGAAGTGAAAGGACAGGAATTGTATCTCCATATTATTAAAAGATCAGTGGGTGATGTTATTGCACTTGGCATCAATTAAATTATGGCATTTAGCTTAGCCACATGTTAACTTTGACAGTGTGGTGAAACACATCCCAGCCTGTGTCTCCTTGGAGTATTGTCCCCACTCATTTAAAGATAAAGACAAAGAGAGATTCATCCCGGCCAGAGGTAGAAAGAGACCATTATGCAGCCGCAAGAATAGAGAATGAGCTCCTCTAATAATTCATTTGCACGTGAAATATTTTCATTTAACCGAGCGCTCAGAAACACTATGGTCAAGTCACATACTACACAATGAATAATGTAGTCCTTTTTCTGGGGGGATGGATTGCACGTAGCAGTTAGTAATGTTGTAATGAAAAATTGCTTTACTCTTCTCTGTTGTACACTGGCCAAGAGTGAACACGAAGGTTATTAATGAAAATCAAGAGCAGAGCTGGTATTTCATTAAGCCCAGGACAATGGAGGTGCAGTTAAATGAAAGAGAAAGAAAGAAGATTCAGCCTAGAAGCAACCTTGGCCTTATATATACACACACATTTCAGATTTTTATAATGATTAATATTGTTGTGCGTTATTGTATTATGCAGATTTCCCCAGCATAGAGTAAGCATCTGTCTTTTTATTTGTTTATTTATTTTTTTACTGTGAGCTATACAGGCTTATCCTCTGGCTGCTGATAACCAAAGAAACGACAACAGTCCTATCGGAAAAATTACTCTACATTCATTTCCCGGTTTGTGCACTTCCCCTGAATAGCTGACTTCCTTCCACTATTCGGCATTGTTTGGTTTTTCCTGTGTGCATATTGTCACATTGTCACCAGATGACCTTTTGGGTAAAGAAAGGGGTAAGACAGGCCAGTACAGTGTGTGTCCATGTTGCACAGAGATAACCGTTTATACCTGGCAATGGTTATTAGGTTATATTTCCAAGTTTAAGCTACTTGTAGTATTGTAAGTTGCTGAAGGCACGTGGAGGTGCTACTGTAGCTACTTTGAGACTCCAGAATTGCAAAGCTGGTTAAACTGAGCCAACACCTCATCTAAAATGAAACACCATGGGACAATATCTCCATGAAGGCAGTTTAGTTTGACAGAAAATCTAGTTTTTAAATCATAATTAAATTCAAAACATCTGAAGTTGTTGTGTCATCAGTTTTTTTTTCCTTTTTTTTTTATTTTTTATTTTTACGTGAGTGCTGCAGTGTATGTCTCTCGTGTGCTTTACTTCCAGGCGTCTCCCAGTACCTAAAGCGAAAGTTACAGAAAAAGGAGGTTTGAATAACATAAATGCATTATTCATTTTCCGCAGGCATGTGCTTAGAACCTCAGCAACCACAAGCCAGCTGGAGAGCATGGCAGCATTCCCAGCAATAAAAGCTTCTCACATTAAGAGATGTCATGCAGATTAAGTGGGTCAAAACTGTCTCTGTCGGTTTGGAAACAGTCGTGAGTAAAGCTGGGAAAGGTGAGAAATGAAGCCAATGAACTTACAATACCGTCAAGAATCTCAATAGTAAAATAATGTTGACTGGAGATTCTCATATGGACAGGGCTTTACATGAAAAATACATTGAAAGTACAGTACATGCTTTTCTGTCTGGGTTCTGAGGTTCGGGCAACAATGAATTATTCTAAATCTTAAGTGCAAAATGGAAACAAAGCCCTGTCAATCTGATTAGAATCAGAGAGGACTTTTATTTTGAAAATGCTGATTTGTGCAGCCCTCATCTCCTAGCCTCGGGCAAACCCTGGACTGTGTGGGAACAATTGAATTCATTTAAGATTCACAGAAGATTCCATGCCTGCCTAGTTTTACATTTGTATGGAAATTAAGAGATGAAATCGGCTAGTGGTAAATAGTCTGTCCAGAAATGGATTAGTTTTGCTCTGTGCTTTTTTTCTCAAGTCAGCACTAAAGTTTGTTTCTTGATTTTAAAATCTAAAATTAACAGAATCCTCTTGGCCCTGCTTAATCTGACAGCTCTGTCTCCGTCTTCTCGAGCGAGTATAAATATTAGATAATGGTTATTTTTTGACATGCATTTTCCAACCTTCTCAGCACAGATTTACAGATGTGTTAGAGCAGTGTCCTCCTGCGGCTGCTGCGGATCAATCCAGCCAACTTCCTAACCAGCATTACAGTGCTCATAAATGCTTTTGCTGCTGATATTTACTGCCAATATGAAGTGAAATGATAAATCCTATCTATCTTGCAGCCCTCCACCAGCCGGAGCCCTATAGCCACGTTGCTTCTGAAAATGTAATATTGTCAGCAACATAAATTATGAAAGACAACAACAAGATTTTCTTATCAGCACCTATAAATCCCCAGTGTACAAATGCAGCAGCGTGAAGCAGCTTCTACTGATCATAGTGCTCAGTGCTAATCATACCAGAGAGACACAATCTACACATTGTACAGCACCATTTTACAACCCTTATGCAGCATTTGTTGGGTTCGTGGGTTTATGGTATGCTGTGAGCTTTGTTTACTGCAAATATCTTGTAACATTGTACACGGATAGATGTTATTCTAGAAGCACAGTCTTCCCTTTGAATGAAAACGGAAATTCCTTCCTTCTTTCCTTCATCACCTTGACAGCTTGATGATATCTATTCATAACATATAAGGTAAGCACATTCGTGACCAAGTTTGAGGGTACCCAGAATTCCCGGAGTGTGCACAGATAATTTTTGTTGCAGAAGTATAATTCCAGTCGGACAGTCTAAAAGGAATAGCAATATTGTAGCTGAAGAGGAACGCATGGGTCCCTGCATACAGTATATGAAAGAGTAGTGCTCAAACCACCGTGGGGCGTTAAGTCGCTTTGTAATCTCCAACACACAACAGTGTATGAAAGGCTGCAATGGCTGAAAACTCAATTATTTCTGCATTTTTTTCCAAATCTGTATCTGAGCATAGCAGAGTGTGTTATCAAATCCCAGAGGAACCTAATGACACTCTGTGCGTTTATAAATCAGAGCTGTTGCGAATGAGATGTTGTGGCAGAGTAGTGTACGGTGACTGAGTGAGAGCCGCAGTCTTCTCTGTCGTCTCTGAACCGGATCTTAACAGGATGAGTTTAGAAGCGTCACCCGTGGCGGCTCAGCAGTAATTGAATTGAGTTGCATCTAATCTCATTGCCCAGCTCCTTTGGTTCCTTGCCTCTCATTAGGGCTCGGTGCAGAGTGTCACAGGCCTCTATCTCTCCTTTTCCCAAACTCATCTCGCTCATATCTCGCAGCTAATCTGGGCTAACTAGGCAAATCGCACAAGCAACGTTACAAATTCCTCTGCACATGCACCTTCGAATTAGACACAACTGCCAACCGGCTTTGAGGATGCAGCTCAGAGGTATTACATCATTGTTAGTTTGAAACTCAAGAATGGGCTACACTAATGTGTGATTTGCTGGAAGTAAAAGACACATATTTGCCCAGATCTATCCAGTGAAGAGTAACGGCACAAACAACTAACTCTGAACTTATTTCAGTGGAATCAAAACCCAAAGCGTACATGAAAAAGAGGCAATGGCCCTTGAGCCAACTGAAAATGCAGCGGCTCTCCCCTCCTGACTTCCCAATCCCCTTGTTAAATTAGGGTCTCTTGTCCGAAATGCCTTTCTGAGCACGCTTTGGAGTCTCTGAATTGAAACCAGTGAGATAATGGCTTTGACTTGTAATTGTGTTTTTGGTTGGACGCCAGGTTTTACTTTGAAACATTTGCAGTGTATGACAGAAATCCAACTGAACAGAGTTCAATCGCAAATTCTGTTTGTGACGTTTTTACTCCAAGGATTGGTCCAACCGAATGGCATAATAATTAATTTTATGTATATATTTATATATATATATAAACACAGAGCCAGTTTTCAATCTAAAAATATTTTTGTCTATAAATGGGAGTAGTTGTTATTGTCAGTAACTAAAAGGCTCCTGAAAACTTTTAAAAGCATAATAGGGAGGGAAAAACTTGTCAAACTGCATAAAGACCGCTTTTGCCTCTGATATCATAATTTATTTTTGCTTCAATAAGAATGAGTCATAAAATTATAGTTGTTTTCACATCCCTGTCATGAGCACACTGCAAATATCTGTGTAAACTCTCCCAGTCTGGTCGAGTCTCAATTAAGTGCATCCCCTTGCATACTGTGCACCACTTCATGCATATTCCCCAAGATTCATTGCTTTATTGTCTTTTGAGAAAATCCAAAATAAATAGTCCCAGTATTTAGAACCTGGTGTGTGTTTGCTGAGCGTCCCTGCCATGTGACGTGCAGATCAGATACTTTGGCTGAAAAAGAAAGGTAGTTGTGTGGCATAAAACAGCAGGTTTGTAGTATTAGATGACCAGACTATTCAAACTATACAAAAAGAAGAAGAACTGTTGGATTGTCATTAAAAAAATAAAATAAAAAAAACATTTAATGGCCGAAAAAAAGCTGAGCTCTTCATCAAAGTGAGATATGGCTTTCTTTAGCTCTTGCCAGCGAAGGGGATCTTATAGCTTTTACCTTCAGCAGCAGAAATAGAGCATTCACTGTGAAGTAAAGGCTTCACAAAGTAGCGTAGCCTGGTCTTTGAAGTGATGTTTACAGTAGGCCTATAACCAAAACAGTTTTTTTGCGCCAGGACGTGTTGTCCTAATCAAAAAGACAGCGCATGTCAAATCAAACAAAGCCGGCGTACTGTCTCTATCTTCAGAAGTACACATGCCTTCTGTGCAGGAACGGAGAAAAGTGGTGCTACTCTGCTGTCACAATCCACCCACTCCTTTCTTCAGAGCTTCTCCATCTCTTTGGGCATGTCTTTGTTTGATCGTTTCACTCATATTTTTTTTTTTTTTTTTGGAACATGCTGCAACACATTGGCCGAAGGACAAATAAGACCTCAGCCGTATAAAAAACAAGGGGTCTGCAAAACCGAAAATGGACTTATGGTGCCAGAAGTGATCACTATATCAAAAGATCAGAGCTCAAAAAGCATTAGTGTTATACACTGTAATGTCGAATCTCTAGCTAACTCTGAAGGCTACAGCATTCTTCAGAGAGGTGTCTTTAACGGTGTTCAGACAGGGAATGAGATGAGAGACGGAAAACAAGGTAACCTTCACTTCCCCTCCACTTCCCCTCCACTTCAGTATGTGATCCCTCTGTCCACTCTTTATATTGTTTGTGAGTATAACCTTTAAAAAAGAAAACAACAAATAACGCTACTCCTTTTGACTTCGCTCTCGAGAGCAACTTTTATATTGTATTTGTTGTTTCGACAAACAAATTGGCCCCACGACGTAGAATAACATCAAAGCAATCAACCTTGACTTCTGCAGCTCCAAGCAAAGGCCAGGGCATCGCAGCATAATGAAAAAAAAAAAAAAAGGCAGTAATTTCATGGCTGCTGAAGATAGCGGTGGGTAGGTGGTAAAATGGCTTTATTCCAGGTTTCATTTAAAGAGAGAGAGAGCTTTGTGTGCTTATTGTCACAGAAAAAGGCTCTTGTATCGCTTTTAAGGCGCAGGTGCTTGACTTTTTCGTTTTTTGAGGGCCACTAAGTTACTGAAGCTGCGAGTGTGACGAGCGGGATATTGACAGTGAAACCTGTTTATCTGCTCCAAATAAAATGAGAAGGAAATACCACCGTTGCATAGCTTAATCCATATTTTTGTGAATGCTATTTTCTTGTGCATTTTATGGCTTCTCTGATGTGCCCTTTCTTGTCAGCGTGTCCAAGCTGATTTATTCTCCTGATGCATGCATAATTTAGTTGTTATGAAGCTGGCGTGAAGGAGAGAGCCGCTAAAGCACAAGAGACATACATGAGGTGTGTGTTACGTCTCAGTTGGGTGCAGCTGATGTGCCATTACTGCGCTTGTGATGGGGCCACCAAGCTAAAGAAACAAGATGCAGTCTCTGATATATAGTGGCAATCGAGACTTCACATTCACACTTATTATCTCACTTTGAGAGGATAAATCAACAATTGTGGGTGACAATATTTCACTTGACTCGATCATTTCTGTGTGAAATGTGTCAGAGTGACCTAACATTTCTTGCATGACAAAATATAGGCTGATGGTAAGTAGCTGCTATTCAAAAGTAGGCTATTCAAAACACACATTTAGCCGGATAGTTTATAGCAAAGGCATTAGTATGTCTGTGTCTGAGTCAATGCTGGGGCTGTGCTACGTGCTTTTGCCTGTGTGTGTTATTGCTTGATTTGTTATTTTGTTTACAACTGTAAGAGCAATGCCAAAAAGACTACAATTAAATTAAAGGACAGGCTGCATTTGCTTTGGCATCAAAGGCATCCTGAGAGCAACGAGAGGCATTTATTGTTTGACTCTTTCAGGAACAAAGGCAACTGTCTCTAGATAGCCAATTAGAGAGACTGCTGAAGAGCAAGGTTCGCGTTAGTTACACTGTGTCTGACGCCGCCTGATTGGCCACCCTCACCCTCCTCATCCATTATGTGCTCAACTGTCTTTCCGTCCAGCTTGGAAGCAACTATAGAAAAATGAGGCTAACTACATGTGGTCATCCAATCGCCCACAAGACTCATGGCTTTGTTGGCACTTTTACTCCTCCAGCTGTGCACGACAGGAGGGTCATAACAGAGTTATGACAGTGTCAGTAGGATCGGACTCCGAAACAGTATTAATGAATATTTTTTAGCACTCAACATAATTAGCAAAATAGTGGGCTGGGAGCAAAGGTCAAGCTGCTGTTCATTTTTAGTCAGCAAAAAAAAATTACTTTCCCACATGTAAAAAAAAAAAAAATCAATAATATATGCTGATAATTACCCATATGTTTCGGTTTTGTTCCCATTAAAGTCAGAATTACTCTGCAGCTCAGATGAGCAAATAATAGCAAGCATAACATAAAAGCTAATTGACATGAAATTTACAACTCTGCCTGACACAGACAAAAGCGTGTCAATATTCTTTGTAATAAAATGATAAAACATAATTGACTAAACTATGCAGAGTTTAGTGCTTGAACAAAGCCCGACACAGATGCTAGATAAAATGTGTAAAAACCATTCAAAGTGTTAAACAATAACCCGTTCCTCACTGTTAACAATAACACTGCTGCTGTATTGGATGTGTCTATTGTGAACAGCCTCATCAATTGTAGCATGTGACATAGATCACACTGCACTATAGCACGACACAAGCAGCGTGTCAGCAGCATGAGCATGTCCTCTGTCAGTGTCACGCTGCTTCCACTCACTCACTTTTGTCACAATCATTTAACATCTTCTGACTGAGTCAACAGTGGCACGACACTTCACTTAAAAATCACTTCTGGTCCACTTTTCAAAAACCAGACCAAAAAAACAGGAGCGTGTGATGCATAATCGGCTGCTTCGGGCATTTAATTCAGAATTAAAGTGGGCTATTTCTAATTGTTGGCTCTACACAAGATGCTGTTTGCACTTCTGTTTATCTAAATGTTGAACTAAATAGGCAAATTATTTTTCAGAGCAGGTTACTACCTCATTAGAGAACTTTTGATATAATTGCTTCTATTCAAATAGACTTTACATTTAATGGCTTCTTTGTGCAGAGGCAATTAAAGTCCACATTATTCTGTTTAATGCACTCACCTACAGAGACTGCATATTGGATCCAGAGTGTTTTAAACTGTGGCCAATCTCGACTCAGTCTCCGAGGAGAATGAGGCTGCAGTGCTGCATTCAGTGTGCAGCCAAGTGGTACAATAAAGTGGCTCTTTTTCTGGCAAACTCTGGTTTTGTTATCTGGTTCAATCAACTACTACCATAACTTTATGTCCATGCCATTGGGGTACAATCCCTGATTGATATTTGTAAATGTAAAATGATCATAGTAAACCTGAGTTCAGATGAGTTGGAACACATTTCAAACACAGCACACCATCTGACATCATTATATTTAATTAGCAACATAGAATACCAATTAGTTGAGGCTGCTTTACTGTCTAGTAAAAATCCTTAGGATGTGTACCCATTTGCATGGCTCACATGTTTCTCCTCATTGTGTTTACAAGTTCTCAATAATCAATACAGAACATGTACCTCATTGTTCTCAATACATTTGCTGAATTGACTCAGTTGGAGTCATTGAAAATATTGACAGAGTGAATGAAAGAAAACCCTAGAGACATTTTGGGTCTAAATGCTGAAACAGAACTCCCACATGGAAGATTTTTGTTCAAAGAATGCTTCACTTCCTGGTGCTAGCTATAATGAGGCAATGACACCGAACACTATTTGAGCTGTAGTTTCGTCTGTCAGCAGGTACATGATAAAAGCCCAGTGCGCCTTGGTGCTGCAGCGGAGCTTTGGGATCATTTTCCTTCTAACTGTATCAAATTCAGAGTATTGATTGGCTGAGGGAATGATAGAGTGGAACACGGGAGGTTGACTATTGCTTTTAATGTGTCATCAATGTTTTGGTGTGGCCCTAGAAACAGTAGGAATGGCAAAAAGTCTGTTTCCTGCACCATCAAAGGGGCGGCAACACTTGCACTGCTTGTTGATTGTTTTGCCGACAAGGTCACAGGACTCAATCATGCGTTTTTACATTGATTTTGTGTTGGTTTTTTTTTTGGTGTTCAGCAGTTTGAAATTGCCATGTGAAACCTGTCATTAGGAAATGGTTTAAGAGATGTAAGTCAAGAAGCCCAGGCAATATAATCTCAGTAGAAAAGTCTAAAAAAAAATGTCAGACTTGAAATTCCCTAAAGCAAAGTAGTAGAGGTTAAACACAATGAGGCAGCATCATTTTTTATTTCATCATTAGCACTTTCACTTCGTTACTACATTTAAGATTATGACTGCGACAGTGAACACAGGGAATGTATAAAAAAGTAAGCAGAAAAAGGCACATAAGATGGCCTTAAAAGAATATAAGAGCACATAAGTAAGAAGTATAGTGGCCCCAAGAAGGAGAAAGCAAGTAAGCGACTCATGAATCAAGTAGGGGTGAGATTGCTGAATCAGGGTTGATTGTGCCTGGGAGAGACAATAAAGCCTGTAATCATCTGTCTCTGCTGCACAGACCTGGCAATTATCTGCCCATACCTGACCGCCAGTACAGAGGGGCCAAGATCCATCTCGCTTCACCCTATAGTTTTCCAGGGAAAGTTGTCTACTGATGCAAAAGGAAAGGACAGTAAAAAAAATGAGAGTAGGTGAGCAGAGAAGATGGGAATGTGAGAGTTTGGATTAGTTTGTTGCGGGGGCTGTCTGTTTAGGGCTGATTCAAAAGAATAAGAGGAGCTATCCGTTAGAGTCTTTCATCTCTCTACCCACACGCACGCATAAGGTACTCTGACAATATATTACCTCAGATAAAAGAAGAGTAGCCGCTCATTAGAGTGGTACAACAGTGCCCAAGGAGGCTCCATTTGCTTCAAGTGCAGTTCCTTCATCGTAACGTCTGCTTTCAAACAGCTGTCTCATACTAGCATTTAGGGTACAAATTTGCCTCCATTTCCCTCCAATACATCTAAGCCTTAAGTATATGGACCATCACTCTCCAGCTGAAAGCATCGTGCCGAGGCTTAAAAGCATTTTTGCTTGGCCTAATAACACAGCAAATGAGTAGTGTAGTTGTAATTTATCTCTTCTATTGACTGAATAAAACCTCCTGGTGGATGTCGCAGAGTGATTTTTTTAAATATATTTATTTTTTTTCCGTAGCGCTGTGTTTTTCAGGAACGGTTTGGAGAATAATTGCAAAGTTGCTCCTAGTACAGAGAATGATCAATGCTGTTATCAGAATCAAATTAAAAACAAAATGCCACTCAAGGAAATAATATACTACAACAGGTGCTTTGTTGAATGCCCTGAACGAGGTGGTGTTTGTCACCGGGAGGAACATTTCAGTATTTCAGCATTTCAAAGTGCGTACATATGTGGCAGTGATGTTACATACCTTTTATGCTTTTATTCAGAAGATTCATAGTCATTTATCTGTAGTTTACCAGAATGGGATCTTGTCAAATCTTTTCTTGACTATTTTCCTTCATAATGTCTAAAGATTGATGTACCAGTTTCCCCCGGCAGATCTTATTTTGTTCAGGCATTCCCACCGTAGCATCTTGAAAAGTAGCATTTTAGGTTTATGTGCTATATTTCAAATATAAATGCAAACAGCAGAAACATAAAAAAAACACCCAAAAAACTTGATTGTGGGGTTATTTTAAGACTGTGCAAACCTATTTAGCCAAAGCCTTTATTAGAGCACACCTATTAATAATAGCAAGGATTTTATTAAACCACCACACAGAACCTTCCCATAGATAAATAATTCAGCAGTGATCTATCAGCTGAATACAAAGCTCTTGTTTGCCAAATGTCCTTTTGCTCAGTACAGAAAAGGGAAAAAGGACACACACCCTTATTAAAGATTATTTTCCCTTGTCACTCCTTTCGGTTTAGCCAGAAGTCAGTGTCCGTATTGCCAAGGGAGCTGCGCTACCTGATAAGCAGAGGTAGAGGCTCTCTGACACATCTGTCTGCTTGATGAGCCAAGTGTCAAAGCCCCCCAAAGTGCTGGATGGAGTGCATCAATAAACGGCTTTAATCCTCTCTTGGGGCCAATGTCCTCCCACTAATAAGGGATCGTCTTACACCACTGGCAGTAAGGAGAGAGGTAAAAGCAACTTGGCATGGGCTCCTACAAGAGGATGGAGCACACATGGGGAATTGTCTGTACACAGGTAACAGGCTGTAAATCACACACGCCTGCTGTAGTCTTAATTGCCAGATTGAAGTGGAGTTCAGTTCTTTCTTCTCTCTCTTTTGCCCTCTAACTCTAAAAGTATAAGCCCTTTTATAGGTATTTACTGTTTTTTCTAACGCCTGTTCTGTTCTGTTGTATTTCTGTCTCTTTGAGCGCCCCCACACTACATCCACCTCTGCTCCAGACACTCGCCAGACACAAGAGAAAGGGATGGGGACTGTTAGCTGTAGCTAGCATTGCTTGTGCTGAAGGACGTGTGGGTTGCTAGCATCCACAGGGAAGATCCAATGAGTGTTCCAGTCCGAGTGACCCTAATTAACCACATATTATCTGCAGGCTGTGTGGAGGATTAAGGCCCTCAGCTCTGGACCCTACAGGCTCCTGAGTCCCAAAGACAGCAGGCTAAAGCACACTTCACATTCTGCCTTAAAGCTAGGCACACAGAGCGGTGGGGGCGTGGGGCTGGACCAGAAAAAAATAGAGGCTGCACAGACATGTTGCTTGAGGCCTATCTGTAGGTCAGGACCTTTCTATAATGAGCAAATAAATACAGCAAATACAAGTGAGGAAGCCACCCCTTTTTGGCACTGTCACTGTTATTTTTAATCAAAGTGAAGGAGAAATAATGCAGCTTTGTCTGTCACATCCTGCACATATCTTCCCTCATCTCCTGCCCAGGTGCTGTTTGAATAAATTGAAGTTTCTGTAGGAGGAGGGCATCATTATTCTATTGAGAGATAATGAGCTAATTTTCTGCTTTGACATTACAAATCCTAGAAATGAACACTTCACCGTGTTGACAGGTTGTATTATAGATGGTTTGCTGCTGCATTATACTGGTGCATTGTCAAAGTGGCAATGCAGTCTAGGAGTTACTTGCAGAAAGCCCCTTTTCTTTGATCCAGTACAATAAGCAGCCTCATAGACTGAAGCTCTGCATTTGTGTAGGAAACATTCCCGACATACCTCATTACAGATGAAAGACGAACCCATATCAACAACATGATTAAACAAAAGATTAACAGACCGCACTGTCTTTTGACAAATAAAAGTGTCATAGCTCATAAAACATGTCATTTCTTATCATGTTATTACAAGTGTGAGAGCGAGAAAATGGTAAATGCTTTTCATAATTCCTTGCTTCCGATCCAATATGCCCTTTTCTTGTTTTATAACAATACAGTAAAGCTATTCTATTCTGAGTGATATAATAATTTCTTCTGGCTTCCTGCTGTAACTCCAGACCCAAGGGCCCACTGCCACCTACCTCGGTCAGTGTCGTACAGGTAGACAAACTTCTGCCACTTGTAGTGTGAGAGTAGGCTGAGGACAGCCCCTCGGAGGGCGGGCCGCATCTGGATGACAAACTGCACTTCATTATCGGTGGGGTAACTGGGCGTGACAAAAGAGGTGTGCAGAGCGCCGCAGAATGAGGTCAACGTATTCATGGACTTCTTATCGTAGAATCCGAAGATGGCGTAGACTCCGCGGGAGAACTGGGAGCAAACTGCACAGACAGCACAGGGCAGAGAAGACATGAGTGTTAGGGCAGCCATCAGCAGAACCTCATCACTACAGATAGCAACCAATCAATAGAGGGGTTTGACCCACTCGTAATGGCCAATTACATGTTCAGGTGACTCCTAATGACTTGAGATAATACTTGCAAATACACTGGTAATTTACACATGTTGTAAGACGACAGTTATGTTTAACAAAGTTGACTTTTTATTTTGATAGTTTAGTGAAGAAGCTGTGGAAAAGTAATGTGAAGCAAACTTGTTGGAGGTACACAAGAATTAATTATTATTATTATTAATAATATAATAATAATAATAGTAGTTTTTCTTATGTGATAAGAAAAACACTTAAACCTTCATTAAGTATGTGAAATATACAAATTAAATATACTCATAATATTTAGAAATGCATAATTATACATTTTAAATTGTTTCTACTTATTGTTTTTTGTGCTGTTTTTTCTTTTTGCTAAGGTTTATTGGAGAGAGTGAAAGGTTTTCTTGTAGGATATTAAATGTTTTGCTTGGCCAATTTGTGGTTTGTTACTTTTAGTGAAGTGAGATTAAGAATAAAATGTGCTTCTGAGGTCTCATTCACATAAAATAAACATGGATGTAAGTAGACAAAGTATCAAAATGCAACTTGAATTACATGCATTATTTAAAAAACAATGAAAATGTGTTCACTCTGATGTTTTTTTGTCCAAAAGGAAGTGCGAAATGATAGAAATGTTATGCCACTGGAGGTGTGCCACAGCCTCCTGCAGTCAACCACTCACTGCAGCATTCACTGAGCCTCGGTGCACTCATACTTAAAGCTTTGTCTTTTACAAATGGAGGAAAAACAGGGTAAAACACCACTTTCTACCCCTGAAAGTGAATATGGCACATTATCTGGTAACAAATACTAATTACAGCATTGATACTAAAGAGAATTCTCTCTAAAGTGCTTACGACAGGCCTTCCACATTTGCATTTTGATCACAGCCTAAACACAGCACTTGTTTCAAACGGTGACAAAATTGTTGCAATTTTATGGATATGAAAATCTCAACAAAATACACGCTTTATTTCAGCAATTGCACCTGATGACATTTCATGGCCACAGAAGAACATTTTTTGTATATTCATTTAACATTCTAGTGGGACAATGTAAATCTTCAGAGTAACAATCCCCGCTGCAGGTGTGTTTTGATTTGTTCCTTTTCACTGACTCTGAAGGGTACTTCTGGGTAATCAAGCACCAGTAAACACACTCAGGATCAGATTGGCTGAAATGTATCCATTCCTTTTCTATGAATGGATATGTCAGCCATGCATTAGTTGGGCATGTTGAATGCTGCTTTAAATTAAAATAAATGAAGTCTTTGCATTGTCCTGCGTTTATTGATGTTACATTAGAAAGAATTATTCATCGACATAGCTGCTTGTGTTTTTTACGGCATCAATCTTACTCCGTAGGCTCACAAAATATTCTCTGCAAGAAAGTTAAGTTAACAGAATACACATGCGGGCAACCTGACAGCGCTCACTTAGAAGGCTATATGGCACATTTGGAACATGAATAAGAGATCTAGTCACAGGCAGGATTTGCCTCTTCCTTTTAAAGCTATGCCCTCCCTATCTGTCCCAGTACACACACCTTTCCTCCTCCGTTCTCACACATTCTTGAGCACAGCTGTAGATGCACAAGCGCGCACACACCCGACAAAGCTTCCAGATAAGTGAATCAACAGATGGACAGTGCTATTGTGGCTAAGTGCTGCAGGGTGAGTGCTGCAATCTCCCGCATTGAATGGAAGACATGCAGTAGGAGTCCTAGCAGTAGACGCGGCCCTGTTTTTGCTGCCCTCTCTCTTAATTTGGGCCAGTGCTGACACAGGACCTGTCCTTAGGGTCTCGTTCTGGCAGCCTTTTTGTCTCTGCTCAGCTGTCCTCTGCTTATGAGAGCGTGAGCTTTCAGCAAACCCCAGCTTCAGACACAGATACACCACAGTGCCCTCCTCTTTCATCAGTGTCCTCTCATCCCGCCCCATTACCGCGCACTCTTCTCAGAGTCGCCACTCTATTGCAGTGGAAAGATCTGCATGATGAGTAGAGGCCATGAGCGATGCCTTCTGGATTAAGACAAGCTCTAGGGAAGTTCATACGGATGATCCACACTAAACCTGACCTTTTCTGGGTTAGGGGCACAACCAAGTCCCTCCAACTGTATCAGATGTGCCAGCACCACACACTTGTGCCCCCGGACACACAGTTATCTCAGTCTGTTCTCCACCGTCAAACAAAAGTCACGTACCAGCTTCTTTTCTTCTACTTCTACCCATAACAACCCTCTTTTCTAAATTTGATATAGAACAATATAAAGACATGCACACTATATACTAATTTACTATATTTTGTGGTCTTCACTGCAGCAGCAACCATTTAGAAACCAGTCTGATCCAAATATTCAAATATTTAATGATTAAAAAAATTGGAAAAATGCTATCTAGCATTTAAATCTTTCCATCAATCCATTACTCTACAGTGATAGGACTAATCAGTTCCATTACTTGTATGTAGTATGGTACTGTTATTCGTTATCTTTTCTTCCACCATAAAGACTGATCAATCTTTGGTCTGACCCGCAAACCCTGTGTGATTTTATTATCCCTCCCGGCTTCTGAAGTTGAATAGACCTGTATCGGCTCCAATCTGTTGAGGACGATCATGAATACACACCCACGAACCGCAGTCAGTGTGATACTTTTGAAGCTTCCTTATTGATTTTCAATGTGAGTGCCATAAGCTGTGGGATGCAGAAAGCTGCTATTTTCACACTCCTAATTACCATGACCACTTTCTTCCTGGTCAGCAACATTACCAACATCGCTAGCCACATGCTACAGTGAAGCTTCTGAGGGTATTTACTGTGTTAAATGTAGATGCAAAAGCAAATTTCAATTATAGGAGCCCCCGGTGGGATTAAAGACATGTAAAAGTACAGTTTACAATGGATGCAGCAATGAACCAATTTTCAATCCCTTTGAAAATGAAAGGAAGAAGAGGGGGAAAGAACATTTTAAAAAGAAATTTAAGTGTTGTCTTCATAGCAATGTAAAGCTGAACATTATGAATACATATTAAGAACGCACCTGCTGTATCTATTAGAAGTAAAGAAAATGCACTGAATTGGCTTTTCAGTTTAACTCATAGATCATGCACAGTACATACATAAACCTACATGAGCTGTAAATCCCTTTAAGTGACAAAAAAAGCTATAGACGCTCCAAAAAGTCTTGGCTAGAAAAAGTTCTGTATCGCTCAAACCCAGACAAACTGAGCTGCACTTTCTATGTATGTATTCCTATTCCTTTCCCTTGAGTCAGTCCCTCTGAGATGTCTGTCCATGCAGTACTGATCCCCCCTCCTTCAACGCCTGACTGTCTCTCCGTTCTCCCCATTCCGTCCTCACCACTTTATTTGACCTCTCCTTTTGTTGCCTGTCTTTTGCCTCAGCCATCTGGTCATCCCCTAAAGCATGCACCCTCTTGAAGCCTGGCAGTATCTCTCTCCACCTGAGTGCCTCTCTTTCCCCTCTCAGATTGTTTCCCCATAATATCAGGCCGCTCCATCAGTGAAGCGAAGATTGTAGTTGGACTTTGGCACAGTACAGTCAGGGGAGAAAGAGCTGTGGAGAAATGACCCAGTCTTTGGCCTCTCAGTAATTAAATAACACCCTGGTCCCAGAGAATTGTTAACATTTCAGAAAATATCAGTTTCTTGAAAAAAGGTAGACTGTCATAATGCTACACTTTTTCCTCATTTCATTTGAAGAAGTGTTTTAAAGGCTTTTTCTCACTAGGTGGGTGGTAGCACTTTGTCACTGGAGACCAGAGTTCACGTCCTCACACTGGATTACAAATGGCTCATGCAGACGTTGACTTGAAGCACTGAAAACACTGTGTTCAATTTAAGAGGAAATATTTGGAAATTTTTAAAAAGAGTGTTGGGTTACATTGAAGAAAACAAAATTCTAGCTAAATTTATGGTGAAGTTTAATGTCTTGGTAAAAATCACTAGTTTTCTTGCATTGACACTAATATTATAAAATATGTTACATTTTTTGTAAGAAACCTATGACTGCTAGAACTTAAACATTGAAATATCTGGATTACTGATATTCCATGTACCAGTGACAACAGGATCTATTTTACTCTTCATTTCAAATAATTAAGAAATCCTGTGTGTCACCTTGAATTTGAGTAATGCTAATTTAAGTCTATTGTGCACTGTCATAAGGAGAGCTCATGAGGACTGAGCAGTACGCTTCCAAAAGATAATGCTCAGCTGCTCCTTCTCTGTTTCCATCCCCAATCTCATTTTCCTTTGGTTTTTTTTTTTTTTTTTTCTTCCTCTGCAGCTAACCAAGACCCTCCTCCCCCCTTCTTCTTGCTGCTGCAGGGAACCATGCATCCATCTGCAGTTCACTGGTCAAACACACACAGTGTGCCGCCCTCATTCCCTTCTATAATCAGGACACTCAGCAGTGCTACAGGGATGTTACATTTCTGATGCATCACTTGAGATGGCTGGCCTGAAATGCTAGTTCAGAGCGATGTATTATCCTGCGGGCATACTGGGCTAATAAAAAAACTCTTATATGCACTCAGAGTATTTGGACTTACACGCTCTTTCACGGCCCATGAGCCAGAGCCTTGCACAGCCTTGGGACCAGTAAATGTCAATGATGATTGTATCTCTTTAGCACTTTTGTGCTTATTTTTCACAAAACCCACATCCTCTCTCTATCCTAGCCCAGCTGTCCCTCTTCTCAGCCACATGCCCTCCATTTCCTGCCTGTGTCTCGGTCCTTATGTCCCTCTGGTGCTCCTAGCTCCTTGTGCTGGTTCCCACCCCTCCCCCGTCTCCTTCTCACCAGCCTACATCAGGCCTGTCCTGCTACAGAGAAGGGACGCTGTCACGGCCAGATAGCTCGTAAGTGCCCTGGGGGGATTGCATCAGCTCTTGTCATATTGAGATGTGAAGTGCTTCAAACTGTTAAATCGAATGGCAGACCCAGTTTCAAAAACTGAAATGGTCCCGTGAAACGTTCCCAGAAAGCTGTTAGTTGTCCTGCTGCTTTGGACTCTCACATTTCTTTCACACTTAACTCAACTGAAACCCATGTTTGATGGAGATTAGCATTGCCTATTGTCAATCAAAAATAATAAAACAGACTTAAGATAAAATAATAGAATTTGTAAATGTATTGTTTAAATGTTACAAATGTTCAAAATGCTATGCTTCAATTTTATTATTTCATCTCGTTTTATTGCTCCATATGCCTTATTGTTTTTCGCTGATGCACATCCACTAAGCTTTCGGATGAATAGTGGATGGATGCCACGTCACATTTTCGGGGTCTACCTCTTCTGTATTAAAACACTGATGGAATTCTTTTTTTGGTTTACAAGAAAATTCACTTTGGAGCACACTTAGTAGAGGTTGTTCCTCTGTCCATCTTTATGTCCATTCAAAGAAGATTAAAGCCTAACTTCTACTGACAAATTTGTTCCTCACATTTCTCTTCTCATCCTCTATGATAACAACACTCCCTTAATCCCAAATAAAAGTGGTTATTTTACAAGTGTTACCACTCTAACACAAAAAGTTCAATCTTGCTGAGCTCCTTTATCTGCTCAGAAAGGTAATTGTGTGCGTATTGGAGCAGAGTGCCTGCTTTTATGCATCCCTGTATGTGTCTGCTCGAGCCTGTGATCGATGGTGGGAATAAGGAGTCTAGCCGGGGGATGCTCCATCACTGACGCTGGTTAGTTTGGAGTTCTCTCTGTGAAAATCAAAAGCACTGTCCACCACTAAAAACCTCTTTTTATTTGCCTTTGTTTATGGGATTCATTATACATTTGCTACACTGAAAGCTGCTACGATGCTGTACAGAGAATCCCACAGACTTTTTAAACGCCGGGTTAAGTTACATTTGTTAAAGTCACATCAAATGTTTGATAACTTTAGTTACTTAAATAAGAGTAAGGGCTTAATTGTTGTGTGGCTCCCAAAGGAGAGTATAAAAAAAAATCTACAAACTGAACAGAGCAGCAAAAATATTGAACTGGCTCGAAATCTGGCTTAGACGAAAAAGTGTAAACCCCAGAGATAAAATATATTCAAATATATAAGAGAAAGTTTGCCAGAGAGTGTTAAGTTAATTATTTACATTCATGCTAATTTGTGTACAATAAGACTGCAAGACTACTTCTACTACTGTTCAACTTAACGTAGAGGCAGAGGCAAAGGTTTGTTGCTGTAGTGCTAATAAATAAGTAATTCGTAAATTTGTAGGCCAGTGTAATTTTATGTTTTGAGATAATAAAGCATGCTCACTCTGAATCTAAGGCCACGTAGACTTCCTGTCACCTGAAATTTTCACTTGTGAATATTTAGTGTCAATATTTGTTGTCATTCCAATTGAAAGAACTGGCAATTGTGTGTAAAAGAATTACAAAGCAGTTCATATTGTGTTCCTTTAGCATTTCACATTTTAAAATCTTAAGAAATCAAATATAATAATAATGTTACTTAATAAAATAATGAATAATATAGTAACCCTCTTAGGATCAAGTGCACTTAAGTAAAATAACAATTGCAAGTCACTGATTAAATAGTTTTATAAGAGCTCATAATGTTTGTGGTCAAAATAATTTCTCTACTGGCAAATATGAAGGCTTTTTACAAATGTACATATCTGTTGACAATGTACATTTCACATAATCCTTCTTCATTCTTCGTACTGTATGCCAGACACGCTCATGACTATATTGCTATGTACAGAGAGCTGCAGATGAGAAAGTGACCTGAGGATCATAGCCACTCAGCTCACGTGTGATTGCCCTATCACTAGAGTTCATTAGCTATTCTGCTTGACTTTTTTTTTTTTTCATGTGCCCACTTTCAACTGTGTTTTCCTTCTTCTCCGCTCTTGCCATCTCACGATATAGCTCTGTACTTGTGACAGCGGCTAAGCAATCCCCAAAGGATTCAATGGTCCTCAGCTCCGTCTCTTTCTGACATATATTTTCACCTTCAAGGTCTTACCATCAGGCTTTGTTTGAACACCGAGCAGCACTCTGGGGCTGAGGATGCAGCACAGGTCAAACATACCAACATGCCACTGAGGACCTGTGCATGATGTGGGTTCTTCTTTATTATGGCAGTGCCCTCCGTTTGCCCGGCATGAATCATTATTCAGAACAAAACCAGAAGTCACTTTGAACAAGAATGCTGTACAAATGCTCTAGACAGTGGTTGTTCCTGAAATTCAGATAACAATGCAGTGATGGCAGCGGTGATACTGGGCAGTTAGCTTGGGGAAATCAGTTTGATAGGATTCAATGCAGAAACCTCCCTGAAGCTCCTCCACTGCGTTTCATTTCTTTGACAGATAGAATTAAGGTCTAGACGCAGATAAGGGCCCTAAACCCTGTTCACCTTGAGAGCACTGTGCTAAGAACTCGGGTCCTTCATGCAGAACAATACCATCTGTGACAGACTCGTGAAGTCCATTGTATGCTGCAATGCAGAAGCCGAAGGAGCACTAAAATACTTGTCTTAACCTTCAAAATAAGATGGCCGACCTCACCTTGAGAGGATGGCGTGTTACACTGTGAGGGAAATCTGCTAAACACTGACCCCTTGACTACGGCTGTATGCATTTTAAGCAGGATTCATCCGAGTATGAAACATGTAAGGCTTATGATATTCTGTAATTGGATTTCCCAGAAAGCTGGTGACAAAGTCCCTCACACGCCACTAATCCTCCCAATCAGCACTGCAAGGCCTATGCTCTTCTTTGCAGTGAATATGGAGGAAAGGAAGAGAACGGAGCACGAAGAGAGAAAGAACATGGCCGATAAAGAAGGGCGTGGACTGTGCTGCAACTGAACTGCTTAAGCACTGAAAGAAAGCCAATATGTTGCAACCAGGGGGCAACAACTGCAGATGAAATATTAAAGCTAATGTTGAAAGATTGTGCTTCTGAAAAATAGTATTTGTTTTGTTTTACACTGATGGTTTTGTGCCATATTTTAGGCTTTGACATCTCGAGTGCAGGGGTTGATTGGCAGGTGCCATCGACAGATAAGTTACCTGATGAAATGTCTGGAATAGCTGTCATGCTCTCCACTTTTCATAGTTTTCAAAGTCAAGGCTAAAAAAAAAAACAGGGTATGGCTCCATCTCCATCATGGTGTTTTGGCCCAATCATCCCAGTGCTGCTGAACAAGAGACAAGACTGTGTGGACAGTGGGTAAAAGAACAGAGCAGACAGAGTTCAGTGTGTCAGAACGCGACAGCAAACATTGAAACTGTTGCTGTCAGATGTGCTCCCAGACTCTGGCTTCATGGCAAACAGCTCTAGATAGGGACGATGAGCTCTGCTGAATCACAGGAAAAAAGTTCAAGACTTTATGACAGATGCCTTCAAGAAAAGAGGACATGGAGAGCAAAGTCTCTACCACATCAAAAAGATTAAAGAAACTGTTTAAGAAGACTCCTCTAAATTATTCGTTTTGACTAGAAGGGTAGTCGCGTAGCTTGATGTTTCAGGTATAAAGTGCTGCACTCAACCGACTTTTGGAATCCAATTCTTCACAGTGGGGAAACACCTGGCAGCTGAGAACATCTTTTGTTTCTATTTGTATTTCTTAAAAAAAAAAAAAAAAAGCCAAAGAGAATAACTCAAAGCCATAAATAGTTTCCCTACAATGTCAAAATGTTGAATTGTTTTTCCTCCCTTCTGCATATACAGCAGATTTAATATTCAGTCTAGTTTCCTAAGCTTATTTATTTATTTTTTTCTCCATAACTCAAAGTGACACGTAGTCTGGTTTCTTCATCTCAAGATAATTTTGTGTGACTGGTTGGTTCTGTCCTTCAGGGATATTTTTGAACCTCATCCAAAGCTAAGTTTCCTCTTCATAAACCACCGAGAGGGGATGACTATCTGCCACACTTACAAAGTCCACTTCCTGAGCATGAAAACTAAGCCTGTGCCCTCAGGGACACTAATCAAATTACATGTCACAATTCATATCTTATTGCAAAACCACAAACCGAGCTCAGTCATCGAGGGATTACGACGCTTGATTACAGGGATACATTTTCAAATGCCACCTCTCCAAAACTGTCTTCACGACTTTGTGTGAAGAATAATAGAATAAGTCAGTGAGGACAGAAGATGGCACGAGCTGTTTAACCTTGAATTCATCACTTATAGATTTGCCTCTCCTTCTTAGCCTCGATCTAGGCGTGTTTAAATATGTAGAGTCCAGCAGCACTTTTCATCTTATTAGTGCCCTTGCTGAGACGCTGCTCTGTCCCTGAATGATAATGCTGAGAGAGATAGAGGGACAGATGAGGGCTGTGCCACTGACTGAACTGTAATCTTATATACTCTTGAATAAGCCTTACTTGCCCTGATCTTCAATAACAATTTTTTTCCCCTCAAACCTAATAAAATATCTCAGCAAGAGTCTTGTCTCAGAGCTACCTCATACAGTAAAAGTGCACTGGAAAGATGTAGGTTGGGGTGATCTGACCTCAGCATTTGACTAATTATAAATCAGAATCCATCAACATTTTTCCTGACCTTTTATGGATTTGCTAAAGGACTCTACACTGATGCAAAACCACATGGGACCGTTATGTCTTACTATGTTGTTGATAGTTCTCATCTGGCCAAATATGTGTTCTTCCTTCTCTATTTCAATTGAAAATGACTTTTAGACCATGTTAATAATGATGAGGTTATCTAATTATGGTAGGTTATGGCATTGCTTTAGTTTAAAGAAATATTTTGTAATAAAAAAGCCAAAAAAACCCCCACTGTTACTACAACTTTTCCTTGTTTTGAACTATTGACTGTAGCTCTTGGAACCAAACCCTTCCTTCCGTATTGCTATTCTGAATATCAGTTTTGATTTTGTTTTTTCATAAAGGCAGTGTAAGATACCGTCACATTTTTTAATTGACCCAACCTGTTTCCCTGTGTATGTTTGCAGGCCATTGTCACATCCTGTTTAACCAGATGGTCATTCCTCTAGTGGCATGACCTTTGGTTTTATTTAGCAAAAGTGACCAGTGGGTATGCTTTCTTATGATGATACGTTTTTATAGAAAGAAATCTTGCACATTGCACAAAACTATTTCTTGAGCTGCAGTTCATTTCATTTCTGAGTCAGTAGACCTTGAGAAATGTTGTGCTGCTTTCATTTACAAATAAAAGTCACACTTGTACTTTTTGGTCTGGATAGAAAAATCTCACAATTTCAGAACTATGACTTAAAAAATACAGACACTCAAACACGTCTAACCTCGATTGTAATCATTCTAAAACCAAATCTTTGAGACCGAACATGGCTGCAACACAGGAAAGACCTCATCTAACAAGAACCACCAGTACTTCATTTTGTGTTATTCATGCAGTGCATTGAATAAAAGCTTTTCTGAGACAAACTGCTTGAAATTGAGGGTGGAATTCGCACTGACTTTTGCACAAACTTTGGCCATTTGAGAGCAATTTTAGAACTTAAGCTCCTTTATGCATAAAGGACCCAAAGCCTATCCACTTACAGCTTAGGGATGGGACTTTTACTGTGGCGGCAGCAGCAGTCAAGGCACCACAATAGGCTAGAATAAAAACGTGTCCCACAAAGAAAGAAAGGACACACACATCAAGTGACTTTGATGAGACTTCTCTTTGCCCTTGACAAATTGATGAAAACTCTGCCGTTTTATTTACAAAGCACAGTGCAAGACATGAGTTAGCCTGTTCATCTCTCCATCTTTAGTGCTGCACCTCAATTCCACAATCTTTGCTCGACTTAAAAACATAGCTAAGCCAGTGGACTCCTTTTTTTTTTTTTTTATCATATTCTAACACTGTCAAGGCTGCAAAAGGGCACCGGCATCTGAGAGAAGCTTTCCATTGAGGCCTTTTGCAATGGATTCACTCCAAACAGCCTTTTCATTCTGCAGCTGCGATGGATTAGCTCTGTCATGGGTCCAGATGAGGTTGCCTTCCTGATCTGTGCGGCATGCTGTGTAAAATAAAGCCATGCCACGGAGATAGAGCAGAGGAGAAAAAATAAAATTAAGAGACAGGAATCCCACCACAGGCTACCCAATGGTCGATAATAGAACTCTTCAATATTTCATCACACAGTCATGCATGGACACACAAGGAGGAACGGACGGCCGCCTCGGAGCAACCGCCCACAGGTTTGACGTAGCCATGTGTGAAATGGCAAGAGCCACACAACGGCATTAGCACAACAACGAATTAACCATTGGAGGGAAAAAACAGAGGAGGGTTATGGCTGAACGAGCACATCATGTTCACTTAATTCTCACTCATGGGCACAGTGAGCACCGAAGACAGGGCTGTAAGATGTATGTTCCGGTCAGATCACGTCACCTCATTGCAAATAAACGCTTTCCAACAATCAAGCTTGAACAATTAGCCAAATTGCAGCAGCAGCAACACCTTTCTTACAGAAATCTCTTCTTTAACTGTATTCATATAACTGTGGCCAGTCTCCTGAGGTCTACATTACGTTTCTTCTTACATAAGCTTTGTTTAATATTAACAACACTATTTATGGCACAGGGTGTTTTATTTGCATCAAGAAATATGTTAATACACCTTTTTCTTCCTCCTCTCCTTCATGGTGTATATGCTAGAGTGCTCCTACACTAGTTTTACAAGGTTATGATGCTTCAGTGGCCCGGCGACTGTGAACTGTCACAAGTAATCAGTTATGATGGAGCCCCTGTTTCTGCACACACATGCAGCTTTGGCAAGGCTTCGCTATAGCAACTTGCCTCATTTGAAGACCAGATCACAAAATGTGGAGATCAGTCTGCTCTACTCCGAAAAAGAAGCTGAAAGGCCTACTGCACTGATCCAATATTTGGGAAAATGCAACATGGCACTCCTTGTGTATGTTTTGTGTTCATCCTAGAACAGCGAAGATGTCCTCATTTTTGTGCACAGAAATGTAAGGCACCAAAACATCTTAAACAGTAAAAATGCTGTAGATACCACCGCCTGTTTATTTTGATGTAGATAATAACAAACTGAAAACATCCTTTTTTACACCATGAGCTTCGGTATGTGACCTTGGTTAGGACAATGCAGTCACTTGTTCCTATTAAGACTTGTTTTTTTTTTCTTCTGGACTCAGTGAAGCTAGACCATTGCAGCAACTTTAGATGTGGATGTGCTATTCCGACTCAAGTAGGGGATTACAGATTCAGTGATTACGGGTATTGTAGGGGAGTCTAGTGAATGGCCAATAGCTAGCTGAGTGTGACTGCAACTGCTGCGGGGACATAGCTGTAATGGGCTTTGTGGGAGAGATTAAATTTAATAAAGAAAGAGAGAGATAGAAATGAGAAAGACAGAGAGGGGGGAAATAAAAAAAAAAAATGCTGACTGCAATGTCAGACATCTTTGTGGGGAAGTTTAAAAAGAAAAGGAATGCTTTTTTTTCTTCCTTGTCACCTGCCTTTTCAGAAATTGTGCATAAGGGTAAATGACATTTTGAAATGAAAAATAATCTCACAAAGCCCACTCTCCTTGAGAGGTTTTGCTCATTGAGAAAACAAAATGGAAAGCAGCCGTCACATAGAGCTCGCCTCCCTGATGCACCTGAGATGAATAGTTCACAATAGCAGCGTGCCCCTGTTCATCTGACTTTAAATGCACCACATGTCCAGGCTTTTTTTTCTTATCATAAACTGTTTTTCCAAGAGTAGAGCACAGAACAGAAGTACATGTTTAATGTACCGCTGAGATTTTGCATCTCCTGCTGTTCGGTCTCATGACGTTTATCACTGATTTTTATATGGTCAGTCAGCTCCTCTTCTTCATCACAACCCAGAGCTGATATCATCTTCAATAAGGGAACACAGACTTGCCCTGTCATTGTTGACATATAGTTCGGAAACCCTATTATTTGAACAGTGGTGACCAGATGTGTGAGTGTTGATGGGCTGTCATGTTGCATCATGTCTGCTGATGAAAGGGGCTTAATCTAAGCCTTACATCAATGGGGCTTGCCATATGGGTCAGTGTCTTACAGTTGAAACCCTATTCTTGGCTTAGGTAACATCAGGGTCTAGTCAGGACGTGCAATCTATTGTAGAGATAGCTTGAATATGTAACATGAAACATGGATGGTCTGGTGATTGCAGTAATAGGGACTCTGCTTGCAGGGGTGGGGACCGAGCAATATCCTCACAGTTGCTTGATAAACCATCTATAATAATTCCCCATTCACACTTGCAATTTATCACATGTGCAGAAAAGATAGAGGATAAAGGAAATCAATAGGAAATTCAACTAACACTCCCCAATGTAGGTCTGACACACTGCAAGAGATTGATAACTGTCGTGCAAGAAAGAAATCTTAAATATGGATTTACAACGTGTGTGCAGATTTACTGCCTATTATAATCAAAAATATGTCTCTAGGCTGTGCGCTTGTTATGTTCCATGTGGCTGAAATGGCTAAATGCCCAGTGTTTGTGAAAGATATATGGAGATTTTGAAGGCGTCACAGCAATGTGGGCAGAAAGCTGTTGTTATATCAAACAACATCTGCCAGCGTCATTGATTCCAAGAAAAACAAGACTCCGATAGCACCACTTCTCTTCAGGTTGGCTTTTAGAAGATCTTTTGATATTCTGATTAAAAATTCATTGTGTTGGATCTGCTTTAGAATGTTTATATATTTTTCATTCTGAATATCATTACTGCTTTAGATTTGTGCCTAGCTTAAAAAAATAAAAACATATCCAGAGGAGGGCAAAATATGGCCAGCAAATTAGGTCAAAAACATCTACCCTTTAGAGGTTTGGCCTTTGGAGCCTTTTATGTATTTGCAGTATAAAAAGCTTTTGCATCATGTGAGCAGCAGAAGCAGCACGACTAATAAGCCGGACGTAGATGTTGTATTGTTGCAAGTGTTTGTTCTGTTTCTCATTTCTGTGCAGTAGTCCTCTTTGCTGCACTGTTACATCTGTTGACATTCTCAGAGGCTCTGTGATTCCCCGAGCATGTAACCCCATCCAAAGCCGTTACTGTGGCACTCATCTGCCACACTGAGCCGACTCAACGGGCCTCTGAGACTGTGTGGCCCGCTGGCCTCAAATTCAGAGTTGTGTTACTGTATGCTGGTTCATTTTGCCCCCAGTGCACAGTCATGCCGTTTCTCAAATACACTCAGTGCTCATTACCTTGACAAAAATCAGGTTATGTTTTCAATATTGTTTGTTTGTTTGTCCCGCTGTTGGCATGATTATGCAGAATCTACCCGGCCATTTTCCATTTAACTGGGAAAAACTAGTTTACTTTGTGCATAGCTTTTATACATGCCTTCTGCTTACAAAAACTGTGCACTGTGCACAAAGAGAGACAAGGCAAACCACCAATATTCTTACCATTGCCTTTACTCAAGATGAACAATGAGCTGTCACAAAGAAGCTTTCACACAAACCAGCCACATTTACTCTGATACAAATTTAGCAGAGTTGTCTGTATGAGTGAAGGCATATGTCTATAATGCTATGTGTGATTGTGTGCATACATGTGCACATACAAATACATATGCTAGCGTAGTAATAAACATCTATCCATCTGTGCTCCTAAACAGCTGGACTGTGATAGCCTGCCCCAGAAGAAGCCTGTTCTCCACCCCTCAGCCTCCAATCTATTACACAAGAACTTATACTGTGTGCTTTCAGGACAGTACTTCTACCTTACAACAAACTGCTATCAGCTTATTTTAAACAAAACAAACCCTGCAGAAACAAAGAACATGTGCTGCTGCTGTTACTATGTACTATTGGTGCCATTAATCAAACATCAGCCATTTCAAATAAGATCCATTATGGAAGCTTTCTCTACAAGCAACACATTTCACAACCTTATTGTGAGACCACATAAGCCAAACCATCTCATGCAATGATTATAACATGACTCTTTTCCTTTCACCATCTTTTTTGCAGTCCCCATCTGTGTTTGTCCTTCCTCTATTTTCAACTGCTACATTCTTTTAGTCACACCTTTCAAGCTGAGTTACAGCCTGCAAGGACAGAAGAAGTGGCACTAGTACAATCACCTAAGGAGCTTCCCGACCGTAGATAGTAGTCTTTGTTTGCTGTCCATTCACACCATTCAGCAGCATCTACAAGTGCCCCAAAAACTGCAACAGTGCATGCAAAGACTTTGGAAGAGCCCTTTGCCCTGTGCTTCACAGCATATGCCATTTGCCACTTCTGCTCTGTCAGAGAAAAGGCCACTGGTCAAAAAAGACTTTTGAGATTCTCGGTTATAGCTGGTTTCCAAGTGCTAAGGTCAGTGAAGGAGAGGCTTCTGAACATCCATTACAACTAAAAATAACCAAGATGATTGCCTTTAGTTGTGAAATTGAATTTCTTTTCAAAACAACAACATTCAATCTAATACTGTTCACCCAACAAGACTAGATTCCCAGTAAGCACATTCATAACGCCTGCATAAAACATTCACTTGTATATCAGCATAGAAATAATGTCCAGTGATTTATTCAGCAACACATTAGTTTCCACTTACAAATGCTACTGCAGTGTGAGCCTCAATAATAGTTTCCTATAGGTTCACTGCTTTTCACATAAACCAGACTTAACAACCTCTTCCCTCTTGCCCAATGACTGCATCTCACAGTCAACTCTGATTTTTCCTCTTTCTCCCTGTCCTCCCTGTCTCGCATCTGAAATGACAAATGCAATCACAGTGACTTGTGTTTTATCCTGCCTTCCTTTGCTTTAAAATGAAGCGTTTCCTGTTCAGTGGCTACAGCAGTGGGGAAGAAAAGGTGGCCGGGCTGAACGGCGCAGCCAGCAAAGAAGTACTGCCAAGGCTTTTAAGGACCTGGAGGATTCAATAAAAGAGGGGTAGGCACATGTAAAAAGGCTAGTGGAAGGGACACACGCCATTAGCTTAATGACAGAATGAGGAATGAGGAATAGGGAGATGAGATTCAAAAGCCAAGCATTGCAAAATTCGCCTTTAACTGGTATCAGGGCGAGTAATCTAATAAATAGCGTGGCAGGCTGAGGCAAAAAGGGGCGCTTGTTTTTTTTTTTGGTTTTTTTGTGTGTTTTTTTTTCTTAGGTGAGGGGAGAATAAGAAGAGAGGTAAACAGTGACAAAAGGATGGTGTCATTAAGTTGGCTAGCCGTGACCATCAAGAACATTAATGCTGTCTGCTTTGCTTTCTTCTAACTGCCACCCTTTGCTTTGAACTGTGCCTGTCTTCTCTCTGAGCATACCTGACTTCTAGCCCCCACAGCTTTTATGGACCCCGCGCTGGTAATTACACATTTCTCCATTTCTGATGTCACTTCAAAGTAGCAACACAAAGCTTACCACCAAGGAACGCGGCACTGGTACAAAGTCAAAGCCGTGAGGTTAACGCGAGCATTGTTTCGCTGCCGGTCACTAATTCAATTAATAGGCAAATGCTTTAAACCAACTTAAAAGAAATTCTTCTGACACCAAACGGGGCTTCATTAAAATGACACACTTCCATATTTCCTTGCTCTGAAGCAAAATAACCTTCACAGTTTAATCTGACTTACTGTATGCATCTACCTCTACTATATAGCTGGGAAAGGATGTACAGCAAAAAGTGAGGAGGAGTGATCAGCATGATGAGTCACAGCAGAGGACTTTGGCACGGTCACTCCCTGAATAAAAAGAGAGAGTGCGCATAACATCACTTTCTAAAAAAAAAACAAAAAACCTCTCATCTCAATCAGCCAAAGATGCTTGTTTCCAAATAGATTTACTTGCATATAGACATAGCACCTTTCTCGGTTCAGACAGCCCTTACACATAAAGTAGAGTCATCCTATTTCGGCTATAGAGATTTTAATACCCAATTCACTAAATAAAATGTGGCAGTGTGTAAACAAAAGTCTGCTGACAACACTAAAAGTTCACATCACAGATTTTGGTCACTGCAGGCCAAATGTTAAAGGCCCACAAGTCAGCACATAAGTGATTTTTAATAACCGTCATCTCTGTGGTGCTCAGTGCATGGGTCGAGACAAAGCGAGCTGCTTGTGGACTGTTGTGAAAGCAGCATGAGGTGTCTGGGTCTGACGACACTCTCAGGGCAACTGTACCTAAAGACAATCTCCATCAGGCATAACATAGAAAAACCATCAACTATTCAAATGTGATTAATCCACTGAACAGATATCATCATTGTATGCGACTATTTTTCTTCAAGCGCAGCAGGCTAGCTCTGTGAGAGAGTGATCACACTGTTAAGGCTGCGAAGAGATCGAGTTACAAAAGAAGCCAGCAAAAATGTTAAATATATGTAATTATTATGTTACTCATAATTAGCACTTTTTTAGTACATCATGCATTAATCACAAAGTGTGTGTGTGTGTGTGTGTGTGTGTGCTTATTTTGTAACCTTTGTATGGCTCCTGATAGACATTTTAATTTTAAACTAATTTCTTTGTAAAAGCACCTTTGCAGTGACTTTCCAACAAAAAACAAAAACAAAAAAAAGACTAATTATGTAATTTAAGCAGGTGTCATTGTTTCTGCATTGAACAACCCAACTTAATGTAACATTTCTAATCTACTATATCTGACACTCAAAGTAGCCTTTATGTATTGCACAGTTCAGTTAATAATCATGACATGTTTGGACTATTTGAAGGGCTTCATTCATCAGTGAAGAGGGCATGCTTCGCAGCCGCTCTAATCAAAGAGGAAGACACATTACACCAAAACAAAAGCGTACATTTATATCACTTTAAAACCAAATGTAATTCTATCTGAATATGTTTTTTATTACCCGGCCTGAGCTTTTGATGGAGATGCTCAGACATGGCAGCAAGAAACTACGAAACGGGGCCATGATTCCCACAGGAGCCCCTTCCTCTCACTAAAGCTGTCTGGCCCTGAAATTAATTAGATTTTGATATCAAGCGTTTTCCTCCTATGGTTCCCTTCCTCTTCAACATGCGTGAAATTGCATAGCACTATCTATTATTTATTCACTCTCATTTGCTTATTGTTTCTTATGGACGCTTTCGTTAGGGCAGCTCTGTGGACTGAGATATGACGCTTTGCTTGTTCTGTCTCGCGGCTCAGACCCACCTCCTCTGCAGGTCTGAGGCCGACTCATTTGCTGCCGTCGGTCGGGGAGCTATGGATTTTTTTTTCTCCCTCCCCTTTCACCCAATGACAGCACGGTGAGGTGCTATGAGGGCTGGGTGCTAATGAGCTGACTCTGCAATGCTGGGGAGACGCTCAGTAACACAAGGGAGAAGAAAGTCAGAGGATGGAGATGCTGTGGCACATGGCACGTCAGAGGGGCCATTATGACCGACAAACACTAGGGTTAAGAGACTGGAGCGGGGCACTTACACTGAGATATCTGTCTCCAAAGCCCTCTGTTCTGCCAAATAAAGTAATAGAAAATGACATGGCTAAATGTCATTCACAACCTGATTTCTTCCGCTTTTGCCCACTTTGAACCGCCGTGGTCGAAACAAAACAGCCTCTATATGCACCCTTCCATCATCTGCATAAGAATACCTTCTCAACAGACATCACAGCAATTAGCGACTTCTTAGTCCACTCTCTATTCAAATTAAAAGGTGTTCCTATCCACTGCTTCCATTCAAATTCTTTTTGTAGCGCAAAATGCAGTGAGTCCTTGACACAACGTTTGTGTAATTGGCTGCATTTTCTTTTCAAGGCCCATGTGTATACAACATGTTGCCAAGGGAACTTTTTTATACAATGTCGAATGCATCTGCTTGACTGGACTGCGCTCTGTATTAGGTAATTATGTAGATTCAACACTTTGAGTATATGTTAGTATAATCCAAGAATAATTTTAAAAATGGCAGTTCAGTTAAAATACCACACATCTTTTTTTTTTTACTATTTCACTTAAGATAACCGTACTGTATCTAAGCAAATCAACAAAATGTCACATCTTAAATCTTACAATAAAGATTCAGGAGTTCAGTTGAGAGTAATGCCCACTGCTTGTGTAGATGTAGAATTCATAAACTGTGATAAATTGGTGGAGCCCCAGCTGTCTTGTGCTGTGGTGGATTGAGCTGTACGCATGTATGAAGTCCATTTAAGTTGGACATAAATAATTCTCCCCGGACAGGAGGAGGAGGAAGAGGAGGAGGAGAGTGGACATGGCTGAAATAGAAGCAGACTTACACGCATGGGTGACTGAAAAGCTGTTGGACGACTCGAGGTTGTCAACGTTGTAGTTGAGGTGGAAAGGCTTTTCAGTGGTGTTTTGGTTTGTGTTGTAGAGTTGGACTGCGAACCTGAACGCGCTGTGCTCCTGCACCGTGGTACGCATGAACAGCCCCCCTTTGAAAAAGAGATCACAGATTATAGATCAGGAGTCTGGTCTGGTATCACTTCAGCACCGTATTCTGATAAACGAGGAACAGACATGCACAGCCCTCTGCATGCACAGCGCCGCATCAGTTGGAAAGCAGTTGGACAGTGCGTCTTAAGTCTTACCTCGAGCTGACCGTCTGTTTCAACATACATTTGCGTCATTATCATTTATCACATCTATAAACAATGTACCAACACTAGTATTCCATGCTCTAACAGTGACAAGAACAGTGCAGTATTTTAAACCGGCTAAAACAGCAACTTGGTCTCATTTTTGCGCGCATTCACCGCACTGTCCGGTAAATTGACGCGTGCCTTACGATATCTTTCCCTCTGAAAACATTCCATAGTGAAACAGGACTTACCGATATTAATCTGGTTGGGGAACCCTGCGAACGATCTGTCAACGAGCCACAGTAGAAACAAAACCGCGCGTTGTGCCATTTTCTCCGAGCCGTCTGTTCAACTCCTCAAAAGGGTCTGTGTGAGCACATTCATATGTTCTCTATATTAAAAGAAAGCGCCGTGGAAATCCAGCGGATGGAAGATAACGGTCGCTCACAGTCTCACAGTGCGCCAATTAGGTTCATTGAGGAGCCGTCCAGCTGCAGAGCATTTTTTGCAACTAAAGATCCAGCGAGAGAGTGAGGAGGGTGAGCTGCGGAGGGGAGAGAGCCGATCTGAACTCCGATTGGACCCGTCGCGCCAAGCCAGCGTTGGTCAAACTTGATCTGACGTGAAATTAAAAAAGCCACACTCGTTGCTACGCGTCACGTTACCGAAAGCGTGGAGCAAGCACGCCCGTCTGTCAATATGAGCCTATGTGGGAAGGATCGATAAGAAAGACTGCAATCTCAGGTGGCCAATGACTGTCAATGGCCCGGACACTTCCAGCTGCGACATCTGCTGCTGCTGCTGCTGCACATGACAAGGATATATGGAGTCTTCGATAACACAATTCACAAAGTTTGATATTAGTGCTAGAAGTGGCAATTACCTCAAATGAGAAACTTTTTTTCCCATAACTGACAGTGAAGTGAGTTGTCTAGAGATGCGCTTCGAATCCGAGCAAATTATTGTAATTTAATATTTGAACAGACTGACTATTTAGATATTATGCATGCACTATATGTAAAAATCATCCACCTGTCAACATAAATAGGCTCCATAGCTGTCCTCAGGCTTGTCACTTTCATAGTAACAAAAGCAACACATTACTACATCTCCCATCCAAACAATAACTTTACCTTCTTTGTTCTGATAATGATGACTCTGAGTGATAAAGACCACATGCTGCTGTATTTACTTTATTTGTCTCATTCATGGGGCTGATTTGTCGTCTATATACTGTAATTCTGACAAAGAGAGAACAATTAAGGGATTACTGGCCCATTTATCACCCTGAGCAAAAGCGCTTTGAAAATGGAGTTTTTAATTGCGCTGCAAATGGCTAAAGCCTCAGCTATTGATACAGCATTGCACAAAGGTTGTCTGTGGCGCCTTGTACTTACTTTACGGCATCAATCAAGCCTTTCTTTGAAACACGGGCAAGACGTGAGAAAGAAATGGGTAAATACAACGAATGTGCCGTATCCCGGCTCATGTGTTTTGACAGTGTGCTGTTAACCATCCACGTCAATCAAGTAATGATGCGGTATGACCCTATATCCGTGGCGCACATTTTCTTCCAAAAAGGGTCAGAGTTGACTCCCATATCCACTCCTCACTCTGTCTCCAGGGAGGACTCCGGGATGACATCACATTGATTTTCGCTGGCCTCCATATCTTCTGTGCTGGAGTCGCAGGACATCAGTTGTGTGACCTCAATGGCTCGAGTCATAATAACCAATGTTAAACTGTGACCTGATAACATCTACAGTATGCAAGCTTCCCACCATCACATAGGTGCATAGCTGGAGCTGCCCTGTAAGTACATCTGAGCACATCCTTTATTGGAATTGGTCATTTACAGTCCTCTTTGTGCCAATTTTGTATCATTTCAAACACGATTTTCTTGTGGAAGAAATAAAAGCAGTGGCCACAAGCGCGCCGTTAAGATAAGGCCCGGATACAATTGGTGCAGCGCTAAATACTTTTGCTACATTCTGTCAGTGCTGCATTATCTCAGCTCAACCTTTGCAGGGATTGAATCTAGGCTCCAGTGCACCAAATCAAAGATGTAATCTATATGAAAACAAATACTCCTAAGATCTGCCTTTTAGATTGAAAACATTCGCAGGAGTGTTGGTTCTTGTTCGCAATATGAAGCGACTCAAAGGAGATGAAAAGATGTTGCTTTTTATCTTATGATGATTCACTGCCTATACCTCAGAGCAGAGCAACACTCACCAGCAGGAATTATTCATTTGCTCCCAGCCTTTTCCTCCAAATACAACACAGTGAAATATTTAACTCTTTGAAACACACCAGATTTATGTACAAAAATAATACTGACCCAATGCAAATGTGTCGGCTTAAAGTGTTTATTTTAGGCTTATTTTCTTGATCTTTTTTTTTGTGAATACTGTGAAACAAGTGGTGGCCAGTGCTAACCGGCGGTGGAGGTGTGAGCTGCTGTTTCCTTTGAACCTCTGTACGCTGCAGCCTCCCGAAAAGCTGCTCGCTGTCAGGTGAAAAGAAGCAGCTGGCGTCTCCGTGCGTATTGAAAGATGCATGCGGCTGTCTACACCCTCCTAAGGTGAACAGTGGGAGTTATCACAGCTGAACATGGGGATTTGGCCTTTATGAAAAGAGAGGGAAAAACATCTAAAAACCCCAAAAGATTCAATGAAATAACATAATCTACATGGGAACAGAAAGCTTCAACAATGGCCCCTGGAGCTCCTGACAGTGTGGCCGTATATTGACTCTTGGATTGAAATGATGAAGAATTTTTAACATACACGCCTCACACATGTAGGCATTTTCCGATGTAGAAAGTTTGGCTAAAATACAACGACATTCCAGATGCAAAGAATTAATGTTGTTAAAACAGTTCAAAAAAACAATTTAATAACCAACAATTACTACAATTTAAAGGATTGTGGTGGAAGGAGTGAATACACAGTGGATTTTTTTGTTGGATGGATTGTTGGACATCCACGCACATTAGAGTTTAGGAACTAAAGAATAGTGACATGATTAACTCTTGCTAAATACAGCTGACAATCCTTCAGGTTAGTTTTAAATGTATGGCACAAAAGTTGTCTTCTGAAGCTTTAGCATTTTGCCAGAATTGTGTAGACACTCAATCAGCAGCTCTTTAGAAACGAGCGATAACGAGACTGCAGCTTTTGGCTCTAGGTTATGAAATAATAAGTTTCAGATCAGAGGAAAACAACTCTCGCGGAGAAATGACACTATCATTCGGAAGACAACTAAACATAATTGATTTGCCCGTTGTGCTTCTGTCACAACGTTGGTGGAAGAAAGAAATCAGCTCAAAATGACACATCTGCTCTGTGTATGATTTGGCTTTCATCTATTTGCATATATACAACCAGGTGTTTGGATAATTTCTTAAATCTGATGCAGATTACCCTTGAGCTTCAATGTAATGTACAGCAATACATCAAGGCTAATACATTTGAAACCAACAATGATGACTCCAATTTAGCAATGTTGGTGTTTTAGGGAATTGTGTTTGTTAAAGCAATTTGTTTTTAGTGTCAAATAGTTTGCTTGAAGAGTCTTTTTTCTGGATTGCCATAGTTATTAGGAATAGTCACATTTCTTTGATTCTATATGACTTGCCTCTTTTCAATATCTGCCTTTTTCTTACTATCTAATGTGCTTCCACAGATCGCTCCTACCCTGCTGAGGAACTAAATTCTGTAATCATAGAAATGGCTTCTTCTGTGAAAGACACATAATGAGAGGGGGTGAATTAGTATTATATAAAGGATGCAGTTAAACAAGCATTATGCAGCTCAAACTCAATGATATTTGGAGAGCTATTCCAAGAGCCCATCAGTCTTGGCCAGATGTTGGAGGCTGATAAGAGACTCTGCACTGAAGGAGCTCTTCTTTATTCTGTCAGTGCCTCTCTCCATGAAAAGAAACTGTGGGAAGGCAATGGCCTAAGGATATAGAGAAGCACTTACCATTGTGCAGGAGTGCCACACAGATGTAAAGAAACAACCAAACAAGACAAATAAACACTGTGCACTGTGCATTGTGGGAATCACCTTTAGTTAACAGAGTAGGAATAAATAGGTAAATGATGACCCGTGTGTCGAGGCAAAGCAGTCAGAAAGTAAAAATGTTTGTAAAACACGAAAATGCATCCTGTGGGGTAAGATAAATGATGTGACACAGTTCAAGGGACAAGAAAAAAGTACATAGCCCAATTTCAGAATTTAAATGCGACTGCATGTTGCGTCACAAGCCCATCATGTGCCACGGCTCTCCAGCAAATGCTCTTTGGCCTAAGTGTGACAGAGGCAGTGTTATCAGCTGTGCAGGCTGACACACTTCAGTCTCTAGCTTCAGGCTTCACACAGTCACAGCCATGCGACCACAGCAGTCACCACAGCGTGGCAGGAAGACATCTTCACCACATGTGGCTCCAGCTCCATGGGATAGTCCATCTGTGTGAAGAGGAATGCTCAGCAAATTACTCACAAATATCATCTGGACAGATATAATTCTCAGATGGCAAAGAAAATCAAGGGATATTTAGAAACTCAAATCAACAGTGTCCTGAACATAATTTGTGGTGGGCACATTGAATTAATTTGAATTGCCACATGCCACTTCTACATGGTACAACTGTCCACATGTATTAAGACATTTAAGCAAAAATTCAATTTTGTGTAATTGATTTAACTATATCTGATTTTATATATATCTATATCTATAGATATGATAAAATATCAAAATAATTGTGGTTATAATAATATAACAATATGCTTTTATGAAGTTATGTATTAAAACTTGTCAAACTAAAAACTTCACTTAGAAAAAGTGTATTGGACAAGGATTTTCTCAAGTCCAACAACCATACTTTTAAACACATAGTACTACAATGACAGTGTATGACTGTGGCTAAATAAAACAAATAAAGAAACAGAAACTTTTCATAAAGTTTTAGAGAAATACCGAGACCAGCTACTTAAGACTTAACTTATTTGGGAGCTGAGTCTTTGTGGCTCCATGTCCATGTGCATTCAGTTTACACCGAAAAGTTAGGGTTTTCAGATTTATATCTAAATAATAATTAATAATCTGCAATGTTTTGATTGTTGGGTTATGTGTCAGATTAAAAAGGATTATTTGGTTACTCTTTGGAGATATTAAGCATGTGTCACTCATCTGCTGTATTCTTAGTCCATTTTCTACAGACCATGTTTAGATGATGCATCATATCCATGAGGTTAGGTTCTACCCAGTCATTTCAAACCTTTCAAAGGACTGATAAAGGTTCAGCGGTGGAGCAAGATCAGGCGGAGGAAAAATAAAAAAATAAAATGCAGCCAAGAAAATGCTCAAAACAATCCCTCAGCAGCAGCAGCAGTGGTAACAACAACTGCAGCCTGTTATTTTCCCTTCCCCCATGGCCTCATGTTGCCATATCCCAGTAATAGGAGATGGGTGTTGTTCACAGTCTGCGTGCCTAATTGAGAGGAAAACAAACTGGTGGCTACACATAATGGGAAGGTGAAGCAAAATACCATTAATAGTCAGTGATCCTTTTAAATAATTGCCAATGTCCTCTGTGTCATGTCTGTGAATGATTGATACCCCGCTTATTATAGGGTCTAGAGATAAAGCTCCTAATGTAAAGGGAAATCAGTCTTATTCAGACACATTGTTGAAGATGTTCAGGATGACTTCGGGCTAAGATGATTTAGATCCAGTCTTACGCAATATTTTCTGTTTGCTAGACATTTTCTAAAACAACCATAACTTTCCAGAAAAATATTTAGCCTACAGCAGACATGTTAGTGTAGGGTACATTAAGGAGCACACTATTAAGCTAATGTCTTTCAATTTGACCTGTAACATACGAGGATGCATAAAAAGCATTCAAGGTCGAAGAATTCAAAGTCAACAGCACATGATTAATGATAAACATTGTAGCATACTTAATAATGCACTCCACATCTCTGCGGTTAGAATGAAACATTTAGTAGCTCACAGTATGAATATTGTATGTCATAAATGGATCAAAGAATCAAGAGGTCCAGGCCCTATGCCTGTTTTATGTTAGTGAATTCAATAGTTAATGTTTGTGTGTGTTCCACTCATGTCTCTCATGAGGGAAGCTCCTGCTGTTTGTCGTCCCTCACACACTGTAATGCTTGAGTTATCCCATTGTTAGCCGGTTTTACTCCACCTGCAATTAAATTTCCGAAGTCAGAGGAGCTTAACTAATTACTCCCAGCAAATGCCCCCTCTTTCCAATGCAAATAAGATGGCAATATGCTGTAACAGTGCAGGAAGCCCTCACATAGTGCGGGTGAATCTCATGCTGTCAATCAATACAGAATTGGATTTGCAACATAATGTTATGTCAGCTTTTTCTGTGCATTCATTTGACAAATAAAACCCTAATCAGGCTAATGCAATACTTTGAGTGGAAGTTAGGCAGTGAATGTTGAGGTAAAGCCACTTTTCCTTTCAGCCTGAGCCAAGTCCCCAACTGCTGCATTTCTCATGTAGGATACTGACAAGATCTTGACAAGGCCAAGACCAGGAAGGTTGCCTGCAAGACAATGAGAATGAAGCATTTTTATAATACAAATCACCCCAGAAACATCACCTTGGAATATGAAGTGTAATGTAAATGTACTGGCTTTTGACGCATATTTGCATATTCTCACAGAGAGTGCTGTCAGCGACAGCAGCGGGTGGCGATTTGAGCTCATGGAGGCTTCTGTTTGTTTGGTTTCACAGCCAGCCATTAACTATAATTATATTAGGACGTGTGCAAGACCACAATCAGCCTCTAAACACTACCTGCACAAAACAAGTGCACATCTGTGCAGCTCTGTCTGAATAATATTAGTTATCATTGTTGCTAAAAACTATGTCAAACAAAGCACCCGTGCAATAAACAGCAAGAAACAACAATTTCCTGAGAATGCTTTTCTTGTAAACATGTTAATGATGCCACTAGGGGGCTTTCAATTAAAACATTAACAAAATGTGCAAATTGATTCTGTGAATTCAAGAGTATTGTGACTGAAGCTACCCCCCCACATGACCAGTAATAAATAGTTGTCAAATTTATAATAAAAATGAATTATGGACACAGGTCCACTGCCATAGGTTAAATATTTATTGTAGAAGAATGTTTTAATGTATGAATAGGGAGACCGTAATGTACTAGAGCCATATATATCCACACATGTCCATATACCACTGCTCACAATGCACCTTTTTATTTAGTATTACTATTAGATAAAGTCAATGAACAGTTATGACACAAATGTTGAATGAAGTGAATAGAAGTGACAGCATGTTGTGAAGGCTTAATGCTGGGTTTCTATCTCTTGTGTGAATGACATCTGGGCTGCCTCACTGCCAGTGAATTATACATTAAGTCATGCTGCAGATGCACACAGTGCATTATTTACCAATGCTGCCCTGTATATGTGGAACATAGAGAATACACCTGACAGATATTCAAAGGGCTTATTCTGGAAGCTCTATTCACTGCAAAGGTTCATGAAGATTAACCGTACTGTTTGCCTTAGTTCTGCCTAAGCTTAAGCACACACACATACTGTTTGTGGGTTTGATTTAATTGTTTGCCTTGAAGAAATCTAAAAGCAGATATCTGTGCTGAAATGCTGCATTTGGCTGAAATTGTTTTATTTTTAACATATTTGCTCAGGGTATTTCTTTTGACATGCATTTTACTTATCACATTTATCACATCACTTTTCCTGAACACCATATTCCTCTTAAAGTCATAAAAATTTCACATTTTATCTCTTTTTCTTCTGGAGGTAAAGTGCACCAGATGTGTCAACACTGTGATCCAATTCCCTGTGACAGAATCCTTTATTCCTGAGCCACATTTACTCTGCATGTACGTTTGTCCTTGCAAAATAGCCCTTATTCATTTCAATTTATATTGACCAGTGGTGGAGCCGCAGCAACACCGGCAATAAAACAGCTCATTTATTTGACATGAAAGCTGATGATTACTAAAGACAGCTAGAGTGTTGACAACAAAGGCAAAGGAAATCTAGAGAAGATAGAGTGGGATTGATCTGCTTCTAAGAAAACAAACAGACCTGTCACAGAGGGGAATAGTCATGCTTTGTCCACCAACTCTTAAAGCCCAGTTTTTGTGTAAAGCTTGTTGTTAAATTTCTTTTAAAAATCTGGACAGCCAGTTGTTACACAAACATCCTCCAGTGGGTCACAGCAGTCCATCAGAGATCATTCAAAAGGGAAAATTATAAACACGGACAAATTGCTGCGAGTGAAGATTCATCACTGTCAGACTTTTCAGACTCTTTTTTTTGCCACACTTCTATAGGTCATCATGAGCACCTTAAAACAAGAAATCTCTCAGAAAATATGGCACACGCTTATTTTAAAACCCCTTCATCTGACATTTTCAAAGGTTAAGCTCTCTGGAAAGGGCAAGCTAATTAAATAATTTCTTTTTAGAGAGAGGGTTAGGGTGAAAAATCAGCTAATCACTGCGGAGACAGATGTCACAAATACGAGATAATCATTTTGAAACAACAAAAAGGCAGCTTTCAATCTATTTTCAGTATAGTTTTACTTTGATTGGATATGATGGGCCACAGCATGAATAAATCTGATAAAGATACAACTCTCAAGCATTTATATAACGTATGATTATGGTGCTGCTTTTTGAACAATATCACATGTCAATAAATCAAGAGATCTTTTTGTAGTTTAAGCAGTTTTGGAGCAAAATAAAACATTAATTTTTATTATAATTTATTATTATTATTCACTTTATTTATTTTTTTATGACTCCTTCTAAAAGAGAAATTTATAGAAGAATTACTACATCCTTAAAGCACAATATACATTACATTTTGCCCACATTTTTACTCTTGCTATGTCATGGTGCTTACATAATGTTGCTTATGAAACACTCCCACATTGAGGAGTTCAAGAGGTACGTTCAACTGAAAAACTATCATTGCATTCAACATTGTGTACCCCATTTGTCCTCACCATAGCACACCCAATAATAAATAATAAATACTTCAAACCACACTGGAAACTCTTCTATGCATTTGCTCTTGGACAATGTTTTTACGCAGCTGTTATCCCCAGTACCAGACCTGCAATAGCAGCCAACCGTGGACACAGTTTTATTGTTTATCATGTTTGAATCGCATCTATCTATTTCCGCAGACATGTCGTCTTAGCCATTGCATAAAAAGAAATGCATTAACGCGATTCGAATCAGGGCAAGGGCTGATAACGGTGAGCGCAGTCTGTGATTTGAGATTTGACACAGCAGGTTATGATGTAAGAGTGTATCCTATCAGAAGAGGTGGACAGATGAGAGTAGAGTGCTAATGCAGAGTGACGCCATCAGTGTGAGTGACTCCTCTAATGGCTCACAAACCGGTACACAAAGCCGGTTGGCGTGAAGGGCGCGGGGTTAGAGGTTATTCAGCCACAGCTCCATCCAGTAAATGTGCTTCATTATTGCTTGTATATGAGAGATCCACGGGCCATACAAAAGGCATCCATCTAACAGGTTATTGTAGCACTGCAGTGAAACAAAAGAAGGAACTATACAGTACACAACAGTAATAAAAGTGCAAGTGCGTGTTTAACCAAGTGACAGGGTTTATTTGTCACTAAAACAACAGCTGCTGGTTAAAAATTCAGAACACAAAGTCCAGAGTTATGTGACTTGTTTGTAGGAGGTGTTTGGGTTCTTTTCCAGGAAATAGTGCCTGGGACAGGAATAGGACAAACAAAAACAGGAACACACTGCATCAAGAAGTCAAGGAAGTTGCCATTGCACAAGGTCTGAGTTAGAATCATGGTGGCATAAGCAATTAACAAATAAGTAAACATTAAGAGTCAAGTGGTAAACTGGTTGTCTCTCTCTTAGTCGTCTTTGGTGAGGTTAGATTGAACTCTGGTGCAGTACCAGACATGTACGCCAGGTCAAAGATTCAGTGAAAATGTGAACGCCACATGGGCCACAGATGTCTAAACAAACCAAAAACAGTAAGAATGTGACAAGATGCAACACTTAAATCGTGTGACTTGATAACTTTCCCAGAGCAGAAAGAACAAAGTCTGTTGAAATAAAACAGAATGAGCAGTGGGCCAATGAGTAAACATAATATCTTATTAGTGTTCAGTGGAGGCTCATCTTGAGTTTATGTGAAATCATTGTTTTGATTCCTTCATGGAGTTAGTGCCAGTCAGCTGTGCACACACTTGCCTCTGACAGCACCATCTAGTGTTTGTTACAAAGTGACCCCAGTGGCACAGGGCAAAAAAGATTCATTTCTCTAGTAGCCACATTAAACAGCTGTTGTTCACATTTTCAGGAACGAAATCAAAACACATCCGTGACAGTAGTAGATGACAAAAATAACAGTTACAGAGCACGTTTGTATACTTGCATCTGAGTTATATTTGGAAACACAAACACTTATCTGCTATTCCATTCTCTACCTTATTCATTCTCTAATTGTTGTTAAATTTGTCATATCTTTTAGCACAATGTAGTCTGTGATATAACACATTCTGATTTTATATATTAATAAAATATGATCATGCAAAAAATATCAAATAAGTGATGACTGCCCTGGTTAAGTTCATGCCAAAAGTGAGAATAGAGGAAGAGAGAATTTTAAAATGTAGTTTCTACACAGTCGTCACTGAGACATGTGCTTTGTGTACAAGATTGACGCGTTATATAATCTGCCCATGCATCGGCCCTGAGTGCTATTCAATTGACTGGTACATTTTCAAACTCTTCTTCACCTGCCTGCAGTAAATGTCCTGAAACTGAGAGCAAACACTTCTTTGCTCTGCTCAGTCTTCTGATGTAGTGGAGAGACAGTGGCGAGGCTGCAGGCAGCATCACACAAACCGAACTCACTCATCAGCACTAACTTTTTCTGATGGAGGTGTAGAATTTACTCCAGAGAGCTTTAGATTACACAGCAGATTATGATTATTTCAGAGCTCTTTTCTGTGTTGATACATTTCGAAACATGATCACCCAAACAACAGCGATTAGGGAAAAAAAAAAAAAAAAAAAGATACTTTATTGAGACACAAATGTGAATTATCTCCAACTCAAACGCATGAAGCAAGACACTTAATTAGACTTTCATAATAACCCCACACTGCTATTTTGCCTCATCCTCAAACTACTACTTCTATAATAACCAAATTAGTTTATACTACCCTGCATCAGCAAGTCTTTGATACATTCATTTTAATCAATGAGAAGTCAGAAAGTGTGAATGTTGTTGCAGAAGAGTGGAGTACATCTACATTTGCATAATTGAAGCAAACATTTTCAAGTAAACATTGACTGAGCTGTGAAATTGTGAAAAGTGCTAGAATCATTGATTTGTGAATGGATCAGAGCTGCAGAAGAATATTTACTTAGATTTTAGCTTGACTTTTAAAAACCACGTCTCCCAGTTACTGAAGTTTTCCTGCAGGAGCCCCAATAAATTAAGTAATGTGGAACATTATATTTTGGAGACTCCAAATACCCAAAGCTTATAACTATTAGTTCTTTAGCTGTCACCCAAAATCCCTCAGATCTGATAAAAAGATGAATGATGTGTCTGTATCCTTATATGAGACTACAGTCGTGTGTGATACTGAGACCTTCCTACAGTTCATTTCAAATATATGAAATCTACACTAAAGCATTCACGTGTACACAGTGTAACACACATTGTTGCACTGTGGAGTCATGAGCTACTGCACTGCCCAGTCACTTTTAGTTCAGCTCAAATAGATTCCTTTGCTTTAGAGTCTATTTATATCTGACATAGGTGTGACAAGGCAGTTATTGCACGAGGAACAACAGGCACCACACGTATAGCTTTAATAAATAGAAAAATGTCAAAAAAGCAAAGAATGTTTTCAAGTGAGAAAGCTCACACACTGTTCTTTCAGTCTTTTAGTGAGTTTTCAGCATGTAAATATTCAAAATAAACGAAAAAGTTTCTGCTCAGAACAAAGGATTTTGTTCCTCATTTCCATGAACATGTATTAGTTTTGCATGAAAATAAAGGGGGGTGCAACTGTCATAGCACCTTAATGTTGTTTTAAAAAAGTGCCCCTGAGCCAAATAAGAATATGTGGTTTCCTGTTCTAATAAAACCACAATCTTAACATTTACAATTAAAAAGGTACAAGCATGTGAAACAGCACTGCTGTGGTCCTGCTGTAATAAGTACACCTTTAGCTTCACGTATTCACTTCTCAAGCAGCTCTAATAATTGCTAATGGGATTTTCAGAGCTGTAAAGAATGAAACACTCATAGTCGGCCTGAAATGTGAATGCTTATTTTACTAGACAAACTACGCTCCAGGTTTGTGTTCCCCTAGGAGCATTTCATTCATTTGTTAGTACACAGTTTCACTAATTTAAATTAATACAACTTAATTATTGTATTTGTCTTAGTAAACTCATAATTTGAAAAAAAAAAAAATCTGAAATTGCTAATGCAACCAGGCTAATCTTATGTGTGTGCACTTAATAAAGCTTAGCTCATGCTAATGATATTTGCATAAAGCTGTCCTGGAATCCCCTGTGCTTTTACACATTAGAGCTGGGGCCACAGTGTCTTTGGGAGATCACAGTTCATTGACATGAGCGTGTCTGAGGTAAACAGTTCCCATTCCCTCGGTGCTGATCCTTCTTCTCACTGTTCAAGTTGTCAGACAAACCCTCTGTGAACAAGGTGAATGAGTCAAGAAAAGGCAAGAGCACACATTACAACCTGGAATACAGATTACACTAGGCTTTGATGTAATATATGTTGAAATCACTACGCATTGTTTACAATAAAAGAGTCTTCATTAGTATTCATACCGTTTTGTCTCTATTACAGCATGCTATTTTGCATAAATATAGTGTGACTGGCAAAAGGTGATTTGTTTAATGCGAATCCTTTGTTGATTTGAGGTGTATGAAGGACCCCAGGGCAAACCTTTACATCATCATTAGCTGAGAAATGTGTGTCCAACTGTTTCCTCTTCTATCCTTGGCCATGGTCTTGTGGAGTTATGCCATTCCTGTTTGCTTTACGCTCCTAAAGACTTCTGTTGTAATTAACCAGTGGTTTCATTTGGTATTGTTCAGTGTGTCTATTGTGTTTGTTTATCTTGCACAACCAAATGTTTCTTGCCTGCGTCATGGTATAACACCCGCACTGACTGGAATCAAGACTTTCTTTAAAACAAATATTTTAATATTCTGCAGAAATAGAAAGCTGACTGACTTGAGCCTGCACAAGAAGATAAGATAAACACTTAATAATCAGAGGTTCCAAAATGTGCACTCCAAAGTTGCCCTGAAGTTTATCATTTGTTCTTTCTTCATTAGTTTCTCTTTTTTTTGTCGGTTGAAGCTACAAACAGAAAGCACATAACGCAGACATCATTAACAAGATGCTTGTTAAAAAGCCCAGCAGCATGTACAAACAATGTGCACATAAACATACAGTAGGACTCTCTGAGGAACCAGAATGAAGTTACCACCAGTGTTATGTTTGAAGAAGGATAGTATGTGCCAGATGTCTATAAAACTCATGGGAATTCAAAGAACACTGTAGTTTCAGTCCATTATTATCAAGCACATTGCATGCTCGTACAAACAGCATAAAAAAACATATTAAAACATTAAAAACAATATTAAAATCTGAGAAACGTCTGAGATGTGCAGTAATAGACGAAATATATCAAAACACATGAGTGTCCTGATGACTCATTTGAAGAGACCTAACAATTGAATTTCCCCTTGGGGATAATTAAAATGATTTTGAATTTGTATTAATGTTATATAAATAGCGTTCACAACATATGCACCTATACACTGCTTAAAAATTGCACTTTGTGATGTCTGTCTTTGAAATTCTGTTACCAGCTTAAGGTTTAAGTAACAATTCCACGAGGAAATGAAACAGATTCATGATGAGAATTTCAAAGGAAACTTAAACTTTCATTAGAGCACAGGTTCTCTGACACAGTGTGTGCACCTTTACATAGCCATACTTGTCATATATTTATATCTGTTCTCAGGGAATTTTCTCTGATCTGCTGCTAAAAATGGAAAACATATGGAGTCACTGTGTTGAAAACATATTCATATTAATCAAAGAATTATGCCTAGTCTCTACATCACAATGTGCTGTTCTGTGTTGGAGGTTTGAAGCTACACACTGATTAAGACAAAGCAAGGCCATCTCATCTGACACTCTTCCTAGTTGCAGTAGTGTGACTAACAGCACGCCTGCATGTCTTTTGTCGGTAAATGAGACTTTAATATGTTGCACCATGGAGATGGGACAAAGAGTGTGTGGTCCCTGCTGTTTCCTTCATCAGTGGCTTGCCTTGTCACAGACTGCGCCGCGTGAACCCACTCTCATCTTCAGAGACAGGTGTCTGAGAGTGCACCACCTGAGACCTTACAACAATTGCTCTTTGGTGTAGATCCATTAAGACTTTTGGACTCAGAGCAATCTAAAGATATAAATCCCCATTGTTATTGTTACAGGTGTAAAAGATAATTTATCTTTTGATCCATTAAAGAGCTTAATGGTGATTCTTTAAAGGTACTCCAGTGTAGCCTGTTTCCACTCAAGCGTACAATTACACTCTCGGCGCATTTCCATTGGGATACTAAGAGAGTGGAATATGTACTAAAGGTAGAGCTAAACACACTGCAGTCTGGTGATTCCTCGCACTGGTGAAAAGGAAGTATTCTTCTCATAAATCATTATATGGCAGGAGGAAAGATGTTTTACTCATATTGACAGCTTTGACATGAAAAAAAAACAAACTCAGAAAAAAAACATAAATATAACTGCAAACTTCATAATAACTGCAAAAGTCTGGTCACTTTTGGTGAGCAGCAGAGATGTGGGCACTGTTTGGAGGTTTACAAATGTTTCTAATTTGAAACTAAACAAAAAGAAAAACAAAAATGACTCCCTTATTTTGATCAAATGAGAAAGGATAAATTTCCATTGCCCTTTTTTAGGTCCTGTGTCAAATCACCAGAAATGAAATATGCACAGATTTGGATCTTTTGATCTACAAGAAGTATTGTGACCTCAAATATTGTAAAAAGAGAAGATAATACAAATATAAAATGCATCTGAGTTACTGTAACAAGGAGGGATTTTTCTTGGTGCTTAATGTAAATCCTTCTAAATATCTTTTTACTGTTTGTTCTAGTTGTACAGCCTCCAAACTGTGGCATCGTCTACTGTGCTGCTCACTGGAAATGGATCTGACTCAGATTGATTAGACATTAAGTTCTAGTGTAAAAACACTTACTTTCTCATGCAGACCAAGTCTCACAAAATATGAGCTCTGCTCCGTGGCTTAAGCAGCTTTTTCCATATGGCTTCAGGCAGAGATTGGGTTAAGGTTGGGTTGTTTCAAATTTTACAAATTTTCTCTTTCTGCCTCAGGTAATGGTTTGTGTCAATGTGAGTCATGTTCTGAAAAAAATCCTCTAATGCCAAATTAAAAAAAAAAAAAAAGAAAGAGGCATGTACTGTTCACACCCGGAAGAGACCAGAGAAATAAGTATTGACAGAACTTTTTAATATACTCCTACTATCCGTGGGATCAATATTGGGGCGTCTGTGAAATGATACAGTGCAATGGCCAGGGTGTCACATAAAGGGAATAAAGCCCTGTTAGCCTGACCCAGAAAACTGTAAACATCCCAAATCAGGGCAAATTTTAGCGGTTCCCTCAAGGATTATGATTCAACCATGTTTGCAAAGTAAACACAGGTCAGACATACATTAATGGGGGCCCTACAAACACATCTGGGTAGAAAGTACCAGCAAATAAAGTGAAGAACCATGTGAAGATTCGGTTGCAGTATTCTCCAATCCTGATCAGGTCTTGAGTCAAGCTGTCTGAAAATGTTGTACAGATTCAGCTTAAGTTGCTTGTCACATATTCAACAGTTATTTTATACTAGAGAGTGTCTTATGTTTGTGAAAAAGAAACGACAGAAAAAATTCGACAGGGGGCTGTGCAGAACCTTCAATGTGTGACACTGTCAGAAACAGGCAAGTAAGTTTAACAGAGCTTAAAGCCTTTTAAAAGCCAAGCCATCAGATAAAGTGGATGACACATCAAATGGGGCTGATGTGGTTTCTTTGAACTAAATGATGAGGATGAGTCTTAGAGGAGTCACGTTTTCTTTGATGGATTATATAATGATAATTATAGATGTCAGAGTTGATCGTGAACATCTCTAGTTTTATGAGCACAGCTTAACCACTTATCAATTCATAACACAATGATACTAGGGGCCATATTTGCATTGTATGTGCCCTTGATCCTCCATCAAACTATTTATTATGCTGCAAATGTTTAAAGAGTGGGCTAAGAAATAAATCAGTGTCCTTGAACAATGGAGCATGGTCAGGCCCATTACTATTTTTTGATGTAAATGTACTTTTAAATGAGGTATCTTGCACTGACATCTCATTGTGATTATGGTTTTAAGAAGCATCATTTTACCACATCTATAAATCACCCCACAGAGAATATGGGGGTATACTTTGTGATGAGCCTATTTAAAACAGGCATTTCAAACTAAACTACAAGTAACTTATTTCTTCTAATGTTGTGAAGGACTTTACAAGCAGGCTTAAGCCTCTTATGTATTGCATTCAGGAAAAAGGAGATCTTGTGGTGTTCTGTCCTGCAGCTCACTGACTCAGATGTCCACTGGCTGCTCTCTTTTGTTTGAATTGAAACTGAATGCAAGGTGTGGTCCATGTTGTTCAGTATAGCATCTGTCCTGTTGTGTGTCTGTTGCTCCACTGCCTCAAACACAGTCTCCAAACACAGTTGAACCAGCCCTTTCTAAGTTTTTGAAGGCGTCTGCGATCTCTTTTTCTAAGACTGCCCCCAAATACACTCCATAAAAAATGGATTAGCCATTACTGCAGGAAAAAACAGTTGCAGCAGTTTATTGTTTACATTAAAAGACTTCTTAGAAAATATAGCCCACTTTGATCTTTCCCATAAAGTACATCTGTCTTTATGGACCAGCCAGCTTGTTGTCTAGATGCACTCTAGGCCTATTTATAGTTGGACACTAGATCAATATCTTCTTCACTGATGGTCACAGTTTGAAGTGGGGGCTGTACTGCGTCTAAAGTCAATGACCATCTCTGTAGTGTTTAGAATGAGACACTTTTCTTGACTCTGATAACATTACATGTCCATTTGCATCCAGGCGTTGCTTTTTAAAATATTGCACTGTGCTTCTGGATGTTAGACCATCCACAATAAGCTGAACAATAGCCTTGAGGGTAGTGGCTTCTGATAAAATAAAGCTTTTAAATGTTTATTTACATATTGATCAAAAGAAACATTTTCTAATAACACACATAAAAGATTTGGATTAGACTTTATAGACTGTTGTATTGTAAAAGTTATTCCTGTGGAGAAATTTAAATTTGGACACTCTCTCCACTTCCCAGTCATTGATGTGGAGTGGGCTGTGGCTGTGCTGAGCGGGTTTGTGAAAGTCCAGGATCATGTGTTCAGTCTTGTTGCTGTTTTGATCCAGGCTGTGCTCCATACACTGTGCTGCTGGACACTGAACCTCACTCTTGTTTGCAGACTCATTGCTGTTTGTGATGACGCTCAGTACGGTGGTTTTGTTGGTGGTGAAGGAAGCAGTAGTGTGTGAATGGGGTGCCAGGCCTGGAGAGTGACATCATTTTTTGAATGATTCAACTTTTAAAATGTATCCTTGCCATTTCCTCAGGCATGTGTAACACAAAAGAGCCCCAATCATCTTTCCTTGGCACTCTTGCATAGTTCAATGTGCCCATTTAAATGAATCAAAAACGAATCTGACAGATTTAATCATAGAGAGGCAATGTCACTCCCTATTAGGCTTGACTATATAAACACTGTTATAAAATTTATTGTTCGGAAATAATTGAAGAATAATTTTAAACAATAAATTCACCTTAGTTAACTGTAGCCAAGCAAGAACTCTATGTGTCACACATTGGCTGCTCTGGTACTTAAGTTTGTTCCAACAATTATTTGAACAATTATCTCCAGTAATCTGTATCTTTTTAAGGCTTTAAAGCACCGACAACGCAGCAGCAAACTTGTTTAATTCTCTCCAAGGTTTATGTTGGCAGTTGATGTACACAGTGATTGGGGATGTTTTGCATGGCCTCAGAATATTGCTACCAAACCAGTCCTACAAAAACTTATTTCCCTTGGAGCACCATTTATTTAGTCAAGGCTGGAGTAGTTTAGCAGGATGGCTTTCATTTCACGGTTCATACTCTCAATGTGATTAATAAGTAAAATGGTGTTGAAGGGAGAGAAAAGCCGTCATTCAATCCTATCATCCAGGAATGGAAGGATGGCAGAATATCCTGGGGCATTAGGAGCTGTTGCCAATCACTGAAAGTAAAATCAAGCATGTAAGGATCTGCACCGAGGACCGATAATTTCTGATGATGTCTTTTCCTCAGTTTGCAAATAGGAAATATATATTTTTACATGCAGTTTCTGCTGCTATGATCCTCTACATGAAAAAAGATTGTAAGATCACTCGTCGTTAAGAGTTGAGTGTCTTTCCACGGAGGCTTATTCTTGCTTTTTTATTTTATTTGAGGCTATTCACTTTAACGATTTTGGGGTACTGAAAATGTATTTGTGTGTATTAAAGATTTGCATGAACTATGAAATAAAACTTACCAATCCTCTTGCCTTGGCACTCTTAAAGCCATGATAGAAACAAAGAAGCTGGTCCTGAGGTTACATGTTTATCCAATTCATTGACTTGAATGTAAAAAGTCATACAAAAGGCTCCACAATTAAATGAACTGCCGTTTTAAAAAATGGGGAGAAGAATGTCACGCCCAACACTGATAAATTATACTGAATCTTAAGGATAGATGATGAGATGTTAACTGTTTTATGTAAATACTGTGGACTGACAGACTTAAAACTAACTGAAAACAACAATTGTGCAAATATACTTTCTATATACTGTTTCTGTGTATATTATTGTTTACTAAATGTTAGGTTTTCTGTCACTGTGTTGTATGCGTGACACTTTCTTTGCAAACAAGCCTATAGCTGCATGCCTCAGTGCCTTTTCTCTGCTTCTGTCACCTTTTTAGGGGGCAACACCTCATTAAACAATCACTACACTGCCCTTAGCTTTTATTTATAGTTAGCCTTTTAGAGTCTCAAGCCAGCTGGAGTGCTTGGAAATCAAATGCTAAAGATTGTTTTCAGGATTTGCATTTTAATTAGTAACGCTCACATATTACACAATTCCTTTGTTCCAGTATGAGTGTAGAAATGACAAATGAATGTCTGTATTTCCTGATGCATTGTTCAGATTCTCACCTGGTTACAAATTCCTATAACAACAAATTCATGATTAATACAGCCTTGGCGTATACAGTACCCTTAGCACATAACCAGTGTCGGCCATGACTTCCATTGCCAGTCTCAGGTGGGACAATATCCGTCTCATTTGTAAAGCAGGCAAGTACTGGTCCCATGTAGGTTTTGTTATTTTCACCTGTCAATTTGATTAAGTAAGCTATTCAATCTATTTCCATTTGCCCCATTTTGGATGTTTTTTGACACACATACGCTAATGACTTGTTCGCATGGAAAGGTTGTAAATAAGGTGTGCATGGAAAGGTTGTAAATATTTAATAACATCACTAACAGATGAATCAATATAGGAGGTAAACATTTAGTGAGTATTATTAGCATATAGTATTTGTGGTTGTTGGTTGAAATATTTCTGTTATGTGAGATAAAGCCAGAAAGAAATGGGGACATAATGTCTGTAAAATGTTGGACGGTGGGACTTTGCAAATGTCAGCAGGCCTCCTAGCACCTCCTAAACTGTCTAACTGGAAATGGCACTGAGGCACTGCTGACCATATGGCTCTTGTAATTAATCATGCTGATTAATTTTTGGCTCACCCTCAATGTCTGCACAGTAACTTATGTAATACCAGAACCCTATGAGCAGGCACTTCCCAGTCTGTGTCAGGAACGTGAGCAAATGAGCCGAAGGTCAAATAGTGCCATGGCTAACACCTCACCAAGGAGCTGGATTTTATTAAGAAAAAAGTTTGGTCATTTAAGCCAGTATAATTATATTCTGTTAATAAATCTGCAGCTACAGGATGGTGTGTTATACCTGAGTTTTTTGGTTCTTTATTAACTACTGTCCAAATGAACAAATGCCCTAAAATAAACATAATGAAAGTTATTACTTCAACAAAGAAGATTATGCAATCAGTTGAATCTGTCTGCACTCTTAAACATGATGTGATATAAGCTCACTGCAATTTAGCTAATTTAGATCTAGGACACCTTAGTTGCTATGGTTACTGTAGCACCAACTGGAAAAACTGCATTGGCATAACCTCTGTGTGTTGGCCCATAGGTCCAGAGCATAACTAATTTAAAAGGATGTTCTTCTTTCAGCCAAATGTCCCAAATCAAATGAATCTACAAATGTGTTAATTATCCAAACACATCATTTTAGAGATGAAGTAGTACAGTGACATTACATAGAAGCTTTTATGTGTTTACAACTGCTGGTTTGTTGCAATCTACACAAATGTAGAAACCACAGAAAAAAAAATCTAACACTTTACCTGTTAAACAATAGCGTGTTGCAGAAATGCGACGAGGACCTTGTCTCACAGATTGTTTCTGCATGTGTGAGGGGGCAGTGGTGGGCACGGATCAGTTCAAATGGCCCTAGTGTGAGTGCACCCTTAACCACACACAATAACATAGAATATAAAACAACCAGGACAGGCAAAAGCAAATAACAAAGCACTTGTTCACTTGGGCGTGAGGCTGTGACTTTACACAAATGCAAAACCAGATGTACATGCTCTTGATGTAGATTAAAGCACTTCCCAGTACACGAGTTATCTATTATGCATTGTTTACTGCTATGCTGAAAAATGTATCCATGAGAAGGTGAAGAATAGCCTGGAGGAATTTACCAGATGTTCATTTATAAAACAAAATAAATTCACTTGGAATGCCCCCGTTGTTTCCACGTAGCTCTACTGAATCTTTGAACAACATGCTGCAGTTTCAGACAGTGCTATGCTGTTTTTGATCACCTAAAGTCATTCAGCAATGCTGCCGTTGTGCCTGTCATGAATCCTCTTATATGGGACACATTCTTTGTATTTTCTTTTCAGTGCACATACATAGATGACCTGTAGTGTTGCAGTTTGTCTACCTTGTACAAATAACGGCCTCATTTCTATGCGCTAAGCTGTCAGGAAGGCTTTCTCACCTGCTGTGGCGTATGGCATGTACTAATCATCTCTGGGATGACTAAAGAGCAGGGATTATGTCACTTATTTCCATTTTTTCTTGTAAAAATGCAGAGGTTGTCCCTTAAGAATATTAGTTGGCCTATCAGTGTGTGAGAGGGTGTCACTGGGGAGGGCTTCAAGGGTTTCTCCAGCCTCATCCTTGTGCCGGTGGCTCACCTTAACTCTGTGATTGATAAGACTTGTGCTCCTGCAGCTGTGCCACTCTGGAGCGTTGCATGCTGATAACAGACCAGCGAGACGTCAAGCTGTTACCTCCTTGATGCTGACATTCACCTCATATACTTGGAAACATGTGCCCAAAAGGTACAGTTCCCTCACTGAGAAAGCAGCAGGAAGCACAGAAGCAAAACACGGTAAAGAAACAGCGCTCATATTTTGACAATGAAACCCACATTCAGACATAAATAGAGGCACTGTTGCCAGTCGGTGGAGGACTTGAACTATTACTGTGGCAGAAAGCAGCAAAACATGGCAAGGCAGCTGATGTTCACAGACAAAAAAGTTACTCCAAGAGGCCTGCTGTGTCATTTAGTTTCACTAGATGGAGTTGTGAGTTATAGAAAAAATCAGTAGTATGGGTTTATAATAATAACCACTTTGCAAACAACTGTACTGAAACAGTCTGGTTCAAAAATTATCTCAAGAGAAGGCACAATACAGCCTTTGAAGTATCTTTCCTTTTTGTTTCAAACATGACAAGCTGTACGGAACCTGTTTGAAACAATGTTTTTTGAGACACTTTGTTCTTCAGAATTAAATTAAGTTTTACATTAGAAAGAGGTTTGTACTTCATAAGCGCTGGCAATAAAAGGGAAGGATGTACCTTATCTCTGTCTGTACTTGCGCTGGCTTTTATTATGGAGGTAATTTGCATTTTAATTTGGAGCTTGAACCTGAGCTTAATAGAATTAAACTGAGAGACACATTGACATGCTTTTCTGACCCCTTCAAGGCCTCCAAGTACAGAAGGGGCTGAATCACTCAAGTTGTAGCCAGGCACAGGGTTGACCCCTGCTGAGATAAGCCTTTAAGGTAAATATTGGATGTTTAAATGCCAATTATTACCATAATATTATACACAGTCCATACAGAGGCACAGCATTAACCTATAAAATAGTACGCTGTGGAGAAAACACAAATCAACAAGGTATTTTGATGTTGCTTTCCATAAAACATAGCCTCTTTGCTTTATGAGATTGGAAGTCCTTGCATATAGCAGAACACTATTGTCTTTTGCACAGCAAGATTGCAGTTTACTTTGCCATAATAACTCCCAGGCCTGTGTCTGTGAAATTGAAAGTGGGCTTGTCAGATATTTGAATGTTTACAGCAGCTTTGAATTTCCCATTCCAGTCAATATTAGGTTAGGCTATGGGGGAAATAAGGGAGGGGGGGATTCTATGAAGCATGAAGTGTCTAGCTGTCGACCTATAAGAAAATGAAGCATGCAGAATGAAGTTTGGCATGTTATAATTACAGATGAGGAGCTGGAGGAACAAACAAAATGTATTTCAATATGCACATGTCAATATTGTACACTGTAAGTATGTAATAATGATATTAATGATAGTATTTTCTAGCAGTCAAGCAGACCCCCTCCACTGTAATACTGGTAACATGTAATACATGCCTGGGTAAACCTAACTGATGTCTGAATCTGAATAACACATCATTTTACATCAACTGTAGTCTTTCATAAATGCTGTGATAGATCTACATTACAACAAATGGCACACCACTTGATTCTTTAACAAATAACCCTGGTCCACAGTGAGCTCTTATTATGGAGCGTCACTAAGCAATGCTCGTTTAAACTGATATATATGTGCTTCATTTGACCTACATAACTTTGACAGAAATTGCAGTATTTAACAAATTACTGATCTGCCACGCAGATATGTAACAGATACAGTGCAAGGACTTGTATCTAGTGTATTGTTTTTGTTTACAGAATATCGTTAAATGTACTAACTTGGAGTCAGGATTACGAATGTATTGAACAATTGCAACCTATTTTTTACATAAATATCAGACTGTTCAAGTTATTATAGAGCCTATTGCCAATACTGTCCACTTACTTTCATAAAACATACAGACTTTTGGTGTAACTGGTACGTCTGCATTAGTTAGAGCCCAGTTGACAATGTAATTTCAAAGCAAGAATCACATGAAAAAGATAAACTCTATACATTGCGTCATATTTATATATGAATGGTAACAACGATTTTTTAAAAGTGCAGTTTGATAAAAAAAAAAAAATGCGTCACAGTTATACACTCTGAAGCAGCATGTAACAATTGGCTCCTTTTTTCAATGTCTTTCTTTCTCTGCACTAGAACATAGTGACATGATTTTAAACAGTCGTGCTCTGAGACTGGTGCATCCTCACCCAGAGCAGTTTAGAATGTGAATGTGTTTTTTGTTTGTTTTGCTGAGGGACAAATACTCACACTCCAGAGTATGATCTAAAGAAAGTAGATTGAGACCGGCACAGCCCTGATCTATAATTGGAATCTGTTCTTGGACGTGGAGACTTTTGAATGCCTGCGCTCCTAAACCCCTCTTCTGTCCTAATAAGAACGGTGTGCACAGACACTTCCCTTGTGTTTTCTTGTCTTCTTAAAACTGTGCGACAGTTGCGTGATTCAAGAAATATTAATGCTGCACCACTGAATCTCTGGCACAAAAGGCTTCCTATTATAGGTGCAGAGGCAGTGTGCTTTTTAAATAACGCAGCACTTCTTTGGCCCTTACATGACTGTTGCATGTTTACAGTGTCAAAACATACAGTCCACTTATCGGCTGAAAGCCTGGGATGGACATCGTTAATACTAACAATTCCTTTGTTTTTGTGTGAGTCTGGAGTCCAGTGTTCCCACTTGATTGGCTTATTATCATAGACACCAACATGGAGGAGCCTGTGGTGCTAATGGCCTGCTCTCTCATTCATTCACACACTGAGCAATGGTCAGCCATTACGACACACCACTGCCCAGCACACACTGACACTGCAACCACTGATTTGGCATCCATCCCCACCAATTGTTCTATAATGGTAGTCAAGGGGAATGATGAGATTTCCAGTGCAATTGTAATTTATTATGATAACCAATACCAGCGGCCATTGTGACAAATAAAGCTGTATACCGAGATAAAGTAATGCTCATTTATTTATTTATTTATTTATTTATTTATTTATCTATTTATCTATTTATTTATTTATTTATTTATTTATATTTGTTTGTTTGTTTGATGGGTGGTGGCTGTAGAGGCCAAAGTTTCTACCCAAGGATGTTGAGTTGCTCAGAAAAGCGTGGCTTACAGCCCAAATTCTGGGTTGTGTTTCAGCAAACATAGCAGTTGGAGCCAAAGCATTTTCAGTCTGGGCTCCACAGTCAGAGTAACACCAATCAGCTGCTATAACGCCGCGCCTTGGCAGTCTAGGTAAGTTGCGTCTTAATTCAGTTGGGCCTCAGTGAGAGTACGCCATGGAAACGGCCACCACCACAAACATCCCACCAACATCCACCAAGTACAGACATGTTTGAATGTAAGAAAAAAGAAAAAGATGGATTGTTTAAAAAAATGCAAAGGAAAGTGTCTATAAAACTCATTTTGATCTTCAATTTAATAATTTGTCCAGAACACTGTGTGGAAAAATGAGTGATTCTCCAAACATGTAAAAGACATGTGATTTGTTGAGCGTGACTCATCAAAAACATGCTTCATGGAAAGGAAATCACAACAAAATGAGCCAGACTTATCAGAATAAGCCTAGTGTTAGCCTAGCTCATTTCAAAGAATAGCTTTCATGAAATAAAGTATAAACCCACAATGGCTAAATGCAGTGATTGAAAGTCTGTCACAGTATAAAGGCACCAACACTCACCCAAGCTCCTATTCATAGCAGAGCAAATGTCAATAATTTATGCTGACATATGTAAACACTGTTGCTGCAGTATAATAATAACAGGGCCACTAAAATAGTCATGAAAAAAGCATACAGTGCTAATTGTTAGGTGACAGCAAACATGTGATGTATTTATAACAGTAAATCATAGAGTGTGTGATGATGGACATGTGGCTGGGACCAATGTGTATCCATTACAAATAGATGTGATCATAAGCTATAACTTATTTCAAAGGAAAATGAGAAAACATGTAAAAAGTTCTTGAGTCACCCAAAATCTTCAGTTATTAGTGATAATTAGGTATAACAAGTTCAGCAATTTTATCTTGATTACCCCTAATAGCAAAAGATGTTGAACATGTCATGAGAATCCTCATTTTAATCAATGACACTGGTTAAAACAAAAATACATTCATTTTATTCATTCGAAAATATGGTTGTTGATTAATGCAAATCTTATCTATTTTGGGACAAACGGTTGGAGAAATCATAATTTGTCCTAAAACATGTTTCATAATACTCCATCATGCTGTCATAACTAATAATGAGTGGACTTTTGATTTAAAGGATGAAGCAAGTTAGAAAGAGTCGTAGCTTTTTTTAGCCAAATCTGCTGAAAGAGGTCATGCTATTTACAGTTAACTAGCTCTGAATGTGGCTCATGGATCACATCACAAATACATTCTCGGTCAAGAGGACATCATCTTTTTCTGTGCAACTAATTTGAATTATTACATATATCTGTCTTCCATGGTAAATATCACGTTCTCTTTTTTTATCATCTATTGGGGTCTGTTGTGTGCCCATAGCCACATCTGAAGCAATCACAAGTATGTCAATGGATCCCTGCTGACTCAGAGACAGTTTGGCTTTTACAGTCAGACACACAATCTGTTGCTTTGTCTTGAAACAAAACTCAAAAATCAATAAAGTTACACTTACATATATTTTATGATGGATATTATCAGGAGCCTATAATAAGAAAATGACTACAAAGTAAGCGTCATGCACTTTAATGATGAAGCAGGTAATGGCGCTGAATTTCATTTATCACAATAAAATATACAGTGCAATGCAGCCCAGATTAGAGAGTTTACATATCCCTCTTGGTAAATGTTCTGTCCAACAATCACTATTTTCTGTGCTAAATCTTTGGGGACCTTGAAGGCAGTTGCATAGGCAATTGCATATCAGGTTTGCCAAGTAGGAAATTTGGTCCGAGGCTATGCTTATGTGTGGTAATCTGCAAGACTTTCAAGTGCAATCACTCTCAACTGGAAAGTCCTGCTCTTCATTTGACACAGTGTGTTACACTGGTCCAGCGGCTAATTATGTTGGTCTAGTGATTAACATTTGAAGGAAACTCTATCTGCTACAGTCAAGTTGCATCACAAAAAGAGGCTTTAATGTTTGTTTTGTATGCCTGTTTGTATATGTTTATGTTTTGTAGGATGCTGCTTTAACCCAACCCACTGACTGTGCGTTACCAAAGCTCGCTCCATCTCCTAAAACATAGCAAATCATTTTCATAAACGTTCTCATCTTTACATCCATAATGATTGTATTCTTACTAGTCTTATCTCACAATTGTGAATGCAAACATGGCTTATGACATACACAGAAACAGTATCCAAAGTCAGCATTGGAAAAAAAGTGCCAATAATACAAGAATGGATGGATGCCTCAGTTATAATGTGGCTAGTGATGCATGAAAATATGTCCTGTGTTGCTAAGTCCAATCCCTGATGAGAACAAGCTCTGAAATAGCCTCCAGGCTCCAATATTCAGTCTGTCAGCTGAAGTCAGTGTGGGCAGGTGAGGCAGGGGTCTTTGTTTCTTTATACCACGCAATCACACAGCGCCTCTTGTGTGCACCTTTTTTGTTTGTTATATAATGCATCTGAACATTGCTCTTCACTTTGCTGGAGCTCTTTCCTGTCAGACACAACAACCTCGGGTCTTAGGTAGTGGTCTGCCTGAGTTCCATTTGTTTGAGCTTGCTGGAAGGTTAATAGGTAGGAGGCTATTATGTGGAGCACATTGTCACAGCAGGTGTAGTTTGGGTCAAACACTTAA